>CM039617.1:32652445-33288709 GCA_022457205.1 Saccharum spontaneum | reverse complement strand
ACCCAGTAGATAGTGTCTCCAAATCTTTAAGGCATGCACTACAGCGGCAAGCTCAAGATCATGTGTCGGATAATTGATTTCATGTTTTCTCAACTGCCAGGAGGCATAAGCAATGACTCTTCCTTCTTGCATTAGCACACACCCTAATCCTGTTTTTGATGCGTCACTGAACACATCAAAAGGTTTCTCGATGTCGGGCTGTGCAAGAACTGGAGCAGTGGTCAACAGTTTCCGCAAGGTATGGAAAGCTGTCTCACACTCCTCTGTCCACACAAACTTGTGATCTTTCTGTAATAGACTTGTCATTGGCTTGGCAATCTTCGAGAAGTCTGGGATAAAACGGCGATAGTAACCAGCTAACCCTAGGAAACTCCTGACTTCTGACACTGTGGTTGGAGTCTTCCAATCCATAACCTCTTGCACTTTACTCGGATCTACAGAAACTCCATTCTCAGATAGGATATGACCGAGGAAAGGAACTTTCTTTAACCAAAATTCACATTTGCTGAACTTAGCATATAACTTATGATCTCTCAGCCTGGTCAAGACAATTCTCAGATGCTCTTCATGATCTTTCTCGTTTTCAGAGTACACTAGAATGTCATCAATGAAGACAACTACAAACTTGTCCAACTCTGGCATGAAAACCGTATTCATCAGATACATAAAATATGCAGGAGCATTTGTTAGTCCAAATGACATAACAAGATACTCGTACAACCCGTATCTGGTAGAAAAGGCGGTTTTCGGAACATCTTGAGGTCTAATCTTTATCTGATGATACCCCGACCTTAAGTCTATCTTGGAGAACACTCTGGCTTTAGCTAACTAATCAAACAGAACATCAATATGAGGCAAGGGATATTTATTCTTGATGGTTACAGCATTAAGAGGTCGATAATCCACACACATCCTGAGAGTACCCTCTTTCTTTTTCTTTACGAACAAGGCAGGACATCCCCATTCAGACTTACTTGGGCGAATAAACCCCTTCTTTAATAACTCTTCCAACTGTTTCTTCAACTCTGCTAACTCATCCGGAGGCATCCGATAAGGTCTCCTCGAAATTGGAGCTGTCCCAGGGATCAACTCGATTCCAAACTCAACATCTCTATCTGGAGGAAGGCCAGGCAACTCGTCTGGAAACACATCCGGGAACTCACATACTACTGGGATCTGATGGATAGGAGCAACTTCCATGGCACAGGTCACACTCACAAGATCTGTTCTTTTAGGCAATGGTACCTGAAAAGTACCCTCTGCCTGGGGATCTTTAAGGGTAAGCATCCGACTGCTTGTATCTATGACTGCTTCCCAGTCTTTCATCCAGTTCATTCCTATTATTACATCCAAAACTAGTCCAGGCATAACTACCAGGTTCACTCGAAACTTCCAACTACCTAACTCAAGGGTTGCCCCTCTAACCATCTTATTGGTTAACACATCAGCTCCTGCTGAACTTATGCGATAACCATAACTCAATTCTGTGCATAGTTGTTCATGCTTCCGTGCAAATGCTTGACTCATAAAAGAATGCGAGGATCCAGAATCAAAAAGAACAACTGCAGGGTGATGGTTCACAAGAAACTTACCAGCAGTTACGGGCTCTCCCTCAGGAACTTCATCAATGGTGGTGTGGTGCACATGAGCATTGTAAGTCTGTTGCTTCTTTTTAGGCGGATAAGGGCAGAACTTGGAAAAGTGGCCTGGCTGACCACAGTTGTAGCAGGGCCCTTTCACTGTACCAGCAGACCCTATAGCTCCCTTGGAGTTGCTCTGTTCTGCAGCTGCGTTGGTCTTTATTGGCGGCACTGCCATCTTGTATGGTTTCTGTGGCCCCTTGTAGTTCTGGGTTTTATGCTGCGGCGGCCTGAACCTCGCACCAGGTGCGGACGGACGATAAGATGAACGATTGGCAGGGACAACTCTGGACTGGGATGGTCCTGACTCGAACACTCTCTTGCGATTTTTGGATGCGGTGTAAGCATTATTGTTCTTCTCTTGCTTCAAACAGTCACTGATAAAGTCGTTGAATCTGTTGCGGGTATTGGTACCCACATGCTTCATCATCTTCGGACTCAACCCTCTCTTGAAACTAGCAATCTTCTTTGCATCTGTGTCAACCATGTCTGGAGCATAGCGACACAAATTATTAAAGGCATACAGATACTGTGTCACCGTCTTGGTACCCTGATTCAAGGCTAAGAACTCTCCAAGCTTCATCTCAACCAACCCTGGGGGAATATAAACTCCCTTAAAAGCTTCAGTGAAATCCCTCCAAGAAATCTGGGCATTAGGAGGAAAAGTGGTGCGGTGATGCTTCCACCACATTCCGGCTGGTCCTTGTAACTGATGGGCAGCATACTCTGTTTTCAGAACATCTGTCAGTCTTAGCACACGGAACTTATCTTCCATAGTGTTGATCCATTCTTCGGCATCAAGTGGCTCTGCTGCTTCTTTGAAAATAGGTGGCCTAGTATCCATGAAATCCTTGAAACTGCTGTACTGGTTCACTCCATGGCCACCACCTTGGTTATTTCCTCTTTGAACATTTTCCGCGATGGTACGCAGAAAGTCTTCCATATTCCTCTGTGACTGTTCAGTACTGCGTTGACTTCCAAGAAACTGTGTGAAGAACATCTCTGCGGTGAGCGGCGGAGGAGGGGGCAAATGTGGTTCTGGACGTGGTTCCTGGTGGTTGACATTGTTGGCACCACTTCCACCAGCTCCTGCACCATTGCCACCAGTCTCAGCGGCTTCATACGTAGTACGATGAGTGTTGGTCATCTGCATATTTCAGCAACAAGCACAATTGAGTGAAGTTGTAAAATTGTGTCCGAATGAACAATTATGCCATACTGAATTCATTGGAGAGAACAAGTCATACAAGAAAACAGAGGCGCCATGATTTCATTCCAATTAAACAACAGCACCAATTAAGTTACTTCAAATGCAACATCGCGTTCCATACAACCACGTTGCCAGCATACACACACTGGACTTTTATGCGTTCGGGTATCGCATACACAACCAAACTCCAAAGATTGTCAGTCTCAAGGTCGAACAGGATACAACATGATACATGGAAACCAAAAGAAGGCCATCGCGTCAAGCCTAGCTACTAACGCAGGACACTATCCTACTCCTCGGGGCCATCGTCGAGGTCGGAGGCATCGCCATCGCTACCTTCAGCAGCGGCGTCGTCGTCGAGGTCCATCTGAGCGGCGTTCGGAGGAGCATACGGGCCCATCCCGTTGTAGAGGGCATGGAACTCTTCATGCAAGTTGGCATTGTACTCTTCTAGCTCCTCGACCCTCTGCCTCAGAAGGTCTCTCTCGTTCCAGGCTTCATTCCTTTCTTGTACTAGCTGCTCCAACAGGCGATCTGCATTCCTGTTGGCCTGAGTCAGCCTCTGTACCTGCTGCATGGAACTCTCGCCTCTCTCGAGAGCTCGGTCCCGCTGCAAGCTCATATCAGCCAACTGCTCCTGCATGCTAGCTATGGCACGTGCCTGCTTCTTCTTCTGTTTTCTTGCTTCAAGCCGATCATCACCACGTAGGCCAGTCAAGGTCCAATAGGTATTCTCCAGACCTTGGTATGCTCTGATGGCTGCATACATGGCACTCATGGTGTGGTTGTCGCTAGCCCGTTCTTCACTGGGGCCTCTAACCAGGGCACTTCCTTGCGGCTGTACCCAAACGGCATCGCGAGGATCATCTCTCGGGAAGGTACCGGCCAAAGCTGCTGCTAACTCATTGGGAAATCTGCTCATGATGTCTCGGATGACGCGAAAAGCTGCGCCCTCTGCACCCTCGACTGGAGTGCGTCCTTCGAACTCCAAATGCCAACCATCCCATTCTGGTGCATCACCAAGAGCAGGGACGGTGATCTCTACAACAGCAAGCCCATCTTCAGCTAACTGGCTCTCACTCCAAGAGTAAACTGGCTCTTGTCCCTCCGGGTACCCCACATCATGAAGCACTCTCCAAAGCAAGGTGGGCATGCCAAACTCGCTTAGAAAAGTGTCCGTGTTGCGGTGCTCCCGCGGGGCTAGCTGACGACGGGGTGCTCTTCCACCAGTGGACTTGCGGGCAGTCTGCTTCGTGCGGGCCATCTGTAGCACAAGTTTTAATTACCCGGTGAGAACATATTTTAGTTGAGGTCACTTTTATCAAAATGGGATAATCCTTTTATAAGGGGAGGAATGCATGCCATGAATGGAATGCGCAGACAATATGATGCATGCACGAGTCTTACGTTCTCACAAACTTATGAAATAAAAGCATCTAACGGTAAATTCGGTGGCATACAAACGATCTCTCATATACGTAACTAATTCGGTCTACCCGATACGCTGTTATGTACCTGCAGAAAACTCATTTCAGCCCATCCCCCATGAATGCATGAAAGCAGTAAATCTACCTACACGCTTTACACGAATCCCCAGATGCGTGTACAACGGTAGTAACTACCCAAACACATCGTCCTATTGACGGCATCGCCTCAACGGACGGAACACCCACACATGCGACACTTTTATAAAAACATGTGTGAAACATGTAATTATCCAAGTATCATATAAGCACTTTTCCCTAGATCGGCGGTGTATCCGATCATGCTCTCACAACTCACACTTACCGAAGCGTAGAGGTAACTGATCCATACATTACCACTCAATTAAGTGGCACTCATACAATAGCACGCCGTATGAGCAACGAAAAAGAAATATGGTGCAGAACCCCAAGTTAGTACTTAAATAGCCACCTAGAGTCCTTAACTGGGCATACAGGATATGACCACTGGCACACTTTTTAGTTTCAAAATCACACTTTTTAAACAGGGTTTTGGTTTAAATACACTTATGAACAGTAGTTACGCTAAACCATGCTCCGATGCCAGCTGTAACAGAACCGCCCAATTATACGAGATTAAGTAAGAAAATCATCCAACGGACGGACAATTTATCAAACTTAAGCCCGTATAACCCGGTAGTCCGTGAAATCTCGACGGATTTCAAACCATTTCACATCACAGCCAAGATCGTAATGAGTTCAGCGATTACCTTCATAAGTTACACAGTAGTTCGCGGCACAAAATACATCGGAGTTTAAACATAGTTATTACAAACCAGTTTCGAATAAAGTAGCGGAAGCATTAGTTCAAAGCGCACACACACACGCACAACTTTCCAAAATAAAGTGCCAGCTCGCGATCATCTCCCACAAAAGCATCAGGCGAGGAGTAGTGAGTGACCATTGCCCATGGTCCTAGGCTTCGCCCATCGCAGGGTAGAGACAGTTGATACAATAACCATAGTACATCTGTCCATCTGCAACAAGTGGGAACAAAGCCCTGAGTACGAGAAGGTACTCAGCTAGACTTACCCGACAGAACCAAAACAAAAAGACTCCAAGGATCATGATAGGCTTTTTGGTGGGGTAGCTGACTCATTTGCAAGAAAAGCATTTTTAGCTTATCAAATCATTTACAAAAGCATGTCATATTTTAATTCTTTATTCCCCTGTCAACTATGTTTGCACTTTATGCTAAAGTAATCATGTAATTTAAGCAAGCAAGGATTACCATTGATAATTTACAATAGTTACCATGTCATTTCCTCATAACTATCCAAGTGTTTCATCAGTATTACTACGATGAAGTAACTCAAGTCAAGTGTTCACTATCCAGTGAACGATGGCGATTCGAATCGATTATTGACCAGCTGGTAATTTATTCCTCACACAAACCTCACTCACCCGCTAAAGTGAGGTATTGGTCACCGAGTCAACCATTCAGGTAAAGTCGCGAGCTTGCCAGGAACCACATGTACCCGGGGGCCGCCCGACTGCTCTTTGGCCTTATCATCGCGCCCCCGTTTCCTGCCACTACTGCTCCGGTACAGTGCGTTGCGGGCAATCTACTCGGCCCGAATAATCTCCCGGCTTCGCGGTCGAAAGGTACTTTATTCGGCCAGCTAAATGTGAGGCATGCGTTCAACATGACCCGAGGCCCGACATCGGACGGTCCTTAATCGACACAGACGGAAGACACTACAGTCCAGAACCCTGCAAGCTTCCGCCCGGTCTCACATTCATTTCCACACTTAGTTATTCTCACATGACATTTCTTTCACATAAAACCAGGTAATCCCCTGTAGCTCGCGGATGACAGGCAATCACCCGACTTCTACCGGTCTAAGCAAGCTAAGCAAGTATTAACCGTGGACACCAGGGTAACAAGGATCGGGTAGAACAATGTGAAACAAGGTATAATGCAGCAACGTTTGCAAACAACTCCTAAACTTAATGCATCAGATTAAGTAAAATTAATAAATAATTATTTGCAAACCGGGGGAGAAATGCTCCGGGGCTTGCCTCGCTCGAAGGTACTGGGACGATGGTCAGGGCACTCCGGAAGCTCTTCACCGGACTCCTCTTCTGCTTCTGCTGGCTCCGGCTCCGTCACTTCGAGCTGCTCCTCTACGTCCTCGGGAACAACTGTCGGAACCACCTCCTACGATCCTGTATGATGCAGAAGTATGAGTGCAACATGCATAGGTGCATTGCAGAGGTGACATGAGATGATGATGATGCGGAATGCATGCGATGTAATGAATGTATTACGTCATCGGATTATGTGGAACTTATGACTCTTCTACAAGGTAGTCTACGTCATCCAAGAACATGTACTCGGAAACTACCAACACTAGTTTCTACCATGCGAGAGTACTTGACTAACAAGGTGCTTCAAAGATACACCAAAGTATATTTTTCTAACTAACTTTGCATTAAGAATAAATAGAAACCCTAATTAGTCCTAAGGTTGAACAGCAACACATATTTTAGTAGCTCAGAAAAATCTTATAAAATTACAGTGGATTACTGATATCAAGAATAGCTTGACATAAAAATTTTACTGCATTTGGATAACAAGAACTGCCTACACAAAAATAACAAACTAGGGCCTAAAATAGATATTTAAAATACTTTACATTATGAAAAGTATCAAACAACAGATTTAGGAATTTTTCTACCATCTATTACCTAAACAAACACTATAGAAAAATTATCACTTGCATGTTTTATTCAAATTTATTTAAATAACAAAAATAACAATTATTGGTAATAAAAAGCATTTGAACTGCAACTATACATTTTTCTACAGAACAACCATGAAATAAAATTACCCTAGCAAGTACATGGCATAACAGGATTAATACACTTGGAACCACATTTTTCTGATTTCTCTACATTTTTTTATCAATTTTTCAAGAAAACACCAATTTCAAAGATTAAATAAAACACTACAGAAAAGTAATGAAATATTGACATGCAACATTTTTATATTGTAGATCTGATTCAAATGAGTACATAAAAATTTATTTCACCAATTTTGGAGCTAAAATGACCAAGAAATCATTTTCCAAGTGTTTTTCATCAAGAATAATAAAAGAAATCGAAATTCGTTTTTCTGAAAAAGAAATTGGGCCGGCCCAAGGTCAACAGTCGGCCCGTGGCCGTTTCCGGCCCGTCTCGCGCGCGCGGGAAGACCACCGAGCCGGCCCGCTCGGGGCGCGGCCCAGGGGCGCGGTTTTGCCCCCGCGAGGAGGAGAGCGCGTCGCCGGCGTTCATGCGCGCGACGTCGCGGCGGCGGCTGTGGCCGACCGGCCGTCTCCGGTCGCGAGCGGACGGGGCAGCGAGCGCACGCGAATCGCGGTGAAGTGGCGAACCCGTTTTTGGAGAAAGGGGGGCGAGGGGGGTAGCGGGGAGCCGCCTCGACGGGAGGCCGCGCGCGGTGGCGCCATGGCCGTCGGCGGCGAGGTGTGGAGGAGCTCACCTAGAGCTCGGAAGACGGCGCAAACGCGAGCTTGAATCGGAGGAAGGCGAGGCGGAGCTGCGGGCGCGGTTGATTGAGAAATGGTGCGGCGGTGAGGGCGCTTCACGCCGGCGGAGCGGCGGTCACGGCGAGGTGGAGCTCGAGCTTCTCGGCTCGGGAAGGGAGGAGGAGGGAGTGCGGGCGAGAGCGAGCGGGTGCTCGGGCTGCGGCAGGTGTAGGCGGGCGCGTGGGTGCGGTGGCAGGCCGCGGCCGACGCGCGGCGGGCGCTGCAGGCGCGGGGCCGCCACGCGGCGGTGTTCCTCTGCCGCGGTCGCGGCGTGGCGCGGCGTCAGCGCGCGGACGCGGGCGAGCGGAGGGAGAAGGTGGCCGGCTGGGCCGGGCCGGAGGCGGGGTGACGCGGGCGCGCGCGCGGGTGGCGCGGGCCGCATGTGGCTGTGGGCCGAACCGGAGGCGGCGGCCCGCGAGGGAAAAATTGAATTTTTGATTTTCGATTTTCAAATTTAAATGTATTTCAAACTTCAAACCAAATTTTGAACAAGAAGAAAGCATTTTATGGATTTGGCCCAAAAATAAAAGTTGCTCAAAATTGAATTCTCTACAACTTTGATTAAGGGGCCATCTCAAAATTCTTGATAGATTTTGAATGACAAAATAAAAGCTAAAATAGGGGAAAATTTTGAATATTTTTCACAATTATTTTTAAACAAGTTTTTGACAAATTTTTGAGCTCCAAAATTTGAACTAGGGTTCCAAGTGATGTAGAATTTATAGTTGCAAGATTTTGGTACAAATGTGATTATCATGTTAATACAATTTATCACATACGTTAATTTCAAACTTTTGTTTAAATCAAATTACGAATTGTCACACATGATCATGATGTTATGAATGCGGTGCAATATGATTGCCATGCAAAATGTATTGCATAACACCGGAGTGTTACAGAGGCCACCCGAGCATCGACCAAGTCCACGAAGGTGAAGGAGGTGGTCCTCATCCCTGGTGACCGGAGCAAGACTGCTCGGATCAGGGCTGACGTCGATCCTAAATAGGGAGACATGTTCGTTAGCTTCCTAAGGGAGCATGTCGATGTGTTCGCATGGAAACCTGCAAACATGCCTTGCGTACCTCAGGAGCTGATCGAGCACTCCTTAAACATCCCATTGACCGCCAAGCCGATCAAGCAGAAGCTTCAATGATTTGCATAGGACAAAAAGGTGGCTATTAGGGTAGAAATAACAGGTTCTTAACTATCGGTTTTATTAAATACCCTTCGGAGTGGTTAGACAACTCAGTTCTTGTAAGAAAGAAGAATAAAGAATGGAGAATGTGCGTTGATTATGTAACACTCCAGGTGTTTGTCACTCATTAAGTAGTGGGTTTGAGCTCAAACATGACAGATTAAGTGGAGATGACAATGTCAAGGTCAACCTATGGAGATGAGCCTAACCTAAAGTTGGAGGTTGCACTATTGCTTCACATATAGGCCATTTTCAAGATATATGCTTGGATGGTGTTATTGCAATATATTCATGTGTCTCACCTTAGTACCTATCTATATTGAGCCCTGGAAAAGTTTTATGAAGTTTGAAATCAAAAAGTCACATGAAATGATAAGTTATATGCTTGTTTGGATTATAACTCAAACATGCATCTGAAATAAGGAAACATGCCTTACATTCCATGTGAACTAGTGTTTATGCAACATACAAATGTAACAGGTGCAACACATCTTGGACACATGTGGAACAACCTAGTGAAACATATGTAGCATGTACCTTGAAGCAAACACATGAAACAATTGAAATAGAGCTTTGAAACAAGCATTTCAATTATAGTGATTTCTATGTTTCAGTGCATGCGAGGCCTACACTTTGGTGCAACCTATGCATGGTGGGTATGTTTGGCCTCTACAACACCTTAACTACACTTAGGACACTTAATGGAACAATGTTCATGTTGATCATTTTGCCTAAATATGCTTCTAAGTGATGGTTGACCATGTATGGATCCTAAAACACTTTTGTTTGACCGTTTCCAAAGTGTGACCTAGAAGCTTTGCATGACTATGCACCCTTTTACAGAGTTGTAGAGAATTTTATAAGGAACAAACTTTGTTTAAGAGTCAAGTCATGAAAATGTGTGGAAGATGTTCAAAAAGGGCCCACAAGTCAGATTGAGGGCTGTTTCCAACACTTAGCAATTTCTAAGTCTAGAATTCATCGTCGTCGACATTGGCATCTCACGTTCTCTGAATTTCATTGAGTAACTCTAGCGGAGCCAAAAATGAAAGTTGGAAACAATTCATTGGAGAGCAACATGTAAAAAGTTGGGATCAATTTGACCAAGTTTGGCATTGCAAAATCCCAAAACCGAGCCCTATCTTAACATGTTGACACAGGTGATTTGGGGACTGATTATCTCCTAATCTACAACTCTAATGACTTTACACCTTAAATAGAAAGGGTAGACCTTTGTATGGGCTTTAACTTTTCTTTTGGGCCCAAGGTCCAATTTGGTCCGTATCTGGCCCAAAAATGCATCCCACGTCGACCATACCGTCACCCACCACGTGTTCGGTAGAAGGTTTCCATGGGCGACGTGCGTCTGGACGTGGCCTCCATGCGTGAGCCTCACCTCTGCCATCACCTGTTGCCACTGCCACGTGCCCCTATGCCCGCTCGAAGTGGAGAAGCACCAGAACGCATTCACTCGCCCCTCCACTCCGCCGTGCTCGCCTCCATTTGCTCTCCCTCGCTGCCCTCTGCTCCGCGGCCGTCCGCCATGGACAGGGAGCGCCGCTCCATGACCGGCCATCACCAAGTATCCTGCCCACCAATCGACCGCCTTAGCGCTCTTCCTACCTCTACCTCCTTCCTTCCCTTTTTCCCTCTATGCTCACCGGAGTCTACGCCGTCCGAAACCGTCGGTTCCTCGCCACCTCGCGGCCACAGTCATCGGACCACCACTGGCATGCATGGTCAGGCTGTCTCAGGCCATTTCTGACTGAGCTGAGCAGCCCCGCTAGTGTGCTAGGTCCCCGGAATGCTCTCGCGCCACCTCCCGCCGCCAGGAGCACAGGCCACAGCCACCGCCGCCGGCATGGCCACCGAGGGACTACCGCACATGTGGCCAGGAGGCCTCGGTCTATCTCCATCCATGATTCGACCTCCTACGTGCACGGGTGGGTATGGTGATGCTCTAGGAGCCTTGCTTCTCCGCTGACAAGTCCCGGGGCGGCGTGAATCGCGAGCTCCGATGAGCTCCCCTGTTCCGGCCAGGGGAAAGGAGGAGAGGGACATCGGGCTAGAATTCGAGAAAAGACAGGGGGTTAAGTGTAAACCATAGACTCATATGAATAGTATAGGGAAGGACCTTTCTATGTGGTTTGATTTGCGAATAGTTCAGGGGCCTCGAGGCAAAAGTACTTTTCTTTTTTGGTTTAATGTTTTTCTTTTGCAGGAAAAAGGCTAAATCTTTGGAAATTAATATCTCATGATAGAAAATTCATAAAATAGCAAATGAGGACTTTTTGGAATCCTTATGAAATTATCTATCCAGTAGATCTATAATATTTCATATTTTAGTTTAATATTTTAGCTATAAAAATAGATTTATGCAACTAGGTTTTCAATGCTAGTTGTATTTATCATTTTCATAACTGCCAATCTAGAGCTCGAAATGAAGTGAAATTTTTGTGGCATGCTACTTATGTGATATTTGATGTGTGGTAAAAATTTAATGAATTTTAGTTGCTATATGGGTGAGTTATTAGTGTATCTTGCTCTCACATGATTTATTGCAATATTCATTTGTCTTTTTCATAGAGGTTGATATACATGTCCAAATGGTTTGAAATTTGGATAGTAGACTATTGAGATCATATGTAGGCCACTATAATTTTGGTAGAATTTATTGTGCATTTTTTTGTAGGTGTTCATAATTCCACCTAATTATCTAAATAAATTAAGAAAATGCATTAAAAGAATTTATTAAAAGAATTTATCTAGCATTGGACACTATGTTTTCGGGTGTTCATTAGTCATGTATGAAATGTTGGTAAAGTTGGTTTTATCCAATTATATGTTTGCAACATATGTTAATAATTATTTCTTGCGATTATTAGTTTCTGGACAGTTCTGGGGGCAATGTAAATTACCCCATTATAATGATGTTTTCTGAGCACCTTGTCTATATAAAAGTTGTATATAATTCATGTATCCAGATTGTATTAAAATTTGGTGGCATTTGGCCAAGTAGTTTTTGAGTTAAAGATATTTAAAGTCAGATCCCAGATTTAGTTGCTCTCTGTTTGGAGCAGACCAGAGTCTGTAGTTTTATCTTTTTGACATAGTAAACTTAGGAATCAGGCTTAGGTGATATTAAATCAATTGTATACAATTTCATAAGCTTTCCAGAATGTCTTCTTGCAAGTCATTTGGATTTAGGGATCTCTAGTTATGATTGATTTACTGAGCTACTGCATGTATGCCCAGAAAGTGACAGATTTTAGTTTTAGTGCTTTGATTAACTTTGCCATGCTAGTGTGTGAAGTGACTCATATCTTTGATGATACTTGGGTGGTACCCTATGATCTTGTGAGACTTGTGTCTTGATTGATGTGCTTGTCCTCTTCTATGTTATGGTTTAGTGAGGATCAAGTTAATTAGCTCTAGGTGCTTATGTGAACCTTGGTTTGCTTGCTTGATTTATTTGTTTATTGCATTCCTATGTATTCATACATATGCATGGTTGCACCTCATTTAGGTACGCTAGCTGAAACATGTGAAGGACTTGATGTGGAGCTAACCAGAAGATGGTGTTGGTGAATCCATCCTGAAGATAGAAGGACTGGACAAGTGATAGATTGGAGGATGCTCGCCAAGCGAATTCATCTGACATACTCTAACTTGAGTCAGATACCGGCAAGCCCCGGAGCATTATAATCCTTCTACCTTCAAAGCAATTAATTCTATATATGTTATAAGTATTGTTGCATTAAGTGGTAGGAGTTGGTTGGAAACCCTTGAGCATTATATCACTCCTTATCGAGATATATGAATCCTTGAATCCTACATAGACTATGATCGAGTAGATGCTTAGCCCTACTTTAAGCGGTATAAGTCAGGTGATTTCCTGTCACTTGTGGATGTAGGGATATTCATATATGGCACGGTTGGCTATATTTGCTATCATAGAAAAGAACCATGTGTTAATAAAATAAAATGAGACCAGGCGGGATGACGATAGTGAAGCAACAAGGCATGGAGGTCTTGAGTATGGATCTATGCCCATCTGAGTCGTTTAAGGACCGATTCGCTGTACGTCCTTGAGTCATGTTGAACGCAGTCTAACACTTAGTTGGCCGGATAAGTCGTTCCGACCGTGAATCTGAGTAATACAGTTCAGGCCGGGAATCGAAGGGTAGGTCGCATCTTGGAGGTAGTAAGGATGTGCTTGGGGACATTGGCATGAGACCAAGGGGGGTTAGAGTCCCTAGCACCTGGCAGAGTGTTGCCCTTGGGGATGCGGCATCAGTCGAACCCGCGACTCCTGAACTGTACCAAAGGTGACCTGAGCAGCCCTTGCCAGGCGTGACTCGGTGAGTGTTAGAAATACCCCTCCAGCTGGATAGAAACTCGATTCGAATCGCCGTCGCTCTCGGTTAGTGAGCACTTGACTTGAGTAGTGGCAACGTACATTCAATTAAATTGAACAGATGGTGAATTGGATGATGATGGAAAGGTTGCCTTAATTTATACCTACTATGGTTAGTATTGTTTGCTCCTAATCAAGTGAGTGCTCTAGTACAGGTGCTAATATAGATGACAGGTTAATGATGATTAACTTGATGCTTAAGCATTAATGATTACTTATCTGTATTAAGCTTTTAAGCAAAATGTTGTCAAGCCAGCCCACTTTATATCAGCCTTGCATTATCCTTGGTGTCACCTTATTTCTGGTTTATAACGGGTAAGTCTAGCTAAGTACATTATCGTACTCAGGGTTTTATTCCCACTTGTTGCAGGTTGTGATGTATCATGGCGACTGCAAGAGTTGGTTGGCTCCTGCCGTAGAGGCGGAGTGTGATCACGGGCATGATCCTTCTGAATTATCTTCTCTCTAATGCTTTTGTTGGAAGTCGACCTTGGTACTGGCATGTATTTGAAATATGGGTGTTTTTAGTTTCAAATTACTTTGCTTCCGCTACTTTTGAACTTAAGTTGTAATAACTACGTTGAACTCCGATGTATATTGAATTACTTGTGAAATGGTTGTAACATGTGACTTGTTATGTTGAATCACTATGATCTTGGCTGGTATGTTGGTTGGTTTGAAATCCCTCGTGATTTCATTAGACTACCGGAGTTATATGGGCTCAAGTGCGAGAAATTGATCACTTCGGTGATTGTTTTTGTACTTGTGCTCTTATAATTTGGATGGTTCCGTTACAGCTGGTATCGGAGCAAGATTCAGCATTAAACTTGTCATATGTGTATTTAAAACAAAGTTTTTATTTTATAAAATTCAATTTTATCAACTTATAGCTATATATAGGTTTGTCAAATCTGAATTTTAAACCTAAGTATGTCAGTGGTCAATTTCCCACACTATGCTACCCGGTGTGTCAGATTAGGGGTAACCTTCATATATGAAATAGCCATATATATTGCTAGTTTACTTTTATGCAACGTCGTATCTACGCTCAGGTAAGTGTGAGTTGTGAGAGCATGACCGTACAACCCGTGGTCTAGGGGAGAGCTAGTTTTGGTTACTGGATTATTTACATGTTACACACATATATATATGAAGGTACTTAATTGTGGGAGATTGATGATTCGGGTAGTTTTGGTGCTACATGTACGTATAAGGGGGTATATGTATATGGAAGTACTTAGAATTTTACTTTCTGCTTTCATTGTGTGCCATATATCGGGGAATTGTTGGGCTGCAATGACAAACTTTTCTGCAGGTACGCTAACCACAAATGCGTAAGTCGAATGTAGCTGACGACTAGCTATATATCGAGAGCATGCGTGTTATACCACCGACATAGAACGTGATCACCACCTTAGGTTGGCAATCTTGTGAGGACAAATAAAACAAAGCATGCATCATCATGTTGTTGCTTTATGCATAACTATGCTCCTCTCACCCTTGTTCTATAGTAAGTAACTTGTGATCAATGTGGTACAATATCTTCCTTGTGGGGAGTTAGAAATAATGCCTTATTCAATGTTGCTTGAATAGAAAGTGCCTGAGAAAAGTGTGTGTTTAGCCTTGCTAGAAATAGTTGTGGTTACAGGCTTGAACCTATATATGTCCTTTAAGTTTAGTCAAGTGGTGGATATGTTGATCATACCAGCAATTGCAAATGTTTTAGACCTCACTTAAGTAATTGTGATTCTCATTGATGAATTAAATTGGTTGGTCTAAGGTAATAATGTTTAGAGCTACTAGAATGACATGTTTGTGTGCTCTCTTGTTAAGTAGGCAAGCTTTGTTTTGCTTATTGAACGTTGGCTGCTAAAATAGTTTCTGTTGTAGTGATATTTTTGTAGTCATAATGGTGTTTTCTGTAGTTATGGAGAATACCAAAGTTGTAGCTAACTTACTCATCTAGCTTGTCCTAAAATCTCATGACACTAGGCCTTATGGTTTGGGAGTTATGAATTTTAGAAGTTTACTATCAGGTTTTGCTTATGCTCTGAATAGATCTGAATGTTTGGTTTGTTTGACCTATGTGCATATGGAATCATGTCTTAGAGATAATACAAGAAGTGGTAGACATGTGACTCTACTTAGTTGTCCCAAGTATTGACGACCACCATCTAGGGAGCAACGTTTCTCATCTCTATTGGATAAAAAGGACACACAACACTTAATGTTGGACAAGTTATCTATGGGATGAGAATCGATTGTTGCATTGTGCATATGACCCGAGCTATCCAAGTCTCAATCTTGTGTGCATAATGACCATACAATCGAAATCAACCATCTTTGGTGTGACTCCTTATCTGCTGACCTCGATGGCAACCATTCGTTCTGCGTCAACCATGATTATTGTGGTCAAGAGTGAAGATTTGGAACTTTTTAGTGTTAAGAGACAACTGATTAGTTACCAGAAGGAAGGTTAATCTTCAGCTAGGTAACGACTCCTTGGTAGCTACGAAGGCTATGTCATACAAAGCAATAACCAATAAGAAGTTAATCAACTAGCCAACAACTTAAGTGATACTCTATCTTCTAGAGCCATTGTGATCAAGTCAATTCCATCTTGGACAATCACACAGATAGTCCAAGGTGTTCTATCCACTAAAGTGAAGAATTAGAGAAAGCATGCCCTAGTTTTTATTAGCATCCTTGTGCCCCTAGGTGCCACAAACGGTTTTGTTCAGAACTCTATTGGATAAAGTATTGAGGACTATTCGGAAGTGGTTCCTTATCCTTGTAGGAATGTCCTCCAGGCGGAGTATGCGTCTTGCCTTGCAAAAGTAACCCGCGAGTTCAAAGCGTGTGCATCATCGGATTGGTATGTAAATTAATGGTCGAGATCTGCTGCTGGATGGCCTTTTGAGGTCCCACAGATACTAGATTATACTCTTTCGTTGCTTTTGCTTTCTCGTATCAACAATGTACGAGCAGCTGTGGTGTTCTACAAATCAAATTATACCATCGTGAATCAGAAGCAATTTGAAAAGTGTCAAACAACAGATTTCCCATCTTAGAGCTACTGTTTGATCCAAAAGAGGAAGCCTCACGGTGAAAAGTTAGCCTGACAAAGCTAGTTTCACTATGTTGCAAGTCAAACTCAACTTACTGTGCAATGGCCTCACGAAGGGGATTGTACTCAACTTGTTCGGTAGGGAGCTAATTACCAAAGTTGGTAAATACTTGCAATTTTTGCTGTCTGCTAGACCTCGCTACATCCTTCTTTGGCAATAATTGATAATACTCACTGATCTTTGGTATCTTAAAGTGTTCTTACCCAAGAAGGTTGCATCTGATTCAACCCAGATAACTGTTATCTTTGGATAAAAGAATCTTATTAGATAGCTGTTGGTAGAAATACGAAGCTGACAGAGTCAGCTATCACATTCACTAACCCCTCGACAAACTCAGATAATATAGTGTTGGCATCAGAGCAAGAGAACTGCACACATGGAACCTCAAGTAGTTTTCCATTAGTTGGTGTCTAAATGAATGAACCTTTACGACCAACATAGACCTTGTCTATTGTTAGTCAGTATCCTATGGCCTCAGAGAATGTTTGTAACACCTCAGGTGTTTAGCTTCCTTAATTGCATTGCATTTCATAAGCATGAGCATCATTCATATCATCCATGTCTTTATTTTGCTTGCAACATGGGTATGCAACATACCCTAATGTGCTTGTTTCATAAATTACTTGCTTATGAAATGTGAATGGTGCAACTTGTAGATGTAACTTTGGGTCTCATACTATGAAACATGACAATGTGGTTAGTACATCTTGATAGGCTCTATGGATGCAACAAAGTCTTGTAACATATGCAACATGATATTGCAACATATTGGGTGGAATTATTGTTTTGCTTGTTTCCATTTATGTGACACTAGTAGTTTTGTGTAACCAAGGGGTAGAGTGGCTAATTATATTTTATAACACCTTAATTACACTTAGGGTAGCTAGTGGAGCAATGCTCATGTTGACCAAAATGACCAAAATGCCCTCCAATGTGCTGTTGACCAACACTCAACCCTGGAATGCTTGGGTTTGACCATTTAAAAATTCCAGCTTAGAGATATTGCATGGAGGAGCAACCTTAAGCAAAGTTGTAGAGAATTTCCTAAGGAACAAATGTTCCAATATGGACATCTCATGAAAATGAATAGAGCATGCTCAAAAATGGCCCACAAGTCGATTAAAGGACTGCCCAACACTTGAAAATTTTCTAAGTCCACAAATCTGAAATTCAGTTTCAATGTGCCCCACTTTGACGCCCTATAACTCACAATCCAGGTTGAACCAGTCCTTGAGCCAATTGACAAAGTTGTAGTCCTCATATAGCTCCACAATTTTGATGTTATCATCTTCTGCTAACTCGAGCTGGTTTAGGAGATAATCACCGATGAAATTGGCCTGTCAGTCGGTTATTGATGCCACGATTTCAACTTCGATTCAGACATTCAGAGCGAGGTGGCCGACAGTGGCAGGCCGTCGCCACCGCGTGTCCTCCACGCGCCGCGCGTGACCTGGCGCCTTGGCTAGCTGCTCAATGCATAGAAGGAGTCCCTGCTGCCTTGCCGACCTCGCCCTGCCATTTCTCTCCCTCCCTGCGCGCGCTTGAGGCGGAAAAACGCCGCCCCCCTCACTACCGTGACCGCCGATGAGCTCGGCCGGCCGTTTCGTCACGGCCTTGCCCAATCCACTCCATCCGAAGCTTCAGCACCCTGCCCTCTAGCTCCTCCACCCTTTGGTTTAGCGAGCCGAGCTGTGGTAAGAGCCCTTGGCCGATTCCACCATTGCCACCATGGGTGACCCCTCGCCGGAGTTGGGCACTCCGTGGCCGGGGTAGCTAGAGCCTCTCTCAACCTCCCTTTTCTACCTCAATCGATCCGCCTCGTAGTGGTGAAGCTCATACCGAGCTCGGGTGTGGCCGTGCGGCCTCGCCATTGGCGGCGCACTGTCATCGGACCCCCACCGCCCGCCGCCCGCGACGGTGAGCCCCTTCCGCTCCAACCCAAGCCGCCCTACATGCACAAATCGATGCGTTGCTTGACAGGGATCACGAGGGTGGGCTCGGTTTCCCGGGAGAGCTCCCCTCCGACGAGCTTGAGCTCGCCAGAGCTCGCGACTCGCTGCTCCCCTGCCTCTCTCTCGCAAACGACGGGCCTCGCCTGGCAGATGTCCGCGCGGCCGGGAAGACCCTTAGTGGGCCACGCTGGCAGGCCGGGCCAGCCCACTGGTAGTAGCGCTTAGGATTTATTTGTGTTTTTTTAAAAATTTGTCACAGATTTGTATGCTTTGTTGTGGAAATTTTATCTCCCATTTTATAGATCCATTTAAGGTGACCCAAATTTTGTTGGACTCTAGGTGGAGTGTAGTATTTAGGAAAAATATCAAATATATACGTGATGTTTATTTTCTGGAAGAATTAATTAGGGTTTTGAAATGTGTTTTAAATTGGATATAAACTTGTTAAATGAATAACTGGAGTTATATTGTTCCAAAAATTATGAAAATTGGTTGGTAGGTTATTTTATGCATGTGCTAGCTCTGGTAAAAATTTGGGTACTAGTGCTTGAGTACTTTTCAAGTTATGATGATATCATTTTATATTAGGAAATACTTGAATGAATTTTAGTAATTTTTTTATATGTGCAATATTCATGAAAATTTGTGGAGAGTGTCCTGGTACCCTAAGGTTACTAAGAAAAATATGATTTCTGTTGTTTGATACTTTTCAATGTGATTTGTTATTCATACAAAAATCAGCCTTTTTGGCTTGTGAATTTTGTGTAGAGAGTTTCTGTGGATAACTTTAGTTCAAATTTTTATAGTAGTCTTTTTATATGTCAGAGAGCCTCCTGTAATTTTTGTAGAATTTTCTAAGTAGTTTGCATATAAGTTTAATTTCCCACTTAATTAATTAAGTAAATTAAGAAAGGGGTAAAAATACATGTTCTAGGTTGGCACACCTTACTTTATGGTGTTTTCATGACATGTGTGAACTAGTAGTATCATTGGTTTGGTCATAAAGGAAGTTCGACACATGAATAAATATTTAATCTTCACATTTCTAGGTTCTCTAGACAGCTAGTAGCATTTTTGGATTTGATCCTTAATAAAAGTGTTTGCTGGAAAACTTGTGAATACCAAAGTGGTAGTAAACTTGATAAACTAGCTTGTGTCAAAAATTGGTGGCATTTGGCCTATTAGTCTAGGAATTATAGCTGTTTAAAGTGGCTGTCCAGAAATGGCTGCTCTCTGTTTGGAGAGGACATATTTCTAGAACTTTAGAATTTCCACTAGGTAAACTTAGGAATTAAGTGTTGAAGTCTGAAAATGAATTGTAGAGCATTTTATAAGCTTTCCAGATTGTCTTGTATCATGTATTTTGGATTTGGCAATTTACAGTTATGATAGAAACACTTAGCTGCTATACAGAATGTGTTGTTCTGATATTTTGTGCTTGTATGTGGTAACCTAGGTAAAGTTATTCTTGTGATTGTTAGGTGTTAGGGCCTTAACAGAGGAGGAACAATTATACATTAGGTTGTGTAGATTAGGTAAGTACTTCTCTACCAGAGAAGAGATTTGCACTTTATTATTGAAGTGATTTGAATAGAGCATTAGGAATTGTTGTAGTGCATTTCATCCCGAGCATGCTGCATTCTTTCTTATGCATCCATGAAATTTATTGTGCATTCGTGCAATAGGTGTTCTGGAGGGAGTGACTCTCCTCGAGTTCGAGGGAGCGATTTCGGAGGAAGATCAGGAGCAGCCGAGGGAGCCGGAGGACCTAGCCGGCGAAGGAGTTCCCGCAGAAGATCTACCTGAGTGCCTGGATCATCGTCCGTCCTCTTTCCTGAAAGGCAAGCCCCGGTGCATGCTGACCCAATTGTTTTATGAATCAATCTTGAGTACTTTTACTTGTTTACCACATTAAGTTGTAGGAGTTGAGTGAAAACACTTGTTGCATTATACCTGTCTTTGTCCAGATATCGTACTTAAATCCTAAATTAGGTTTAGGCACGTGTCAATGCTTAGCCCTGCTTAGTCCGGTAGAAGTCGAGTGATTTTTGGTCATCCGTGAGATGTAGGAATGAGTCACGAGTGGCTATGCTAGCTATCGTGGATGGAACCATGCCTTAAAATGAAATTGAGACCGAGTGGGAGTTCGATAGTGCAGCCGCAAGACACTTCACGTCTTGGGTGCGGAGCTATGCCCGTCTGAGTCGTTTAAGGACCGATTCGCTGTACGTCCTTGAGTCATGTTGAACGCAGTCTAACACTTAGTTGGCCAGATAAGTCATTCTGACCGCGAAGCCGAGTAATATGGTTCAGGCCAGGAATCGAATGGTAGGTCGCATCTTGGAGGAGAGAAAGGATGTGCTTGGGGACATTGGCGTGAGACCAAGGGTGGGTTAGAGTCCCTATCACATGGCAGAGTGTCGCCCTTGGGGATGCGGCATCATTCGAATCCGCGACTCCTGAATTATACGGAAGGTGGCTTGTGCGACCCTGGCAGGGGCCTGCGCGGTGAGTGTTAGAAATACCCCTCCAGCTGGATAGGAATTCGATTCGAATCGCCGTCGCTCCTGGTTAGTGAGCACTTGACTTGAGCAGCGGCAACGTTGATCTCATTAAATTGAACAGATGGTTAAGCGAATGATACAATGTTGCTGCAATTTATACCTACTATGGATATAATGATATTATTTGTTTGATTATAATCAAGTGAATGTTTAGTACAGGTGCTAAGATAGATGACAGGTAAATGCTAAAAATAACTGCTAGTGTAGGTTAAAAGAGTTTCAATTACTTATGCTTTTCCGCAAATGTGATGTCAGCTAGCCCCACTTATGAAAGCCTTGCATAATCCTTGGTGTCATCTTATTTCTGGTTTTTGACGGCTAAGTCTAGATGAGTACATTCTAGTACTCAGGATTTATTCCCTCCTGTTGCAGATGACATGCTTTACCAGGGCTTCTGTAAGAACTGCCTCCACCCTGCGGGTGATGAGGACTAGATCACTCGAGCGTGATGGTCTGTTAAGTACTTTCCTTAATGCTTTTGTGGGATGTCGATCAGTAAGACTGGCAGTAGTATTTGAACAATGTGCGTGTGTTGTGCTTCCGCTACTTTATGAACTTGGTTTGTAATAATTTGCGACTCATGTGTTGTAAGTGGATTTCGGAACTACTTGTGAAATGTAACATGTGATGTGTTATGTTGAATGATGCGATCTTGGTTGTAAGCAAGTTGGTTTGAAATCCTTCGTGGTTTCGATTGACTACCGGGATTATATGGGCTCAAGTTCAAAAATTTGAGTGTTTCGGCGCTTGTTTTTGTATTTGTGCTCTTATAATTTGGTCGGTTCTGTTACAACTGGTATCGGAGTATAATTCAACATTAAACACATCGTACGAGTATTTTAAAACAAAAGTATTTGTTTGCAAAAAGTGTTAAAACTCTGAAAATTATTTCTATAGGTGTGCCAGTGATCACATCCCTTAGCCCAAATATGGACTCTTAGGTGGCTTATTAAAACACTAACTTGGGGGTCTTGTTTGTTTTTGTTTCGTCGTCCATTCGGCGTGATATTGTATGGATGCCATCCACTTGGGTGGTAATGCATGGATCAAATACCTCGACGCTCTGGTAAGTGTGAGTTGTGAGAGCATGATCGTCCAACTGGCGATCTAAGGGAGAGTAGCTGTGGTTACTTACATACTTACATGTTCAAACCATGTAATTATGGAAGTGCTTAATTGTGGGTATATCTGTCGGGTAGCTGTGATACTGAAGTATATACATCAGGGATGTGTATATAGAAAGTATTTAGTTTACTGCTTACTTGTGTGTTTATATTGGGAAACTGTTGGGCTGAAATGAGATTTTCTGTAGGTACACTAACAGCGTAAACGAGTAGACCGATAGTTTCACCTATATGAGAGAACATATGTATGCCATCGCCTAGCGTTAGAAGTTTATGTTTCTACTAGGGCGAGAGGGCGTACGGAACGTGCATGCATCATGTTTAATTCATGTCATACATGTCATTTTACTCCCTCCTTAAAAATTTTGATAGTCCCGACTAAATTAAATTTCATATCCCCTAAATTACCCTCACTTAAGTCATATCTTGTGGCTACAGATGGCACGCACCAAGAGGACCGCTCGCAAGTCAACTGGAGGTAGGGTCTCTCGCCACCAGCTCGCTCCACGTGAGCCCCGCCCTGAGCCCACCGAGGTGGAAAGGTTGAGGGCTGAGTTGGCTGAGGGGACTGCTGCTAGGAATGCGGCACAGCAACAGCTGGAGCAAGTGATACATGACCGAGATCAGGAGACACTTGCGGTCCAGAGGTTGACTGTGGCTAATCGCAACTGTCAACGCATGCTGGTCCACGTGATGAACTAGAGGGATGAAGCCTGGCACGAAGAGAACATCCTGAGAGCTCGTCATGTGGAGCTTGAGCAACAGTTAGAAGATGCAGAAGAATACAATGACAATCTTCATGAGGAAGTGCACCGCCTGAACAATCAGCTCAATCCTCTACTGCCTCATGACAATGACGAGGATGAGGAGATGGGCTCTGGAGTCTTCATGGCTGAAGGTGATGACGATGTGGAGGTCAATGGGCCACAGGATGCCCCACTAGAAGAAGAAGAAGAGGATGAGGAATTAGAGCCTGCTAGCGATGAGGATGGCAGGGAGATCTTCGACACCGACTCCGAGGATGATGCTTAGAGTAGTCATCGCATAGCTATGATGTTAGACTTATCTTTTGTGCCCTCCATGTGTGGGAGTGTGGCTTTGTAATAACTTAGCTTTTGGGATGTAACATCGAACCCTATGTTATCCTGGATGTTAGTTTGAACCTGCTAAATTTTGATCACAAACGGATGTCTCATCGTGTTGTGTTCGATGATGGTGTCACGATTAGCACCCTTCGATGCCGCGACAAAACCGAGGGCCTCCTGTGGCACGTGACATAAGGTTGTGCTACTTGGCACGCATTAGTATCAAGGTGGCTAGTCATGATCCACCATGGAATTCTACCGATGGGAATTCTCCTTGTGTTCATTTCTTAGTAGCCTTTCTTATTTGGCTAGAAGTTTAGATCGAATCCAAACACCTGTTACATTAGGTTGAAATTTTGTTGATCTTGATGTAAACGGTTCAGTCACATTTGTGCTCCCTGTATGTGAGCCTTTAATAAATTCCACCTTTCATCAGAAGACATCTTGTTTGTTATGTCCCTCGCATGATTGCGTCAATTGATGCACTTGATGGGATTGTGCGGTTGTGATGAATTACTGTGCCTTGGTTGTTTGCGAATTCATTCTAATGAAGTCAGTTTGGCATATTTACACAATTCATCTATAAATTTCCCACATCATCAGTGCTCATTGGCTATGCATTTTGCAGATGGCGTACAACCTCCATCGTGGTCGTGGCATGGAGGATGAGGAACAGCCACCCCCTTCGCCACCACCCACCCCGGCTGAGCTGATACAGACAGTGGTTGAAGGTCAGCACATGTTAGCAGATGCTATGCGCCAGCTTGCCAACCGGGAGGCTCGACATGGTCGTCAAGGGCCAGAACCAAATCAATATAGTGACTTCAAGGATTTTCTTGACACCAAGCCCCCGCTCTTTAAGGAGGCGGAGGAACCTCTGCAAGCTGATGAGTGGTTGAATACCATTGAGCAGAAGTTCTGTCTGCTTCATCTGACTGAGGAGCTGTAAGGTCCTAGATGGCTAGAGAGGGGTGAATAGCCTATAAAAAATTCTACAAATGACACTAAGCAAACTTGTTAGAATAACAAACGGCGTAAAGCGAGTTTTGCTTAGCCAAAGGTTGTGATGCAAGCCTCCTATCCTCAAGTCTAGTAGATTATGATCTCTAGTTCACACAAGAGCTATGTCACTAATTTTACACTAGAGAACAAGCTAACAACACTACTAGCAAAGCTACCATTAGAGCTACACAAGATAATCTAGTAAAAGTAAGTGCAAGAGAGAGGATTGTGATTCTTATACCGACGGTGGAGTGAAGATGTTGCCAATCACCAAGATGATATACAAACAATCAATATTGACAACAACACAATATGAAGACCAATCACCGGGAGACAAGAGACACAATATTTTTGTTCACCCAGTGTTCACTTGTGCACCGACAAGCTACGTCACCGGTTGTGTCGACCAACACTTAGATGGTTTCCCGGTGTGACCCTCAAGTCACTTGCCCCTCAAGGCACACCCCGCAAGGCACCGCAAGACACCACTCTCAAGTGAGGTAACTCAATGACACGCGCATTCCACTAGAGTTGCTTTTAGCGTCCCACCGAGAAAAGCACAAGAACCTCTCATAATCAACCGGAGGTGGCCAAGAACAATCACCTTCTCTTGCCAATGCCTCCAACAATCTCCAAGTCGGCTAGGAGCGGTACTCTCCAAGAGTAACAAGAAATCCACTGGCTAAACCACCCACAAGTGCCACTAGATGCCCTCAAGCTATGCAATGCACTTTGGGATCACTCAATCTCACTTTTGATTTGCAATCAAGCAAGAGAGATGAGTGGGAGGAGAAGCTTTAGCTCAAAGGATGCACAAGAGTGTTAGAAATGCCAAGAGACCTCCCCAAGGGCTGACCAATGAGTATTTATAAGCATCCCATACAAATAGAGCCGTTGCCACTCCACTGAGCGTTTTTCGGGACGACCGGACGCGCCGGTCGAAACTGACCGGACGCGCTTCACCGCGTCCGGTCGCCCTACGACGTCCACGTGTCCCTCGAATTCAAACGTGACTACCAGATCTTCCAACGATCATTGCGCGCCAACGGTCAAACGCGACGACCAGACACGCAGCTCGAACGACCAGACGCGCCGAACGCACAGTGCCGCGCACCCGCGGCGCAACGACCGGTCGCGCTCCACGCAACGACCGGACGCGACAGTGCCAGCGTCCGGTCGGAGTCCAGTAAGCTCCCTTCATGACCGGACACGTCCGATCACATGTGGCCGGACGCGCCACGCGTCCGCTCAGCCCTTTGCCACGCACTGTTCCTCTGGGTGCCCGACCGGACGCTCCGGTCCCGCGAGTGACCGGACGCGCCGGTTGCAAACCCTAGCCCGCACGCCTGACTGCTGCGCTGTACTGACCGGACGCGTCTGGTCAAATCGTGACCGCGTCCGGTGCAGCGTCCGGTCACCTCTGTGACCTCCGTTCGCCTCTGTTTCCGACTTCCGGCGTAGTGGAAAATAGGAACCCAAACCCCTCTCTACCCGCAAGCCACAGCGCGACCAACGTCACCTTTGCAAATGTGCCAACACCATCAAGCGTACATCTCCATGTGCTTGTGTGTTAGCTTTTTCTCAATCATTTTCAAAGGTTTTCTAGTTAGCTCACTAGGCCCTACATGCAATGCACTTCATGAATTCACCTAGTGGCACCCGTGTGTCGAATAACCCATAAGACTTCCCCTCTTAATAGTTCGGCTATCGACCCTAAACCACTCACACCCTCTATGGTGTCTTGAGTGCAAAACAAAATGGCCCTATAGTTATACCTTTGCCTTGAGCCCATTTTGTTTCTCCAAATGATATGATCCACTTCATATCATCACATGACCGTCTCGATCCATCGACCTTGACTTCACTTGCCCTTCACCATTGCATCGGTTCGTCGGCGCCAAGTCTTGCTCAAGCTTCACCATCGCATGGTCCTTCGCTTCGAAGTCTCAACTTGCCCTTCACCTTCACAACCGGTCCATCGAGCCAAGCCTCATCTTGGTGTTCACCATTTTGGTCATATGAGTCAATGTCATGTCTCATATTCAATGACCACCTTTATCTAAATCATCCACTTAGATACAAAGGTTAGTCCTAGGTTTCATCAATTAGCCAAAACCAAACTAGGGACTTTCAGGAGCTAAAGACTGAATATGCTTTCCATCAACTGCATGGTCTGGCTGGTATTTGGTGGAGCCACTATCGCTCCACGTTGCCTCCTAATGTCCCGATTGCTTGGGACCAGTTTAAAGCGACGTTCCATGGGAATTACATTCCTCCAGGTGTGATGGCTATAAAGCACACTGAGTTCATGAGGCTATCCTAGGGCAATAAGAGTTTGATAGAATATCTACAATCCTTTAACAACCTGGCAAGGTATGCAACTGAGTTTGTGGATACCGATGCTAAGAAAATTGCTAGCTTTAAGCATGGCCTCGGTCCAAAGCTAATGAAGACCATGGGCACTAGCAAGTGTGCAACTTTCAATGATTTTATTAGTGATGCTCTGACTCAAGAGAACAATAATGCTATCTATGCTGCTTCTAAGAGCCGTAAGAGGGCCCTTGAGGCGAGTTCTTCATAGTCCCGAACTCCAGCTGCACCGAGGGCTCCCCCTCGTCCACCTGCCTCGAATGCTAAGTTCCGTCCCCCGCAGAAGAAGTCTACAACTAAAACTGGGTTTCGCAAGGCATATACAGTGTCTCTGCCCAAGGGTAGTTCTGGTCAAGGCAGCTCCAGTGTCCCTCCCAGCAACATGCCTTACTGGAACTGCAACAAACCAGGTCATTGGTCCAGGAACTGTCCATATCCTAAGAAGAATGCCAATCAAGGTGGCCGTCAGGGGCATGTTCATTATAATAGTATTGAAGAAATTCCATCTGGTGAGGTTGTCACTGCTGGTAAGTTCCTAGTTGACCATCATTCTGCATTGGTACTATTTGATTCAGGTGCCTCGCTTTTCTTTATCAGTCCTATGTTTGCATCAAAGTTTGCACACAAATTACATACTGTTGAAAGTGGGGGTTATTGCATTAGTGCAGCAAGTGGGAATATTTCCACAAATCAAGTAGTAAGGGATCTAGAATTTGAAATAGAAGGGCAAAAGTACTCGCTTACCTTAGTGGTTTTGTCTGGATTAGGCATAGATGTTATTTTGGGCATGAATTGGATGAGTCAGACTGGGGTGCTCATTGATACATCCACCCGGGTAGTTATGCTCAGAGATCCTACTGATCAAAAAGGTTTTCTAGTGCAACTTCCCAGAAAAATTGATCTTTCTAGTGAAGTTCATGTGGTGCAAGCAAAGGCCTTAGCTGATATTCTGATAGTGAGTGAGTTTCCTGATGTTTTTCCCGATGATTTGCCGGGACTACCTCCGGATCGGGATGTGGAGTTTAAAATCGAGTTGTTGCCTGGCACAGCACCCATCTCTAGAAGACCCTATAGGATGCCTCCGAATGAGCTAGCTGAACTTAAGGTGCAGTTGAATGAACTTTTGAAGAAGGGGCTGATTCGTCCTAGTTCGTCTCCATGGGGATGTCCTACTATCTTTGTGAAGAAGAAGGACCAGTCGTTGCAGATGTGTGTAGATTATAGGCCTCTGAATGCAGTCACTGTCAAAAATAAGTATCCTCTACCATGCATCGACATCTTGTTTGATCAGTTGTCTAAAGCTAAAGTCTTTTCCAAGATTGATCTAAGGTCTGGTTACCATCAAATTAAAATTTGTCCTAAAGATATTCCAAAAATAGCTTTCTCTACAAGATACGGTCTTTATGAGTATCATGTTATGTCCTTCGGCTTGACCAATGCCCCTGCACACTTCATGTGCTTGATGAATTCGGTGTTTATGCCCGAATTAGACAAGTTTGTGGTGGTATTTATTGATGACATCTTGATATATTCTAAAAATGAGGAAGAACACGGTGAACATCTGCGTATAGTCCTCACAAGACTGCGCGAACATCAACTGTATGCAAAGTTCAGTAAGTGCGAATTTTGGCTTCGTAAAGTAACTTTCCTTGGGCATGTGTTATCCGATGGGAGAATTATGGTGGATCCCACCAAGGTACAAGAAGTATTGAACTGGAAGGCTCCTACCTCGGTTCACAAGGTCCGGAGTTTTCTTGGATTGGCTGGTTATTATCGTCGTTTCATCCCGGATTTCTCTAAAATAGCCAAGCCAATGACTCGGTTGCTGCAAAAAGACACCAGGTTTGTCTGGACTTCTGAATGTGATGCGGCTTTTCACAAACTGTGAGCCCTCCTAACCTCGGCTCCGGTTTTGGCGCAACCGGATATCAAGAAACCATTTGATGTTTATTGTGATGCCTCAGACATAGGTTTGAGAGGTGTTTTGATGCAGGAAGGCCGAGTGATTGCATATACCTCTCGACAGCTTCGGAAGCATGAGGTGAATTATCCAACGCATGACTTAGAACTCGCTGCAGTTGTTCATGCTTTGAAAGTTTGGCGACATTATCTGTTGGGCAATGTTTGCAATATCTATACTGACCATAAAAGCCTCAAATATATCTTCACCCAACCTGAGTTGAATATGCACCAAAGAAGATGGCTTGAGTTGATTAAGGATTATAATCTTCAAGTGCACTATCATCCTAGCAAGGTGAATGTGGTTGCCGACACTTTAAGCCGTAAGTCTCATTGCCACTCCTTAGTTGAAACTGATTTTCATCGGTCTCACCTTCTACATCCAGTAATTCTGTACAACATCACTGTCAGTTGCACTCTCAAGAGCAGAATTATTGAGCTCCAAAAGACTAACACTGGTATATTCCACATCAAGCGTAAGATGAAAGAGCAAGAAACTAAATATTTCAGGGTAGATGAAGAGGGTGTGCTATGGTTTAAAGATAGGTTAGTGGTGCCTAAGGACCGAGAGCTTAGAAATCAAATCCTGTCTGAAGCACATTCAATCTAAGTTGTCCATCTGTAACAGAACCGACCAAATTATAAGAGCACAAGTACAAAAACAAGCACCGAAGCGCTCAAATTTTTGAACTTGAGCCCATATAATCCCGGTAGTCAATCGAAACCAGGAAGGATTTCAAACCAACCTGCTTACAACCAGGATCACATCATTCAACATACACATCACACATTACATTTCACAAGTAGTTCCGAAATACGTTTACACACACGGAGTCGCAAATTATTACAAACCAAGTTCATAAAGTAGCGGAAGCATAACACACACCAGATTTTTAAAACTACTGCCAGTCTTACTGATCACAACCCGCAAAAGCATTAGGGAAGTACATAAAAGATGATCACGCCCTAGTGATCTAGTCTTCGTCACCTGCAGGGTGGAGACAAGTCTTGCAGAAGCCTTGATAAAGCATATCATCTGCAACAGGAGGGAATAAACCCTGAGTACTGGAATGTACTCAGCTAGACTTACTCGTCAAAAACCAGAAATAAGAGTACACCAAGGATTATGCAAGGCTTACTCAAGAGGCTAGCTGACATCACATTTTTGCAGAAAGGCATAAGTAATTGAAACTCTTATAACCTGTACTAGCAGTTATTTTTAGCATTTACCTGTCATCTATCTTAGCACCTATACTAAACATGCACTTGATTATAATCAAACAATTATTAGCATTATATCCATAGTAGGTATAAATTGTGGCAACATTGTATCATTCCTTTAACCATCTGTTTAATTAATGAGATCTACGTTGCCGCTGCTCAAGTCAAGTGCTCACTAACCGGGAGCGACGGCGATTCGAATCGAATTCCTATCCAGCCGGAGGGGTATTTCTAACACTCACCGCGCAGGCCCCTGCCAGGGTCGCACAAGCCACCTTTCGTATGGTTCAGGAATCGCAGGTCCGAATGATGTCGTGACCCCAAGGGCGACACTCTGCCAGGTGATAGGGACTCTAACCTCCCTTTGGTCTCACGCCAATGTCCCCAAGCACATCCTTTCTCTCGTCCAAGAAGCAACCTACCATTCGATTGCCGGCCTGAACCACATTACTCGGCTTCGCGGTCGGAACGACTTATCCGGCCAACTAAGTGTTTGACTGCGTTCAACATGATTCAAGGACGTACAGCGAATCGGTCCTTAAACGACTCAGATGGGCATAGCTCCACACCCAAGACGTGAAGTGTCTTGTGGCTGTACTATCGAACTCCCGCCCGGTCTCAATTTCATTTTAAAGCATGGTTCCATCCACGATAGCCATAAAGCCACTCATGACCCAATCCTACATCTCGCGGATGACTGGAAATCACCCGACTTCTACCGAACTAAGTAGGGCTAAGCATTGACACGTGCCTAAACCTAATATAGGATTAAGTACGATATCTGGACAAGGACAGGTATAATACAGCAAGTGTTTTCATACAACTCCTACCACTTAATGCAGTAAACAATTAAAAGTACTCAAGATTGATTTATAAAACCATAGGTTCAGCATGCACCGGGGCTTGCCTTTTAGAAAGGTCGACGGCCGATGGTCAGGGCACTCAGGCAAATCTTCTGCGGGAACTTCTCCGTCGGCTGGTTCCTCTGGCTCCTCCAGCTAGTTCTGGATTTCCTTCGGGCTCACTTGCTCGAACTCAAGGAGCGTTACCCCCTCCGGAACACCTATTGCATGAGTGCATAATAAATCTCATGGATGCATAATGAAAGATGCAACATGCTCGGAATGAAATGCATTACAACACTCTTAAAGCTCTATTCAAATTACTTCAATTATTAAGTGCAAATTTCCTCTCTGGTAGAGAAGTACTCACCTAATCTACTCAACCTAAGGTATAGTTGTTCTTCTTCGGTTAAGGCCCTAACACCGTTCTTCTTCGGTTAAGGCCCTAACACCTAACAATCACAAGAGTAACATTACTTAGGTTACCACATCCAACACCAAAATATCATAGCAAGACATTCTGGACAGCAGCTAATTGTTTCTAACATAACTGGAGATTGCTAACTCCAAAAGATATGATCTAAGACAATCTGGAAAGCTTATGAAATGCCCTACAAATCATTTTCAGACCTCAACCCTTAATTCCTAAGTTTTCTATATCAAATTTCCCAAGTTCCAGAATCTGTCCTCTCTAAACAGAGAGCAGCCAATTCTGGACTGTCACTTAAAACAGAAATAACTCCCAAACTACTAAGCCAAATGCTCCCAAATTTTGACACAAGCTAGTATATCAAGTTTACTACAAATTTGGTATTTACAAGTTTTCTAGCAAACACCTTTATCAAAGGTCAAACCCAAAGATAGTACCAGCTGTCCAGAAAACCTAGAATTGCAAGGATTAAATATTTATTTATGTGGCAAACTTCCCCTAAGACCAAACTAATGTTACCAAAAGTTCACATTGGTCACAAAAACACCAGAAAGTAAGATGTGCCCACCTAAAATATTTATTTACACCCCTTTCTTAATTTACTTAATTAATTAAGTGAAATTTTAATCATATATGTAAATTGCTCCTTAAATTCTATAAAAATTACAGGAGACTCTCTGATCCAAAAAGAGGCTACTGTAAAAATTTGGATTAAAATTATTCACAGAAACTCCCTACACAAAATTCACAAGCCAAAAAGGCTGATTTTTGTGTAATTAACAAATCACATTGAAAAGTATCAAACAACAGATTTCACATTTTTCTTAGACACCTTAGGGTACCAGGACATTCTCCAAAAATTTATAAGAACATTGCACAAGTAGAAAAATTACTAAAATTCATTCAAGTATTCCCTAAAATAACATGATAGCATTATAACTTGAAAAGTATTCAAGCACTAGTGCCCAAAATTTTACCAGAGATAATACAGGTATAAATTAGCCTACCCACCAAATTTCATAATTTTTGGAACAATACAACTCAAGTTATGCATTTAACAAATTTGCCTTCATTTTAAAACACATTTCAAAGACCTATTTAAATCTCCCAGAAACTAAACATCACATATCAAATTTATATTTTTCAAAAAATACTACACATCATGCAGGGCCTAACAAAATTTACTTTATAATTTTTGAGCAAGTAAAACCCTAGATATACATTTTCTAAATCTTATCTAAAACTGTGACAGAATAAAGAAAATGAATAAATCCTATTTACTACTGGGCCGGCCCGGGAAAAGACGCGGCCCACGGCGCGCGCGCGGCCTGCTCGGCCGTCCCGCCCGTGCGCGCGACTGCCATGCAGGCCCCCTCGGTCAGTGGCAGGGGGATAGGGGAACGGCGACCGCGAGCTCCGGCGAGCTCAAGCTCGTTGGAGGGGAGCTCGCCTAGAAAACTGAACCCACCCACGCATTCCCCGTCCCGCGGCGCTTTGATTTGTGCAAGTGGGAGAGCTTAGGTTGGAGCGGGAGGGGCTCGCCGTCGTGAGCGGCGGCCGGTGAGGGTCGGGTGATGGTGTGCCGTCACTGGTGAGGCCGTACGACCATACCTGAGCTCGGTACGAGCTACACTACGCCCAGGCGGATCGATTGAGGTAGAAAAGGGGGTGGGAAGAGGTCCTAACTACCCCGGCCACGGAGCGCCCCACTCCGGCAAGGAGGTCGCCCATGGCGGCAATGGCGGAGACGGCCCCAGTCGCTTACCACAGCACGGCTCGCCAGGTCAGATGGTGGGAAGGCTTGAGGGTTAGGTGAGGAAGCTCCGAGCGGAGGGAATTGGACTCGACCGTGACGACACGGCGGTCAAACACGCCGGCGGTTGCGGCGGCGAGGAGGAGTGGCGTTTTTCCGCCTCGGTTGCACATAGGAAAGAAAGGAAATGGCCGGGCGGTTTTGGTGAGGCAGCAGGGACATCTTCTAAACGTCGGGCAGGTGGCCGCGACGCCAGGTCGCACGCGGACCGTGGAGGGACACGCGGCAGCGATGGTCTGCCCCGGTCGGACAGCTCACTCGATGTCTGACTGACTGAATTCGAACCCCCCATGACCGACTGACGACCAAAGTTCAACCGATCACCGTTCTTGATCTAGCCAGGGTTAGGGATAGGTGTTAACAGCAACTTTGTAGAGCTCTATGAGAGCAACAAATTTGTCAATTGGAGCTTGGACTGGTTCGGCCTAGATTTGAAACTACAGAGCTCCAAAGTGGGGTACTTAGAAACTAAAACCTAGTTTCAATCACAATGCCGACTGAAACCTAATTTTCTAGGCACCATATCTCCTAAACCATTTAGAACTAGGTGATGGTGATATTGACAATGTTGTAGAGCTAAGTGAGTACTACAAAAATGTCAATATGAGTTGGGGCTGGTTTGGTCTGGTTTGCAAACTACAAGCTCCCAAAGTAGGCCACTATCAAACTGAAGGGTCACTTTTGAGACTTAGAAAAATTCTAAGTGCTGAGACAGCCCCTCTAGCTGACTTGTGGGCCAATTTTGAGCATGTTTTGGTCAGTTTCATGAGATAGTCATATTGAGACTTTTGTTCCCCATAAAATTCCCTACAACTTTGATTAAGGGTGTTCCTCCATGCAAGGTCTCTAAGCTAGACTTTTTAATTGGTCAAACTAAGGCATCCTAGGGCCAAATGCTGGTCAACAACACCTTGGAGGTCATTTTGGTAATTTTGGTCAACATGAACCTTGCTCCATTAGTTACTCTAAGTGAGATTAAGTTATTGTAGGATCTAATCAGCCACTCTACCCCTTAGTCACACAAAAATTCTAGGGTCACAAGATTGGAACAAATCAAAACCCTAAACACCCACATTTGTTGCAAACAAAGTAAACACAATGAGATGATGAATGTCCATGCTTATGCAAATGCAGTGCAATTATGGAGCTAAACACCTGAGGTGTTACAGCCCTCCCCCCTTATAAAAATCTCGTCCCGAGATTTGGAAAGCGTACCATTTTTCATAGAATTCCTTATAACCATCCCACAAATAGTCCTCCCGTTCCCACGTAGCGTCACTTTCACTACCCTGATTACTCCACATCACTTTATACCACTTAACCACTCAGCTTCTTGTTACTCGTTCTTGAGTATCGATCACCCGGACTAGCTTTTCTTCGTACGTTAGATCAGATTCAAGCCAGATATCTCCTAATGGAACTCTTTCCTCAGGAACTCGAAGACACTTCTTTAGCTGAGACACATGGAAAACATTGAATATAGCACTCATTTTAGGAGGTAACTGGATCTTGTACGCAACAGCTCCACTCTTGCCTATGATCTGGAAAGGACCCACGTATCTCGGTGTAAGTTTTCGCTTGACACCAAAACGTTGTACACTCTTCATTGGAGAAACTTTCAGATAAACAAAGTCTCCAACTTCAAACTCGAGGGGCTTTCTACGATGATCCGCATAACTTTTTTGTCTAGCTTGGGCTGCAACCATATGTTTTTGGATGGTACGGACTTGTTCCTCAGCTTCCTTGACAAAATCAATACCATAATACCTCCTTTCACCAGCTTCTACCCAATTTAGTGGAGTTCTACACTTACGACCGTACAAAGCTTCGAATGGGGCCATCTTAATACTCTCTTGGTAACTATTATTTTACGAAAACTCGGCTAGAGGCAACCATTTTTCCCAAAAACCCTTAGATGAAATTACACATGCCCGCAACAGATCTTCCAAGATTTGGTTAACTCGTTCCGTCTGACCTGACGTCTCGGGGTGATAAGCAGAGCTTCTCACTAACTTGGTTCCCAGAAGGTGATGCAAGTGCTCCCAAAAGTGAGCAGTGAACTGGAGACCACGGTCAGAAACGATAGTACAAGGTACCCCATGGAGCCGGACTATCTGATTGAAGTACAACTCAGCATAGTCAGTGGGACAATAGTCCACTCTAACAGGAATGAAGTGAGCTGATTTGGTTAAACGATCCACAATTACCCAGATGGAGTTATGATTTTTGACAGTAGGAGGAAGTCCAACAATGAAATCCATACTTATCTCTTCCCATTTCCAGCCTGGGATAGAAAGTGGTTAAAGTAACCCAGCTTTCATGTGCACGACTTTAACTCTACAGCAGGTGTCACACCTAGCAACATATGTAGCTATCTCTTTCCGCATCTTGGTCCACCAATAAAGTGGCTTCAAATCATAATACATCTTATTACTACCAGGATGGATGGACAACTTGGAAGAATGTGCTTCGGACAGGATCTGATCTCTAAGCTCTCGGTCCTTAGGTACCACTAATCTATCCTTAAACCACAACACACCATCTTCATCTACCCTGAAATGCTTAGTTTCTTCCTCATCTTACGTTTTATGTGGAATACACCAGGATCAGTCTTTTGGAGCTCAATAATTCTGCTTTTGAGAGTACAACTGACAGTGATGTTGTACAAGACTGCTGGATGTAGAAGGCGAGATCGATGAAAATTAGTTTCAACTAAGGAATGGCAATGAGACTTACGGCTTAAAGCATCCGCAACCACATTTGCCTTGCCAGGATGATAGTGTACTTGAAGGTTATAATCCTTAATCAACTCGAGCCATCTTCTTTGATGCATATTTAACTCGGGTTGGGTGAAGATGTATTTGAGGCTTTTGTGGTCCGTGTAGATATTGCAGACATTGCCCAACAGATAATGCCGCCACACTTTCAAAGCATGAACAACTGCAGCCAGTTCTAAGTCATGGGTTGGATAATTCACCTCATGTTTTCGAAGTTGTCGAGAGGTATATGCAATTACCCGTCTTCCTGCATCAAAACACCTCCCAAACCTATGCCTGAGGCATCACAATAAACATCAAATGGTTTCTCGATATTCGGTTGTGCCAAAACCGGAGCCGAGGTTAGGAGGGTTCGCAGTTGGTGAAAAGGCGCATCACACTCAGGAGTCCAGACAAACCTGGTGTCTTTTTGCAGCAACCGAGTCATGGGTTTGGCTATTTTTGAGAAATCCGGGATGAAGCGATGATAATGCCAGCCAACCCAAGAAAACTCCGGACCTCATGAACTGAAGTAGGAGCCTTCCAATTCAATACTTCCTGTACCTTGGTGGGATCCACCATAATTCCCCCATCGGACAGCACATGCCCAAGGAAAGGTACTTCACGAAGCCAGAATTCACACTTACTGAACTTCGCATACAGTTGATGTTCACACAGTCTGGTGAGGACAATACGCAAGTGTTCAGCGTGTTCTTCCTCATTTTCAGAATATATCAAGATGTCATCAATAAACACCACCACAAACTTGTCCAATTCGGGCATAAACACCGAATTATCAAACACATGAAGTGTGCGGGGGCATTCGTTAGGCCGAAAGACATAACATGATACTCATAAAGGCCGTATCTTGTCGAGAAAGCTGTTTTTGGAATATCTTCCGGACGGATTTTAATCTGATGGTAACCAGACCTCAGATCAATCTTGGAAAAGACTTTAGCTTTGGACAACTGATCGAATAAGATATCGATACGTGGCAGAGGATACTTATTTTTGACAGTGACTGCATTCAGAGGCCTATAAACTACACACATCCGCAAAGACTGGTCCTTCTTCTTCACAAAGATAGCAGGGCATCCCCATGGAGACGAACTAGGACGAATCAACCCCTTCTTCAAAAGTTCATTCAACTGCACCTTAAGTTCAGCTAGCTCATTCGGAGGCATCGTATAAGGTCTCCTAGAGATGGGTGTCGTGCCAGGCAACAACTCAATTTTAAATTCCACATCCCGATCCGGAGGGAGTCCCGGCAAATCATCGGGGAAAACGTCAGGAAACTCACTCACTACGGGAATTTCAACCAACGCCTTTGCTTGCACAGCATGAACTTCACCAGACAAATCAATTTTTCTGGGAAGTTGCACTAGAAAACCCTTTTGATCTGTAGGATCTCTGAGCATAACTACCCGGGTGGATGTATCAATTAGTACCCCATTTTGACTCATCCAATTCATGCCCAAAATAACATCTATACCTAATCTAGGCAAAACCACTAAGGCAAGCGAGTACTTTCGCCCTTCTATCTGAAACTCAAGATTCCCCACTACTTTATTTGTGGAAATATTCCCACTTGCCGCACTAATGCAATAACCCCCACCTTCAACAGTATGTAATTTGTGTGCAAACTTTGATGCAAACTTAGGACTGATAAAGGAATGCGAAGCACCTGAATCAAAAAGTACCACTGCAGGGTGTTGGTCAACTAGGAACTTACCAGCAGTGACAATCTCACCAGATGGGATTTCCTCAATACTGTTATAATGAGCATGCCCCTGACGGCCACCTTGGTTGACATTCTTCTTAGGATAAGGACAGTTCCTGGACCAATGGCCTGGCTTGTTGCAGTTCCAGCAAGGCATGTTGCTGGGAGGAACACTGGAGCTGCTCTGACTAGAATTTCCCTTTGGCAGAGCGACTGTATATGCCTTGCGGAACCCAGTCTTAGCAGCAGGCTTCTTCTATGGTGGACGGAACTTGGTATTCTGGGCAGGTGGGCGAAGGGAAGCCCTAGGTGCAGCTGGAGTCCGAGACTGCGAAGCACTCGCCTCAATGGCCCTTTTGCGGCTCTTAGAGGCAAAATAAATAGCATTATTGTTTTCCTGAGTCAAAGCATCAATGATAAAATCATTGAAGGTAGTACACTTGCTAGTGCCCATGGTCTTCATCAGCTTTGGGCCGAGGCCTCTTTTAAAGCTAGCAATTTTCTTGGCATCGGTATCCACAAACTCTGTTGCATACCTTGCCAGATTGTTGAAAGCTTGCAGGTATTCAGTCAAACTTTTATTACCCTGCGACAACCTCATGAATTCGGTGTGCTTGATAGCCATAAGACCTGGAGGAATATAGTTCCCACGGAATGCGGCTTTGAACTGGTCCCAAGCAACCAAGACATTTGCAGGCAAAGTGGAACGATAGTGACTCCACCAAATACCCGCTGGACCATGTAGTTGATGAGAAACATATTCAGTCTTTAGCTCATCAGTCAAGCGAAGCAGACGAAACTTCTACTCAATAGTGTTCAACCACTCGTCGGCTTGTAGTGGTTCCTCCGCCTCCTTAAAGAGCGGGGGCTTAGTGTCAAGAAAGTCCTTGAAATCACTATATTGATTGGGTTCCGGGCCCTGGCGGCCATGACGAGCCTCCTGGTTGGCAAGCTGGCGCATAGCATCTGCCAGCATGCGCTGCCCTTCAACCACGGTCTGCATCAGCTCAGCCGGGGTAGGTGGTGGCGGAGGGGGTGGCTGTTCCTCATCCTCATTGCCACGACCCCGACGGAGGTTGTACGACATCTGCAAAATGCATAGCCAATGAGCACTGACGATGTGGGAAATTTGTAGATGAATTATTGTAAATAGGTCAAACTGACTTCATGAAAATGACTTTGCAAAGAATCAAGGCACAATAATTCATCACAACCGTACAATCCATTCAAGCGCATCCATTGACGCAATCATGCGTGGGTATCCAACCAGATGTATTTTGATAAAAGGCTCACTCACAGGGAGCACAGCAGTGACTGAACCGTTTACTTTAATATCTACGTGACTTTTGACCTTTCGTACTGGTACTCGGATTCGATCCCAAAATTTCTAATCGACTGAGAAAGGCTACTTCAAACTGACCACAAAGAGACTTCTCAACGGTAGAGTTCCATGGTGGATCATGACTAGCCACCTCGATACCAGCGCGTGCCAAGCAGCACAGCCTTATGTCGCGCACCACAGGAGGCCCTTGGTTTCGTCGCGGCACCGAAGGGTGCTAATCGTGACACCATCATCGAACGCAACACAATAAGACATCCAATTGTGATCGAAATTAACAGGTTCAAACTAAACATCCAGGAAACATAGGGTTCGACCTTACATCCCAAAAGGCAAGTTATTACAAAGCCTCACTCCACACAGGGAGGGCACAAAAGATGATCCTAACATCGTAGCTACGTGATGACTACTCTAAGCATCGTCCTTAGAGTCGGTGTCAAGGATCTCCCCGCCATCCTCATCGCTAACAGGCTCTAACTCCTCATCTTCTTCTTCTTCTTCTGGTTCTTCTTCTGGTGGGGCATCCGGTGGCCCATTGACCTCCACTTCATCATCCTTTTCAGCCATGAAGATTCCCGAACCCATCTCCTCATCCACGTTATTTCCCTGAGGCAGCAGAGGATTGAGGTGGTTGTTCAGGTGGTGCACTTCCTCATGAAGATTGTCATTATATTCTTCAGCATTCTCCAACTGTTGCTCGAGCTCCACCTGACGAGCTCTCAGGACGTTTTCCTCGTGCCAGGCTTCATCCCTCTGGTTCATGACATGGACCAGCATGCATTGACAGTTGCGATTGGCTACTGTCAACCTCTGGACCGCAAGTGTTTCCTGATCACGGTCATGGATCACTTGCTCCAGTTACTGACGCGCTGCATTCCTAGCAGCAGTCACTTCGTCCAACTCAGCCCTCAGCCTTTCCACCTCAGTGGGCTCAGGGCGGGGCTCACGTGGAGCCAGCTGGGGGCGAGGGGCCCTGCCTCCGGTTGACTTACGAGCGGTCCTCTTAGTGCGTGCCATCTGTATCAACAAGATACGACTTAAGGTGAGGATAATTTAGGGGATACAAAATTTAATTTAGTCGGGACTATTGATATTTTAAGGAGGGAGTAAAATGACATGTATGATATAATTAAACATGATGCATGCACGTTCCGTACGCCCTCTCACCTTAGTAGAAACCTAAAGTTCTAACGCTAGGCGGTGGCATACATACGTTCTCTCATATAAGCGAAACTATCGGTCTACTCGTTACGCTATTAGTGTACCTGCAGAAAATCTCATTTCAGCCCAACAGTTTCCCAATATAAACACACAAGAAAGCAGTAAACTAAATACTTTCCACATACACTTCCCCTGATGCATATACTTCAGTATCAAAGCTACCCGATTTATAGATTCCCACAATTAAGTGCTTACATAATTACACAGTTTAAACATCTAAGTATGCACGTCACCAAAGCTACTCTCCCCTAGATCGCCGGTTGGACGATCATGCTCTCACAACTCACACTTACCAGAGCGTCGAGGCAATTGATCCATACATTACCACCCAAGTGGATGGCATCTATACAACATCACGCCGTATGGACGACGAAGTAAAAATAACCAAGACCCCCAAGTTAGTATTTATAATAAGCCACCTAAGACTCCTTATTTGGGCTAAGGGATGTGATCACTGGCATACCTATAAAAATTTTAACCCTTTTCATAAACCAATACTTTTGTTTTTAAATACTCGTATGATGTGTTTAATGTTGAATTATGCTCCGGTACCATCTGTAACAGAACCGACCAAATTATAAGAGCACAAGTACAAAAACAAGCACCGAAGCACTCAAATTTTCGAACTAGAGCCCATATAATCCCGGTAGTCAATCGAAACCACAAAGTATTTTAAACCAACCTGCTTACAACCAGGATCGCATCATTCAACATACACATCACACGTTACATTTCACAAGTAGTTCCGAAATACGTTTACACACACGGAGTCGCAAATTATTACAAACCAAGTTCATTAAGTAGCGGAAGCATAACACACACCAGTTGTTTAAAACTACTGCCAGTCTTACTGATCACAACCCGCAAAAGCATTAGGGAAGTACATAAAAGATGATCACGCCCTAGTGATCTAGTCTTCGTCACCCGCAGGGTGGAGACAAGTCTTACAGAAGCCTTGATAAAGCATATCATCTGCAACAGGAGGGAATAAACCCTGAGTACAGGAATGTACTCAGCTAGACTTACCCGTCAAAAACCAGAAATAAGAGTACACCAAGGATTATGCAAGGCTTACTCAAGAGGCTAGCTGACATCACATTTTTGCAGAAAGGCATAATTAATTGAAACTCTTATAACCTGTACTAGCAGTTATTTTTAGCATTTACCTGTCATCTATCTTAGCACCTGTACTAAACATGCACTTGATTATAATCAAACAATTATTAGCATTATATCCATAGCAGGTATAAATTGTGGAAACATTGTATCATTCCTTTAACCATCTGTTCAATTAATGAGATCTACGTTGCCGCTGCTCAAGTCAAGTGCTCACTAACTAGGAGCGACGGCGATTTGAATCGAATTCCTATCCAGTCAGAGGGGTATTTCTAACACTCACCGCGCAGGCCCCTGCTAGGGTCGCACAAGCCACCTTTCGTATGGTTCAGGAATCGCGGGTCCAAATGATGTTGTGACCCCAAGGGCGACACTCTGCCAGGTGATAGGGACTCTAACCTCCCCCTTGGTCTCACGCCAATGTCCCCAAGCACATCCTTTCTCTCCTCCAAGAAGCAACCTACCATTCGATTCCTGGCCTGAACCACATTACTCGGCTTCGCGGTCGGAACGACTTATCCGACCAACTAAGTGTTAGACTGCGTTCAACATGACTCAAGCACGTACAGCGAATCGGTCCTTAAACGACTCAGACGGGCATAGCTCCACACCCAAGACGTGAAATGTCTTGCGGCTGTACTATCGAACTCCCGCCCGGTCTCAATTTCATTTTAAAGCATGGTTCCATCCACGATAGCCATAAAGCCACTCGTGACCCAATCCTACATCTCGCGGGTGACCGGAAATCACCCGACTTCTACCGAACTAAGTAGGGCTAAGCATTGACACATGCCTAAACCTAATATAGGATTAAGTACGATATCTGGACAAGGACAGGTATAATGCAGCAAGTGTTTTCATACAACTCCTACCACTTAATGCAGTAAACAATTAAAAGTACTCAAGATTGATTTATAAAACCATAGGTTCAGCATGCACCGGGGCTTGCCTTTTAGAAAGGTCGACGGCCGATGGTCAGGGCACTCAGGTAGATCTTCTGCGGGAACTTCTCCGCCAGCTGGTTCCTCTGGCTCCTCCGGCTGGTTCTGGATCTCCTCCGGGATCACTTGCTCGAACTCGAGGAGCGTTACCCCCTCTGGAACACCTATTGCATGAGTGCATAATAAATCTCATGGATGCATAATGAAAGATGCAACATGCTCGGAATGAAATGTATTACAACACTCTTAAAGCTCTATTCAAATTATATTAAGTGCAAATTTCCTCTCTGGTAGAGAAGTACTCACCTAATCTACTCAACTTAAGGTATAGTTGTTCTTCTTCGGTTAAGGCCCTAACACCTAACAATCACAAGAGTAACATTACTTAGGTTACCACATCCAACACAAAAATATCACAGCAAGACATTCTGGATAGCAGCTAATTGTTTCTAACATAACTGGAGATTCCTAACTCCAAAAGATATGATCTAAGACAATCTGGAAAGCTTATGAAATGCCCTACAAATCATTTTCAGACCTCAACCCTTAATTCCTAAGTTTTCCATGTCGAATTTCCCAAGTTCCAGAATCTGTCCTCTCTAAACAGAGAGCAGCCAATTCTGGACTGTCACTTAAAACAGCAATAACTCCCAAACTACTAAGCCAAATGCTTCCAAATTTTGACACAAGCTAGTTTATCAAGTTTACTACAACTTTGGTATTTACAAGTTTTCTAGAAAATACCTTTATCAAAGGTCAAACCCAAAGATACTACCAGCTGTCCAGAAATCCTAGAATTGCAAGGATTAAATATTTATTTATGTGGCAAACTTCCCCTAAGACCAAACTAATGTTACCAAAAGTTCACATTAGTCACAAAAACACCAGAAAGTAAGATGTGCCCACCTAGAATATTTATTTACGCCCCTTTCTTAATTTACTTAATTAATTAAGTGGAATTTTAGTCATATATGTAAATTGCTCCTAAAATTCTACAAAAATTACAGGAGACTCTCTGACCTAAAAAGAGGATACTGTATAAATTTGGATTAAAATTATTCACAGAAACTCCCTACACAAAATTCACAATCCAAAAAGGCTGATTTTTGTATAATTAACAAATCACATTGAAAAGTATCAAACAACAGATTTTACATTTTTCTTAGACACCTTAGGGTACCAGGACATTATCCGAAAATTTATAAGTACATTACACAAGTAGAAAAATTACTAAAATTCATTCAAGTATTCCCTAAAACAACATGATAGCATTATAACTTGAAAAGTATTCAAGCACTAGTGCCCAAATTTTTACCCGAGATAATACATGTATAAATTAGCCTACCCACCAATTTTCATAATTTTTGGGGCACTACAACTCAAGTTATGCATTTAACAAATTTACCTTCATTTTAAAACACATTTCAAAGACCTATTTAAATCTCCCAGAAACTAAACATCACATATCAAATTTATATTTTTCTAAAATACTACACATCATGCAGGGCCTAACAAAATTTACTTTATAATTTTTGAGCAAGTAAAACCCTAGATATACATTTTCCAAATCTTATCTAAACTGTGACAGAATAAAGAAAATGAATAAATCCTATTTACTACTGGGCCGGCCCGAGAAAAGACGCGGCCCACGACGCGCGCGCGGCCTGCTCGGCCGTCCCGCCTGTGCGCACGACTGCCAGGCGGGCCCCCTCGGTCAGTGGCTGGGGGACAGGGGAACGGCGACCGCGAGCTCCGCGCGAGCTCAAGCTCGTCGGAGGGGAGCTCGCCTGGAAAACCGAACCCACCCACGCGTTCCCCGTCCTGCGGCGCTTCGATTTGTGCAAGTGGGAGAGCTTAGGTTGGAGCGAGAGGGGCTCGCCGTCGTGAGCGGCGGCCGGTGAGGGTCGGGTGATGGTGTGCCATCACTGGTGAGGCTGCACGGCCATACCTGAGCTCGGTACGAGCTACACTACGCCCAGGCGGACCGATTGAAGTAGAAAAGGGGGTGGGAAGAGGTCCTAACTACCCCGGCCACGGAGTGCCCCACTCCGGCAAGGAGGTCGCCCATGGCGGCAATGGCGGAGACAGCCCCAGTTGCTTACCATAGCATGGCTCGCCAGGTCAGATGGTGGGAAGGCTTGACGGTTAGGTGAGGAAGCTCCGAGCGGAGGGAATTGGACTCGACCGTGACGACACGACGGTCGAACACGCCGGCGGTTGCGGCGGCGAGGAGGAGCGGCGTTTTTCCGCCTCAGATGCACACGGGAAAGAAAGGAAATGGCCGGGCGGTTTTGGCGAGGCAGCAGGGACATCTTCTAAACGTCGGGCAGCTGGCCGCGACGCCAGGTCGCACGCGGCGCATGGAGGGACACGCAGCGGCGACGGTCTGCCCCGGTCGGACAGCTCACTCGATGTCTGACTGACTGAATTCGAACCCCCCAATGACCGACTGACGACCAGAGTTCAACCGATCACCGTTCTTGATCTAGCCAGGGTTAGGGATAGGTGTTAACAGCAACTTTGTAGAGCTATGTGAGAGCAACAAATTTGTCAATTGGAGCTTGGACTGGTTCGGCCTTGATTTGAAACTACAAAGCTCCAAAGTGGGGTACTTGGAAACTGAAACCTAGTTTCAGTCACAATGCCGACTGAAACCCAATTTTCTAGGCACCATATCTCCTAAACCATTTAGAACTAGGTGATGGTGATATTGACAATGTTGTAGAGCTAAGTGAGTACTACAAAAATGTCAATATGAGTTGGGGCTGTTTTGATCTGGTTTGCAAACTACAAGCTCCCAAAGTAGGCCACTATCAAACTAAGGGGTCACTTTTGAGACTTAGAAAAATTCTAAGTGCTGAGACAGCCCCTCTAGCTGACTTGTGGGCTAATTTTGAGCATGTTTTGGTTAGTTTCATGAGATGGTCATATTGAGACTTTTGTTCCCCATAGAATTCCCTACAACTTTGATTAAGGGTGTTCCTCCATGCAAGGTCTCTAAGCTAGACTTTTTAATTGGTCAAACTAAGGCATCCTAGGGCCAAATGCTGGTCAACAACACCTTGGAGGTCATATTGGTAATTTTCGTCAACATGAACCTTGCTCCATTAGTTACTCTAAGTGAGATTAAGTTATTGTAGGATCTAATCAGCCACTCTACCCCTTAGTCACACAAAAATTCTAGGGTCACAAGATTGGAACAAATCAAAACCCTAAACACCCACATTTGTTGCAAACAAAGTAAACACAATGAGATGATGAATGTCCATGCTTATGCAAATGCAGTGCAATTATGGAGCTAAACACCTGAGGTGTTACACCATCCATCCTGGTAGCAATAAGATGTATTAAGATTTGAAGCCATACAATTGGTGGACCAAAATGCGGAAAGAGATAGCTGCATATGTTGCTAGGTGTGACACCTGCTGTAGGGTTAAGGCTGTGCACATGAAAGATGGATTGCTTCAACCACTTTCTATCCCAGGTTGGACATGGAACCTCAAGTAGTTTTCCATTAGTTGGTGTCTAAATGAATGAACCTTTATGACCAACATAGACCTTGTCTATTGTTAGTCAGTATCCTATGGCCTCAGAGAATGTTTGTAACACCTCAGGTGTTTTCTTTTAAAATTTTGTCACAGATTTATATGCTTTGTTGTGGAAATTTTATCTCCCATTTTATAGATCCATTTAAGGTGACCCAAATTTTGTTGGACTCTAGGTAGAGTGTAGTATTTAGGAAAAATATCAAATATATATGTGATGTATATTTTCTGGAAGAATTAATTAGGGTTTTGAAATGTGTTTTAAATTAGATACAAACTTGTTAAATGAATAACTGGAGTTGTATTGTTCCAAAAATTATGAAAATTTGTTAGTAGGTTATTTTATGCATGTGCTAGCTCTGGTAAAAATTTTGGTACTAGTGCTTGAGTACTTTTCAAGTTATGACGATATCATGTTATATTATGAAATACTTAAATGAATTTTAGTAATTTTTCTATATGTGCAATATTCATGAAAAATTGTGGATAGTGTCCTGGTATCCTAAGGTTGCTAAGAAAAATATGATTTCTGTTGTTTGATACTTTTCAATGTGATTTGTTATTTATACAAAAATCAGCCTTTTTGGCTTATGAATTTTATGTAGGGAGTTTCTGTGGATAACTTTAGTTCAAATTTTTACAGTAGACTCTTTATAGGTCAGAGAGCCTCCTGTAATTTTGTAGAATTTTCTAAGCAGTTTTCATGTAAGTTTAATTTCCCACTTAATTAATTAAGTAAATTAAGAAAGGGGTAAAAATACATGTTCTAGGTTGGCACACCTTGCTTTCTGGTGTTTTCATGACATGTGTGAACTAGTAGTATCATTGGTTTGGTCATAAAGGAAGTTTGACACATGAATAAATATTTAATCTTCACATTTCTAGGTTCTCTGGACAACTAGTAGTATTTTTGGATTTGATCCTTAATAAAAGTGGTTGCTGGAAAACTTGTGAATACCAAAGTGGTAGTAAACTTGATAAACTAGCTTGTGTCAAAAATTGGTGGCATTTGGCCTAGTAGTCTAGGAATTATAGCTGTTTAAAGTGGCTGTCCAGAAATGGCTGCTCTCTGTTTGGAGATGACAGATTTCTGAAACTTTAGAATTTCGACTAGGTAAACTTAGGAATTAAGTGTTGAAGTCTGAAAATGAATTGTAAAGCATTTTATAAGCTTTCCAGATTGTCTTGTATCATGTATTTTGGATTTGGGAATTTACGGTTATGATAGAAACACTTAGCTGCTGTCCAGAATGTGTTGTTTTGATATTTTGTGCTTGGATGTGGTAACCTAAATAAAGTTGTTCTTGTGATTGTTAGGTGTTAGGGCCTTAACAGAGGAGGAACAATTATACATTAGGTTGTGTAGATTAGGTAAGTACTTCTCTACCGGAGAAGAGATTTGCACTTATTATTGAAGTGATTTGAATAGAGCATTAGGAATTGTTGTAGTGCATTTCATGCCGAGCATGCTGCATTCTTTCTTATGCATCCATGAAATTTATTGTGCATTCATGCAATAGGTGTTCCGGAGGGAGTGACTTTCCTCGAGTTTGAGGGAGCGATTTCGGAGGAAGATCAGGAGCAGCCGAGGGAACCGGAGGACCCAGCCGGCGAAGGAGTTCCCGCAGAAGATATACCTGAGTGCCCGGATCATCGTCCGTCCTCTTTCCTGAAAGGCAAGCCCCGGTGCATGCTGACCCAATTGTTTTATAAATCAATCTTGAGTACTTTTACTTGTTTACTGCATTAAGTTGTAGGAGTTGAGTGAAAGCACTTGTTGCATTATACCTGTCCTTGTCCAGATATCGTACTTAAATCCTAAATTAGGTTTAGGCACGTGTCAATGCTTAGCCCTGCTGAGTCCGGTAGAAGTCGAGTGATTTCCGGTCATCTGCGAGATGTAGGAATGAGTCACGAGTGGCTATGCTGGCTATCGTGGATGGAACCATGCCTTAAAATGAAATTGAGATCGGGCGGGAGTTCGATAGTGCAGCCGCAAGACACTTCACGTCTTGGGTGCGGAGCTATGCCTGTCTGAGTCGTTTAAGGACCGATTCGCTGTACGTCCTTGAGTCATGTTGAACGTAGTCTAACACTTAGTTGGCCGGATAAGTCGTTTCGACCGCGAAGCCGAGTAATATGGTTCAGGCCGGGAATCGAATGGTAGGTCGCACCTTGGAGGAGAGAAAGGATGTGCTTGGGGACATTGGCGTGAGACCAAGGGGGGTTAGAGTCCCTATCACCTGGCAGAGTGTCGCCCTTGGGGATGCGATATCATTCGAACCCGCGACTCCTGAATTGTACGAAAGGTGGCTTGTGCGACCCTGGCAGGGGCCTACGCGGTGAGTGTTAGAAATACCCCTCCAGCTGGATAGGAATTCGATTCGAATCGCCGTCGCTCCCGGTTAGTGAGCACTTGACTTGAGCAGCGGCAACGTAGATCTCATTAAATTGAACAGATGGTTAAGCGAATGATACAATGTTGCCGCAATTTGTACCTGCTATGGATATAATGATATTATTTGTTTGATTATAATCAAGTGAATGTTTAGTACAGGTGCTAAGATAGATGACAGGTAAATGCTAAAAATAACTGCTAGTGTAGGTTAAAAGCGTTTCAATTACTTATGCTTTTCCGCAAATGTGATGTCAGCTAGTCCCACTTATGAAAGCCTTGCATAATCCTTGGTGTCATCTTATTTCTGGTTTTTGACGGGTAAGTCTAGCTGAGTACATTCTAGTACTCAGGGTTTATTCCCTCCTGTTGCAGATGACATGCTTTACTAGGGCTTCTGCAAGAACTGCCTCCACCCTGCGGGTGACGAGGACTAGATCACTCGGGCGTGATCATCTGTTAAGTACTTTCCTTAATGCTTTTGTGGGATGTTGATCAGTAAGACTGGCAGTAGTATTTGAACAATGTGCGTGTGTTGTGCTTCCGCTACTTTATGAACTTGGTTTGTAATAATTTGCGACTCCGTGTGTTGTAAGTGGATTTCGGAACTACTTATGAAATGTAACGTGTGATGTGTTATGTTGAATGATGCGATCTTGGTTGTAAGCAAGTTGGTTTGAAATCCTTCGTGGTTTCGATTGACTACCGGGATTATATGGGCTCAAGTTCGAAAATTTAAGCATTTCGGCACTTGTTTTTGTACTTGTGCTCTTATAATTTGGTCGGTTCTGTTACAATGTTGTTGTCTATGATCTCACCCCTTTGGAAGGTTGTACTCAAGCCACTTTGGTAGAGGACTCCTTTTCAAACTTTGTGAACTTAGGGTCATTTCAGTGAGTATACTTCTGATAATTCCGGTCTAGTGTAGAGTTCATACGGCCCATACTATGTTCACTAGAGATGAAGAGATACTTGTTTATGGTTAGCTTATGGACCAAATGATCTCTGTATACTGAGAACGAAGTACTGCGTTGTCTTGGATTCCTCCCAAAGTAACAATGCTTCATGGAAGTCAATGAAGCAAATTCTTCAGACAAGGTTTACCATAAAGAGCAAGTATCGGAAAGCATCTTAACCAGATTAACACTTCTAATGTTTGATGCTTAGGAGCCTAATGCTATCGCAAATGTGGAAACTAGATAACATGTCTCTCTTTCTTAAAGATCTTCCGTTCTAAATCTCGAGACACGATTCCTTTAAGGGGGGAGGGTTGTAACACCCCAGGTGTTTGTCACTCATTAAGTAGTGGGTTTGAGCTCAAACATGATAGATTAAGTGGAGATGACAATGTCAAGGTCAACCTATGGAGATGAGCCTAACCTAAAGTTGGAGGTTGCACTATTGCTTTACATATAGGCCATTTTCAAGATATATGCTTGGATGGTGTTATTGCAATATATTCATGTGTCTCACCTTAGCACCTATCTATATTGAGCCCTGGAAAAGTTTCATGAAGTTTGAAATAAAAAAGTCACATGAAATGATAATTTATATGCTTGTTTGGATTACAACTGAAACATGCATCTGAAACAAGGAAACATGCCTTACATTCCATGTGAACTAGTGTTTATGCAACATACAAATGTAACAGGTGAAACACATCTTGGACACATGTGGAACAACCTAGTGAAACATATGTAGCATGTACCTTGAAGCAAACACATGAAACAATTGAAATAGAGCTTTGAAACAAGCATTTCAATTATAGTGATTTCTATGTTTCAGTGCACGCGAGGCCTACACTTTAGTGCAACCTATGCATGGTGGGTATGTTTGGCCTCTACAACACCTTAACTACAATTAGGACACTTAATGGAACAATGTTCATGTTGATCATTTTGCCTAAATGTGCTTCTAAGTGATGGTTGACCATGTATGGACCCTAGAACACTTTTGTTTGACCGTTTCAAAAGTGTGACCTAGAAGCTTTTCATAACTATGCACCCTTTTACAAAGTTGTAGATAATTTTATAAGGAACAAACTTTGTTTAAGAGTCAAGTCATGAAAATGTGTGGAACATGTTCAAAAAGGGCCCACAAGTCAGATTGAGGGCTGTTTCCAACACTTGGCAATTTCTAAGTCTAGAATTCATCGTCGTCGACATTGGCATCTCATGTTCTCCGAATTTCATTGAGTAACTCTAGCGGAGCCAAAAATGAAAGTTGGAAACAATTCATTGGAGAGCAACATGTAAAAAGTTGGGATCAATTTGACCAAGTTTGGCATTGCAAAATCCCAAAACCGAGCCCTATCTTAACATGTTGACACTGGTGATTTGGGGACTGATTATCTCCTAATCTACAGCTCTAATGACTTTACACCATAAATAGAAAGGGTAGACCTTTGTATGGGCTTTAACTTTTCTCCTGAGACCAAGGTCCAATTTGGCCCGTATCTGGCCCAAAAATGCATCCCACGTCGACCATACCGTCGCCCACCACGTGTTTGGTAGAAGGTTTCCATGGGCGACGCGCGTCCGGACGTGGCCTCCATGCATGAGCTGCACCTCTGCCATTGCCTATTGCCGCTGCCACATGCCCCTACGCCCCCTCGAAGTGGAGAAGCACCAGAATGCATTCACTCGCCCCTCCACTCCGCCGTGCTTGCCTCCATTTGCTCTCCCTCGCCGCCCTCTGCTCCGTGGCCGTCCGCCATGGACAGGGAGCACCACTCCATGACCGGCCATCACCAAGTATTCTGCCCACCAATCGACCGCCTTAGCGCTCTTCCTACCTCTACCTCCTTCCTTCCCTTTTTCCCTCTATGCTCACCAGAGTCTACGCCGCCCGGAACCGTCGGTTCCTCTCCACCTCATGGCCACAATCATCAGAACGCCACTGGCGTGCGTGGTCAGGCCGTCTTAGGCCATCTCTGACTAAGCTGGGCAGCCCCGCTAGCGCGCCAGGTCCCCGGAATGCTCTCGCGCCACCTCCCGCCGCCAGGAGCACAGGCCACAACCACCGCCGCCGGCATGGCCACCGAGGGACTACCGCACATGTGGCTAGGAGGCCTCGGTCCATCTCCATCCATGATTCGACCTCCTACATGCACAGGTGGGTATGGTGATGCTCTGGGAGCCTTGCTTCTCCGTTGACAAGTCCCAGGGCGGCGTGAATCACGAGCTCCGACGAGCTCCCCGGTTCCGGCCAGGGGAAAGGAGGAGAGGGACATCGGGCTCGAATTCGAGAAAAGACAGGGGGTTAATTGTAAACCACAGACTCATATGAATAGTACAGGGAAGGACCTTTCTGTGTGGTTTGATTTGTGAATAGTTCAGGGGCCTCGAGGCAAAAGTACTTTTCTTTTTCGGTTTAATGTTTTTCTTTTGCAGGAAAAAGGCTAAATCTTTGGAAATTAATATCTCATGATATAAAATTTGTAAAATAGCAAATGAGGACTTTTTGGAATCCTTATGAAATTATATATGCATTGGATCTATAATATTTCATGTTTTAGTTTAATATTTTAGCTATAAAAATATATTTATGCAACTAGGTTTTCAATGCTAGTTGTATTTGTCATTTTCATAACTGCCAATCTAGAGCTCGAAATGTAGTGAAATTTTTGTGGCATGCTACTTATGTGATATTTGATGTGTGGTAAAAATGTCATGAATTTTAGTTGCTATATGAGTGAGTTATTAGTGTATCTTGCTCTCACATGATTTATTGCAATATCCATTTGTCTTTTTCATAGAGGTTGATATACATGTCCAAATGGCTTGAAATTTGGACAGTAGACTATTGAGAGCATATGTAGGCCACTGTAATTGTGGTAGAATTTATTGTGCATTTTTGGTAGGTGTTCATAATTCCACCTAATTATCTAAATAAATTAAGAAAATGCATTAAAAGAATTTATTAAAAGAATTTATCTAGCATTGGACACTATGTTTTATGGTGTTCATTAGTTATGTATGAAATGTTGGTAAAGTTGGTTTTGTCCAATTATATGTTTGCAACATATGTTAATAATTATTTCTTGCGATTATTAGTTTCTGGATAGTTCTGGGGGCAATCTTGATTACCCCATGATAATGATGTTTTCTAAGCACCTTGTCTATATCAAAGTTGTATATAATTCATGTATCTAGCTTGTGTTAAAATTTGGTGGCATTTGGCCAAGTAGTTTTTGAGTTGAAGATATTTAAAGTCAGATCCCAGATTTAGTTGCTCTGTGTTTGGAGCAGACCAGAGTCTATAGTTTCATCCTTTTGACATAGTAAACTTAGGAATCAGGCTTAGGTGATATTAATTGAATTGTAGAAAATTTCATAAGCTTTCCAGAATGTCTTCTTTCAAGTCATTTGGATTTAGGGATCTCCAGTTATGATTGATTTACTGAGCTACTGCATGTATGTCCAGAAAGTGACAGATTTTAGTTTTAGTGCTTTGATTAACTTTGCCATGCTAGTGTGTGAAGTGACTCATATCTTTGATGATACTTGGGTGGTACCCTATGATCTTGTGAGAGTTGTGTCTTGATTGATGTGCTTGTCCTCTTCTATGTTATGGTTTACTGAGGATCAAGTTAATTAGCTCTAGGTGCTTATGTGAACCTTGGTTTGATTGCTTGATTTATTTGTTTATTGCATTCCTATGTATTCATACATATGCATGGTTGCACCTCATTTAGGTACGCTAGCTGAAACATGTGAAAGACCTGATGTGGAGCTAACAAGAAGATGGTGTTGGTGGATCTATCCCGAAGATAGAAGGACCGGACAAGTGATAGATTGGAGGATGCTCGCCAAGCGAATTCATCTGACATACTCTAACTTGAGTTGGATCCCAGGCAAGCCCCGGAGCATTATAAGCCTCCTACCTTCAAAGCAATTAATTCTATATATGTTATAAGTATTGTTGCATTAAGTGGTAGGAGTTGGTTGGAAACCCTTGCTGCATTATATCACTCCTTGTCGAGATATATGAATCCTTGAGTCCTACATAGACTAGGATCGAGTAGATGCTTAGCCCTGCTTTAAGCGGTAGAAGTCAGGTGATTTCCTGTCACCTACGAGATGTAGGGATATTCATATATGGCACGGTTGGCTACATTTGCTATCATAGAAAAGAACCATGTGTTAATAAAATAAAATAAGACCGGTGGCAGTCGGGATGACGATAGTGAAGCAACAAGGCATGGAGGTCTTGGGTGTGGATCTATGCCCGTCTGAGTCATTTAAGGACCGATTCGCTGTATGTCCATGAGTCATGTTGAACGCAGTCTAACACTTAGTTGGCCAGATAAGTCGTTTCGATCGTGAATCTGAGTAATACAGTTCCGGCCGGGAATCGAAGGGTAGGTCGCATCTTGGAGGTAGTAAGGATGTGCTTGGGGACATTGGCATGAGACCAAGGGGGGTTAGAGTCCCTAGCACCTGGCAGAGTGTTGCCCTTGGGGATGCGGCATCAGTCGAACCCGCGACTCCTGAACTGTACCAAACGTGACCTAAGCAGCCCTCGCCAGGCGTGACTCGGTGAGTGTTAGAAATACCCCTCCAGCTGGATAGGAACTCGATTCGAATCACCGTCGCTCCTGGTTAGTGAGCACTTGACTTGAGCAGCAGCAACGTAGATTCAATTAAATTGAACAGATGGTGAATTGGATGATGATGATGGAAAGGTTGCCTCGATTTATACCTGCTATGGTTAATATTATTTGTGTTGACACTAGCTAACACCACTTGAATACTAGGTTGTCATCCCTAGCATGGTGCTAGAGCGTACTAAGGTATTTATAAACATAAGGGCTCTCTAGAAAATAATCTATTCTATCCGCAAGCGCACAGATAAAATACCTCATTGTAGCATTTCACCAGGATAAGTATTCCAGGTATCGTTATTTATAATTTTGCTTAAGAGAACGGCGAAAGCGAAAACAGGGGTAAAATCTATCAAGGCTTAGACTAGAGATAAACTTGCAAGAACATGATTACTACTGAGAAACTCGTCACACAGTCACTTGCTTTGGCAGGGGGTAAGCCATAATAATAAAGATAATGAAATGTAAGCTCATGGGTAAATAACACAGCGATTAGAAATAGACTACTCCACATAAATGTAAGGTGACGTCGGACTAGCAAGAGAATGAATTCTAAGTATCTACTATTTACTAAGTCATAATCTACTCTAAGCATCTACAAGATCATATATAGCACAAAAGACTCTTCATTCATGTATAAGGAACATTGCTAAAGTAAATCAGAACATAGCAAGACTTACTCCGCAATACAAATTCTGCCTGTCCTATCAACGGAGGGTGGACTATATAAGAATCAACGAAGCTGTCACCATCGCGAACTACCACACGACCCGGCCAATAGGATACATTTGCAGGTAAATAACATCTAAGCACCACGCCTACATGTGATCTACCACTTAACTCCCACGTGAAAAGAGCTAAGCGCTTTGCAAACTCATGCATGAACTCATCATCAATCATAACTATATCACTTATAGAACTAGAGCAAACTAGGAACATAATAAATAAAGACATAATGCAATTAGAATAAAGTCGTAGAGAAAGATATGAAATAATACCAATCTTTATTGACGAAGATCCGAAATCCAGAGCGCTAGGCCCTACTTCTCTAATTCTATCTAATCAATCCTATAAAACTTGAAAGAATTGGGAGTAGCTAAATCTAATTCTCTGCGGGAGAGAGAGTTTCTAAACCCTAAACTTGATGGCTTCCTCTGATAATGATTTCTCCCCCTCCCCTAGGGTGGAGAGGCCCTGCTTATACAGCCCCCTCAAATGATCGTGGGCCGTCGGATCAAACCGACATTAATCGCACGGTTTTCCTTGATCCTTTAGGTCGGTGGAGCATAATCCGCGAAGTTGACGCTGATTGGCCACGGGAGTAGGGCAGCCGCCCCAAACCCTAGGGCGGGCGCCCTGGGCTGGGCCCCGTTCGGCCTCCCGTTCGTTCACGTGTCTTCTGGAGTCTCCTAGATGATAGAAAATTAGCGCACATGTTAATATCTCTATGTAAACCCGACGTGTGGGCCTTCTCTCCGTATTTTCTGATAACCCCCTGCAGAAATAGACAAACACCAAAACTCGTGAAATTCTGTCAGATAAAACCCTAATTCTAGATGTCTAGTGCATATTGATCCTTTTCCATGTTTAGTTGACAATTAAATTTGATACTTAAGGATCGTCAACAAACTCCCCCAAGCTTACCCTTTGCTCGTCCCTGAGCAAACAACTAAAACTCAGATGGATCAGGAGTTGCTTTGATGTTTTCTTTCCTGACAGGCACACATGCTTTCATATAAAATTCTCCCAGATTAGAGTGAAGTGTCTTGGGGATTAGCACCTGTACTTAAGCCTTAGGTAATTGAAAGACAAAATAATTAAGCCAAGCACTATTCCTCCTGTCTATACCTCACCTTTGTTCTGGAGTTTTGCATAAGTTTTCAAAATAAAGCTCAGAGTTCCTAGACATGATTCACTTCAACAGCCCATACATATGTTTAATCGAACTGCGGATCCAAAGGAACTCAACATACAATTAAATCAAGATGTGCATGTGTGGTGGAGTAAATAATAGTGATGGTGATGATAAAACTTATTGCTCACTGTTCCTCATATTGCTATCTCTCCTCCTCTCTTGATCTTTTATTGGGAGAGAACATGGGCTATCTCTTTTTTCTTCTTTTTTTTAGGTGTGTAGTAAATACCCCTAATTCTACTGTCGGACACTTGTCCATTTTTCCGCTCAGGTGGGTATCTTTGTACCCCTAATTCTACTGTCGGACACTTGTCCATTTTTACCTCTCGTCTCACTCTTTTTCTTTTCTTTTTCGAGGTTCCGGGCACTTGCCCCTTTTTATTTCCTCGCATATTTTTGCATAGCCCATGTCTCTTTCTGCATTTGATCTTTTAGGAGAGAGAGAATAACAATACTTTGGGACAGTGAGTGATAACAATATTTTTAACAGATTTTTAATCATTGGTGTAATAGATGTGTGCAAGTGAGTATCTTGATTTAACCACATGAAAAGCTCCTAAGGATCTACACAGCTCAATGAAACTTGAAAGATATAGCAATTATAGCAAGTATGGCTGTGGTAAGAATGTTATGCTAGGAACTCATCATGTGATTTGCAGGTTTTTTTTTCAAAATAAATTTCCAGAACTTAGTGTTGTAAGAACAAGATAAACAGCAGCTCAAACTTTATATCATGTCTTATCTTTTACCTGGACTTTAGTTTTAGGCTCATGTTCCCACAGATAGTAAATTTCAGATTTTAGCAAGTCTTGGGAGAACTCTAATATAAAAGCTAGGCACTTGAAGGTAAGTAAACAGAGCAACTGTTCATCATTTCCATCATACATATTTTTGGATTTTCTTCATTTATGTCTAGAGATTGAACTAAACAGGAAAATAAAGCACACTTATCTACACACTCTTTTTATTTGGTTTTCATTTTTTAGGAATGCAGTAAATTAAGAAAGAAAATATTTATTGGGTTTTCTAAGTTTTTTTTAAGATATAAATATCTAAAACAAAAAAAGAAAAACTGAAAAGTAAATAGGAAAAACAATTAAAACTCACTCGGTAAGTGGGGAGGAACTCCCCCAAGCTGGTTGTTGTCGTGACTCTCTTCACTCAATGTTGAAGTAGCGCAGCATGGTCGTGACGTTGTTGTTCAAGGTTGTGGTGTCTTCCCTTATTGCTTGCACTCTAGTGGCTTGCTCCTGGTTCCATTTTTGTTGCTCCTCCAGGAGTCTTCCGTGCTCTGCTTGCGTAGTGCGGATGTCGAGGAGAGTGTTGTCGGTGCGGGTGTAGAAGGCGGCAGTCTCTTGGTAGTAGTCCCCCGCGAAGGCGTAGGAGGCGTCGGAGTATCTTCCTGTATCAAACTGGGGCTGGGGCCTAGACCCTGAAGCTCCATATGGGTCAGTGGAGTACCTTCTTGTAAAAGGCGGGTTCTCCCACTGGTGATATTGTCCCTCCGGCCATGTCTCTTGTGGTGGTTCTTCTGGCTGGACGTGTCACGCCCATGGGTCCCGAAGAACTCTGGGGTTGTAATCATTATAGTGCAGATGTGCTGCCTCTTCTGGCCCGGGATCAGCTCCTTGCCATGTATGTTCCTGATGGGTGGCCATCCTTGCGGATGCCGCGCGCTGTGGAGCTCTCCGGTTCACCGGTGCTGCAGTCTCAATCAAATAATTTCGAACAGAATATATGCCAAGGTCCGGGTTAGGTAACCGAACCTTGGTGTTGTTGTCATACAGCATGTACATTATCCCCGCTTCCCTTTTTAACATCCGTGCGTATCTAAAAGTTTCGTAGCCGTGATAAAATCTAGGTTCCTCAATGAATTCTAACGATGAATTTTCTAACAACTTAAGGCTAACGGCTAAATGAGTTATGAGTGAAGTATACCCGACAGGTCCCTGAAGAGTAGGTGTGCCAAGCCAATGGGCAACTAAAAGAGTAACAGGTGAAACTTGGATTTTGTTTATGGCGGCATAAATGAGTTGTAGATCTCCCACACGCACCTTTCTCAAGTCATCATGAAAGAAAAAATTGTACCCGAGCCATTTGTGGAACATCCGGAGTGTAGGATGCTCCATGTCGCTGGTTCGGGGTTGGTAAAAGAGTTCGTCCCTAGAGATTTCTCTCCAAAACTGATGTTTCTTAAAATTGGGCAAGCCGGAGTCAAGGTCCAGAATGCTCCATGGAGGAAAACCGAGGTGATTACTCAGCTCTCTCCAGGACAGCATAATGTCCTGCTTGAACATCCGAAAAGAAATTCCCCCCTCACAATATTGTAACGTGCAAAGAAATTCAATAGTAAGGAGACGGGAACCATGCTCAGTGATATTCCAAAAGTCCGTCCATCCTATCATTTGAAAAATTAAGTCAAATTCAGCAGCCATACCTATCTCTTGGAGTAAGGCGAAATCGATGGTGGGAGTGTGAATGAATGTCTTGTTTTTCAACTGCTGGAGAATCTCCTTCTCCCTGCGATTCCTGAGCCCAAGGTCTCCTGTCTTGAGTAGGACCTTGTTTGGTGCACCCGACGAAGATGATGGAGCTTGCGGAGGTGCCGAATCGACACTCATCTCCGACTGGCGTGAGGAGAGTCGAGACGAACTCCTCGTACCACTCCTGAGAGACTTGGCCGCGCTCTTTACTTTCTTAAACATCCTCCCGGTGAGGGTTTGGGAATTTTAGGTCCCCCAAGCTGGACCTCCAAATCTTTTTAAACTTCTGAATTGCCTTCCTCTAGAGATGGTGTCTCCAGTGGTTTCTCTTCGTGAACCTCCTCCACTGTAGAGTCTCTCTCTGGTCTGGGCTTGAATGTGAAGTGTTCTTCTTGTCCGTTTATGCTGAACTTGATTTCTCCCTTACTGACATCAATGTGGGCATTGGCGGTGCTCAGAAATGGCCTTCCAAGGATGATGGACACTTTTGAGTCGGGGTTCATGTCCAGTACCACGAAGTCTACTAGCACAAGGAAATCTCTTATTCTGACTGGGATATTTTCTGCGATGCCCATCGGGTGTCGAACTGATTGATCTGCTAGTTGTAGGCACATTGATGTTGGTTCTAGGGTTGTGTGTTCAAGCTTCTTGTAGACTGATGCTGGCATCACACTGACACTTGCTCCGAGATCACAAAGTGCATTGTTAAAGTGCTGGTCTCCGATTGAGCAATCAATGGTAGGACATCCTAGATCTTTCTTCTTCCTTAGTGGTTGGTTGAGGATGGCCGCACTACATTCTTCTGTCAGCTTGATTACCTCAGTGGTGGGCAGTGGCCTCTTTTTGTTAAGAATATCTCTAATGTACTTCTTATATGTGGGTACCTGTATGGCATCAAGCAGAGGTATGTTGACATATAACTTTTGAATGACCCCTACAAACTTACCAAACTGCTCATCCGACTGTAGTCCTCTGTTTCTTCTGGGAAATGGCAAATAGTTGGTGTCGTGAAAACCTTTCCTCATTTCTCCAGTTCTTGATGGTTGTAGCAGATCTTCTGCTTCAACTGGTCTCTCTTCTTCTATCATTGCTGGTTGCACTAGAGCTGGTGTTCTTTGCTTCTCTCTTGGGTGTGGGGGATCTCTGGTAGATCTCCCACCTCTAGTAGTTATGTTCTTTACCTGCTCAAGGTTAGTGGCAACAGGCAAGACAGCAGCTAGCTTAAGCTCTACCCTCTTATTAAGAGTGTTTTGCTCATCAAAGGCAGTTAATAGAAAATCCATTTTATTGTGTATATCTTTTAAAAATGATTCATTTGTATCTAGCCTTTGTTTGACTTCATCATTAGTTTTAGTTTGTTGAGCAATTATCTCCTTTAATGAAGGTTGTTTGAGAATATTACCTGAATTCATATCTTTGCTATTGGGTTGACTTGAGGTGGTTTGATATTTGTATACTGTCTCTATAGCCCTTTGATCTTCTTTGAACTTGGCCCTCTGGTCAATCCAATGGAGCAAATCTTCCATCTTAGTTGATAGTGCTTTTACTTCTTCTGGTATTTCTTCAGTTTGATGACAATGTTGAGTCTTGTCTTGGAACCAGCTTTGGTTTTCTGCTATCTTATCCAAAAGTGTCTCTGCTTTTCCAATTGTAAACTCCAAGAATGATCCTTCAGCAGATGCATCTAGGCACTCACGAGACTTTTGGGTTAATCCATGATAAAAGGTCTGCATAAGTAACCATTTGGCCATTCCATGGTGAGGACAATCTGATATGTATCCTTGAAAACGCTCCCATGCTTCTGGAATGGTTTCTGTCTTTTGCTGTTGGAAACTGACAATATTTCCTCTTAAGGCAGCTGTTTTGCCTATAGGGAAAAACTTTGATAGAAAGGCATCTGACAGGTTCGTCCAATTTTTGATGTTTGCTTGATTGGTGTAGAACCACTTCCTCGCCTTCCCTTCTAGTGAAAATGGAAAGAGGCGAAGTAGTATGACGTCTTTGTCAACTCCATTGATGCTAATTGTGCTTCCAATCTCCAAGAAGTTCTACAAATGTGCACTAGCATCTTCGTGTGCCTTCCCACTGAATTGTGTAGCTTGCACCAAGTTGATGAGGTTTGACTTGAGCTCGAACTCAGGTACTCCTTCTACTTCAAATTTTGGACCAGTAAGAATGTTCTCAAGACTTGGGGCAGAAAATTCCTATAAGGTCTTTTGTGCCATCACTTCAACAATTGGTAGCTAGCTTCTTCTTCCTTGATTGCTTTGGTTCTGATGATGAAGAATTTAATTCACCAAAGTCAATCCTGATATACCCTGTAAAATATAAACATAGGAAAACAACAGGGTGAACCTGCCAAAGCAGAGGTGCCTTGCTATGATTTCTCATTTATATAGTAGTTGTTATGCAATTATTTCTCAATAGTCTAGTCTAAAATTTTATTTGAATAACCTTGACCGACTTCCTGACTTTCCTTACCGTTCCCCGGCAACGGCGCCAGAAATGCTTGTTGACACTAGCTAACACCACTTGAATACTAGGTTGTCATCCCTAGCATGGTGCTAGAGCGTACTAAGGTATTTATAAACATAAGGGCTCTCTAGAAAATAATCTATTCTATCCGCAAGCGCACAGATAAAATACCTTATTGTAGCATTTCACCAGGATAAGTATTCCAGGTATCGTTATTTATAATTTTGCTTAAGAGAACGGCGAAAGCGAAAACAGGGGTAAAATCTATCAAGGCTTAGACTAGAGATAAACTTGCAAGAACATGATTACTACTGAGAAACTCGTCACACAGTCACTTGCTTTGGCAGGGGGTAAGCCATAATAATAAAGATAATGAAATGTAAGCTCATGGGTAAATAACACAGCGATTAGAAATAGACTACTCCACATAAATGTAAGCTGACGTCGGACTAGCAAGAGAATGGATTCTAAGTATCTACTATTTACTAAGTCATAATCTACTCTAAGCATCTACAAGATCATATATAGCACAAAAGACTTTTCATTCATGTATAAGGAACATTGCTAAAGTAAATCAGAACATAGCAAGACTTACTCCGCAATACAAATTCTGCCTGTCCTATCAACGGAGGGTGGACTATATAAGAATCAACGAAGTTGTCACCATCACGAACTACCACACGACCCGGCCAATAGGATACATTTGCAGGTAAATAACATCTAAGCACCACGCCTACATGTGATCTACCACTTAACTCCCACGTGAAAAGAGCTAAGCGCTTTGCAAACTCATGCATGAACTCATCATCAATCATAACTATATCACTTATAGAACTAGAGCAAACTAGGAACATAATAAATAAAGACATAATGCAATTAGAATAAAGTCGTAGAGAAAGATATGAAATAATACCAATCTTTATTGATGAAGATCCAAAATCCAGAGCGCTAGGCCCTACTTCTCTAATTCTATCTAATCAATCCTATAAAACTTGAAAGAATTGGGAGTGCTAAATCTAATTCTCTGCGGGAGAGAGAGTTTCTAAACTCTAAACTTGATGGCTTCCTCTGATAATGATTTCTCCCCCTCCCCTGGGGTGGAGAGGCCCTGCTTATATAGCCCCCTCAAATGATCGTGGGCCGTCGGATCAAACCGACATTAATCGCACTGTTTTTCTTGATCCTTTAGGTCGATGGAGCATAATCCGCGAAGTTGACGCTGATTGGCCATGGGAGTAGGGCGGCCGCCCCAAACCCTAGGGCGGGCGCCCTGGGCTAGGCCCCGTTCGGCCTCCCGTTCGTTCACGTGTCTTCTGGAGTCTTCTAGATGATAGAAAATTAGCGCACATGTTAATATCTCTATGTAAACCCGACGTGTGGGCCTTCTCTCTGTATTTTCTGATAACCCCCTGTAGAAATAGACAAACACCAAAACTCGTGGAATTCTGTTAGATAAAACCCTAATTCTAGATGTCTAGTGCATATTGATCCTTTTCCATGTTTAGTTGACAATTAAATTTGATACTTAAGGATCGTCAACAGCTTGCTCCTAATCAAGTGAGTGCTCTAGTACAGGTGCTAATATAGATGACAGGTTAATGATGATTAACTTGATGCTTAAGCATTAATGATTACTTATATGTATTAAGCTTTTATGCAAAATGTTGTCAAGCCAGCCCACTTTATATCAGCCTTGCATGATCCTTGGTGTCACCTTATTTCTGGTTTATGATGGGTAAGTCTAGCTGAGTACATTATCATACTTAGGGTTTTATTCCCACTTGTTGCAGGTTGTGATGTATCATGGCGACTGCAAGAGTTGGTTGGCTCCTGCCGTAGAGGCGAAGTGTGATCACGGGCATGATCCTTCTGACTTATCTTCTCTCTAATGCTTTTGTTGGAAGTCGACCTTGGTACTGGCATGTATTTGAAATAAGGGTGTTATTAGTTTCAAATTACTTTGCTTCCGCTACTTTTGAACTTAAGTTGTAATAACTACGTTGAACTCCGATGCATATTGAATTACTTGTGAAATGGTTGTAACATGTGACTTGTTATGTAGAATCACTACGATCTTGGCTGGTATGTTGGTTGGTTTGAAATCCCTCGTGATTTCATTGGACTACCGGAGTTATATGGGCTCAAGTGTGAGAATTTGATCACTTCGGTGATTGTTTTTGTATTTATGCTCTTATAATTTGGACGGTTCCGTTACAGATTACACTAATCTCAACAAACACTGCCTTAAAGACCCCTTTGGCTTACCTCACATTGACAAGGTCATAGATTCCACAGTCGGCTGTGAGCTCCTGTGCTTTTTAGATTCCTACTCTGGTTATCACCAGATCACTCTGAAGGAAGAAGACCAGATCAAGATGTCATTCATCATGCCCTTTGGTGCCTACTGCTACATGCCCATGTCCTTCAGGCTCAAGAATGTGGGTGCTACTTATCAAAGAGCCATCCAGCATTGCCTTAAGGACCAGATCAGGAAGAATGTTGAGGCCTATGTTGATGATGTGGTGGTTAAGTCTAAGACTACCAATACACTCATTGCCAACCTCACTGAAACCTTCAAAGCCCTAAAGGTGTATTGATCGAAGCAGAATCCCACTAAGTGTATTTTTGGTGTCCCATCCAGTATCCTATTAGGCAACATCATTAGCCACCACGGCATCGAAGCCAATCTAGAGAAGATAGAGGCGGTAACCAAGATGAAACCACCAACCTGCGTCAAGGATGTCCATAAGCTAACAGGGTGTATGGCGGCTTTAAGTCATTTCATATCCCGTCTGGGCGAAAAGGGACTCTCCTTCAAGCTGCTCAAGGCTCAAGAAAAGTTTGTCTAGTCAGAGGACGCTGACAAGCCATTCGCCGAGCTCAAGCGGTTTTGCACCTCACCTCCGATCATGACCGCACCCCAAGCTGGTGAAACCCTGCTAGTCTACATCGTGGTGACCAACCGGGTGGTCAGCATGGCTATTGTTGTCAGGAGCGAGGAGGCTAGAGACGCATACAAAGTCCAACGCTTAGTGTACTTCATCAGTGAGGTCCTAAACGAGTCTAAGACTCGCTATCCTCTGGTCTAGAAGTTGTTGTACGCTATCTTGATCACATCCTAGAAGCTCTACCATTACTTCAAGACTTACCCTATAGCAGTGGTTACAGAGTATCCACTTGGTGACAACATGGCCGCATCATTAAATAGGCAGTCGAGCTCGGCACCTACACCATCGAGTTTAGACCGCGCCAGATGATCCAGTCTTAGGCGCTCGCCGATTTCATCTCTGAGTGGATGGATATGTAGACCCTTGTCCCGGTCGATCAGCGCTGGGGCAGGTGTATACTTCATCTCCCTATCAGGGGACAAAATCTGCTACGTCCTCTGCATCCACTTCCGGGCATCCAATAACACCACGGAATACGAGGTGGCACTACATGGTCTCCGTATAGCTATAGAGCTCAATGTCAAGTGCCTCATGGTGTACGGTGACTCCGCACTCGTAATTAACCAACTCAACAAAGACTGGAGCTGCACTAATGAGAAGATGGATGCTTATTGCGCAGCGATAAGGAAACTCGAAGACAAGTTCAATAGAATCAAATACCATCATGTGGTTCGAGCTGACAATCAAATAGCCGATGAGCTGTCGAAGTTAGGGTCAACCTGAGCAAAAGTTCTAGCCGGTGTTTTTGTCTAGGACCTTGTGACCTCTTCCATCATGTAGGGGCAAGAAGGTGTTGAAGAAAAGACACCGACCGAACAGATAGTTGTAGTGGTTCCTAGGCCGAGCAGTGATTGGAGGGTTCCTTTTATCAAACACCTAACACTACAAATGTCCCGGTTGATAACACGAAGAGAGAGCACCTCACCGTCCATAGCAAGCATTATGTCCTAGTTGACGAAAAGCTGACGTGCAAGAATTCCAAGGAGCTACTTTAGAAGTGCGTCTCTAAGGAAGAAGGAGAGAAGATACTCAAAGAAATCCACGCCAGCACCTGTGGCAACCACGCAGCCTCTAGAACACTGGTCAGCAAAGCCTTTTAAGCTGGTTCCTATTGGTCTTCAGCCGTCGCTGATGTGGAGGCACTCATTCATCGGTGTGAGAATTGCTAGTTTTTCGCTAAGCAAATCCACATCCTAGCCCAGGCCGTACAGACGATTCTTGCTTCTTGGCCCTTTGCTTGCTGGGGACTGGATATGATCAGGCCATTCAAGCCTGCACCAGGAGGATTCTGCTAGGTCTATGTCTGCATCGACAAGTTCTCCTAGTGGATCGAATACAAACACCTTGTACATGCCACAGGGAAGAAGGCAGCCGATCTGCTCGATGACATTATACATAGGTTTGGCCTGCCGAACAGTATCATCATCAACCTAGGGTTCATGTTTGTCGGAAGTGACTTCTAGGATTTCTGTGATGAAAGGTGCATCTCAATCAAGTACGTCTCGATGGCACACCCCATGGCAAACAGCCAGGTCAAATGCACCAATGTCATGATTCTGGATGCATTGAAGAAGAGGCTTTATGAGAAGGAGCAGAAGCACCCGGGCAAATGGCTCAAGGAATTGCTAGTTGTGGTCTAGGGACTAAGGACCCAACCTAGTCACAACACCAGTGTCTCCCCATACTTCATGGTTTTCGGCTCCTAGGCCATTTTACCTGCTGACGTCGCCTTTGGAGCACCCAGGGTGGAGCACTATGACGAGGAGAATTCTGACCGGGCTCGGGCCGATGATATGAATCACCTAGAAGAAGAGCGTCTGGTCACATGTGTTCGGACAGCAAAGTACCTCGATAGCTTATGCAGATACTACAACCACAATGTCAATAATAGATTCTTCATGGTTAGAGACTTAGTCCTCTGCAGGAAACAAAAGACAGAAGGCATACACAGGCTCTCGTCTCCCTAGGAGGGCCCCTACATTGTCAAGGCGGTCACCTGACCAGGGTCTTACAAACTATGTGACATGGACAAAATAGATGTCCTGAACTCCTAGCACATTGATCTCCTTAGGCATTTCTATCCTTAAAATGTTCCATACAAAGATATGTACCCTTTCATATTCAAATATTCAATAAAGTTTTCGCTCTGATGTTTCTTCATGTTGTTTTCTCAACGATTACTCACTAAAGCGATCTTTCTTCATGTATAACATTGTAAAGATGACATACAACTAAGCTTAAGCCAAATCTCCGAATAGTCATGTTGATGCTCAGATGTCCCTAGAGATGGCCCTATCCCTGGCTTCTCCTTACACATGCACGAGCGTCTGCCCTCTGCGTTACGGGTGGTCGGCAGCGACTCCTTGGCGACGCTTTGTTCTTCCTACACGCACATGGGCTCCATGCTCCACATCATGGTTAACAGGCTAGGTAGGGCTAGAGACTCAGCTATAAGCTAACTGATCGGATGGTTTATACTAAATATAAACACAAACTTCACAATAACACTAAGTGTTCACCAAAAGCTGTTAAACACCTTTACATAGCATTATAACAAAAGTTTTCTCCTAATCTACTAGACATTGTCTTGTCCCTCGCCGAACAGGTCGACATCTCCGGCAAGCTTTGTTCTTGCTTCCTCCGCCTCGTCTTCTAGCTTCGTGATCTTCTGCACGTTCGTCCCTCGAGTGTAGCTGGTCATTATCACTTCTTGTTTAACTGAAGGATAATGCGACCGTAGCACCACGAGAGCATGGACAATGGCTCCCTAGGTGGCACTACAGGTGAACTCCTTGAAGTCTGTCCACACCGTTCAGCATCGATCCACGATCGTTCGAGGTGGCAGGTCGCTGGGCAGCAGCGTTGCCCCCTCGGTGGTGCAAAACCAACACAGTCGAGCACGGGCTTGATCCCTGCCATCAATGCCTCCAGTTTCTCATCCTAGGCCTTCACCTGGTCTCCGAAGACCTTGAATTGTGCGTGTGCTTGGTCTCTAGGGCTGCACACTGTGGCAGAACCACCTGAATTATATGGCCCACATGTGCCTACCATTGTCTTCCAGACTTCTGATACAGCACATGCAAACTAGACAACTGGTAGTCTGTCGGGTGTCCTCAGGGAACCGCGAATCATCCACATTTTACAACTCATACAGGATCAATTACAGTAGCATTGCAGGATTACAACAGTTGTACAAATATACAAATTTATTACATTAGAGTACGGTGGAAGTCTTACAATAACATAAGTTTACAAACCATAATTATTACAAACCATAGTTTTGCCATAAAGGTAGTGGGTAGCAAAAGAGGTACTTATATTACATCACCAAAAGAACTTCACCCTGCCCAAGGGTGCATTTCAACACTTTCACTGCTGGGACTCTTCCTCAGGTGTTCACCTGCAACAAGGGTTTAACAAACCTTGAGTACTGACGGTACTCAACAAGACTTAACCGACGAAAAGGAAAGACTCCAAGGATATGTAAGGTAAGGGGAATCAAGGTGAATCTGTAGCAAGATCAAGAACACTTTTGTGGAAAACTACACTAAAGTGAATACTTCCAATTAATATTAAGAACTATCATTAGCATCTATTCTAATTTCCAAGCACTTCTTATAAAACCATCACAATATGAGCTCATAACTAAAGTTCTTATTGATTAGCTACGATGCAGGACAGTTGATCAAGTCTTCTTCATCGAGAAGCTGCCGCGATTCGAATCAGTTTGCGCCAGCTGGGATTTCCTTACCACATGACAAATGCAGGGTTAGGCTCAGACCCGTGCTTGCATACATCAACCCTCACTGAGATCCTCTATTACGGGAACCGGTCTAGCGCTACTCGAGAGCACAGTACCCACTTCTCTGTGTCGTTCCTCCCTAACGGATTCACAAGAGTGTGTTACACGATACTCTCGTCATCTCTCCACTCTCAGTGCACGGTTATCGTTCCCCATAAAGGAATAGCCCAGATGTTAGGCTTACCGGAGTATGTGGTCAGTATTACAAATCATGATCACAAGCAGTCCGTACAACGAACGGTGCTTAACCGACATGGACGGGGTCACTACGTCCAGCCTCAAACTGGGCGCAAGCCAAGGTTCCGCTCTGTCTAGATTTAAAAGTCATAATCATCCTCATTCTTCAGGTTCAACTTTAACTTTAGAAAAACCTACCTCTGGCATTTACATCTAAGCAGGGCTAAGCATTTTAACAGTTATTACTTAAACATAGGTACCATGGGTAAGTAAGGATAAACAAGGTAGTCATGCAACAAAGTTTATCATACAACTCCTAACACTTAAATTCCACATTCGTAAGACTTATGTGATAAACATTTTATAAAACACAAGGAATGGTTACTGCTCCGGGGCTTGCCTGTAGTGTCGGGGTTGTCAGCTATCACAAGATCACCCCCACTTTCCAACTCAACACCCTCTGAGTGAACACCCACCTCAGAGGTCTGCTCAGCTAACGGTTCTCCACACTCGTTCACTATACGTTAAAAGGATGCATGCTTAAAGATTATGCTAACATGGCATAACATAAAAGAGACATTTAGAAAGGATAAACATTAGTTATCTACTCGAGTACAACTTTCCTTCATGGTACAGTTGCAAGCAGTTATCCTTAAACATTTTACTTTTTACCTAAGAGGTTGCATCTAAGAGTTAACAGGTTCATTAACATGTACCCATCAATTATCATAAGCAAGTTAATTACTCCTCCTAAAGCAACTATTAACATCTCAAAATTAAAAGGTATTTGTTATATTAAGCAAGTAAAGATTATCATTGGAAGCATATATTTAATCAATCAATTTCCATTGCCTTGGAACAGCAGGGAAAAATATTCCAAGGTCTACAATCAATCCCAATTGCACCTCATCAACTCAAATGATATTAAGGAAATCATTTTCATAATGTTATTAATCCATAAATCAAGTCTAATTAAGTGACCAAATCATTTTATCTCCAAATAGTGCCAAACTTTTTGTGTAGGTTTATAACAGTAAGTTAAACATGCTCATCAAATTTCATGAATTTTGGAAATATATTTTAAGCTACAAAAATCACGGATGTTGCATTTCTTAATTAAAGCAAGTAATTTTTAGACATCCAAAAGTTACTATTTTTCTTAGATTTATATTTTTCCTATGTTCAACATACCAAGAATAGCTTACTCACAAAGTTTCACAATTTTAGCACCATTATTTATTTATTTATTTATAGAATTTACAAGATTAAGCATTTAATTCCTTTTAGAAAAAATAGAAAAAGAGAAATTCCTTCACTTCCTTTCTCTTGGCTCGATCCAGTAACGCTGGTGGCCCAGCTGCGGCCTCAGCCCAGTGACTTCAACGGCCCAGCGCTCTTCTCCCTCTCTCTTTCTCTTAGGCTGACCCGAGCCGGCCCAACCCGCAGCCGTGGCCCAAGGCCAACGGGCAGCCCAGGCTACCTTCTCCCTCTCCCCCTCTTCCCGCTGTTGACCAATGCCGGCGCCACTCCAGCCATGGTGAGCACCATAACCACAGGATCTCGGGCGACACCGAGCACACCATGGGCTTCCTATCTTCTTCCCGCACCCTAGCACACCATCTCCCCTCCTTCCCGAGGCTTCCAACGCGCACAGCGATGACAACAGCAGCACTCAAAACTTTGATGAGGTCGCTCCATCGATAGCCGGCCTCTCCGGTGATGACATCAAGCGATACACACTCTTCACACCTCCGTGTATCCACCGGAGAGGTTTGTCAGGTGAATTCGAGCATGGAGCTCACTTGACCATGGCCATGGTGCTTGGCTAGGCGGGGCACAATGGCTACACGACGTCCTGGCCATAGGGCACAGTAGCGTCTAAACCTACTTCACCAACGCACTCATGAGCTCACCTAGCTTCATGAATGGTGGCTGGTGGACTCCAGAAGACGGTGGTTGATGGTGGTCGTCGAGGTCAGCAACTCCGGTGGCGTGAACCGAGGAAGATGACGTCGTTCTGGTGTGATTGCTCGTGCGCTGGGGAAAAGAATGAGAACATGAGCATCAACATGATAATGACTACCGAAACGAGCACAAGATGGAGTGGAGGGGCTCTGTGGTGCTTTAGCCACGTAGAGGGGGCTCACGGTGGCGCGGTGACCTCCGGTGAGGAAAAATGGAGGCGCGCGGCTAAACCGATAGTTTAGGGGTGGCTCTGGTGGGTTCAATCGGGACGCGTGGTTGTGGCGAGCATGACAGCAAGGTGAATTTGATAGAGGTTGAGTGAGGCGGGTGAATTGGAGCTTGAGTTTCTCACGGTGGTGATGGCGTCGGTTGGAAGGAGAAGAACGGAGGGGGTGCTCTGTGGCTCAAGTAGGAGGAGAAGAGGTGGCGAGTGGCTTCGAGATGGCCAACAACTACTTCTTGAGGTGGTGGCGAGCTGTTGCGTGGCCTCACGCGTGCGAGCAGCATCGACCGAGCGGTGGGCAGCAAGGAGGAGGTGGCGAGCTGTTGCTTCTGCTGGCTGTCTCCATGAAATAGAGAAATGAAACATGAAACATGTTTCCATGTTTCAATAGTAACAGCAGCAAAAATGATGGATTAGAGCAGGATAGAGGGAGAATTAGGAGATGCTCCAAAAAGGAAAGTTGTTCATCACCTCAAACACTACAACTTTGCTTAAGGGACCCAGAGCAGAAACTAAACAAGTAAAGAGATAGGAGGTAAGATTAGATTAGGGTTATATAGGAAACACCATGTTTCAAAGCTGAAACATGCATGTTTCACTGGTAAGTTTCAAAAGTAATTGGATTAGCATCTTTAGGAATTTAGTTGGTGATTAATTAGCTAACAAACCACTCAACTATTTTCACCATCTCATAGTACAAACTTTGTACTAACCAATAGTGCCAAAAGTTGAGACAATTTATTTAGCAAAAATCATTTTAAATGAGCTCTCAAAATTGAACTTATAAATCCATTCCAACACTTAATCAAAAGAGCTCAAGTATTGAAATTTCATTATAATTTTAAATTTGAGACTCCATTTTTAATTAGTTGGACTTGGGTTCATGTCCCACACTTGTTCCTAGTGTAATTACACTAATTACACTCCCAAGCTCATTAAGGCATAAACACAAGTATTTTAATGGAATTCAAAAATAAAAGGTCACAAAGTACCTTGAAAAGATTTTTTATTTGAGCTCCCACATCATACCCATGCACTATAACAAAGTAATTAAATATTATTTTATTGAATGCATCACATGGTGATCTACTAAACATGGTGCATTGTGCATGATGATGACATGACCAGTTTTAGTTTCTACTTAACACCTAGGGTGTTACACGCACCACAAACAGACGTCTCACAATTCGAAGACACACCTTTCTACTGGTCAGTGCTACGATTACACTGTTCGACCAACGATTGGTTCTTCGCCTCCATTTGCTGGCGATCCTTCTCCAATGCCAGGACATTCACCTCCAAATCCTCCCTATAGTGGCGTTCTTGGGTTAGGCGTGCCTGGAGGTCATTCATCGATGCCTGCAGTCTCTTATTCTCCTCCAACACCAGGGCCATCTCTTCCAATTGCCACTGGTGTTGCTCGGACACTTTCATCACATTCTACAAAAGTAAAGGGTCAAAGACTACATTCCGCAAAGAACACAAGACAAGATTACTTTGGGCTTACATCAATCTGGTCGATCATTGCTGACAGGTCGGCTCTCAGCCTCATTGTCTCCGCGCTTGCCTCTCCCTCCTCTAGCATGTTGAACTCGTTGCCACACTAGACAATAGTGCGGAGGAGCTAGGGTGGCTGAGTGGGTTCCTGAACAATTTCTTCCATATCACCAGTAGCTGGCCTCGGAGGCGGCCTCCCTGATCACTGCTATGCTTGGATGGGACATCTGAGCCTCGTCCCGTCCACCAGTGCCGCGACAAGCGTCGCTTGCTCGGAAGCCGCTGGTGCATCCTGTGTTGTGCTACTTGGCGCATCCCTCGTGGCCTCGGTCCTCACTCTGGCAAGATCAGCCAATGACCCTACTACGGTCCATGCTTCTTCGCCACTTGATGTGTCGGTAGGGTCACCCTCATCATGTGCCCCACCGCCGGGAGAGGTCGGCCCAGCGGCTAGAGCCTTCTTAACCGCAGGGGTGACCGTTTCCACAACTGGCATCCGCTCCATGGTGGGGGTGACCGAATCTGCCCCTGCTTATTCCTACTTGGCACCAGGAGCCTCTGGCTTAGCTACACACTATTCGTCATTGGCAGCCAATGGCTGTAGGTCTTCTGTCAACTTTGTCCTACAACAAAGAGACAATACATCAAGCAACGTTCTCGTACTCACAAAAATATAAAGACGAAGGAAACTTACAACTGTGGCTCACGCCAAGTCGTCCTAAATCAGTGTGCCCTTCTTGAGCCGCCCTACCCCACGGTAGAACCACTTGGCACCTTCACCATCCTCGGGCTAGTCAATCATCTCCGCCGCCGCGGGCATCACCACTCGAGTAGGCTCGAGGACTAGGGCCGAGGTTACCCATGCCTACTCGGGAACTCGCCCGTCGGTCTAGCCACCACCGCCATGGCCCCAAGCACTCCTAGGGACTACTGCCACGACGTCTCATGCTCGTCGCTGCTCCCACATCTTCGCTCCTGCCAGGACAGCTGGTGGAGGCGTCTCGGTGCTCGGAGGAGTAATCACCGGCTCATCGTCATCAGACGTGTTCGATAGAACCATCTACCTCCTCCATGGCTGGGTGGAACCACTAATGCTAACTAGTCCCTCCTCACCTCGAGAGGGCCCTACCATTTTTCTTCTCTTTAAGGACGGCTCCTCGTTAGCCGACCGCTTTCCACGAAGCTTCTCGCGGACATATTTCGTCCGCGCGTCATCACCTCTAGCTCTATGGCTCTCTAAGCCCTCATCATCAGCATCCATGCTTGGACGATGCTAGGGACTGCTCGGCCGTGCATCTACAGCTCTCGGCTAGTTCTCTAACAGGATCACCGAGAAGTACACCGCCCGGTCCTGCCCATGAATCTTCAACAACATGAATGAATACATTGCCTAACAACAAGGACCAAGCAAACACCACAAAAGGACTCTTACCGCTGGAGGGAGGCTCCCGACACTGAAGGCACACTGCTGATCCCTGATTGATAGCCAACCCACGAGATTAAAGAGCATTGAGATATGACGCTTGACCTTGTCCCGGTCAATCTCCTCGGGTACCTCGCGGGTCCCATCAGTGTCACCCCAAAACTCAAAACCGATGTGCGCCCTCTCTTTGCAGGGCTGAATCTACCGGAAGGTGAAGTTTGTTGCAACAATAACTTTGTCCAACCTCTTGCAGTTGATTAACCTTAGGAGCTCCCTCACCTGCTCCATCCTATTAGAGCTCGGCCTCTCTGACCACTTGGAGTTGCTTACTGGGATCTGGTCTACGTCACACACCACATATGGCTACATCTGCCTAATATAAAACCACTTCAAAGCCCAATACTTGACATTAGTGTTGAGCGGGATGATGATATACTGACTCGCCATCCCGTCCTAGTGCTACAGATACGCGCCGCCAACAACCCTAGATCTAGATCCCTTGGATTTTGAGGTAGAAGAAATGATAGAAGAGGTCGAAATGGGGAAGGATCCTAGATATGCCTCGCAAAATTAATGAAGATGGCGACATGAAGGATGGAATTCGGGCTGAGATCATAGAGACTGATCCTATATTAATCGATCAGCCCGTGAAGAAAGGAATGAATGGGAACACCAAACCCCTAGTAGAAGTAATCTTCGAAGACAACTAACTCATCAGTGCGGGGTGTGGGGAATTCCTCACCAAACACGGGGCACCATCCTATCATTGCCCTATCGGGCAGCACATCATCCACCACCAGTGCATTAAGTGCCGCCTCATCGTTGATGGACCGTGCCCACTTCTCATGGTTGATCTTGCGCGCCACCGCCCTCGAGCTCCCACGGCTCCTCTTTGGTGCCATCAAGTAGATCTGAGGAGAAGAGGTGGCTCTTGCGCTTGGAGTATCCCCAATGGCAGAATGGTTGCAAGGCACAGAGGCATGAGTGCGAGGTGGAAGATGATGTGATGGTGAAATGGTGGGGAGTGTGTGCTGGGGCTGCGACACCTTTATAACGGTTTCGACCCCAACTCTTTGGCTTCCAGGGTTTTTTTGAAACCGCACCCGCTGCACCGTTTTCACTCCTAAAACCTCTGCCCGCTATCCTAGGCTATTAACTAGGCCTAGTGGATCCACAACTGAAGTCGCATTGCATGCAGGTCGCCAAACGGACTAAAGTGCTAAGCACTGTTTCGCCGATTTACTTTGGAATTTTGGAGCAAGATTTTTTCTTTAGATCCTGCTATAAGATTTCTTCTCAATCTTCTAGCAGGCTCGAGGACTACATGTGTACACATCATCTAGCGATGGTTATACTATTTTCTACCCTGCTTCCTCTTAGCTAAGTTAGGGACTGGTTTTCAGCTAAGCTAGGGACTAGGTTGGCACTTGAAGACTACTGTTTTGGACCCTGGCACCACGTGAATACTTCACCTACTATCAGGCTTGGGGACTATGTGGGCACACTTCACCTTGTAGTGATGTGCTTATTTCTAGAACCCAATCCTCTTCAAAATGACTAAGTCATGGATAGTCATCATCACTATTCTCCGTTTGGCTCTAAGAGTCAATTCTACCTAAGGCATGGATGCTAAGCATCTGTATTCGCCCTCGAGAGACTAAGTTCCTCCTCGCTGACTAAGTTAGGGATGCTAAGCGTCCAACTTCGTCGCTCGAAACCTAAGTGGGCACACTTCACTTGAGGTGAAGGTTTTAAAATTTTTTTACTTGAGCTCCTTACATCCTTCCGGCAAACCTCAACTTTGAGCAAGTCTTGATTCGGCTCCCAGTCAAACTGCTCGGACATGTGCTTCAACTACTCAAACACTGGTTTCAACTACTCAGACGCATGTTCAACCACTCAGATGCTTCTTTCAATAGCTCGACTCCCAATGAAACTGGTCGAAAGCCTGCTCTAGTGATCAGTAGAAAGTTGGATAGCTCGGACAAACTCAAGATGGTGTTGCTCAGCAGATACAAGGCGCTTAGGGACTAGCTATGGGGGTATGACCCCCAATACCCTTAGCGCTATACATGGGCTGAGCCACTCTGAGAGGCCTAGTCCATGAGATCAAGCCACGCAGGGCATGGCATAGGTCGGCATGCATCACAAGACAGTGTGAAGATCCTTGATGATGAAGGAAGAATCTAATTGGATATGCTACATATTGCGATCTCTGTAATTCCTATCATGTAAATCGATCAGGATAGATTCAACCAACCTGTAACCCTACCCCCTGAGCTATATAAGGTGGGTAGGGACCCCTCATTTTCATCTCATCGCATAATCCAATCCACCAAAGACACATGACGTAGGGTATTACATCAAGCTGACGACCTGAACCTGCCTAATCGCTGTCTCTTGCGTTCTATGTCATCATCTAGTTCCTGCCACGCGCACCTCCACTGATTCATCTACTACCATGGGCATACCCCTCGGTAGACTGCCGGTCATATTTCATCGATAGGGGCCTGGCTGGCCCCACCACTAGGCCGGTCAGCCAGTGGGCCCCTCCTGTCAGGCTCTCCTTGGTACATCGGTTTCCCACCGCCTGCTAGATTGCATCTTCACTATCCTTTTAAGTTGGTTTGATTCGAGGGTCCAGAATTGATGCTACCCCCTATATATATAGCCATGTACCCCTTCCAGCAGAGCCATCCTGAAACTCTAATTCCTATCCTCCTCATTAGGAACAAAGCCAGCTATCAAGAGAAGATTAGTCATCCATAGGATCTAGTCTTGTATTAGAAATAGAGAGATAGAGTGTGAGGAAAGAGTTTGAAGGAAGTACTGGCCTATCGGTGCTCTCTCTATGGCTTGTACCCTGGCGGAATCAAGTTTTTCATGAGCTTGCTTCCGAGATTTCTCTGATAATCAACTTCTAATTCAGGTAAGTAACGTGTTTATATTGTTCTTCAGGTTTGCGACTCTTTATGAGTACTTTAATCCTTATCATTCCTGGGTTAAAGTAGTATTCGTAGTGTAAGCATGGGGCTTAGACTCGGTTACTCGTAGATGTACCCTACATTCCGGATCGGTGGTAGCTCGCGAGGGTGACTCTTATAGCCTCATTGAATCCTTTGTAGTCCACCACTCGTTTGTAGGCCTATCAAGATTTAGTTACTATAGGAAACATGCTCTGCCTGTGTTTCCCTTAGTAATATCCCTAGAATTGGACAATAGAAGACATAGCTTACTGAGGTTAGAACTAGAAGACCTTAGTGATCTCCTTTATACTCCTATTATCTTAAGTCCTAGTGCTACTCTGGGTTAAGTTAGATGTAGTTAATCTCACATGTTTCCCTATGGATATGATACTTGGAATATTTTTAGGTGAAAGCTACAGTGATATTCATGCGCTTGTGGATTTATCTGTGTGCATTAATAAATACCAACAAGCTTTCTGGCATCGTTGCCGAAGAAATGGTTGCTGAATTAACTATGAACCTAGCTTAACCTTGTATCTTTATTCTTTTCTCTTTTGTCTTTTATTCTTTTTAATATGGATTTGGAATCCACACCTATATATCAATATGCTAAACCTATGAGTGCATGCCTAGAGCCACCAAAATCTATAGAGCCTATCCTAGCACATGGCTATGAGCTGTGCCCGTGTTTAATAAAAAAGATTCGAGAACAATCCTTCTCAGGAGAAGGCGATAAAAACTCATACTCACACCTACAAGAGTTTGAATAGACCTGTGCATGCTTGTATGTCACTGGCATGTCTGACAAAACCTTAAGATGGAAGTTGTTTCCATTCTCTTTGATGGGAAGAGCTAAATGATGGTATAATCAAACCGTAGGAAGTATGCAAGGAGATTGAGAAATGCTATGCTCTAAATTTTGTTTATGTTTCTTTCCCATCTCTAAAGTAGTCGGCCTTTGAAAAGAGGTTCTATCTTTTAGAAAACTAGAAGAAGAATCTCTTGGCGCGTCATGGGCTCGTTTTGATGACCTCATCACCACTGGCCTTGACCTTGCCGTTTAAAACCCTGTACTTCTTCAACATTTTTACATGTGTCTTAGCAAGGATTTCATGAAATTCCTTGATTCAGCCTTTAGAGGAGCTTTCGTTCATTTGTCTGCTAGTAAGGCAAGGACTATCCTTGATAAAATTATTGGAAAGATTTCCTACACTAGCATTCATGATGAACTCCCCGAGGAAGAAAAGAAATCATCTCCTGATTAAGAAGAGGAAGCTTTGATAGCCAAATCACAACCACTCCAATCCTAAAATTTAGCTATCAATCCTAAAGCATCAATACCCCAAAATCTTCCAAGTGAAGAAGAAATTCAACCTTTGCAAATCTCTGTTGAAATTAAGGATGATCTTTTTTATACTAATTTTGGGAAAAGTTTAAATTTTCTATTACATAAGAGACCTTCGAGTGAAAATAATTCAAATCCTCTCAAGAAGGGATCTCTTAAAAAGCGTCCTAAATCAAATTCCTTTAGGGAACATCTAGAATAACTCAAGGATGGAATGACAAGTTGTAGCACCTGGTTTTCCAAAGAAGACCAAGTACCCACTATATGTGTGCCCAGGATGTCCACACGACACATATAGCAACAAAAATGGAAATTATCAAAGAACAATGCTTTATTATATGAACAATGCTTTATTATATATTGAACATAGTTACAACAGATCTTACACTATTACAAAGCATAGCAGAAATGACTACTCTTAATCTTCACTTTGGGTCTCTATACTCCACAGGGACGGTTGACTGGGGGTACACTCGCCTAGTGCTCTTGGAACATCTCAAGGAACTCCGCCTTTGAATCACCATCTGGTATCCATCTGGGATTTTTGTTGATTTTAAAACAAGTGTGAGCGCACCATACTTAGCAAGTATAACATGAGAGGATGCAAGGCTCAAAAGGCTGACACTATTAAACTACGGTAAGCATTTTTAGTCGGTCATCTTTTATTATTAAACCTATGTAGCTAGGTTATGCTTAAGCTTCCAAGGTGATAGTATAATTATTATCAAAATTAATCATATCCCACACCAACCAAGTAACCACTATTCACTAAAAGGTCCAGGGCGCTCATGTCCGTGAGCACAACTGATATACCAGTTTTACACTCTGCAGAGGTTGTACACTTTCACCACCAGTCATGATTACCCTTGCTAGAGATCTAGCGACCCACTTCCAAGAGTAGGCAGGGATCACTACGAAGCCTTTCCAAAGCCCTAACAAGTTAGTGGCCGCTAGGTTTCAGATATCCAAGAGTCATGGAACCCTTCATGAAGGTGGCTGTAACAGAACCGACCAAATTATAAGAGCACAAGTACGAAAACAAGCACCGAAGCGCTCAAATTTTCAAACTTGAGCCCATATAATTCCGGTAGTCAATCAAAATCACGAAGGATTTCAAACCAAACTACTTACAACCAGGATCGCATCATTCAACATACACATCGTACGTTACATTTCACAGATAGATCCGAAATAAGTTACACCACATAGCAGCAATTATTACAAACCAAGTTTTGAAAGTAGCGGAAGCATAACACACACAGTAGTTACTTAATTACTGCCAGTTTGGATGATCGACATCCCGCAAAAGCATGAGGAAAGTACATAAAGACGATCACACCCTTGTGACCTAGTCATCATCACCCGCAGGGTGGAGACACGTCTTGCAGAATCCCTGATAAAGTATGTCATCTGCAACAGGAGGGAATAAACCCTGAGTACTGGAATGTACTCAGCTAGACTTACCCGTCATAAACCAGAAATAAATAAGACACCAAGGATTATGCAAGGCTTACACAAGAGGCTAGCTGACACCACATTTTGCGTAAAGGCATAAGTAGTTGAAACTCTTATAACCGGTACTAGCATTTATTTTTAGCATTTACCTGTCATCTATCTTAGCACCTGTACTAAACATGCACTTGATTATCATCAAACAATTATTCATATTATTCCATAGCAGGTATAAATTGTGGCAACATTGTATCATTCACTTAACCATCTGTTCAATTAATGAGATCTACGTTGCCGCTGCTCAAGTCAAGTGCTCACTAACCGGGAGCGACGGCGATTCGAATCGAATTCCTATCCAGCTGGAGGGGTATTTCTAACACTCACCGCGCAGACCCCTGCCATGGTCGCACAGGCCACCTTTTCATATGATCCAGGAATCGCGGGTCCGAATGATGTCGCAACCCCAAGGGCGACACTCTGCCAGGTGATAGGGACTCTAACCCCCCTTGGTCTCACGCCAATGTCCCCAAGCACATCCTTTCTCTCCTCCAAGAAGCAACCTACCATTCGATTCCCGGTCTGAATCATATTACTCGGCTTCGCGGTCGGAACGACTTATCCGGCCAACTAAGTGTTAGACTGCGTTCAACATGACTCAAGGACGTACAGCGAATCGGTCCTTAAACGACTCAGACGGGCATGGCTCCACACCCAAGACGTGAAGTGTCTTGCGGCTGTACCATCGAACTCCCGCCCGGTCTGAATTTCATTTTAAAGCATGGTTCCATCACGATAGCCATAAGCCACTTGTGACCCAATCCTATCTCTCGCGGATGACCGGAAATCACCCGACTTCTACCGTACTAAGCAGGGCTAAGCATCGACACGTGCCTAGACCTGATATAGGATTAGGGTACAATATCTGGACAAGGACAGGTATAATGCAACAATTGTTTTCATACAACTCCTACTACTTAATACAGTAAACAATTAAAAGTACTCAAGATATATTTATAAAACAATGGGTTCAGCATGCACCGGGGCTTGCCTTTGAGAAACGTTGCGGGTCTGTGGTCCGGACACTCGGGTAGATCTTCTTCGGAAGCTTCTCCGATGGTGGTTTCCTCTGTCGGTTCCGGTGGATTCCGAATCTCCTCCGGTGTCGCTTGTTCGAATTCGAGGAGTGTCACCCCCTCCGGAACACCTATTGCATGAGTGCATAATAAATCTCATGAATGCATAGTGAAAGATGCAGTATGCTCGGAATGGATGCATTACAACAATTTTAAAGCTCTATTCAAATCACTTCAAAAGAGTAGGTGCAAATTTCCTCTCCGGTAGAGAAGTACTCACCTAACCTACTTAGCCTAAGATAAAGCTGCTCTTCCTCAGTTAAGGCCCTAACACCTAACAATTACAAGAGTAGCATTTCTTAAGATACCACACCACGAAAATCAGTAAAATACCACAGTAAAGCATTCTGGACAGCAACTACTTGTTTTTATCACAACTGGAGATTTCAAATTCCAAAAGATATGATCTAAGGCAATCTGGAAAGCTTAAAAAATGCTCTACAATTCATTTTCAGACCTCAACCCCAAACTCCTAAGTTTTCCATGTCAATTTTCACAAGTTCCAGAATCTGTCCTCTCAAAACAGAGAGTAGCAGATTCTGAATTGCCACTTTAAACAACAGTAACTCTCAAACTACTAAGCCAAATGCTCCCAAATTTTGACACAAGCTAGTTTATCAAGTTTACTCCAACTTTGGTATTTACAAGTTTTCCAGAAACCATTTTTATCAAAGGTCAAACTTAGAAATACTACCAGCTGTCCAGAAAACCTAAAATTACAAAGGTTAAATATTTGTGGATGTGACCAAAGTCCCCTAAAACCAAACTAATGTCACCAAAAGTTCACATGAGGTATAAAAACACCAGAAAGTAGGGTGTGACTACCTAGAACATTTATTTATACTCATTTCTTATTTTACTTAATTAATTAGGTGAAATTTTAAACATATATGTAAACTGCTCCTAAAATTCTACAAAAATTACAGGGGGCTCTCTGATCCAAAAAGAGACCACTGTAAAAATTTGAACAAATTTTATTCACAGAAACTCCCTATACAAAATTCATAACTCAAAAGGGCTGATTTTTGTATAATTAATACATCACATTGAAAAGTATCAAACAACAGATTTCATATTTTTCTTAGACACTCTAGGGTACCAAGACATTCTCCAAAAAGTTACAATGACATTGCACATGTAGAAAAATTACAAAAATTCATTCAATTATTTCCTAGAATAACATGATGGCTTTATAACTTAAAAATTACTTAAGCACTGATGCCCAAATTTTTACCAGAGCTAGGGCAAGCATAGAGTAACCAACCCACCAAATTTCATGATTTATGGAACACTACAGCTCAAGTTATAATTTTAACAAGTTTGCATGCATTCCAAAACACATTTAAAGGATCTATTAAATTCTTACAGAATTTAAACATCTCAAACCAGATTCATATTTTTCTAAAATACTACACATCATGAAGATCCCAACAAAATTTATCTCATGATTTTTGGGTCAGTAAAGCCCTAGATCTACATTTTTCAAACTTGTACAAAAATCTGTGACAAAAAGATAAAACGAAATATATATTTCAAAGGAATTGGGCCGGCCCGGGAAAACGCGGCCCACACACGCGCGCGCGCGGCCCGCTCGGCCTCCTGCCCGCGCGCGGCACTGACGGCGCGGGCCCGCAGGCCAGAGAGAGAGAGAGCGAGAGGGGAAGACGACCGCGACTCCGGCGAGCTCCCGCTCGCCGACGGCAGCGCCTCCGGCTGCGGAAAGGACACCAACGGCTTCCCCGCGACCCCCCGCATCGAACAAGCCTAGATTTGCTGACCCTAACCTAACCTAACTACATCGGCCATGGAGACCGCGGCTCTACGGCGGCACCCGGTGGCGGTCCGGCGAGCTCCGGGGACCAGAGACCCAAGTGAGGTGCGCTCCGGTTCCCTGAGGACATGGCGGACCTCACCATGCCAAGAAATAGGACGGTGGTGGAGCGGGTGTCGCTGACCGCGTAAGCATCGCACCGGCGGCCATGGCGTGGCAGCGCACGTCGGTGTTCCGACGCGTTCCGGCTATCCCATCCGGTAGCGTCACGCCCTAGGCTGCTCTACCTACCCTGGAACCCAGAACACGTGGTAGGGCAACTGGAGGATGGCTGTGCAGAGCTAGCCACGGTGAGCCGCCGCGCGAGCAGTACGCCGGCGAGGACTTGCGGTGGTGGAACCCAAAATTCGCCCTCACCTCGGCACAATCCGGTCGAGCAACTATGGACGGAGGTGGAGGGAATGCTGGCGGAGCAGTGGACGGAACTTGGAGGGTGGTGGTGAGACGGTGAGCTCGTGCTAGCCGGAGAAAAGCCGCGGTGGCAATGGCGTCTCCGAGTTCCGCCTCGGTGACCCCGGCCAGAGCGAGAGGGAGGAAGAAGGGAATGGCGCGTGCGAGGAAGGTGGAGGTGGCCGCTCGGGTTTCAATTTGCGCCAGAGCTCGCGACGTGGAGGGAGTTGCAGCACCTGGTCGACACGCGGCGACGTTCTCCTGCCCGAGCGCCACGACGCGCGGTGTCGAGCTCGTGACTGAAACCGGCTGCAAGGGTCATCGATGGTCGACTGACAGGGGGATTTCAACGCTGATTAAGTTCCAATATAGCCTGAACCAGTCCAAGTCGACAACATCAAGTTTGTAGAGCTATGTTAGGGCAACAAGTTTGTTAATTAGTGTTTGGGCTGGTTCGGCCTATATTTGAAACTATATGGCCCCAAAGTGGTGCTCGGTAAAACTGAAACCGGTTTTCAGTTAACGATGCCGACTGAACACCTAATTTCATGACACGATATCTCTTGAACCATTGAGAACCAGGCTTGGGTGATATTGGCAATGTTGTAGAGCTACATGAGGACTACAAGTTTGTCAATATGAGTGAAAGCTGGTTTGACCTGGTTTGCAAACTACAAGCTCCTAAAGTAGGCATCAGGAAAAACTGGAGGTCAGGTTCCAGACTTAGAAAAATTCTAAGTCTTGGAGCTACTTCTCTAGCTGACTTGTGGGCCACTTTTGAGCATGTTATGGTCACTTTCATGAGATGGTCATATTGAGAATTTTGCTTAAGGGTGCTCTTCCATGCAAGGTCTCTAAGTTAGACTTTTTAATTGGTCAAACTAGAACCTTCTAGAGTCAAATGGTGGTCAAACTTTTCTTGGAGGGTATTTTTGAAATTTTGATCCACATGAACCTTGCTCCAAATGTTACCCTAAATATAATTAAGGTGTTGTAGGTCATGATTGGCTACCTTACCTTTTTGTTACCCAACTACCAATTACTCATGACACAAACCAATCAAACCCTAACAATCACATGAGTTGCATTACATAAAATAGTAAACATGGATTATGCATGTTTATGCTTATGCAAATGCAATGCAATTAAGGACTAAACACTTGAGGTGTTACAGCCCTCCCCCCTTATAAAAATCTTGTCCCGAGATTTGGAAAGCGTACCATTTTTCATAGAATTCCTTATAACCATCCCGCAAATAATCTTCCCGTTCCCACATAGCATCACTTTCACTACCCTGATTACTCCACATCACTTTGTACCACTTAACCACTTTACTTTTAGTTACTCGTTCCTGAGTATCGATCACTCGAACGGGCTTTTCCTCATAGGTTAGGTCGGATTCAAGCCTGATATCTCCTAAAGGAACCTGTTCCTCAGGAACTCGAAGACACTTTTTAAGCTGAGATACATGGAAAACGTTGAATATGGCTCTCATTTCAGGAGGCAACTGGATTTTGTACGCAACAGCTCCACTCTTGCCTATGATCTGGAAAGGACCCACGTATCTTGGTGCAAGTTTCCGCTTAACACCAAAACGTTGGACACTCTTCATTGGAGAAACTTTCAAATAAACGAAGTCTCCAACTTTAAATTCGAGTGGTTTTCTACGACGATCCGCATAACTTTTCTGTCTAGCTTAGGCTGCAGCCATGTGTTTCTGGATAGTACGGACTTGTTCCTCGGCCTCCTGGACAAAATCGATGCCATAATACCTTCTTTCCCCCAGCTTCTACCCAGTTTAACGGAGTTCGGCACTTACGACCATACAAGGCTTCGAACGGGGCCATCTTAATACTCTCTTGATAACTGTTATTGTACGAGAATTCGGCTAAAGGTAACCATTTTTCCCAAGAACCCTTGGATGAAATGACGCATGCCCGCAACAGATCTTCCAAGATTTGGTTAACTCGTTTCGTCTGACCAGATGTCTGGGGGTGATAAGCAGAGCTTCTCACTAACTTGGTTCCCACAAGGTGATGCAAATGCTCCCAAAAGCGAGCAGTGAACTGGGGACCACGGTCAGAAACGATAGTACGAGGTATCCCATGAAGCCGGACTATCTGATTGAAGTACAACTCAGCATAGTCAGTGGGACGATAGTCCACTCTCACTGGAATGAAGTGAGCTGATTTTATCAAACGATCAACAATTACCCAGATAGAGTTATGATTTTTGACTGTGGGGGGAAGTCCGACAATGAAATCCATACTTATCTCTTCCCATTTCCAGCCTGGAATGGAGAGTGGCTGAAGTAGCCCAGCTTTCATGTGCACAGCTTTAACTCTGCAACAGGTGTCACACCTAGCAACATATGCAGCTATCTCTTTCCGCATCTTAGTCCACCAATAAAGTGGCTTCAAATCATAATACATCTTATTGCTACCAGGATGGATGGACAACTTGGACGAATGTGCTTCGGACAGGATCTGATCTCTAAGCTCTCGGTCCTTAGGTACCACTAACCTATCCTTAAACCACAGCACACCTTCGTCATCTAACCTGAAATGCTTAGTCTCTCCTTCATTCATCTTCCGTTTTATGTGAAAGATACCGGTATCAGTCTTTTGGAGCTCAATGATTCTATTTCTGAGTGTACCACTGACAGTGATGTTGTACAAGACTGCCGGATGTAACAGGCGGGATCGGTAAAAATCAGTTTCAACTAAGGAATGGCAGTGAGACTTACGGCTCAAAGCGTCCGCAACCACGTTTGCCTTGCCTGGGTGATAGTGCACTTGAAGATTATAATCTTTAATCAACTCGAGCCATCTTCTCTGACGCATATTTAGCTCGGGTTGGGTGAAGATATATTTGAGGCTTTTGTGATCTGTATAGATATTGCAGACATTGCCTAGCAGATAATGCCGCCATACCTTCAAAGCATGAACAACTGCGGCCAGTTCTAAGTCATGCGTTGGATAATTCACCTCATGCTTCCGAAGTTGTCGTGAAGTATATGCAATTACTCGGCCTTCCTGCATCAAAACTCCTCCCAAACCTATGCCTGAGGCATCACAGTAAACATCAAAAGGTTTCTCGATATCCGGTTGTGCCAAGACCAGAGCCGAGGTTAGGAGGGTTCGCAGTTGGTGAAAAGCCACATCACACTCAGGAGTCCAGACAAACCTGGTGTCTTTTTGCAGCAACCGAGTCATGGGTTTGGCTATTTTTGAGAAATCCGGGATGAAGCGACGATAATAGCCAGCCAACCCAAGAAAACTCCGGACCTCATGAACCGAAGTAGGAGCCTTCCAATTCAATACTTCTTGTACCTTTGTGGGATCCACCATAATTCCTCCATCGGACAACACATGCCCAAGAAAAGGTACTTCACGAAGCCAGAATTCACACTTACTGAACTTCGCATACAGTTGATGCTCACGAAGCCTGCTGAGGACAATACGCAGGTGTCCAGCATGTTCTTCTTCATTTTCCGAATACACCAAGATGTCATCGATGAACACCACCACAAACTTGTCCAATTCGGGCATAAACACCGAATTCATCAAGCACATGAAGTGTGCTGGGGCATTGGTTAGGCCGAAGGACATAACAAGATACTCATAAAGGCCGTATCTTGTCGAGAAGGCTGTTTTTGGAACATCTTCAGGACGGATTTTAATCTGATGGTACCCAGACCTTAGATCAATCTTGGAAAAGACTTTAGCTTTGGACAATTGTTCGAACAAGATGTCGATACACGGTAGAGGATACTTATTCTTAACAGTGACTGCATTCAGAGGTCTATAGTCCACGCACATCCGTAAGGTTTGATCCTTCTTCTTTACAAAGATAGCAGGGCAACCCCACGGAGACGAGCTAGGACAGATCAACCCCTTCTTCAAAAGTTCATTCAATTGCACCTTAAGTTCAGCTAACTCATTTGGAGGCATTCTATAGGGTCTCCTAGAGATGGGTGCAGTGCCAGGCAGCAACTCGATTTTAAATTCCACATCCCGATCCGGAGGGAGTCCCGACAAATCATCAGGAAAAACGTCCGGAAATTCATTTACTACGGGAATTTCAGTCAACGCCTTTGCTTGCACAGCATGAATTTCCCCTGACAATTCAACTTTTCTGGGAAGTTGTACTAGAAAACCCTTTTGATCTGTAGGATCTCTGAGCATAACTACCCGAGCGGATGTGTCAATGAGCACCCCATTCTGACTCATCCAATTCATGCCCAAGATAACATCTATGTCTAAACCAGGTAAAACCAATAGAGCAAGCGAATAACTTCGCCCTTCTATCTCAAACTTAAGGTTCCCCACTACTTTGTTTGTGGAAATATTCCCACTTGCAGCACTAATGCAATAACCCACACCTTCAACAGTATGCAACTTGTGTGCAAATTTGGATGCAAACTTAGGACTGATAAAGGAATGCGAAGCACCTGAATCAAAAAGTACCACTGCGGGGTGTTGGTCAACTAGGAACTTACCAGCAGTGACCACCTCACCAGATAGAATTTCTTCAATGCTGTTATAATGAGCGTGTCCCTGACGACCACCTTGATTGACATTCTTCTTAGGGTAAGGGCAGTTCCGGGCCCAATGGCCTGGCTTGTTGCAATTCCAGCAAGGCATATTGCTAGGAGGAACACTAGAGCTGCTCTAACTAGAAGTTCCCTTTGGCAGAGCGACAGTATACGCCTTACGGAATCCAGTTTTTGCAGCAGGCTTTTTCTGTGGCGGACGAAACTTTGTATTCTGAGCAGGTGGGCGTGGGGAAGACCTTGGTGCAGCTGAGGCCCGTGACTGAGAAGCACTTGCCTCAAGGGCCCTTTTACGGCTCTTAGAGGCAGAATAAATAGCATTGTTGTTCTCCTGAGTCAAAGCATCGCTGATGAAATCATTGAAAGTGGTACATTTGCTAGTGCCCATAGTCTTCATTAGCTTTGGGCCGAGGCCCCTTTTGAAACTAGCAATCTTCTTTGCATCGGTGTCCACAAACTCTGTGGCATACCTTGCCAGGTTGTTGAAGGACTGCAAGTATTCAGTCAAACTTTTTTTTAATTGTATTCAACCACTCGTCAGCCTGCAGTGGTTCTTCCGCTTCCTTAAAGAGCGGGGGCTTTGTATCCAGGAAGTCCTTGAAATCGCTGTACTGATTTGGCTCTGGGCCCTGGCGGCCATGCCGAGCCTCTCGATTAGCCAGTTGACGCATGGCGTCAGCCAACATACGCTGCCCCTCAACCACTGATTGCATCAACTCGGCCGAAGTAGGCGGTGGCGGAGGGGGCGGCTGTTCCTCCGCCTCATTTCCACGACCCCGACGTAAATTGTACGACATCTGCAAAATGCATAGCCAATGAGCACTGACGATGTGGGAAATTTGTAGATGAATTGTTGCGAAATGTCAAACTGTCTTCATGAATAGAATTCTCATAATAATGAAGGCACAATAATTCATCACAACCGCACAATCCATTCAAGCGCATCAATTGACAAACTCATACTCGGTAATCCAACAAGACGTTCTTTGATAAAGGCTCACTCACAGGGAGCACAACGGTTATCGGACCGTTTACGTTGCTATCTACGATTTTTGACCTTTCGCACGGTACTTGGATTCAATCTCAAGATTTTTAGTTGACTGTGAAAGGCTACTTCAAACTGACCACAAAGAGACTTCTCAATGGAGAGTTCTATGGTGGATCAGGACTAGCCACCTCGATACCTGCGCGTGCCAAGCAGCACAACCTTATGTCGCGCGCCATAGGAGGCCCTCGGTTTCGTCGTGGCACCGAAGGGTGCTAATCGTGACACCATCATCGAACACAACACAATAAGACATCCCATTGCGATCGAAATTAACAGGTTCAAACTACATTCAGGAATCATACGGTTCAACCTTACATCCTAACGTCAAGTTATTACAAGGCCTCACTTTTACACAGGGAGGCGCAAAAGACGATCCTAGCACTAAGGTATGTGATGACTACTCTAAGCATCATCCTCCGAGTTAGTGTCAAGGATCTCCCCGCCGTCCTCATCACTGACAGGCTCTAACTCCTCGTCTTCTTCTTCTTCTGGCTCTTCCTCTGGTGCTTCTGCAGGTGGAGCATCCTGTGGTCCATCGACCTCCACTTCATCATCATCCTCAGCCATGAAGATTCCCGAACCCATGTCCTCATCTTCGTTGTTGTTTCTAGGTAGCAGAGGATTAAGCTGGTTGTTCAGGCGGTGCACTTCTTCATGAAGGTTGTCATTGTATTCTTCAGCATTCTCTAACTGCTGTTCGAGCTCAAACTGACGGGCCCTCAGAACGTTCTCCTCGTGCCAGGCTTCATCCCTCTGTTCCATCACATGGACCAACATACGCTGACAGTTGCGATTTGCCACTGTCAACCTCTGGACTGCAAGCGTTTCTTGATCCCGATCATGAATCACTTGCTCCAGTTGTTGCCGTGCTGCATCCCTAGCAGCAGTCACCTCTGCCAGCTCAGCCCGTAACCTTTCCACCTCGGAGGGCTCAGGACGGGGCTCGCGTGGAGCTAACTGGTGGCGAGGGACCCTTCCACCAGTTGACTTACGGGCTGTCATCCTGGTACGTGCCATCTGTATCAAGAAGATATGACTTAAAGTGAGAATCGTTTAGGGGATACGAAATTTAATTTAGTCGGGACTATTGAAATTTTTAAGGAGGGAGTGAATGACATGTATGATATAATTAAACATGATGCATGCACGTTCCGTACGTCCTCTCACCTTAGTAGAAAACTAAAGTGCTAACGCTAACCGGTGGCATACATACGTTCTCTCATATAAGCGAAACTATCGGTCGACACGTTACGCTGTTAGTGTACCTGCAGAAAATTCCATTGCAGCCCAACAAATCCCAAAATAACATACAAGAAAGCAGCAAACTAAATACTTTCCATATACACATCCCCGGATGTATATATTTCAGTATCAAAGCTACCCGATTGATAGATGCCCACAATTAAGTGCTTTCACATAGTTACATGGTTTAAACATGTAAGTATGTAAGTCACCAAACTACTCTCCCCTAGACCGCCGGTTGGACGATCATGCTCTCACAACTCACACTTACCAGAGCGTCGTGGTAATTGATCCAAACATTACCACCCAAGTGGATGGCATCCATACAATATCACGCCGTATGGACGACGAAACAAAAACAAACAAGGCCCCCAAGTTAGTCTTTATAATAAGCCACCTAAGAGTCCTTATTTGGGCTAAGGGATGTGATCACTGGCATACCTATAAAATAAATTTTTTAGAGTTTAACCCTTTTCGCAAACAAATACTTTTGTTTTTAATTACTCGTAAGATGTGTTTAATGTTGAATTATGCTCCGGTACCAGCTGTAACAGAACCGACCAAATTATAAGAGCACAAGTACGAAAACAAGCACCGAAGCGCTCAAATTTTCAAACTTGAGCCCATATAATTCCGGTAGTCAATCGAAATCATGAAGGATTTCAAACCAAACTGCTTACAACCAGGATCACATCATTCAACATACACATCGTACGTTACATTTCACAGATAGATCCAAAATAAGTTACACCACGGAGCAGCAATTATTACAAACCAAGTTTTGAAAGTAGCGGAAGCATAACACACACAGTAGTTACTTAATTACTGCCAGTTTGGATGATCGACATCCCGCAAAAGCATGAGGAAAGTACATAAAGACGATCACGCCCTTGTGACCTAGTCATCATCACCCGCAGGGTGGAGACACGTCTTGCAGAATCCCTGATAAAGCATGTCATCTGCAACAGGAGGGAATAAACCCTGAGTACTGGAATGTACTCAGCTAGACTTACCCGTCATAAACCAGAAATAAATAAGACACCAAGGATTATGCAAGGCTTACACAAGAGGCTAGCTGACACCACATTTTGCGTAAAGGCATAAGTAGTTGAAACTCTTATAACCGGTACTAGCATTTATTTTTAGCATTTACCTGTCATCTATCTTAGCACCTGTACTAAACATGCACTTGATTATCATCAAACAATTATTCATATTATTCCATAGCAGGTATAAATTGTGGCAACATTGTATCATTCACTTAACCATCTGTTCAATTAATGAGATCTACGTTGCCGCTGCTCAAGTCAAGTGCTCACTAACCGGGAGCGATGGAGATTCGAATCGAATTCCTATCCAGCTGGAGGGGTATTTCTAACACTCACCGCGCAGACCCCTGCCAGGGTCGCACAGGCCACCTTTTCATATGATTCAGGAATCGCAGGTCCGAATGATGTCGCAACCCCAAGGACGACACTCTGCCAGGTGATAGGGACTCTAACCCTCCCTTGGTCTCACGCCAATGTCCCCAAGCACATCCTTTCTCTCCTCCCAGAACCAACCTACCGTTTGATTCCCGGCTTCGCGGTCGGAACGACTTATCCGGCCAACTAAGTGTTAGACTGCGTTCAACATGACTCAAGGACGTACAGCGAATCGGTCCTTAAACGACTCAGACGGGCATGGCTCCACACCCAAGACGTGAAGTGTCTTGCGGCTGTACCATCGAACTCCCGCCTGGTCTCAATTTCATTTTAAAGCATGGTTCCATCACGATAGCCATAAGCCACTCGCGACCCAATCCTATCTCTCGCGGATGACCGGAAATCACCCGACTTCTACCGTACTAAGCAGGGCTAAGCATCGACACGTGCCTAGACCTGATATAGGATTAGGGTACAATATCTGGACAAGGACAGGTATAATGCAACAATTGTTTTCATACAACTCCTACTACTTAATGCAGTAAACAATTAAAAGTACTCAAGATATATTTATAAAACAATGGGTTCAGCATGCACCGGGGCTTGCCTTTGAGAAACGTTGCGGGTCTGTGGTCCGGACACTCGGGTAGATCTTCTTCGGAAGCTTCTCCGATGGTGGTTTCCTCTGTCGGTTCCGGCGGATTCTGAATCTCCTCCGGTGTCACTTGTTCGAATTCGAGGAGTGTCACCCCCTCCGGAACACCTATTGCATGAGTGCATAATAAATCTCATGAATGCATAGTGAAAGATGCAGTATGCTCGGAATGGATGCATTACAACAATTTTAAAGCTCTATTCAAATCACTTCAAAAGAGTAGGTGCAAATTTCCTCTCCGGTAGAGAAGTACTCACCTAACCTACTTAGCCTAAGATAAAGCTGCTCTTCCTCAGTTAAGGCCCTAACACCTAACAATTACAAGAGTAGCATTTCTTAAGATACCACACCACGAAAATCAGCAAAATACCACAGTAAAGCATTCTGGACAGCAACTACTTGTTTTTATCACAACTGGAGATTTCGAATTCCAAAAGATATGATCTAAGGCAATCTGGAAAGCTTAAGAAATGCTCTACAATTCATTTTCAGACCTCAACCCCAAACTCCTAAGTTTTCCATGTCAATTTTCACAAGTTCCAGAATCTGTCCTCTCAAAACAGAGAGTAGCAGATTCTGAATTGCCACTTTAAACAACAGTAACTCTCAAACTACTAAGCCAAATGCTCCCAAATTTTGACACAAGCTAGTTTATCAAGTTTACTCCAACTTTGGTATTTACAAGTTTTCCAGCAACCATTTTTATCAAAGGTCAAACTTAGAAATACTACCAGCTGTCCAGAAAACCTAAAATTACAAAGGTTAAATATTTGTGGATGTGACCAAAGTCCCCTAAAACCAAACTAATGTCACCAAAAGTTCACATGAGGTATAAAAACACCAGAAAGTAGGGTGTGACTACCTAGAACATTTATTTATACTCATTTCTTATTTTACTTAATTAATTAGGTGAAATTTTAAACATATATGTAAACTGCTCCTAAAATTCTACAAAAATTACAGGGGGCTCTCTGATCCAACCAGAGACCACTGTAAAAATTTGAACAAATTTTATTCACAGAAACTCCCTATACAAAATTCATAAGTCAAAAGGGCCGATTTTTGTATAATTAATACATCACATTGAAAAGTATCAAACAACAGATTTCATATTTTTCTTAGACACTCTAGGGTACCAAGACATTCTCCAAAAAGTTACAATGACATTTCACATGTAGAAAAATTACAAAAATTCATTCAATTATTTCCTAGAATAACATGATGGCCTTATAACTTGAAAATTACTTAAGCACTGATGCCCAAATTTTTACCAGAGCTAGGGCAAGCATAGAGTAACCTACCCACCAAATTTCATGATTTATGGAACACTACAGCTCAAGTTATAATTTTAACAAATTTGCATGCATTCCAAAACACATTTAAAGGATCTATTAAATTCTTACAGAATTTAAACATCTCAAACCAGATTCATATTTTTCTAAAATACTACACATCATGAAGATCCCAACAAAATTTATCTCATGATTTTTGGGTCAGTAAAGCCCTAGATCTACATTTTTCAAACTTGTACAAAAATCTGTGACAAAAAGATAAAACGAAATATATATTTCAAAGGAATTGGGCCGGCCCGGGAAAACGCGGCCCACACACGCGCGCGCGCGGCCCGCTCGGCCTCCTGCCCGCGCGCGGCACTGACGGCGCAGGCCCGCAGGCCAGAGAGAGAGAGCGAGAGGGGAAAGACGACCGCGACTCCGGCGAGCTCCCGCTCGCCAACGGCGGCGCCTCCGGCTGCGGAAACGACACCAATGGCTTCCCCGCGACCCCCCGCATCGAACAAGCCTAGATTTGCTGACCCTAACCTAACCTAACTACATCGGCCATGGAGACCGCGGCTCTGCGGCGGCACCCGGTGGCGGTCCGGCGAGCTCCGGGGACCAGAGACCCAAGTGAGGTGCGCTCCGGTTCCCTGAGGACATGGCGGACCTCACCATGCCAAGAAATAGGACGGTGGTGGAGCGGGTGTCGCTGACCGCGTAAGCATCGCACCAGCGGCCATGGCGTGGCAGCGCACGTCGGTGTTCCGACGCGTTCCGGCTATCCCATCCGGTAGCGTCACGCCCTAGGCTGCTCTACCTACCCTGGAACCCAGAACACGTGGTAGGGCAACTGGAGGATGGCTGTGCAGAGCTGGCCACGGTGAGCCGCCGCGCGGACAGTACGCCGGCGAGGACTTGCGGTGGTGGAACCCAAAATTTGCCCTCACCTCGGCACAATCCGGTCGAGCAACTGTGGACGGAGGTGGAGGGAATGCTGGCGGAGCAGTGGACGGAACTTGGAGGGTGGTGGTGAGATGGTGAGCTCGTGCTAGCCGGAGAAAAGCCGCGGCGGCAATGGCGTCTCCGAGTTCCGCCTCGGTGACCCCAGCCAGAGCGAGAGGGAGGAAGAAGGGAATGGCGCGTGCGAGGGAGGTGGAGGTGGCCGCTCGGGTTTCAATTTGCGCCAGAGCTCGCGACGTGGAGGGAGTTGCAGCACCTGGTCGACACGCGGCGACGTTCTCCTGCCCGAGCGCCACGACGCGCGGTGTCAAGCTCGTGACTAAAACCGGCTGCAAGGGTCATCGATGGTCGACTGACAGGGGGATTTCAACGCTGATTAAGTTCCAATATAGCCTGAACCAGTCCAAGTCGACAACATCAAGTTTGTAGAGCTATGTTAGGGCAACAAGTTTGTTAATTAGTGTTTGGGCTGGTTCGGCCTATATTTGAAACTATATGGCCCCAAAGTGGTGCTCGGTAAAACTGAAACCGGTTTTCAGTTAACGATGCCGACTGAACACCTAATTTCATGACACGATATCTCTTGAACCATTGAGAACTAGGCTTGGGTGATATTGGCAATGTTGTAGAGCTACATGAGGACTACAAGTTTGTCAATATGAGTGAAAGCTGGTTTGGCCTGGTTTGCAAACTACAAGCTCCTAAAGTAGGCATCAGGAAAAACTGGAGGTCAGGTTCCAGACTTAGAAAAATTCTAAGTCTTGGAGCTACTTCTCTAGCTGACTTGTGGGCCACTTTTGAGCATGTTATGGTCACTTTCATGAGATGGTCATATTGAGACTTTTGTTCCCCATGAATTTCTTTACAACTTTGCTTAAGGGTGCTCTTCCATGCAAGGTCTCTAAGTTAGACTTTTTAATTGGTCAAACTAGAACCTTCTAGAGTCAAATGGTGGTCAAACTTTTCTTGGAGGGTATTTTTGAAATTTTGATCCACATGAACCTTGCTCCAAATGTTACCCTAAGTATAATTAAGGTGTTGTAGGTCATGATTGGCTACCTTACCTTTTTGTTACCCAACTACCAATTACTCATGACACAAACCAATCAAACCCTAACAATCACATGAGTTGCATTACATAAAATAGTAAACGTGGATTATGCATGTTTATGCTTATGCAAATGCAATGCAATTAAGGACTAAACACTTGAGGTGTTACAGTGGCACACCTGGACCTTGTCCAGCACATACCTTAGTAGGACAGGGCCCATAAGCACCATGGTCCTCACCTTTTATGCCTTTCGGTAACCACTAACAAGCTAGAACTAATCAGAGTAATTGGCTAAGACCAGAGCCATGTAGTCCTCGTGGTTGTACTGTATGTCCTGGGTGGTCTGTTCAATGATTAAGTCCTTACGGAGAGGAATCCAGAGCACCAAAACCCCGTGCTCTAGCCCCCTTGTTGAAAACATCATTTTAAAATTGGTTCCATAATCCATTAGTCAAGATTAATATCATAATTGTTTGGTGACTGCAAGCTACCCATATGCAAAGCCCATAGGTAAACAAGAAATCAGGATAAAGGTTCTAGGTAAAGTCCTTAGCATCAAGTTAGACACATGCACATGATAGTGATTATAAAATTATTAGGTAACAAGGAAACTCATGTTACACTTGCCTTCCAAAACACTTGTCGATGGTTCCACTTCTCAAATATATGCTCCTCATGTAGCTCCACTTCTAACGTCGGCAAACAATCGGTACAAGCATCCCATGAAAACCTAGAAACATTACACCAGGCATTTACAAAATAGGATAAAAGTTTTAAACATGTAGAACTGGCAACTACGATTGTATGAGCGCATAAACAACCAAAAACGAAGCTATGGTTTAAAAGATATGAGATTGATGGTATAGATGAAAGAGGATTGGAGTTAGATGCTCATAGTGAAGTTTGGAAGAATGATATATGTTGCGGAGAATGATGTTGGTATTTTGGGAGACATAGAGAATAGATTGTAAAGAGGACAAAGATTGGATATTGATATTACATCAGGTGGCTGCTTGTTTCGATGATCATTAGAAGGCATATACTTTCTGAACTTCTGGAAAAATATCTTTGGTGTGATCATATGCAGCTGCTAAACACACACTCTTGCTGGACGATGCACCACTTTGGATATGGATTTATTGAGAAACATGACAAAGCACCATTGCACACAAAATATGCACATGGTTTGACATATCAAAAGCAGCAGGATCATAACAATAGCAATCGATGATCCATGTTGTAGACTTGTTATGGGCTGTATGGAGTATGTTGTGGCAAAAGAGCAAGTGATTTTAAGCATTGGATGACCGGAAAACGTGACTGCAAAACGAGTTGCACTGCTGTCTGCTGGACAGCAGTGGTAGCAGTTACTGTGGCCTCTATATCGCAGCCACCGTGGCACCCATGGACAAACAAACTTGCAGAGGTATGTGCAAGTTCATGATACACAGGTGGGTAAAAGGATTTGACAAACGGAGTAGTGGATCTTCCGGAACGCATGCGCCAACCAGCTGCAGCGCGGCTGTGGGGCAGCAGGAACATTGAGCACAAGAAAAATGATATCTCTTTTATCTTGAATCCTATGGCCACGGAATTTCTCATAGACGTGTGCAAGGATATGAAACACATTGTGGTTGAAGGACACGGTCACTGGAGTGATGGAACAATGGGAATGTGCATGCCAACCAGCAGTAGTGCGGCTGCGAGGTTTTCGGGGCAGCAAGCACAAAAATGATTGTAACTCTTTTGTACTGGACTCCATAGTCATGTAATTTTATGAAGGCATGTGCAGGTATATGAAGGATATTCTAGCCAAATGATTCATCAAATAACTTAAAGGATGGATGGGGAACGGCAAAACAATTTGATGCTGCACATCATCTAGGACAGCAGAACAGGACTTGGTGCTAAGGTTGCAGGGTTTGGGTCTTTGTAATCTGAAGCCGGATCGGTGTGTCGCTTCCAACCAAATCGATAGTTATCTTGAACCTGACGGAAGATCGGGAATCACGTCCCCATCAAGTGGTATTCAGAGCTAAGGTATACCGTCAAGTTCATATTTACCCTAGTTTAGTTGATTTTTGCCTTCGTCCCATAGTCCACCACCATATTTGTTTCCTGTCCTACAACCATCCGCACCATAGCCATTGCATATTTCAGTTTCATAGTCCGCCGTGTTGAGTTTGTGTCCTAGGTCAAAGTCTTGTTGCTGGTTTAGATTGTGTTCTTTTCTAGTTTGTGTTGATCCCTCCACCCGCCGCTATCCCGTATCACTATCAGTTTGCATCTTGTGTCCACTGAAACCCTAATTCGAGCAGCTTCCTTAAAACAGTCATAACTTTTGCATCCGAACTTGAAACAGGGCAAATTTTATATCTACGGAGAACGCCAATAAATTTTAAATCTGTTTCATCCCAGCATAGCTAGGTTCGTAAAATTTAGAATTGCAAAATTCGATCAGGAACATCGAGTTTCAGGGCCTACAAGTTTTGGCCAGCTTTTTTATCACAATCCTGAATTTGTATAGGCCACATCTTTTGTTCAATTGAGCTCAAATTTTTTGGAGTTTATTCTGGTGGGCTCCTTGCTGAGAAAAAAATATCAAAAGAGCAAAAGCAAGGAAAAAAATTTGGACAAAAAATAGCAAAAGAGAAGAGAAGAGATCGAAAAGGAGCACATAAGGAACACTTGATAGCTCTATTGTTTGTGATGCCTTTTGCCTTGTCCATATTTCCATTGCTACCTTTCATACTTGTTTCACTCCCTTGTTTGTCACAACTGTGCTAGGAATATGTATAGGCCAGCAACTAGGACAAGTGCTCTGGACATTTATTCAATATTACTATCTGTTACTGAATTGTGTGCAACATATATATATTTGTTCTTTGTGTGCCTTCCAAGCTCCACATATATACTCCAGATCAGTACAGAAAAAGATCCTTGCAATTTTGGTGCCACGTCCTCACAGGTATCTCAAACCAGCCACCAGTTGTACCATCTACTGCTTTGTGTTGGTAAGAACCTTGTAAGAACTTGGTAAGATGTGTGAGAGTGTGATTTCACCAACCCATAAATAGTTGACAAGACATTTGTTTTGATTTCTAATCAAACAACGAGTTTCTATTTAAGTGTGAATTGCAGAAAATCATGGACCAGATGTTTGCAAGGATGGACCGGATAAAGAAAAATCAAGCATCACAAATATATCATAATCATCAAGGTATGAGAGGTAAATTAACCATACCATTCTATTCTAGATTTTGTGATGGAGAAAAATATTTTGATTGGGAGATGACTGTAGAACAAGAGTTTAATTCACACCTAGTTCTTGAGAAACATAAAGTTAAACTTGCTACTAGTGGATTCAAGGATTTTGCTCAAATCTGGTGGCGACAATTAGCTAATTTGCATCAATAACCTCAATCATGGGATAGATTTAAAGAAGCATTGCGTGATAGATCTGTTCCTATTTCGTATAAACGAGATTTGCGTAAAAAATTACAGCACTTAGAGCAGGGAGATATGTCTGTTCAAGAATATTTTGCAGAGCTTCAAAAGGGCATGATTCTTTGTGGGATAGAGGAAGATCCGGAGGATAAATTGTGTCGTTTTTATGGTGGTTTGAGACGTGAAATTCAGGATATTGTTTATTATAAAGATTTTAATACTACAAACCAGTTGTTCCAACTAGCTATGCTTGCAGAAAAAGAATTGCAGGGACATCAACAAAAGAACCAGACCAACATTGGCGACAACCTCAACCAGGTTTTAGGAAGGGTGGAGCAAGCATTCGCGAAGATCGAGACTGCGATAAGTAGACAAGTGGTCATTTCCCCCGCTACAACAGCTTCTTCACCACCACCTCCCACACCCACTATGGAGCATGGTAAAATTTTAAACTCGACTGAAATTGTACAACTTCATAAAGAGAGTGTTTCTACTAAGAACAAAGAGATTGATAATAAAAATGAAAATCACCAAGTACCGTCGGAGAGACCTCGAGTTTCAGGTTGGTGACTATGTCTATCTCAAAGTTTCTCCACTCCGAGGTACCGTCAGATTTCATGTGAAAGGAAAGTTGGCACCTAGGTATGTGGGACCATACAGGATCTGTCAGAGGATTGGCAAGTTGGCATACAAGGTAGAGTTGCCCGAGGAGTTGACAGGAGTACACCCAGTGTTTCACGTGTCTCAGTTGCGCAAGTGCTTGCAGTTGCCAGAACAAGAGGTACACATAGATGCACTGGATATCTAGGACACCCTGGAGTACAAGGAGCACCCGATCCGGATATTAGACAAAGCTGAGAAGGAGACTAGAAGCACCGTGATACCCATGTGCAAAGTTCAGTGGAGTAACCACACAGAACGGGAAGCTACCTGGGAGAAAGAGTTCGAACTCCGGATGCTTTACCCCTACCTCTTCGAAAGGTATGTCACCCCTTAAATCTCGGGATGAGATTTCAGTGAGGGGGAAGGACTGTAACAACCCAGAATTTTCCACAGACTAAAAATCACAACTACAAAATTTTTCCAAAAACAGCCTATGCTTGGTGAGTGACATGTAGGAAAACTACTGCCTAGTTGCACCAGTAGACCCTAAAGTAGATTTTTACATTTCTTTTTGCATTTAATTAAATAATCATGAGCTGGTTTTTATGTTCTTTGTATTGTTAAATAAAAACAACCACCTTTATTTAAATAAGATCCAAATTAAATAAATGTACTAGTACAATCTTGTGATCTAGTATAAACCCTAAAATACATCTTGTGGGCCCCATTGTGGTAACCAAGTGGAGGCAATATATTTTGTATGCATACAAAATCCTTGGCTTAATTAGAATAAAGAAAATATAAATAGAAAAGCTTTTTGAATAAATCAGAAAAAGGGAAAAGAGCTTCTCTCGGCCTACCACGCTAGCTAGCCCAGCCCAACTCGCGGCCGCGCCCTGGCCTTCATGAGGCCGCCTGTGCACGAGCCACACAGGCCGGCCCAGCAAGGCCGCTGTGGCCACGGCCGTTTTGCCGACGCCACGAGCCGCACCCCCTGCGTCACCGACAGCTGGACCCCGCCGCTCTCTTTCGCTGACAGGTGGGACTCACCATCATCTCCTTCCTCCCGACTCCTCCAACTCTCTGTTTCGATCGAAGAAGGGGAGGGGAGGGACCAGAGTCATGCGATTGGCGTGGGAGAGATTCTCCCTGTCCCCACGACCACCTTGCACGCCAAGCCATCGAGCCGGCTCCGCACGCTAGCCGCATTTCCATCCGCATTTCCACGGGAGCACGCACCGGATGCCTACCACCCTGACACCACCAACCGTCTGCGGGATTCGGTTTCGGCATCACCCAATTCGAATCACGCCTCTCCTACTCGCCCTAGCACCAGCCGAGGTGGCATCTCGACCTTCCATGCCATCCGATTGCCATCGCACCGTCCACCTTGCCATGGGCGAGCACAGGGTATAAAGCTTCACCCCATGCCCATCCCCAGCCTTTTCCATCCTGATCACCGCCACCTTGGTGGCACCCAACACACACCACACCGCCAAGAAAGACGAGAGGGAGAAAGGGAGGAGCCAGAGACGGACGCACCGCCAAGGAGCTCATCGGGGCTCGGAGGGGACGTCAATCGACTATAGCTATGTATCTGCTCGGCACGGCACTGTGACGAGCCCCCGCTGCACCAACTCGCCATGCATCGCTAGCCTCCTACCTCGCCACCCACGGTACACCCAACACCCAACCGCCGTCATCTTCATGGTCACGACATGGCGCCACCGTCGCCGTTCTCCTACCGGGAACTAGCGTAGGGAGGCCATGACCCTAGCACCCAATTTCCATCTGCACCGCTCACGCGAAACGCACACGTGAAGATGCTGCCGAACCACAGGGGCTCGGGAGCGACCACGACACGCATGCCCCGCGCGCGGTCACCATGTCCAGACTCCGCCACGGTAAAACCGTGGACCGGCCGCGTTAGATGAGTAGAGGTGAGGGGATGGAGCTCCTTTGATTCACCTCGGCAAGGGACGCACCGTGCGCACCAAGAAGGGGGAAAAGAGCCACCGGAGTAGCCGCTTGTAACCACCACACCGACAGCGGTGTTCACGGGAGCACGGTCGAGAAACAGACAAGGTGCCGAAGAGCCGCCGCCCAACCAACTGCAGACATGTGCTCTATCGCGTAGATAGGTCATCAACGACGGCCATATCACCCTGCGGATTTGTTTAATTAAGAGTCTCAGGGCTGAAGTGGACATTGGGGTGGCCATTGGAGCATTGCCGTCGCTCACCGAACCGGCCGAGCCGCCACCGCCATGGACAAGTTCCCTAGACACTTAAATCCACACCGCTGACCCCTCTATCGAGTTCCATGGGACCACGCGGTGCTCTTGAGCCTACAAGCTTCGCCCGTGAAGCCCCAGAGCGAGAGCTCGGCCGCTCGCCGCCGGTTAGAGCGCGGCCGGGAAAAAGGAAGCAAGGGGAGGAGCTGAGACAGTGGCTAGGTGCACTCGGTGCACCGTGGGCCGAGAGGAAAGGGAAGAGGATGGACCGGGTTCACCGTGGACCACGATTAGAAACTGTAAACCATCTATGCGATGTAACACCTCAAGTGTTTAGTCCTTAATTGCATTACATTTGCATAAGCATAAGCATGCATAATCCATGTTTACTATTTTATGTAATGCAACTCATGTGATTGTTTAGGGTTTGTTGGGTTATATCATGAATATTTCATAAGTTGGTGTAACGAAAGGTAAAGTAGCCAATCATGGCCTACAACACCTTAATTATGCTTAGGGTAACATTTGGAGCAAGGTTCATGTTGATCAAAATTTCAAAAATACCCTCCAAGAAAAGTTTGACCACCATTTGACTCTAGAAGGTTCTAGTTTGACCAATTAAAAAGTCTAACTTAGAGACCTTGCATGGAAGAGCACCCTTAAGCAAAGTTGTAAAGAAATTTATGGGTAACAAAAGTCTCAATATGACCATCTCATGAAATTGAACATAACATGCTCAAAAGGGGCCCACAAGTCAGCTAGAGGAGTGACCTCAACACTTAGAATTTTTTCTAAGTCTGAAATCTGACCCTCCAGTTTTCCTGATGCCTACTTTAGGAGCTTGTAGTTTGCAAACCAGGCCAAACCAGCTTTCACTCATATTGACAAACTTGTAGTCCTCATGTAGCTCTACAACATTGCCAATATCACCCAAGCCTGGTTCTCAATGGTTCAAGAGATATTGTGTTATGAAATTAGGTTTTCAGTCGGCATCGTTAACTGAAAACCGGTTTCAGTTTCACTGAGCACTACTTGATGTCCCTGTATCTCACTAACCAAACCGAATCAGCTCTGGAGGCCTGTTACAAACTTGTAGAGCTTACATAGGTCTACAATTTTGTTAATTGGAGTTTCCACTGAAACGAGCTGGATTAGAAGTTAATCACCCCCAAAGTCGCGCTGTCAGTCACTGATGAAGGCACTGTCATCACGATTCAGTTCGTCAGAGGTGAAGTGGCCGACCGGCCACAGAGCCACACCGACGCATGGAGGCGCGGTGGCGCCCGTACGCCGGCCCTGGCCCCACCGGTCAGGCCGTGACGCCTTCAAGACCGCCAGGACGCGTCGAGCCGGCATCCATTTCCTCCGCCTCGCTCTCCCGGTGTCAAAACGCCCGACCGAGTCGCCATTCCCGCTCCCTCTCTGGCGAGCTCGCGTGCGAGTTACACTGCATCACCAGCCACCAGACCACGCCACTTCCTCCGCCTCACCGCCCTCCATCTCCTCGACCCACCGACGGCCGTGATTGGACTCGAGGTGAGCCACATTGCTCCTTCCCCCGTTTCCGAGAGGTCGCCGGAGCCCGCCATGGAGGCTCACCGTGGCCGGGGTAGCTCGGGTCTCTCTCCATCCTCTCTTCCTACCTCAATAGCTCCGCCTAGCTTCGGTGAAGCTCGTACCGAGCCTAGCCGGGACCGTGCACCCTCACCGGTGACGGTGCGCCGCCACCGAACCTCACCGACCGCTGCTCATGGTGGCGAGTCCCTTCCGCCCCATCCCAATCCCTCCTGCTGGCCCAAATCGATGCACCGTGTGACGGAGAGCGTGAGACTGTGCTTGATTCGACGAGCGAACTCCTCTCCGGCGAGCTCGAGCTCGTCGGAGCTCGCGGGTCGCCGCCTCCCCTGTTTCCGGTCGCTGACCGCGGGGGCCCGCACGTCAGTGTCGCACGCGGGCGGGGTGCTGAGCGGGCCGCGCGCGCGCGTGATGTGGGCCGCGCTTTCCCGGGCCGGCCCAATTCCTTTGAAATATATTTCATTTTATCATTTTGTCACAGATTTTTGTACAAGTTTGAAAAATGTAGATCTAGGGTTTTACTAACCCAAAAATCATGAGATAAATTTTGTTAGGATCTACATGATGTGTAGTATTTTAGAAAAATATAAATCTGGTTTGAGATGTTTAAATTCTGTAAGAATTTAATAGATCCTTTAAATGTGTTTTGGAATGCATGCAAATTTGTTAAATTTATAACTTGAGCTGTAGTGTTCCATAAATCATGAAATTTGGTGGGTAGATTACTCTATGCCTGCCCTAGCTCTGGTAAAAATTTGGGCATCAGTGCTTAAGAAATTTTCAAGTTATAAGGCCATCATGTTATTCTAGGAAATAATTGAATGAATTTTTGTAATTTTTCTACATGTGCAATGTTCTTGCAACTTTTTGGAGAATGTCTTGGTACCCTAGAGTGTCAAAGAAAAATATGAAATCTGTTGTTTGATACTTTTCAATGTGATGTATTAATTATACAAAAATCAGCCTTTTGGATTTGTGAATTTTGTTGAGGGAGTTTCTTTGAATAAAATTTGTTCAAATGTTTACAGTGGTCTCTTTTTGGGTCAGAGAGCCCCCTGTAATTTTTGTAGAATTTTACGAGCAGTTTACATATATGTTTAAAATTCCACCTAATTAATTAAGTAAAATAAGAAATGAGTATAAATAAATGTTCTAGGTAGTCACACCCTACTTTCTGGTGTTTTTGTACCTCATGTGAACTTTTGGTAACATTAGTTTGGTTTTAGGGGACTTTGATCACATCAACAAATATTTAACCTTTGTAATTTTAGGTTTTCTGGACAGCTGGTAGTATTTCTAAGTTTGACCTTTGATAAAAATGGTTGCTGGAAAACTTGTAAATACCAAAGTTGGAGTAAACTTGATAAACTAGCTAGTGTCAAAATTTGGGAGCATTTGGCTTAGTAGTTTGAGAGTTACTGTTGTTTAAAGTGGCAGTTCAGAATCTGCTACTCTCTGTTTTGAGAGGACAGATTCTGGAACTTGTGAAAATTGACATGGAAAACTTAGGAGTTTGGGGTTGAGGTCTGAAAATGAATTGTAGAGCATTTCTTAGGCTTTCCAGATTGCCTTAGATCATATCTTTTGGAATTGGAAATCTCCAGTTGTGATAAAAACGAGTAGCTGCTGTCCAGAATGCTTACTGTGGTATTTTGCTGATTGATGTGGTGTGGTATCCTAAGACAAGCTACTTTTGTAATTGTTAGGTGTTAGGGTCTTAACTGAGGAAGAGCAGCTTTATCTTAGGTTAAGTTAGGTGAGTACTTCTCTACCGGAGAGGAAATTTTCACCTACTCTTTTGAAGTGATTTGAATAGAGCTTTGAAATCATTGTATTGCATCCATTCCGAGCATACTGCATCTTTCACTATGCATTCATGGGATTTATCATGCACTCATGCAATAGGTGTTCCGGAGGGGGTGACACTCCTCGAATTCGAACAAGCGACACCGGAGAAGATTCAGAATCCGCCGGAACCGACAGAGGAACCCACCATCGGAGAAGCTTCCGAAGAAGATCTACCCGAGTGTCCGGACCACAGACCCGCAACGTTTCTCAAAGGCAAGCCCCGGTGCAAGCTGAACCCATTGTTTTATAAATATATCTTGAGTACTTTTAATTGTTTACTGTATTAAGTAGTAGGAGTTGTATGAAAACAATTGTTGCATTATACCTGTCCTTGTCCAGATATTGTACCCTAATCCTATATTAGGTTTAGGCACGTGTCGATGCTTAGCCCTGCTTAGTACGGTAGAAGTCGGGTGATTTCCGGTCATCCGCGAGAGATAGGATTGGGTCGCGAGTGGCTTATGGCTATCGTGATGGAACCATGCTTTAAAATGAAATTGAGACCGGGCGGGAGTTCGATGGTACAGCCGCAAGACACTTCACGTCTTGGGTGTGGAGCCATGTCCGTCTGAGTCGTTTAAGGACCGATTCGTTGTACGTCCTTGAGTCATGTTGAACGCAGTCTAACACTTAGTTGGCCGGATAAGTCGTTCCGACCGCGAAGCCGAGTAATATGATTCAGGCCGGGAATCGAATGGTAGGTTGCTTCTTGGCGGAGAGAAAGAATGTGCTTGGGGACATTGGCGTGAGACCAAGGGGGGTTAGAGTCCCTATCACCTGGCAGAGTGTCGCCCTTGGGGTTGCGACATCATTCGGACCCGCGATTCCTGAATCATATGAAAAGGTGGCCTGTGCGACCCTGGCAGGGGTCTGCGCGGTGAGTGTTAGAAATACCCCTCCAGCTGGATAGGAATTCGATTCGAATCGCCGTCGCTCCCGGTTAGTGAGCACTTGACTTGAGCAGCGGCAACGTAGATCTCATTAATTGAACAGATGGTTAAGTGAATGATACAATGTTGCCACAATTTATACCTGCTATGGAAATAATATGAATAATTGTTTGATGATAATCAAGTGCATGTTTAGTACAGGTGCTAAGATAGATGACAGGTAAATGCTAAAAATAACTGCTAGTACAAGTTATAAGAGTTTCAACTACTTATGCCTTTATGCAAAATGTGGTGTCAGCTAGCCTCTTGTGTAAGCCTTGCATAATCCTTGGTGTCATATTATTTCTGGTTTATGACGGCATTCTAGCTGAGTACATTCCAGTACTCAGGGTTTATTCCCTCCTGTTGCAGATGACATGCTTTATCAGGGATTCTGCAAGACGTGTCTCCACCCTGCGGGTGATGATGACTAGATCACAAGGGCGTGATCGTCTTTATGTACTTTTCTCATGCTTTTGCGGGATGTCGATCATCCAGACTGGTAGTAATTAAGTAACTAATGTGTGTGTTATGCTTCCGCTACTTTCAAACTCGGTTTGTAATAATTGCTACTCCGTGGTGTAAACTTATTTCGGAACTACTTGTGAAATGTAACGTACGATGTGTATGTTGAATGATGCGATCCTGGTTGTAAGCAGTTTGGTTTGAAATCCTTCGTGATTTCGATTGACTACCGGGATTATATGGGCTCAAGTTTGAAAATTTCAGCGCTTCGGTGCTTGTTTTCGTACTTGTGCTCTTATAATTTGGTCGGTTCTGTTACAGCTGGTATCGGAGCATAATTCAACATTAAACACATCTTACGAGTAATTAAAAACAAAAGTATTTGTTTGCAAAAAGGGTTAAACTCTAAAAAAATTATTTTTATAGGTATGCCAGTGATCACATCCCTTAGCCCAAATAAGGACTCTTAGGTGGCTTATTATAAAGACTAACTTGGGGGCCTTGTTTGTTTTTGTTTCGTCGTCCATACGGCGTGATATTGTATGGATGCCATCCACTTGGGTGGTAATGTATGGATCAATTACCTCGACGCTCTGGTAAGTGTGAGTTGTGAGAGCATGATCGTCCAACCGGCGGTCTAGGGGAGAGTAGTTTGGTGACTTACATACTTACATGTTTAAACCATGTAACTATGTAAAAGCACTTAATTGTGGGCATCTATCAATCGGGTAGCTTTGATACTGAAATATATACATCCGGGGATGTGTATATGGAAAGTATTTAGTTTACTGCTTTCTTGTATGTTATTTTGGGAATTGTTGGGCTGCAATGGAATTTTCTGCAGGTACACTAACAGCGTAACGTGTAGACCGATAGTTTCGCTTATATGAGAAGAACGTATGTATGCCACCGCTTAGCGTTAGCACTTTAGTTTTCTACTAAGGTGAGAGGACGTACGGAACGTGCATGCATCATGTTTAATTATATCATACATGTCATTCACTCCCTCCTTAAAAATTTCAATAGTCCTGACTAAATAAATTTCGTATCCCCTAAATGATCCTCACTTTAAGTCACATCTTGTTGATACAGATGGCACGTACCAGGATGACAGCCCGTAAGTCAACTGGTGGAAGGGTCCCTCGCCACCAGTTAGCTCCACGCGAGCCCCGTCCTGAGCCCACTGAGGTGGAACGGTTACGGGCTGAGTTGGCAGAGGTGACTGCTGCTAGAGATGCAGCACGGCAACAACTGGAGCAAGTGATTCATGATCGTGATCAAGAAACGCTTGCAGTCCAGAGGTTGACAGTGGCAAATCGCAACTGTCAGCGTATGTTGGTCCGTGTGATGGAACAGAGGGATGAAGCCTGGCACGAGGAGAACATTCTGAGGGCTCGTCAGTTTGAGCTCGAGCAACAGTTAGAAAATGCTGAAGAATACAATGACAACCTTCATGAAGAAGTGCACCGCCTGAACAACCAGCTTAATCCCCTGCTACCTAGAAACGACAATGTAGATGAGGACATGGGTTCAGGGATCTTCATGGCTGAGGATGATGATGAAGTGGAGGTCGATGGACCACAGGATGCCCCACCTGCAGAAGCACCAGAGGAAGAGCCAGAAGAAGAAGAAGACGAGGAGTTAGAGCCTGTCAGTGATGAGGACGGCGGGGAGATCCTTGACACTGACTCGGAGGATGATGCTTAGAGTAGTCATCACGTACCTATGATGTTAGGATTGTCTTTTGCGCCTCCCTGTGTAAAAGTGAGGCCTTGTAATAACTTGACGTTGGGATGTAAGGTTGAACCGGATGTTTCCTGAATGTAGTTTTAACCTGTTAATTTCGATTGCAATGGGATGTCTTATTGTGTTGTGTTCGATGATGGTGTCACGATTAGCACCCTTCGGTGCCGCGACGAAACCGAGGGCCTCCTATGGCGCGCGACATAAGGTTGTGCTGCTTGGCACGTGCAGGTATCGAGGTGGCTAGTCATGATCCACCATGGAACTCTCCATTGAGAAGTCTCCTTGTGGTCAGTTTGAAGTATTCTTTCACAGTCAACTAAAACTCTTGAGATCGAATCCAAGTACCGTGCGAAAGGTCAAAAATCACGTAGATAGCAACGTAAACGGTCCGATAACCGTTGTGCTCCCTGTGAGTGAGCCTTTATCAAAGAACATCTTATTGGATTACCAAGTATGAGTTCGTCAATTGATGCGCTTGAATGGATTGTGCGGTTGTGATGAATTATTGTGCCTTAATTATTATGAGAAATCTATTCATGAAGACAGTTTGACATTTCGCAATAATTCATCTACAAATTTCCCACATCGTCAGTGCTCATTAGCTATGTATTTTGCGGATGTCGTACAATCTATGTCGGGGTCGTGGAAATGAGGAGGAGGAACAGCCGCCCCCTCCACCACCACCTACTCCGGCCGAGTTGATGCAATCAGTGGTTGAAGGGCAGCGTATGTTGGCTGACGCCATGCGCCAACTGGCTAATCGAGAGGCTCGTCATGGCCGCCAGGGCCTAGAGCCAAATCAGTACAGCGATTTCAAGGACTTCCTGGACACAAAGCCCCCGCTCTTTAAGGAAGCGGAAGAACCACTGCAGGCTGACGAGTGGTTGAATACAATTGAACAAAAGTTTCGTCTGCTACGCCTGACTGATGAGCTGAAAACTGAGTATGCTTCCCATTAGTTGCATGGTCCCGCGGGCATTTGGTGGAGCCACTATCGTTCCACACTGCCGGCCAATGTCCCGATTGCTTGGGACCAGTTCAAGGCGGCATTCCGGGGGAACTATATCCCTCCAGGTCTTGTGGCAATCAAGCACACGGAGTTTATGAGGCTGTCGCAGGGAAACAAAAGCTTGACTGAATACTTGCAGTCCTTCAACAACTTGGCAAGGTATGCCACAGAGTTTGTGGATACCGATGCCAAAAAGATTGCTAGCTTCAAAAGGGGCCTCGGCCCAAAGCTGATGAAAACTATGGGCACTAGCAAATGTACTACTTTCAATGATTTCATCAGCGATGCTTTGACCCAGGAGAATAACAATGCTATTTATTCCGCCTCTAAGAGCCGTAAGAGGGCCCTTGAGGCAAGTGCTTCTCAGTCACGGGCCTCAGCTGCACCAAGGTCTTCTCCGCGCCCACCTGCTCAGAATACAAAGTTCCGTCCACCACAGAAAAAGCCTGCTGCAAAAACGGGGTTCCGTAAGGCTTATACCGTCGCTCTGCCAAAGGGGACTTCTGGACAGAGCAGCTCTAGTGTTCCTCCTAGCAATATGCCTTGCTGGAATTGCAAAAAGCCAGGCCATTGGGCCCGGAACTGTCCGTACCCTAAGAAAAATATCAACCAAGGGGGTCGTCAGGGACACACTCATTATAACAGCATTGAAGAAATTCCATCTGGTGAGGTGGTCACTGCTGGTAAGTTCCTAGTTGACCAACACCCCGCAGTGGTACTTTTTGATTCAGGTGCTTCGCATTCCTTTATCAGTCCTAAGTTTGCATCCAAATTTGCACACAAGTTGCATACTGTTGAAGGTGTGGGTTATTGCATTAGTGCTGCAAGTGGGAATATTTCCACAAACAAAGTAGTGGGGAACCTTAAATTTGAAATAGAAGGGCGAAATTATTCGCTTGCCCTATTGGTTTTACCTGGTTTAGACATAGATGTTATCTTGGGTATGAATTGGATGAGTCAGAATGGGGTACTCATTGACACATCCGCTCGGGTAGTTATGCTCAGAGATCCTACAGATAACAAGGGTTTTCTAGTACAACTTCCCAGAAAAGTTGAATTGTCTGGAGAAATTCATGCTGTGCAAGCAAAGGCGTTGGCTGAAATTCCTGTAGTAAATGAATTTCCGGACGTTTTTCCCGATGATTTGCCGGGACTCCCTCCTATAGGAAATAATTGAATGAATTTTTGTAATTTTTCTACATGTGCAATGTTCTTGTAACTTTTTGGAGAATGTCTTGGTACCCTAGAGTGTCTAAGAAAAATATGAAATCTGTTGTTTGATACTTTTCAATGTGATGTATTAATTATACAAAAATCAGCCTTTTGGACTTGTGAATTTTGTTGAGGGAGTTTCTGTGAATAAAATTTGTTCAAATTTTTACAGTGGTCTCTTTTTGGGTCAGAGAGCCCCCTGTAATTTTTGTAGAATTTTAGGAGCAGTTTACATATATGTTTAAAATTCCACCTAATTAATTAAGTAAAATAAGAAATGAGTATAAATAAATGTTCTAGGTAGTCACACCCTACTTTCTGGTGTTTTTGTACCTCATGTGAACTTTTGGTAACATTGGTTTGGTTTTAGGGGACTTTGGTCACATCAACAAATATTTAACCTTTGTAATTTTAGGTTTTCTGGACAGCTGGTAGTATTTCTAAGTTTGACCTTTGATAAAAATGGTTGCTGGAAAACTTGTACATACCAAAGTTGGAGTAAACTTGATAAACTAGCTTGTGTCAAAATTTGGGAGCATTTGGCTTAGTAGTTTGAGAGTTACTGTTGTTTAAAGTGGCAGTTCAGAATCTGCTACTCTCTGTTTTGAGAGGACAGATTCTGGAACTTGTGAAAATTGACATGGAAAACTTAGGAGTTTGGGGTTGAGGTCTGAAAATGAATTGTAGAGCATTTCTTAGGCTTTCCAGATTGCCTTATATCATATCTTTTGGAATTGGAAATCTCCAGTTGTGATAAAAACGAGTAGCTGCTGTCCAGAATGCTTACTGTGGTATTTTGCTGATTGATGTGGTGTGGTATCCTAAGACAAGCTACTTTTGTAATTGTTAGGTGTTAGGGCCTTAACTGAGGAAGAGCAGCTTTATCTTAGGTTAAGTAGATTAGGTGAGTACTTCTCTACCGGAGAGGAAATTTGCACCTACTCTTTTGAAGTGATTTGAATAGAGCTTTGAAATCATTGTATTGCATCCATTCCGAGCATACTGCATCTTTCACTATGCATTCATGGGATTTATCATGCACTCATGCAATAGGTGTTCCGGAGGGGGTGAACTCCTCGAATTCGAACAAGCGACACCGGAGGAGATTCAGAATCCGCCGGAACCGACAGAGGAACCCACCATCGGAGAAGCTTCCGAAGAAGATCTACCCGAGTGTCCGGACCACAGACCCGCAACGTTTCTCAAAGGCAAGCCCCGGTGCATGCTGAACCCATTGTTTTATAAATATATCTTGAGTACTTTTAATTGTTTACTGCATTAAGTAGTAGGAGTTGTATGAAAACAATTGTTGCATTATACCTGTCCTTGTCCAGATATTGTACCCTAATCCTATATTAGGTTTAGGCACGTGTCGATGCTTAGCCCTGCTTAGTACGGTAGAAGTCGGGTGATTTCCGGTCATCCGCGAGAGTAGGATTGGGTCGCGAGTGGCTTATGGCTATCGTGATGGAACCATGCTTTAAAATGAAATTGAGACCGGGCGGGAGTTCGATGGTACAGCCGCAAGACACTTCACGTCTTGGGTGTGGAGCCATGCCCGTCTGAGTCATTTAAGGACCGATTCGTTGTACGTCCTTGAGTCATGTTGAACGCAGTCTAACACTTAGTTGGCCGGATAAGTCGTTCCGACCGCGAAGCCGAGTAATATGATTCAGGCCGGGAATCGAATGGTAGGTTGCTTCTTGGAGGAGAGAAAGAATGTGCTTGGGGACATTGGCGTGAGGCCAAGGGGGGTTAGAGTCCCTATCACCTGGCAGAGTGTCGCCCTTGGGGTTGCGACATCATTCGGACCCGCGATTCCTGAATCATATGAAAAGGTGGCCTGTGCGACCCTGGCAGGGGTCTGCGCGGTGAGTGTTAGAAATACCCCTCCAGCTAGATAGGAATTCGATTCGAATCGCGTCGCTCCCGGTTAGTGAGCACTTGACTTGAGCAGCGGCAACGTAGATCTCATTAATTGAACAGATGGTTAAGTGAATGATACAATGTTGCCACAATTTATACCTGCTATGGAAATAATATGAATAATTGTTTGATGATAATCAAGTGCATGTTTAGTACAGGTGCTAAGATAGATGACAGGTAAATGCTAAAAATAACTGCTAGTACAAGTTATAAGAGTTTCAACTACTTATGCCTTTATGCAAAATGTGGTGTCAGCTAGCCTCTTGTGTAAGCCTTGCATAATCCTTGGTGTCATATTATTTCTGGTTTATGACGGGTAAGTCTAGCTGAGTACATTCCAGTACTCAGGGTTTATTCCCTCCTGTTGCAGATGACATGCTTTATCAGGGATTCTGCAAGACGTGTCTCCACCCTGCGGGTGATGATGACTAGATCACAAGGGCGTGATCGTCTTTATGTACTTTTCTCATGCTTTTGCGGGATGTCGATCATCCAGACTGGCAGTAATTAAGTAACTAATGTGTGTGTTATGCTTCCGCTACTTTCAAACTCGGTTTGTAATAATTGCTACTCCGTGGTGTAAACTTATTTCGGAACTACTTGTGAAATGTAACGTACGATGTGTATGTTGAATGATGCGATCCTGGTTGTAAGCAGTTTGGTTTGAAATCCTTCATGATTTCGATTGACTACCGGGATTATATGGGCTCAAGTTTGAAAATTTGAGCGCTTCGGTGCTTGTTTTCGTACTTGTGCTCTTATAATTTGGTCGGTTCTGTTACAGCTGGTATCGGAGCATAATTCAACATTAAACACATCTTACGAGTAATTAAAAACAAAAGTATTTGTTTGCAAAAAGGGTTAAACTCTAAAAAAATTATTTTTATAGGTATGCCAGTGATCACATCCCTTAGCCCAAATAAGGACTCTTAGGTGGCTTATTATAAAGACTAACTTGGGGGCCTTGTTTGTTTTTGTTTCGTCGTCCATACGGCGTGATATTGTATGGATGCCATCCACTTGGGTGGTAATGTATGGATCAATTACCTCGACGCTCTAGTAAGTGTGAGTTGTGAGAGCATGATCGTCCAACTGGCGGTCTAGGGGAGAGTAGTTTGGTGACTTACATACTTACATGTTTAAACCATGTAACTATGTAAAAGCACTTAATTGTGGGCATCTATCAATCGGGTAGCTTTGATACTGAAATATATACATCCGGGGATGTGTATATGGAAAGTATTTAGTTTACTGCTTTCTTGTATGTTATTTTGGGAATTGTTGGGCTGCAATGGAATTTTCTGCAGGTACACTAACAGCGTAACGTGTAGACCGATAGTTTCGCTTATATGAGAAGAACGTATGTATGCCACCGCTTAGCGTTAGCACTTTAGTTTTCTACTAAGGTGAGAGGACGTACGGAACGTGCATGCATCATGTTTAATTATATCATACATGTCATTCACTCCCTCCTTAAAAATTTCAATAGTCCTGACTAAATAAATTTCGTATCCCCTAAATGATCCTCACTTTAAGTCACATCTTGTTGATACAGATGGCACGTACCAGGATGACAGCCCGTAAGTCAACTGGTGGAAGGGTCCCTCGCCACCAGTTAGCTCCACGCGAGCCCCGTCCTAAGCCCACTGAGGTGGAACGGTTACGGGCTGAGTTGGCAGAGGTGACTGCTGCTAGAGATGCAGCACGGCAACAACTGGAGCAAGTGATTCATGATCGTGATCAAGAAACGCTTGCAGTCCAGAGGTTGACAGTGGCAAATCGCAACTGTCAGCGTATGTTGGTCCGTGTGATGGAACAGAGGGATGAAGCCTGGCACGAGGAGAACATTCTGAGGGCTCGTCAGTTTGAGCTCGAGCAACAGTTAGAAAATACTGAAGAATACAATGACAACCTTCATGAAGAAGTGCACCGCCTGAACAACCAGCTTAATCCCCTGCTACCTAGAAACGACAATGTAGATGAGGACATGGGTTCAGGGATCTTCATGGCTGAGGATGATGATGAAGTGGAGGTCGATGGACCACAGGATGCCCCACCTGCAGAAGCACCAGAGGAAGAGCCAGAAGAAGAAGAAGACGAGGAGTTAGAGCCTGTCAGTGATGAGGACGGCGGGGAGATCCTTGACACTGACTCGGAGGATGATGCTTAGAGTAGTCATCACGTACCTATGATGTTAGGATCGTCTTTTGCGCCTCCCTGTGTAAAAGTGAGGCCTTGTAATAACTTGACGTTGGGATGTAAGGTTGAACCGGATGTTTCCTGAATGTAGTTTTAACCTGTTAATTTCGATTGCAATGGGATGTCTTATTGTGTTGTGTTCGATGATGGTGTCACGATTAGCACCCTTCGGTGCCGCGACGAAACCGAGGGCCTCCTATGGCGCGCGACATAAGGTTGTGCTGCTTGGCACGTGCAGGTATCGAGGTGGCTAGTCATGATCCACCATGGAACTCTCCATTGAGAAGTCTCCTTGTGGTCAGTTTGAAGTATTCTTTCACAGTCAACTAAAACTCTTGAGATCGAATCCAAGTACTGTGCGAAAGGTCAAAAATCACGTAGATAGCAACGTAAACGGTCCGATAACCGTTGTGCTCCCTGTGAGTGAGCCTTTATCAAAGAACATCTTGTTGGATTACCAAGTATGAGTTCGTCAATTGATGCGCTTGAATGGATTGTGCGGTTGTGATGAATTATTGTGCCTTAATTATTATGAGAAATCTATTCATGAAGACAGTTTGACATTTCGCAATAATTCATCTACAAATTTCCCACATCGTCAGTGCTCATTGGCTATGTATTTTGCAGATGTCGTACAATCTATGTCGGGGTCGTGGAAATGAGGAGGAGGAACAGCCGCCCCCTCCACCACCACCTACTCCGGCCGAGTTGATGCAATTAGTGGTTGAAGGGCAGCGTATGTTGGCTGACGCCATGCGCCAACTGGCTAATCGAGAGGCTCGTCATGGCCGCCAGGGCCCAGAGCCAAATCAGTACAGCGATTTCAAGGACTTCCTGGACACAAAGCCCCCACTCTTTAAGGAAGCGGAAGAACCACTGCAGGCTGACGAGTGGTTGAATACAATTGAACAAAAGTTTCGTCTGCTACGCCTGACTGATGAGCTGAAAACTGAGTATGCTTCCCATTAGTTGCATGGTCCCGCGGGCATTTGGTGGAGCCACTATCGTTCCACACTGCCGGCCAATGTCCCGATTGCTTGGGACCAGTTCAAGGCGGCATTCCGGGGGAACTATATCCCTCCAGGTCTTATGGCAATCAAGCACACGGAGTTTATGAGGCTGTCGCAGGGAAACAAAAGCTTGACTGAATACTTGCAGTCCTTCAACAACTTGGCAAGGTATGCCACAGAGTTTGTGGATACCGATGCCAAAAAGATTGCTAGCTTCAAAAGGGGCCTCGGCCCAAAGCTGATGAAAACTATGGGCACTAGCAAATGTACTACTTTCAATGATTTCATCAGCGATGCTTTGACCCAGGAGAATAACAATGCTATTTATTCCGCCTCTAAGAGCCGTAAGAGGGCCCTTGAGGCAAGTGCTTCTCAGTCACGGGCCTCAGCTGCACCAAGGTCTTCTCCGCGCCCACCTGCTCAGAATACAAAGTTCCGTCCACCACAGAAAAAGCCTGCTGCAAAAACGGGGTTCCGTAAGGCTTATACCGTCGCTCTGCCAAAGGGGACTTCTGGACAGAGCAGCTCTAGTGTTCCTCCTAGCAATATGCCTTGCTGGAATTGCAAAAAGCCAGGCCATTGGGCCCGGAACTGTCCGTACCCTAAGAAAAATATCAACCAAGGGGGTCGTCAGGGACACACTCATTATAACAGCATTGAAGAAATTCCATCTGGTGCGGTGGTCACTGCTGGTAAGTTCCTAGTTGACCAACACCCTGCAGTGGTACTTTTTGATTCAAGTGCTTCGCATTCCTTTATCAGTCCTAAGTTTGCATCCAAATTTGCACACAAGTTGCATACTGTTGAAGGTGTGGGTTATTGCATTAGTGCTGCAAGTGGGAATATTTCCACAAACAAAGTAGTGGGGAACCTTAAATTTGAAATAGAAGGGCGAAATTATTCGCTTGCCCTATTGGTTTTACCTGGTTTAGACATAGATGTTATCTTGGGTATGAATTGGATGAGTCAGAATGGGGTACTCATTGACATATCCGCTCGGGTAGTTATGCTCAGAGATCCTACAGATAACAAGGGTTTTCTAGTACAACTTCCCAGAAAAGTTGAATTGTCTGGAGAAATTCATGCTGTGCAAGCAAAGGCGTTGGCTGAAATTCCTGTAGTAAATGAATTTCCGAACGTTTTTCCCGATGATTTGCTGGGACTCCCTCCGGATCAGGATGTGGAATTTAAAATCGAGTTGCTGCCTGGCACTGCACCCATCTCTAGGAGACCTTATAGGATGCCTCCAAATGAGTTAGCTGAACCTAAGGTGCAGTTGTATGAACTGTTAAAGAAGGGGTTGATTCGTCCTAGCTCGTCTCCGTGGGGATGCCCTGCTATCTTTGTAAAGAAGAAGGATCAGACCTTGCGGATGTGCGTGGACTATAGGCCTCTGAACGCAGTCACTGTCAAAAATAAGTATCCTTTGCCCCGTATCGATATCTTGTTCGATCAGTTGTCCAAAGCTAAAGTCTTTTCCAAGATTGATCTAAGGTCTGGGTACCATCAGATTAAAATCCGTCCTGAAGATGTTCCAAAAACAGCCTTCTCGACAAGATACGGCCTTTATGAGTATCTTGTTATGTCCTTTGGCCTGACAAATGCCCCAGCACACTTCATGTGCTTAATGAATTCAGTGTTTATGCCCGAATTGGACAAGTTTGTGGTGGTGTTCATTGATGACATCTTAGTGTATTCTAAAAATGAGGAAGAACACGCCGAACACTTGCGCATTGTCCTCAGCAGACTGCGTGAGCATAAATTATATGCGAAGTTCAGTAAGTGTGAATTCTGGCTTCGTGAAGTACCTTTCCTTGGGCATGTGTTGTCCGATGGAGGAATTATGGTGGATCCCACTAAGGTACAAGAGGTATTGAATTGGAAGGCTCCTACTTCAGTTCATGAGGTCCGGAGTTTCCTTGGGTTGGCTGGCTATTATCGTCGCTTCATCCCGGATTTCTCAAAAATAGCCAAACCCATGACTCGGTTGCTGCAAAAAGACACCAGGTTTGTCTGGACTCCTGAGTGTGATGTGGCTTTTCACCAACTGTAAACCATCTATGCGATGTAACACCTCAAGTGTTTAGTCCTTAATTGCATTACATTTGCATAAGCATAAGCATGCATAATCCATGTTTACTATTTTATGTAATGCAACTCATGTGATTGTTTAGGGTTTGTTGGGTTATATCATGAATATTTCATAAGTTGGTGTAACGAAAGGTAAAGTAGCCAATCATGGCCTACAACACCTTAATTATGCTTAGGGTAACATTTGGAGCAAGGTTCATGTTGATCAAAATTTCAAAAATACCCTCCAAGAAAAGTTTGACCACCATTTGACTCTAGAAGGTTCTAGTTTGACCAATTAAAAAGTCTAACTTAGAGACCTTGCATGGAAGAGCACCCTTAAGCAAAGTTGTAAAGAAATTTATGGGTAACAAAAGTCTCAATATGACCATCTCATGAAATTGAACATAACATGCTCAAAAGGGGCCCACAAGTCAGCTAGAGGAGTGACCTCAACACTTAGAATTTTTTCTAAGTCTGAAATCTGACCCTCCAATTTTCCTGATGCCTACTTTAGGAGCTTGTAGTTTGCAAACCAGGCTAAACCAGCTTTCACTCATATTGACAAACTTGTAGTCCTCATGTAGCTCTACAACATTGCCAATATCACCCAAGCCTGGTTCTCAATGGTTCAAGAGATATCGTGTTATGAAATTAGGTTTTCAGTCGGCATCGTTAACTGAAAACCGGTTTCAGTTTCACTGAGCACTACTTGATGTCCCTGTATCTCACTAACCAAACCGAATCAGCTCTGGAGGCCTGTTACAAACTTGTAGAGCTTACATAGGTCTACAACTTTGTTAATTGGAGTTTCCACTGAAACGAGCTGGATTAGAAGTTAATCACCCCCAAAGTCACGCTGTCAGTCACTGATGAAGGCACTGTCATCACGATTCAGTTCGTCAGAGGTGAAGTGGCCGACCGGCCACAGAGCCACGCCGACGCGTGGAGGCGCGGTGGCGCCCGTACGCCGGCCCTGGCCTCCATTTCCTCCATTTCCTCCGCCTCCATTTCCTCCGCCTCGCTCTCCCGGTGTCAAAACGCCCGACCGAGTCGCCATTGCCGCTCCCTCTCCGGCGAGCTCGCACGCGAGTTACACTGCATCACCAGCCACCAGACCACGCCACTTCCTCCGCCTCACTGCCCTCCATCTCCTCGACCCACCGACGGCCGTGATTGGACTCGAGGTGAGCCACATTGCTCCCTCCCCCGTTTCTGAGAGGTCGCCGGAGCCCGCCATGGAGGCTCACCGTGGCCGGGGTAGCTCGGGTCTCTCTCCATCCTCCCTTCCTACCTCAATAGCTCCGCCTAGCTTCGGTGAAGCTCGTACCTGTTGACAGTCCTTAAGTATCAATTATAACTATCAAATAAATAGAGAAAAGGATCCAAATGAAACCAACACCTAGACTTAGGGTTTTATCTGACAGAATTCCACGAGTTTTGCTGTTTATCTATTTCTGCAGGGGGTTATCAGGAAATACGGAAGAAAGGCCCACATGTCGGATTAATGACGGGATATTAACCGAACACGTAATTATCTTACATCTAGAAGAGTCCAGAAGCCACGAGAACGAACGGGAGGCGTAACAGAGCCGGGGACAGGGCGCCCGCCCTAGTCCCTAGGGCGCCCGCCCTGCTGGCTCAGCCAATCAGGCTCCGCCTCGAGGATTATGCTCCACCGACCTAGAGGATCAAGGAAAACCGCACGATCAATGTCGGTTTGATCCAACGGCCCAGATTCATCCGAAAGGGCTATATAAGCAAGGCCCCTGACCCTGGAGGAGAGCGCCCTCGTCTCATACTTCAAACCCTAATTCAGGAGGAGAGCCTCTGATCAAGCCCTAGAGCCACCACATCAACTAGATCTCTAGTTAGCATAGCTACATAGGATTAGAACTAGAAGGAGTCAATCTTCGATTGGTTCCCGGATCTGTCAAGAGGATTCTTGGTAATTCCTCTATTGTTCTTCAATTGTTCATCATTGTTCTTCAATATTATGAATATGACTTTGTTCTATTTCAATATATTGGTTATGACTTTGCTCTACTTGATTATATTTGCAATTATATTGTTCTTAGTTTATCATAGTTATATGCTTGGCTTAGTTAGATTGGAATTATATACATGCCTAGGATCGTATAGCGTTTATCCATGTGTACAGTGGGTGAATGATAATTATTGTGTAGACGTGGTGTCTATACCGTATTTATCTGCGATTGCACCCTATATGCCGGATTGTGGGGTAGTTCGCGATAGTGACAGCTTCGTTGATTCTTATATAGTCCCCCTCTCGTGTATAGGGCAGGCAGAGCAACACTATTACAGGGGAGTGATTGCTATGTTCTTCATCTTCCTTGCTAATATTCACTATGCATGGATATAGTCTTTTCTCACCATGATTGCCAAGTATAATTGCACTAACTATGATATGCTAGACTTTATAGTTAATAATAACTTAGGGAATATCTTTGTAGTTCATCCTAATTCCATGCTAATGACTTGCTAGAATATCTGTTGAGGTGCTTATCATTATTATATGTGGCTAGCTGATCAGATTAATTATCTTTGTCACCATTATCACTTTACCTTTACTTAATGTGACATTTATACCTGTATAAAGAGATTGATAAATACTCTCGGTTATACATGCAATGATGTGTACTCAGTTCCATATTCTCATTCCATTATCAACCATGATACTTAGAAATCCCTTCCCAGTGGTAAAAATATAAATAACGATACCTGGAATACTTCCCGGTTAAAATGCTACATCGGTATTAATCTGTGCGCTTGCATATCCCTTTTATTATTTATCTTGATGAGCAAATGCATATTTCAATACCGCGTCTCTCATGTCATGCTAGGGATGACAACTTGGCTTAAGTGGCATGAGGGATAGGTTTGGCATTTTTTGCGCCGTTATCAGAATTAGAAAACTAAGTCTACTTTTGGTAGTGACGTTAAGAATGCCCAACAAGCATTTTTGGCGCCGTTGCCGGGGAAGGTTGATTACTAAGTAGGAATGAATACGGAACTTTGAGTCATCATTTGCATCACTAATCCGATCGAGCTTATCAATTCTCTTATACAGTTTTACCCCTGTATTTTCCATTTTGATTATTTATTGCAGGGTGATGCATGAATAGAAGACATCTTCCAGACAACTTTGTTGACGATCCTGAAGCCTTATTCAGAAGAACAAGAGCCAAGCTCAAGAAGACATCGTCAACACTTCAGCACAAAGCTTCATCCAAATCCGAAGACCGCCGAAGTTTCATCCGGAATTTGTCGACTGAATTCGAAGCCATGGCGAACAAGTCGATCCGCGAGTTCTCAGCTCCCACTACGGACAACATCCGCACTGGACCTGCTGGGGAGATCGACCGCAACTTCGAGCTCAAGCCTGGGCTCATCAACATGGTGCAAGCTAACCAGTTCTGTGGGAAGCCACATGAAGACGCTAGTGCTCATCTTCAACACTTCCTAGAGATCTGCAGCACTTTCACCATGGCTGAAGTCCCCAGAGACGCCATACTACTTCGCCTTTTCCCATTCTCACTGTTGGGGAGAGCGAAGCAGTGGTTCTACGCTACAAAGGAGAAGAACACTACGTGGGCACTCTGCTCCACGAACTTTCTGGCCAAATTCTTTCCCATGGGCAAGACCAATGCTCTCCGTGGGAAGATTACAAGTTTTCAGCAACAACATGATGAATCCGTTCCAGAAGCATGGGAGCGTTTCCAAGACTACATCCTAGAATGTCCTCATCATGGAATGGAAAGCTGGCTACTGATGCAGACATTTTATCATGGGCTCATTAACAGTGCCCGTGAAACCATGGATGCTGCAGCTGGAGGAGCATTCCTATCACTCACCATACCTCAAGCCACAGCTCTTGTGGAGAAGATGGCATCCAACCAAGGTTGGAATGAAGAAAGAACTCAGACACGCAAGAGAGGTGGAGGTATGCATCAGCTCAAGGAGGTAGACATGCTGTCTGCCAAGCTAGACCTACTCATGAAGAAGCTCGATGATCGAGCTGGAGAAAAGAAAGAAGTCATGCACGTCTACGACTCCCACATGACTTGTGAGGAGTGTGGAGGTACTGGACACTCGGGCAATCACTGTCCTGAGTTGCTGGAGGACGTGAACTACATCAACAATAACAACAACTACTACTACAACCATCCTCAGCAGAATCAAGGTTGGAATCAACAGAGGCCTAACTACTCAGGTAATTACCAAGGTAACAATTCTTTCAATAATAATAATAATTATCCACCTTTGAGAGAGTTAGTGTCCAACCAAGGAAAGCTAATGGATAACCTGTCTAAGAAATTGGCATCTAATGATAAAATACTAGAAAATATAAATAATAGAATGGATAATTTCTCTACTGCCATCAAGAACCAGATTAGCTTTAATAAAATGATTGAATCTCAGTTGAATCAAATAGCTGCTGCTGTTCCTGCTACTAACCCCGGTATACCATCACAACCGGAAGGACTAGAATCTGCAAATCTTGTAGACATGTTTGATGCAGGAGATTACTGGAGTAACCCTATCGTGGTAGTAAGTACTGACCGTCTGCTGGTCAAGAGAGGCGATCCAGGACGCCCCGTCATCCCGATCTCCATCGGCATGCGAGACTTCCCAGAAGCACTCTGTGACTTTGGCTCCAGCGTCAACATCATGCCCAGGGTACTCTATGAAAAACTCTTTTCACAACCATTATTAGAAACAACCATGTGTTTGCAGCTTGCAGATAGGACACTGAGTTTCCCGAGAGGAATATTGAAGAACATCTGTGTCCGAGTGGGTTCCTCGTACGCTCCAGCAGACTTCGTAGTGATAGAGACCGGTTCTGATGAGAGGGCTCCCGTCATCCTAGGGAGACCATTCCTGAACACCGCAGGAGCTGTCATCTATGCTAGTGCTGCCAAGATCAGTTTCTACATCAAGGGGAGGAAGGAAACGTTTTCCTTCAAGAACAAGACCGCACAAATCCCAGAGCAACCCCAATATGAACCAAGGAAGAGGACCAACAGGAGGAACAAGAGCAAGAAGCAAGTATGGACCAAGACAGCTAAGATGGTCACTACCGTGCACAAAGGTCAAGATCGCCAACTCAAGTCACCGTTCTTGCCTAAGAAGGACGACCCAGGTATGCCAAGCATTTATTGCTCCATTAATGGGTTCCACTTCTACAAGACACTTTGCGACACTGGGTCGGGCGTCAACATAATGGCCAAGGTCACCTATGAACTTCTGTTCGGAACCATGCCCTTAAACCCAACATATATTTAGCTCCAGATGGTAGATCAGACATTCCGACAGGTCGAAGGTACAGTAACTGACGTCCCTGTCAAGATAGACGATCACTTTGTCCATACAGACTTTCAGGTTATTGACATGGGAGAAGATGAATACGATCCACCCATCATCCTTGGAAGACCATTCCTTAGTACTGTCAAAGCAATCATTTACATTGGAACTGGAGAAGTCCACATGCACTTCCCCTCTGAGAAGGTACGTCTTTACTTTACTGACCCTAACTATGTATTTGAAGAATCCAAGCAGGTCAGGACAAGAAGAAGGCGGCGTAACCACAATCAGAAGCAACAGGTCATCAAGGACGGATGGGCAGATTATGAAGGAGAAGTGGTAAGATCTGAAGACATACCACTCAACCAACACTGTCCTGAGGAGACCAAAGCACTGAGACAGGTATGGAAAGAAAAGACAGTTGCACATGAAGAAGAGGCACCGCCGGAACCACCGACTACGGCATCCACCAAGTCCCAGGACGACTGAACGAATAAGAGTCCCGTTCGGAGGACTTAAAAACACCGAACGCCTTGCCAAGAGGTAACTTGGTAGTTATCCTTTCCTTTTTAATTATTTACTTTATCTTAAATAGTTTGCTTAGTTAATCATAATCATACTATCTTAAAAAGAAAATAAAAATGTTAAAAACCCTAAAGCCCCATGTGAGTATGCGAGTGGCATAAAACCCATAAGTACATTCACTGTGGTGGCATAAAAAAAAATATATATAATAAATACATAAATATTTTCTTCTGCTTTATAAAAAAAAACAACATAAAAAAATCAAGGAGGCTCAGCATGATAAAAGCTAGATATTTATGCTAACACTTAATCAGTTCCACAAAGCTTTGTTGTCTATTTGAGCTTCACAGAATTCAAGGAGACTAGCAGACAGAGGACATTCTAATCGCTGTCAGGGTGCTGCCGACTTTCAAATACACCTCCGCCATCTGCTAGCTACATCAGATGAGATTATGTCAAGATCCAGCTTGGGGGAGAGCACCCCCATTATCTTGCTAAGTATTTCTATCTTTATCTTTATATTTATATATACTTCTACCCTATAAAAATAAAAATATACATAACTATGAAAAAAAAACCAAATAAAGATTTTGTGCTTATATATATATACCTATATCTTTTGCTTAGTGTGTTTTAATAAATAAATAAAGTGGCTATGCTAAAATGAATCTAGATAATAATAAAACTCTAGCATGGATATGATGAATAGTTGCTTTGCCTAACTTTCAAATTTGAAGTCCTCTCTCTAAGTTTAGACATAACTGTTATCATTTAAAGCTTGCTCTAAACCTGAACTTATGGGAAGAGAACTTGATCTAAAGTCTAAGTTGTTAACGGATATGATATGGGAAGGTTGAGCTGCTGTTTATCTATTCCTAGAGATGCTAGAATTCTGGAGAATTTTATCTTTGAAAATCTTAAAATGCTACATGATGAGTTCCTGTATGATGAGAGTTTAAGTTCCTACCACAGCCATACATACATGCTTGTTAGACTTTAAGCCATACCTTTACTTTTTACTGCTTATGAGCATTGAGTGTAGTCAAGCTGTGTAGACCCTTAGGAGCTTGTCATGTGGTTAAAATCAAGATTCACTTGCACGATCACTCATACATGCTGCTTCTACTCCGGAAGTACGCATCCACATATATCCACTCATTCTCATCTCCAGATCCACATAAAATTATTCTACTCCTAATCCGGGAGAGAATAGCCAAAAATATTTTTCCATTCTTGTTATCCCCTGTGAAATAAATGCTCAAGCTATTTTGGTTACTACCACTTGCTATATTGTTCTAAGGAGATGAGTGCTCTATACGAGGAAATAAAAAGGGGCAAGTGCCCGGAACCTCGAAAAGAAAAAGATACGAGGAAATAAAAAGGAGCAAGTGCTCGGAACCTCGATGAAAAAAAAATATGAGAAGAGAGGTAAAAATGGACAAGTGTCCGACAGTAGAATTAGGGGTACAAGATACCCACCTGAGAGGAAAAAAAAGAAAATATAGAGCACCTCATTCTCCTCAAGAGCTTTAGAAAGCAAGAAAGGTACGTATCCCCTCAAAAGAGCAAAAGTAGAATTAGACTTTCACCATTGTTATCATCACTATCACCATACTCCATTTATTCGCCACACATGCACATCTTGATTTGACTTATTGGCTTGTTTCTCTGGATCCATGGTTTGACTATGCAATAAATGTCTTGTAAGTATGTATACTTTATCTCCCACCTATGAGCTCCAGATATCAAAAGCCTTATTAGAATAGGATGAGAGAGAAGGCAATGTCACTCTGCCTTATACCACAAATACTACGTACTTTGCTTTGAGAGAAGGCAGACACCATTACTGCCTTGGTGAGGATCCAGAAATACCACAAAAGAGAGACCTGAGAGAGTCATACAAGGAATCTCTGGGTTTTATTTGAAAATCTACAAAAAACTCCAAGAGCTATAGCTGATCAAGAATAAGAGACATGGCGTTTGACTAGACTGTTCTATCTTTTAACCACTCAAGACAAAGGTGACGGTTGCAAGCCCCATGGTGAAAGGTATAATGAGTAAGTTTTAAGTCTTGACAGTTTACTTTAACTCAGAGATGAGACTCTATTTGAAAGCATGTGTACCGTCAAAATTCAAAGGCATTTCAGCAATCACTGAGTATATCCTTGCTCAGGGACGAGCAAGAGGTAAGCTTGGGGGAGTTTGTTGACAGTCCTTAAGTATCAATTATAACTATCAAATAAATAGAGAAAAGGATCCAAATGAAACCAACACCTAGACTTAGGGTTTTATCTGACAGAATTCCATGAGTTTTGCTGTTTATCTATTTCTGCAGGGGGTTATCAGGAAATACGGAAGAAAGGCCCACATGTCGGATTAATGACGGGATATTAACCGAACATGTAATTATCTTACATCTAGAAGAGTCCAGAAGCCACGAGAACGAACGGGAGGCGTAACAGAGCCGGGGACAGGGCGCCCGCCCTAGTCCCAAGGGCGCCCGCCCTGCTGGCTCAGCCAATCAGGCTCCGCCTCGAGGATTATGCTCCACCGACCTAGAGGATCAAGGAAAACCGCACGATCAATGTCGGTTTGATCCAACGGCCCAGATTCATTCGAAAGGGCTATATAAGCAAGGCCCCTGACCCTGGAGGAGAGCGCCCTCGTCTCATACTTCAAACCCTAATTCAGGAGGAGAGCCTCTGATCAAGCCCTAGAGCCACCACATCAACTAGATCTCTAGTTAGCATAGCTACATAGGATTAGAACTAGAAGGAGTCAATCTTCGATTGGTTCCCGGATCTGTCAAGAGGATTCTTGGTAATTCCTCTATTGTTCTTCAATTGTTCATCATTGTTCTTCAATATTATGAATATGACTTTGTTCTATTTCAATATATTGGTTATGACTTTGCTCTACTTGATTATATTTGCAATTATATTGTTCTTAGTTTATCATAGTTATATGCTTGGCTTAGTTAGATTGGAATTATATACATGCCTAGGATCGTATAACGTTTATCCATGTGTACAGTGGGTGAATGATAATTATTGTGTAGACGTGGTGTCTATACCGTATTTATCTGCGATTGCACCCTATATGCCGGATTGTGGGGTAGTTCGCGATAGTGACAGCTTCGTTGATTCTTATATAGTCCCCCTCTCGTGTATAGGGTAGGCAGAGCAACACTATTACAGGGGAGTGATTGCTATGTTCTTCATCTTCCTTGCTAATATTCACTATGCATGGATATAGTCTTTTCTCACCATGATTGCCAAGTATAATTGCACTAACTATGATATGCTAGACTTTATAGTTAATAATAACTTAGGGAATATCTTTGTAGTTCATCCTAATTCCATGCTAATGACTTGCTAGAATATCTGTTGAGGTGCTTATCATTATTATATGTGGCTAGCTGATCAGATTAATTATCTTTGTCACCATTATCACTTTACCTTTACTTAATGTGACATTTATACCTGTATAAAGAGATTGATAAATACTCTCGGTTATACATGCAATGATGTGTACTCAGTTCCATATTCTCATTCCATTATCAACCATGATACTTAGAAATCCCTTCCCAGTGGTAAAAATATAAATAACGATACCTGGAATACTTCCCGGTTAAAATGCTACATCGGTATTAATCTGTGCGCTTGCAGATCCCTTTTATTATTTATCTTGATGAGCAAATGCATATTTCAATACCGCGTCTCTCATGTCATGCTGGGGATGACAACTTGGCTTAAGTGGCATGAGGGATAGGTTTGGCATTTTTGGCGCCGTTATCAGAATTAGAAAACTAAGTCTACTTTTGGTAGTGACGTTAAGAATGCCCAATAGTACCGAGCCTAGCCGGGACCGTGCACCCTCACCGGCGACGGTGCGCCGCCACCAAACCTCACCGGCCGCCGCTCGCGGTGGCGAGTCCCTTCCGCCCCATCCCAATCCCTCCTGCTGGCCCAAATCGATGCACCGTGTGACGGAGAGCGCGAGACTGTGCTTGATTCGACGAGCGAACTCCTCTCCGGCGAGCTCGAGCTCGTCGGAGCTCGCGGGTCGCCGCCTCCCCTGTTTCCGGTCGCTGACCGCGGGGGCCCGCACGTCAGTGTCGCGCGCGGGCGGGGTGCTGAGCGGGCCGCGCGCGCGCGTGTTGTGGGCCGCGCTTTCCCGGGCCGGCCCAATTCCTTTGAAATATATTTCATTTTATCATTTTGTCACAGATTTTTGTACAAGTTTGAAAAATGTAGATCTAGGGTTTTACTGACCCAAAAATCATGAGATAAATTTTGTTAGGATCTACATGATGTGTAGTATTTTAGAAAAATATAAATCTGGTTTGAGATGTTTAAATTCTGTAAGAATTTAATAGATCCTTTAAATGTGTTTTGGAATGCATGCAAATTTGTTAAATTTATAACTTGAGCTGTAGTGTTCCATAAATCATGAAATTTGGTGGGTAGGTTACTCTATGCTTGCCCTAGCTCTGGTAAAAATTTGGGCATCAGTGCTTAAGTAATTTTCAAGTTATAAGGCCATCATGTTATTCTAGGAAATAATTGAATGAATTTTTGTAATTTTTCTACATGTGCAATGTTCTTGTAACTTTTTGGAGAATGTCTTGGTACCCTAGAGTGTCTAAGAAAAATATGAAATCTGTTGTTTGATACTTTTCAATGTGATGTATTAATTATACAAAAATCAGCCTTTTGGACTTGTGAATTTTGTTGAGGGAGTTTCTGTGAATAAAATTTGTTCAAATTTTTACAGTGGTCTCTTTTTGGGTCAGAGAGCCCCCTGTAATTTTTGTAGAATTTTAGGAGAAATTTACATATATGTTTAAAATTCCACCTAATTAATTAAGTAAAATAAGAAATGAGTATAAATAAATGTTCTAGGTAGTCACACCCTACTTTCTGGTGTTTTTGTACCTCATGTGAACTTTTGGTAACATTAGTTTGGTTTTAGGGGACTTTGGCCACATCAACAAATATTTAACCTTTGTAATTTTAGGTTTTCTGGACAGCTGGTAGTATTTCTAAGTTTGACCTTTGATAAAAATGGTTGCTGGAAAACTTGTAAATACCAAAGTTGGAGTAAACTTGATAAACTAGCTTGTGTCAAAATTTGGGAGCATTTGGCTTAGTAGTTTGAGAGTTACTGTTGTTTAAAGTGGCAGTTCAGAATCTGCTACTCTCTGTTTTGAGAGGACAGATTCTGGAACTTGTGAAAATTGACATGGAAAACTTAGGAGTTTGGGGTTGAGGTCTGAAAATGAATTGTAGAGCATTTCTTAAGCTTTCCAGATTGCCTTAGATCATATCTTTTGGAATTGGAAATCTCCAGTTGTGATAAAAACGAGTAGCTGCTGTCCAGAATGCTTACTGTGGTATTTTGCTCATTGATGTGGTGTGGTATCCTAAGACAAGCTACTTTTGTAATTGTTAGGTGTTAGGGCCTTAACTGAGGAAGAGCAGCTTTATCTTAGGTTAAGTAGATTAGGTGAGTACTTCTCTACCGGAGAGGAAATTTGCACCTACTCTTTTGAAGTGATTTGAATAGAGCTTTGAAATCATTGTATTGCATCCATTCCGAGCATACTGCATCTTTCACTATGCATTCATGGGATTTATCATGCACTCATGCAATAGGTGTTCCGGAGGAGGTGACACTCCTCGAATTCGAACAAGCGACACCGGAGGAGATTCAGAATCCGCCGGAACCGACAGAGGAACCCACCATCGGAGAAGCTTCCGAAGAAGATCTACCCGAGTGTCCGGACCACAGACCCGCAACGTTTCTCAAAGGCAAGCCCCGGTGCATGCTGAATCCATTGTTTTATAAATATATCTTGAGTACTTTTAATTGTTTACTGCATTAATTAGTAGGAGTTGTATGAAAACAATTGTTGCATTATACCTGTCCTTGTCCAGATATTGTACCCTAATCCTATATTAGGTTTAGGCACGTGTCGATGCTTAGCCCTGCTTAGTATGGTAGAAGTCGAGTGATTTCCGGTCATCCGCGAGAGATAGGATTGGGTCGCGAGTGGCTTATGGCTATCGTGATGGAACCATGCTTTAAAATGAAATTGAGACCGGGCGGGAGTTCGATGGTACAGCCGCAAGACACTTCACGTCTTGGGTGTGGAGCCATGCCCGTCTGAGTCGTTTAAGGACCGATTCGCTGTACGTCCTTGAGTCATGTTGAACGCAGTCTAACACTTAGTTGGCCGGATAAGTCGTTCCGACCGCGAAGCCGAGTAATATGATTTAGGCCGGGAATCGAATGGTAGGTTGCTTCTTGGAGGAGAGAAAGGATGTGCTTGGGGACATTGGCGTGAGACCAAGGGGGGGTTAGAGTCCCTATCACCTGGCAGAGTGTCGCCCTTGGGGTTGCGACATCATTCGGACCCGCGATTCCTGAATCATATGAAAAGGTGGCCTGTGCGACCCTAGCAGGGGTCTGCGCGGTGAGTGTTAGAAATACCCCTCCAGCTGGATAGGAATTCGATTCGAATCGCCGTCGCTCCCGGTTAGTGAGCACTTGACTTGAGCAGCGGCAACGTAGATCTCATTAATTGAACAGATGGTTAAGTGAATGATACAATGTTGCCACAATTTATACCTGCTATGGAAATAATATGAATAATTGTTTGATGATAATCAAGTGCATGTTTGGTACAGGTGCTAAGATAGATGACAGGTAAATGCTAAAAATAACTGCTAGTACAGGTTATAAGAGTTTCAACTACTTATGCCTTTATGCAAAATGTGGTGTCAGCTAGCCTCTTGTGTAAGCCTTGCATAATCCTTGGTGTCATATTATTTCTGGTTTATGATGGGTAAGTCTAGCTGAGTATATTCCAGTACTCAGGGTTTATTCCCTCCTGTTGCAGATGACATGCTTTATCAGGGATTCTGCAAGACGTGTCTCCACCCTGCGGGTGATGATGACTAGATCACAAGGGCGTGATCGTCTTTATGTACTTTCCTCATGCTTTTGCGGGATGTTGATCATCCAGACTGGCAGTAATTAAGTAACTAATGTGTGTGTTATGCTTCCACTACTTTCAAACTCGGTTTGTAATAATTGCTACTCCGTGGTGTAAACTTATTTCGGAACTACTTGTGAAATGTAACGTACGATGTGTATGTTGAATGATGCGATCCTGGTTGTAAGCAGTTTGGTTTGAAATCCTTCGTGATTTCGATTGACTACCGGGATTATATGGGCTCAAGTTTGAAAATTTGAGCGCTTCGGTGCTTGTTTTCGTACTTGTGCTCTTATAATTTGGTCGGTTCTGTTACATGCGAGACCACCGTGAGCCAAGCTCACCAGCCCGAGCCTGACTTTTGAATCCGGAAAGGTGATGTGGCAGCACCAGCGCCTGACACGTGGCGGGCCCAGCCCGGCCTAGTTCGGCCCAGATCCGGCCCAGCCCAGGCCTACCGAGGCCTGGTCTCGGCCCGGTCAGAGTTGACCGTTGATCGTTGACCAATCAAACGGTCCCACATGTCAGTGACTCACGCTGTTCCAGCCAATCAGAGCGTGACACGTGTCACTGCCTGGATTTTTCCTTTTCTTTTTCTTTTCTAGAAAATCATTTAATCTTTAGAAATTCATAACTAATTCATTTTAACTCAGAAAAATACCAAACCAGTTTCTAAATTTTTCTAAAAATGAGCTCTACATCTTAGGCCTATGTTTGAGTGCATTTGGATCTTTTGAATTTCGGTTGCTTCTTTGTGCACCTCTATAGGAGTCGTTAATGCGACTCTACGTTACGTTTAACAGAGCCGGAGGACCTGCCGACTGAGGAGTACGACCCCGACTATAGCGAGGACTTGGGTGATGACCTGCCAGGTGCCACACCCCACCCATCTCCGTAGAACCTATTACGCATGCAAATATAGAATTGCTAGCGCTTTACTTTTTATGAAATAATATGATGATAGGCTGCATGGTAGATGCTTTACTTTGAGCCCTTTTCCTTGTTGTAACCTTACTCCTGCTAACCCTGCTGTTAGGCTAGATGCTCACATGTTACATATTACTGCTTTTACTCTTACTCGCATTATATCTGTGATGTGATGTCGATGAGTGAGAGACGTATATGTATAAGGCACGTAGTGCTGAGAACTTGGTAAACCTGATAAAAGAACTGGAGAGCTCTTGGCATGCGTCTTGGGTGAGCGGTGAGGGTTGAGTTGATCGGACAGGATCCTACGACGAGTCTTTGGGGCAAGTCTTGCTAGAGGGGTGTGACCTGGGCATCCCTCACGAGAGATACCTGTGGCGGGTATATTATGAGGTGAACTGGGGTGTTGGTTATCCCCGGTGGAGGTGCTGTCGTGGCACAGAGAAGACGGTGTTCCCCTTTGAGAAGATATCCTATCTACTCCTCCTAAGGACTGGTATGTCTTGAGAACCGGAACCATGGGACTTTCGTGCACACCACTCGCTCCCGATGGGCGGGAGACGATTACCCGACCGACTAGGGCAGTACCACTACTACTAGGTTGGAAGGTGATAGTGTAGGGAGGTATGGGCATGGGGACCCACACCCTCCTAGACAGCGTAGTAACCTGGGGGGCCCGGTATTACGTCTCATAGTCTCAGCGTTTCGGTGGACACCGGGGTGGCCCAGGGCTGAGTGGTAGGGTGGTACTGTACCGGTTGGGAGGCAGTCGAAATCAGCCTAGACGAGCTGGATCGTCGAGGATGGCGATCTTGTGGATTACCAGGTGTACACACTCTGCAGAGTTGATCGATCTATACGTATAGCCGCGTCCGTGGATAAGGACATTCCCATGACCTACGCTTCACTTGATTAGCGAGAGGAGTCCTTTCTACCTTTCCCCCGGGATGTGTTGGTTTCCGACTTTGGCCGTTGAGACGAGATCTGAGCGGGAGTCAATCTCGTCGCCTAGAGAGGGAGTGAGATGAGAGGTGTTGTGTGTGATGGGAATGGGAAAAATGTGTGACTAAGATGGATTAAAAATTACTAAACATCTTATTATTAAAAGTACTAATGACTTGCATAGGAAACCCACAGCCTAAATTGGTCTCTTTCTACTTTCCCTGATGCATTCCACTTTCCACAAAGCATTGCAAGCATGGGGTGGGCAATGCGTGGCCAGTACCAAGAGTACTGATAGATTTTTGACAGGTTCAGAGCCCGAGTACGACTACTGATGAGGACATTGCCACGCTGGACACACCGACGCTATGGTCTTCTCCAAGTTGCAATTCGTCCCCAACTCAGCTGCCACGTCACACTCGGATTCAGCAGACACGTCATCACTGTTTTGGTCATAACTCTCTCATACGACATCGAAACGGGGCGTTCTTGGATGCGTTGGAAAGGGGACGACGACGCCATCGTTTTGGATCTGGTCCCAGCTCCAGAAGATCCGTGGATCATTCTGTGTGACCACGGCAAGGTGCTGCGTCACCTATTTGGGCCAACTTGGCCATGTATCGTGTCGGGCCTTAAGCCCAAGTTGTGGGCGCCCAACCCCTGGCCGTCCTCAACCCTAGGTCGAGTCTTAGATTATAAAAATAGCCACCGCCACTGTTAGACAATTGGGTTTTTGTTTAGAGTTTAGTTTTCCATCGAGAAACTGAATCGTTCATTGTAACTGTGGTGACAAATCCTTTTATAGTGATCCAGGGCCCCTGTTCTTGATCTCCTCCACTGTGTCGATTAGTCCTTTGGAACCGAGTTCTTGAACCCTCAATTGATATTCGCATCATTCATATTTGCAATTTCAGATTGCGTGTTTTACCTTCTTGCTTGTGTTCTTCGATTCGCTTGCAGGAAAAGCCTTCTTGGCAAGGTCAATCAAGTTGTGCTTGGTGGATAACCAACGGAGCAGTGGTGTAACGATTGCAGGGTTCGAATCGTATCTGATTTGAAGCCGGATCGCCAACGTCGAGATCTCCACAAGTCGAACTTACCAGTTACCTCTCGGAAGATCGGGCCTGTATCTCATCAATTGGTATCATAGATTTTAGGTTTACCGCGAGGTATATTCTCGTTTGCCTTAGATTCATATTTGTTCATTACCTAGAGTCCACAAAAAGCCCAAAAAATATTTCAATTTCCGCTGTCCTATCACCTTTTGTGCCTTTGCAATTTCGTTTCAGATTCGCGTTGTTGAGTTTGTGTCTGTGGTCGAGTCTTGTTGCTGGTTTAGGATTGTGTTCGTGGTCGTAGTTCAATCGCCCATTGCTGTGATTTTTGTTTTTCCGCCGCTATCCCATCCACTGTTCCTAAACAACAAGTCGAAGCCACCACATTACTCGACTTGCCCCCGCTAACCGCCTTGTGTGACTTCTCGCCGCCGCGCAAACCCTAGATAGGTTGCAAGCCGCTCTTATTTTGCCTGCATCGCAGCCCTCCTTACATCATTAGGCGCATACCTACTGTTGCTGTTGGAGTCACAGGGACAATCTTGTGATCGGTGTTGGAGTTTAGGGACGCTTTGCCCTAACTGCCGCTTTCGTGTTGTGCCTCCAGTCAAAACATAACTTGAGATACCTTCGTTAAAACAGGCATAACTTTTCGCTCGTTTATCAGAAAAATCTGAAATTTTTACAGCAGCTTCTTGACTCCATTTGGAGCCGACCCAAACTCGGCTTTGCCCTGTTTGGTTTCATCAAAATTGCCAAAAAAAATCAGGAAAATAAAGAAAAAAAATTATCAAAGCTTTTGCAGACCACATCCCACCTCAGTTGTAGGTGCCAATTTTTGTGGTTGCATCTTTTGTGATCCTTGTTCAGAGAAAAATATAAAAAAAATAGTGAAAAAATAAAAAAGTTTGATTCCTACTAGTGCCTTTTGGGAAAATCAGGGAAAAATTCAGGAAAAAGGAAAAATTCGGTTATTTGCTTGTTCTGTGCGTTCTTTCCATCATCCTTTGTTTTCACCTTGTTGCGCTACGTCTCGACACGTCTTAGCCAGCAGCTGTGATTTGTACTTTGGATCCGGATTGAACAATCGCTAATCTGTATTCGTTAATTGCTAATCCTTGCTGTCATATTGTGTGCCTACCCATAGCTCCACATATTCTTCTGTCAGCACAGGTTCATCTTGCAACTGTTACCCACGCTCAACAACAGATTGCTTTGCCATGTTGGTTTTGCTCTTGTTTGGCGTTGGTAAGAATACAGGCAAGACGGTGGTAAACTGCTTGTGATTTTGCATTCCACTTTTACTACCACCACCACTTGGTTCCTTTTAGTTGATAGGGATAATACTTTGGTGTTGTCTTTTTCTATCTTCTAACCATGGCAGGATCTCCGACGGACTTCAATGATTGCGTGTCCAAGGGCGAGCTTACAACGTTCATGACTGAACAACGCAATCTTATGACCGAGCTAACGCGCAATGTGAACAATCTGGTCACCCGCATTGAACAACTCGAGCAACGTCCTCCACCTCATCGTGCTGTTGATGACGATGCGGATGATTTTGGTGATGACGATGCGGATGTGAATGCTGACGGTTATGCCCGTCGCCGCCTCAACTTCAACCGTTCGCGGTATGGGAGGTAATAATCATGGTAATAATGATCCTTTTGCTAAAATTAAATTTAGCCTTCCTCCTTTTGCTGGTAATGTTGATCCAAAGGCTTATTTAGATTGGGAGCTTGCTGTTCAACAAAAAATTGAGTCTCATAATGTTCCTGCTGAGCATAGAGTTAGACTTGCTACTAGTGAGTTTACTAATTTTGCTTTGTTCTGGTGGAGTGATCTTTGCAATGCTAATAATGCTGTTGTTGTGTCTCAAACTTGGAATGCTTTAAAGCAACGTATGAAATCTCGTTTTGTTCCTCCTTATTACCAACGTGATTTACGTTTGAAACTGCAAACTTTAAAACAAGGTGATAAAGGAGTAGAAGCTTACTATCAAGAATTACTTATTGGTTTAGCCCGTTGTGGTATAAATGAAGATGATAATGATGCTAGTGCTAGATTTTTTGGTGGTCTAAACCATGATATCCAGAACATACTTGATTACAAAGAATGGCGCAATTTTTCCCAATTGTATCATCTTGCTATTAAGGCAGAACGTGAAGTACAGGGCCACAAACAACACCTGCCTTTTAGATCTAACAATGGGAGGAATTTTCAGCAGCGTGTTGAGCCGGAGACGCCCAAGCTTTCTGTTGCACCACATGGGGTAAGTCAATTGTCTAATGTGCAGAAGAAAGGTGCCACTCCGGGTGCTTCTACTAGCTCCTCCTCGTCCAGCGCTAAAATCATTCGCCACCGATGCAAAGGCATGGGACATGTCATGAAGGATTGCCCCAGTCGTCGTGCTTTCATTGCTACCGAGGATGGATATGTAAGTACTAGTGATGTTGAAGATGATTTAGCCCTTGCTGCTAACATTGATGCAGATTCCACCGAGGGTGATCAAGACAAGGAGGCTATCATCATTGACTCTGTGGCTGCTGCCGCAGATTACCCTAGCCTTCTTGTGCAGCGTGTGTTAAGTACATGTGTGGGACATGAAGACGAGATGAAGATCCAACGAAACAATTTGTTCCACATGTATTTTATTGTGCAAGGTTGTCGTGTTCTCACTATCATTGATAGCGGAAGTTGCAATAACTTGGTGAGTTCAGATTTGGTTGAGAAGCTTGGCTTGACCACACGACAACATTCGTATCCGTATAAACTTCAATGGTTCAATAATAGTGGTAAGACTAAGGTAACTAAATCAGCATGCATTAGCTTTTTCACAGGTTCTTATCATGATACTGCTGATTTTGATGTTGTCCCTATGCAAGCTTGTTCCATTTTGTTAGGTCGTCCATGGGAATTTGATAATGATGCTTTACACCATGGTAGAACTAATACATACACTATCATACATAAGGACAAGAAAATTACATTGCTGCCTTTGTCTCCTACGGAAATTATTAAACATGCTAAAGAGATTAAAAATAAACCTCCAACTGACATTGCTAAAAATAATGGGATTAAGTTGAAAGGAGGTACTTTTCTTGCTACAACTTCTGCTACTGCTGAGTTATACGATAATCCTAATGCACCATGTTATACTATGTTTTGTCAACCTATTATGTCTGGTGCATTGCCTGCTGTCACTAACCTTTTGTAGGAGTTCGCTGATGATGGGATGAAGTCGAGGGCGACTCCAATTCTAGAAGGAGGGGATGATGAGGACATCGCCAAGATGGAGTCGAGGACGACTCCAATTCAAGAAGGGGAGGATGATGAGGACATCGCCACGCTGGACACACCGACGCTATGGTCTTCTTCAAGTTGCAATTCGTCCCCAACTCAGCTGCCATGTCACCCTCGGATTCAGCAGACACGTCGTCACTGTTTTGGTCATAACTCTCTCATACGACATCGAAACGGGGCGTTCTTGGATGCGTTGGAAAGGGGATGACGACGCCGTCGTTTTGGATCTGGTCCCAGCTCCAGAAGATCCGTGGATCATTCTGTGTGACCACGGCAAGGTGCTGCGTCACCTATTTGGGCCAACTTGGCCATGTATCGTGTCGGGCCTTAAGCCCAAGTTGTGGGCGCCCAACCCCTGACCGTCCTCAACCCTAGGTCGAGTCTTAGATTATAAAAACAGCCGCCGCCGCTGTTAGACAATTGGGTTTTTGTTTAGAGTTTAGTTTTCCATCGAGAAACTGAATCGTTCATTGTAACTGTGGTGACAAATCCTTTTACAGTGATCCAGGGCCCCTGTTCTTGATCTCCTCCACTGTGTCGATTAGTCCTTTGGAACCGAGTTCTTGAACCATCAATTGATATTCGCATCATTCATATTTGCAATTTCAGATTGCGTGTTTTACCTTCTTGCTTGTGTTCTTCGATTCGCTTGCAGGAAAAGCTTTCTTGGCGAGGTCAATCAAGTTATGCTTGGTTGATAACCAACGGAGCAGTGGTGTAACGATTGCAGGGTTTGAATCGTGTCTGATTTGAAGCCGGATCGCCAACGTCGAGATCTCCACAAGTCGAACTTACCGGTTACCTCTCGGAAGATCGGGCCTGTATCTCATCAACTACAAGGGCGACGATTGGGAGGACTAGAGGGTCTGTTCTACGCTCAAGCTAGATCTAGAAGATCATTTTCCGCTGCTATCTACGTCGAATGCTGTTTCGGATGCTTGTGTGAGTGTGTTCCGCCCTGCGAGGCGATGATAATAAGTTATGTAAAACTCTCTATTGTACTCTAATATTCGTGCATGACTTTATGTATCACTGAGATTTGGGTAAATTGACGAAATGTTTCATCATTTTACACTTCGTTTCTATGGATTTCCCTTCGTGGAAATCATGGACGTTTCAATGACTCAAGTGATAAAGAAGAGAAGAAGAAGAACAAGCCATACAAGAAGAAGGATGGCAAGAAGGAGTACTACAAGAAGAAGAAAGGAGGCAAAGCTTACATTCTTAGTGATTGGCTCACCGACATTGAGTCATCTTGTGAGTCCTCTAGTGATGAGAGCGACGATGAGAAAGAGAAGGTCACCGCATTTGTGATTGGGCCATCATTGTCTTCATCAACATCTTCACCACCACCATCACCGCCACCATCACTGCCATCATCCTCTACTCACTTATGCATCATGGCCAAGGGTGAACGAAAGGTACAAAAAAATGATAGTGGTGATGATGATAATAATGATAGTGATGATGAGTATGAAGCACCTTCTTATGATGAACTTGTAAAATTGCTTAACAAGTATACTAAAGTCATAAGAAAGACAAGAAATAAAAATAATGAGCTTCAAAATGAAAATGAATCACTCTCATCTAAACTTGATGTTGATCAAAAGACTAGTGATGAGCTTAGAGAACAAAACAAAGTTGTGTCTTCTAGTCTCAAGGAGCTCAAAACTTCTAACAAAGAGCTTAGAGAAGAACATGATAAACTTGAGAAGAAGCACAACAAGCTCAACACTAGATACAACTTGCTAAAAGAAGAGTACATAACCTTAAAAATAAATCATGATAGTCTTGTTGTTGCTAATGAGCTTTCATCTCTTGAGCCACATGATGCTACAAACCATGTTGTTAAGATTGATATAGCTATATCATGTGATGATTTGATTATTGAGAGTATTGAGCAAGGTTCTAGTAGCAAAGGCAAGAAAGTGGTTGAGTCCAACAATCATGATGATTATGCCAAGCTCAAGAGTGAAAATGAGAAGCTTAAGAAAGATCTTGAGAAGGCCACAACCACCAACACCGTTGTGATTGAGAACCTTGACAATGATCAAGAATTGGCTCTTGAGAATGAGATGCTTAGAGAAGAGAACAAGAGGCTAAAAGGGTTGATGGCTCTTGAAAAGCAAACATCAAATGAGTCACTCATTGAGGAGAACAAGAAGCTAAAGCAAGAGAAAGAGCATCTCAAGACCGGTTTGAGCAACTTTACAAGAGGTCAATACTTGCAAAGTGAGCTACTCATGAACACCATCATGAAGATGGATAGAAGTGGTATTGGCTACTTGGTAAATCAAGAGAAGAAGATCAAAGCTCAACTAAAACAAAATAAGCCAAAGCCCAAGACAAAGAGATGTTTTGAGTGTGGACAGGAAGGTCACTTACACATGAGTGTGAAACTCCTCCACCACAACCTTTGCTCAAGCATGCTAGACCCTTTGCTTTCAATGCTCACTACATGCTAAGAAAGGATTCTAGTGAAAAGATGAAAGTCATGTTCTTAGGTCCCCTAAACAAGAATAAGACTAAGAAAATTTGGGTTGCTAAGTCACTAGTTGAGAAATTTAAGGGACCCTCTCAAGTATAGGTTCTTAAACAACAAGCTTGATCTCTTGCGTGTGTAGGTGAACTACAAGACCGGTGGAACTCATTGGGTAATCGATAGTGGTTGCACTCAACATATGATTTGTTATCCTCATATGTTCGCCTCACTAGAAGAGAATGGAGAGTGTCAAGAGAAGATCACATTCGGGGACAACTCAAAGGGCAAAGTCAAGGGTTTGGGAAAGATTGCAATATCAAATGATCATTCCCTCTCAAATGTGCTATATGTTGCTTCGTTGAGCTTCAATTTGCTATCCATTGGTCAATTGTGTGATCTTGGCTACCAATGCTTATTCACTCCAAATAAAGTGGTTGTATCAAAGATGGATAACAAGCAAGTGATATTCAAAGGCTTTAGATACAACAACCTCTATCTTGTTGGCTTCACCTCCGAAGATGCAAATTTGATGACATGTTTGTTCACCAAGACTACGCTTGGGTGGTTTGGCATAGGAGGCTAGCCCATGTTGGAATGAACACACTCAACAAGCTATTGAAGAAAGAGCTAGTGAGAGGCTTGAAAGATGTCAAGTTTGAGAAGGACAAACATTGTGGTGCATGTCAAGCCGGCAAACAAGTTGCAAACACTCATCCAATAAAAGCATACATGTCCACATCAAGAGTGCTAGAACTTCTACACATGGATTTGTTTGGGCCAACAACATACAAGAGCTTGGGTGGAAATCTCTATTGTTTTGTGATTGTTGATGACTACTCAAGATACACTTGGACATTCTTTCTTCATGACAAATCCGAAGTGACCACTTGTTTCAAGAAATTCACTAAGAGAGCACAAAATGAGTTTGAAGTGAAGATTAAGAAGATAAGGAGTGACAATGGAAAAGAGTTTGACAACACAAATATTGAAGCTTATTGTGATGAAGTTGGGATCAAGCATGAGGTCTCCGCAACCTATACTCCTCAACAAAATGGTGTAGTTGAGAGAAAGAACCAGACATTGATCACCCTTGCAAGAACAAAGCTAGATGAGTACAACACACCAAAAGAATTGTGAGCCGAGGCAATCAACACCACATGCTATGCATCCAACCACCTCTTTCCACAAAAGTTTCTTGGCAAGACCCCTTATGAGTTGCTCAATGGGAAGAAGCCGGACGTCTCTTTCTTCCGGGTGTTTGGTTGCAAATGCTACATCTACAAGAAGCAACAACATCTAGAGAAGTTTCAAAGATGTTGTGATATTGGTTTTCTTGTTGGCTACTCATCAAAGTATTTAACCATGCCACTGGTTTGATTGAAGAAACATATGATGTGGAGTTTGATGAATCTAACGACTCCTAAGGAGCAATTGAAAATTGTGATGATGTAGGTGATGAACCCTAGAGGGAGGCTATGAAGAACATGTTGGTGGGAGATATCAAGCCTAAAGATGATGAAGATGATGTTCAAGTGATCAATCAACCTTTTTCATCTAATGTGTCACAAGATAATGACAAAGATGAGAGAGTCAAAAATAAAGACACTCATATCTCTCATGAACAAGCCATGGCACAAGCACAAAATGTTGATGCTCCCCAACCTCCTCCTCAAGTGGTTGATAAAAGAAACTCACATCTACTACAAGCACATCCAGAAGATCTCATCATAGGGAGTCCATCAAAGGGTGTTATGACTCAATCTCAAAAGCTTGCTTCTTTTATTGAACATCACTCTTTTGTCTCTTGCATTGAGCCTAAGAATGTAGATAAAGCTCTTCAATCTGGATTGGGTGAATGCAATGCATGAAGAATTGAACAACTTCACCTGTAATCAAGTTTGTACACTTGAAGAGCGTCCAAAAGGTGCAAGGGTCAATGGAACCAAATGGGTGTTCCGCAACAAGCAAGATAACCAAGGCATAGTGATGAGGAACAAGGCAAGACTAGTGGCAAAGGGGTTCTCTCAAGTGGAAGGCCTTGATTTTAGAGAGACCTTTGCACCCGTTGCAAGACTTGAAGCCATCCGTATCCTCCTTGCATATGCATCGCATCATGAAATAAAACTATATCAAATGGATGTTAAAAGTGTATTCTTAAATGGCTTCATAAATGAACTAGTCTATGTTGATCAACCTCCCGGGTTTGAAGACCCTAGATATCCTAATCATGTTTATAGGTTGTCCAAGGCACTATATGGGCTCAAGCAAGCCCCTAGAGCGTGGTACGAACGCCTTCGGGAATTCCTTATTGAGAAGGGCTTCACCATTGGGAAGGTCGACACCACACTATTCACCAAGAAGCTTAATGGGGATATCTTCATTTGCCAAGTTTATGTTGATGATATTATCTTCGGCTCAACAAATGAAGATTATTGCAAGGAATTTGGTGAGTTGATGTTGAAGGAGTTCGAGATGTCTATGATTGGTGAACTTACATTCTTCCTTGGTTTTCAAGTCAAGCAAATGAGAGAAGGGATTTTCATCTCTCAAGAAAAGTACAACAAGGATCTTCTCAAGAGATTCAAAATGGATGATTGTAAGCCAATCAAGACACCAATGCCATCAAATGGACATCTCGACCTAGATGAGGGAGGTAAACCGGTTGATCAAACTCTCTACCATTCTATGATTAATAGCTTGTTGTACCTTACAGCATCTAGGCCCGATATCATGTTTAGTGTGTGCATGTGTGCTCGCTTTCAAGCTTGCCCTAAAGAACCTCATCTAAGTACCGTAAAAAGAATCCTAAGATATCTTAAGCACACCCCAAGCATAGGCCTTTGGTATCCCAAAGGAGCTAGATTCCAACTAGTTGGCTATTCCCATTCGAATTATGTCGGTTGCAAAATTGATATAAAAAGCACATCCAGAGGGTGCCACTTGCTTGGGAGGTCACTAGTATCTTGGTCATCTAAGAAGCAAAATAGTGTGGCTTTATCCACCGCCGAGGCGGAATACATTGCCACAGGGGCTTGTTGTGCACAAATTCTATATATGAAGCAAAGCCTTCTAGACTATGGTGTTGTTCTTGATAAGGTGCCACTTTTATGTGATAATGAAAGTGCCATTAAAATTTCTAATAATCCGGTACAACACTCATGCACCAAGCACATTGATATCCACCATCACTTTCTAAGAGATCATGTTGCTAAAAATGATATATCACTAGAAGGTGTAAGAAGTAAAGATCAATTGGCGGATATCTGCACAAAACCTTTGGATGAGGCTACCTTTTGTAGGTTGAGGAATGAGCTCAATGTTCTTGACTTAAGTAACTTTAAAAAATGAGCTTGTGCTGTCCCTTGCATTGCATTGTAATATAAATCATGTTTATTTTTGGTAATGCATTTAGGGCTTGTCTAACATGGTTATGATAACCCTCATTTTGAGGTGTGAAGAAGCTTAACCTTGGATCAAACTTGACAAGCAACTAGATTTACGTTCTTGTATTGCATTGCATATGCATGAGTGTTGCTTTGTCGTTTCTTTTTGGTTTTGTCTTGAGCAACCGGTGTGTTCGTCCATGAATAGAGAGGGCATTTGATGCTCCCAAGGGTTAAGAAACTATATTGCATGGCCACATGTTGCTCCTCGAGTGTTTATTGCCTATTTTCTTAAAAAGAGTACTAGCCTAAGGCAAAATATTTTAAAAACTTGAGGGTTTGAGAGATGTCACTCATATCAAGTTCCAATTGGTGTTTATTTAGGTCTTATTTGAGTTGGAACTTGGTTGGGAGAAAGCGTCGTGAAGAAAGAATAAGAAAAAGCTGAGAAAGCAGCATCGGACGCTGCACCAAACGCTAGTCTTCTTCCGTCAGGCGCGTTTGGTGCATGCAAGAAGTGGCCAAGCTGCACAACACTCATCAGACACAGAAACGGTGTTCCCTTGACGTTCGACGCAAAAGCGTTAGTGTGTCTGTTGACTCGAGGAAATAGCGCAGAAATCGACTAACACAGGAGCGCGTCCGATGACCACACGACAGACGCGTCTGTTGGTGGAAAATGGATTTCTAGTCCTCTCTGGACTGCATCCGTTGTCACCTAGCTACGTCTAGTGGTTACCACCGGTGTGTCTGATGTTATGAAGAGATGCGAAGTGGATTTAAAAATCTCATCTGACATCAAGGGGCCCACACTCCTATCCTCTATTCACTGATTCACGGGCCTAACTCCTTCTACCTCCTCATTCCAATCACGCCGTTCGACCGTATGCCATGCCACCGCACCTCTCCTAACCCTAACCGTCGGCCGCCGCACACCTCCCATGCCACCACATCTCCACGTCATCTTCGGCCGCTGCGCGCGCCTCACAGTGCTCGCACACCTCCTCGGTGATTTGTGCCCCTTGATGCGCACGCCATCCGCTGAAACTGCCCCCTTGTGTTCGCCCTAGCTCTGCACGAGCGCCATTGCCGCCGGCCTTCATTCCAACCACGCCGTCGAGCCTTTCCTCTCTGACGTTCGTGACTCACTCGGCGTGCTTCTTTCTCCTGTTTGGCATGATTACCCTATGCCTAAGCTGCTCAATGGTGATTATCCTTGTGTGTGGTGCCCCCGTGATCATCAAACCCTTACCTTTTCACATGATATTTGCTCACCTAAGGCAGAAAGTCCATTTTTCATTCAATACTTACCTAGCAATGCTTGCTTCTGATAGGACATTCTTAACTCTAGAAAAATATGTTGCTTAAGTACTCTTTCTGCTCTATCTAATGCAGCGAGTCGGGGCTGTGAGTGACATTTGGTGACAGTGGTTGTGCTACTTGGGTAGCTGAATAGTGGCAGTTGAACCCAGGGCCAAGCCCGCGGGTATGGATTGAGGCCAAGCCTCACAAGGGGTAGTTCACCATCTTGCAAAGATTATTCAGTGGTTGTTTTCTTTCAGAGATGGGCAGTTGAGACAGTTGTTCTTTGTTAGAGGTAGCGAGACAGGGGGAGTTACATCTTATCAGTTGATCCTTCAGCGATAGTTGGTTTCTCGTTCTTGGCACCATGGCTCGGTGCAAAAATGTCAAGGGGCTCTTCTAGTGGCCCTCCTGGTGGTGATGGGGGTGACAGTCCTCCCCGCACCACAAAGGTGGCTCGAGGCAAGAGCAAAGTGCTTGCCAAGAAGAAGCGCTCCAAAGAGGAGCGCGAGGAAGAGGAGGCACTAGCTGTGGCACGAGCTGCAGAGCTGGCAGAGGGAGGTGGCAGTGGGAGTGCTATTCTGATTGGGCACACTCGTACTCACGTCCCCTTAGTGGGGTGTATACTTGGCACAGAGGCCACAGAGGAGGCCGAGACTCAGCCTAAGGAGACAGTGGGGCAGGAGCAGCGAACTTCACCTCCTCGTCATTCTGGAAGCACCACGTGTTCTCAGGTGACACCAGCACCTGCTCTAGAGAGACTCATACGAGGGGGTCACCCAGCACCACGAGGTTCTTGATGGACAGAGGTAGTACACTACGACCTATGGGCTCGCCAGATACAGGGGTTTTCGCAAGGTTACACTTGAGGTTGGTTTTCGCTTGAGAGGTAGCCCAGGGTTGACTACTTTTAGATAGCTATTTAGGAGGACATCCACCGAGTGTATGCAAATGCCAATGTCCTTGTTACAACTCACTGGAGGATCTCAGTACAGGGGATTGTTGACCTTGTTGGAGAGGAGCTCCACACATACTTGTCAGTCATACCAGGACTTGTGGACCTTATCGGCAGGAGTGGCTCGTACATGCTGTCTTAGGTCAGAGAGTTCTTCGCCACCATCTGGATTCACCCTGACCATAGCATGATCTCTTTCAGCTTTCTGGGGCAGCAACGTGAGATATCTAGTGCCAAAGCTAGAGAAATTCTGAGGATACCACACCAGGCAGTCCAATTTCACTAGATCTGCTACCCTAGTGTGGATCCCCCTAGACGCCCTCACAATGGGCTTGTTCCTCCAGTGGACGACGTCAGGTGTCTGTTCAGTGGAGATTTTGGAGAGGGCTCCAGCATGAGACCTCGTGATATGATACCTTTAGTTCGAATTCTAGATAGCATTATTAGGCGGATGATCCTATCCCGTCTAAACTTCTGGGATGGAACCACTCGCATGCAGCAGTGGCTTCTGCCACACTTTGTCAGGGGGATCCTGTTTGATATCTAGGATTTGATGCTCTGCGAGATTGAGGATGCTATCTATGAGAGCTTCAAGGCAAAGAGGCACATGCACTATGCTCACTGGATCTCTTTTCTGATCTATATGGGAGTTCAGCCTATGCTCCCAGCTTGTGTTCAGGAGTGGAGCACCACTACCTTCAAGTTCCCCAGCTACGACTACTCTCAGCTTGTTCGTCAGGTCACTACAGCTACACCAATCAGAGTGAGTCATAGGCCGATCATGCCATAGACAGCGGCAGAGCAGGATGCCACTATTCAGGACATAGTCGCGGCTAAGCTACCCGGGTGGATGTATCAATGAGTATCCCATTCTGACTCATCCAATTCATGCCCAAAATAACATCTATGCCTAATCCAGGCAAAACCACTAAGGCAAGGGAGTACTTTTGCCCCTCTATCTCAAACTCTAGATTCCCCACTACTTTATTTGTGGAAATATTCCCACTTGCCGCACTAATGCAATAACCCCCACCTTCAACAGTATGTAATTTGTGTGCAAACTTTGATGCAAACTTAGGACTGATAAAGGAATGTGAAGCACCTGAATCAAATAGTACCACTACAGGATATTGGTCAACTAGAAACTTACCAGCGGTGACAACCTCACCAGATGGGATTTCCTCAATACTGTTATAATGAGCATGCCCCTGACGGCCACCTTGATTGACATTCTTCTTAGGATAAGGACAGTTCCTGGACCAATGAGCATCACTGATAAAATCATTGAAGGTAGTACACTTGCTAGTGCCCATGGTCTTCATCAGTTTTGGGCCAAGGCCCCTTTTAAAGCTAGCAATTTTCTTAGCATCGGTATCCACAAACTCGGTTGCATACCTTGCCAGATTGTTGAAAGATTGCAGATATTCAGTCAAACTTTTATTACCCTGCGACAGCCTCATGAATTCTGTGTGCTTGATAGCCATAAGACCTAGAGGAATATAGTTCCCACGGAATGCTGCTTTGAACTGGTCCCACGCAACCGGGACATTTGCAGGCAAAGTGGAACGGTAGTGGCTCCACCAAATACCTGCTGCAGTTGATGAGAAGCATATTCAGTCTTTAGCTCATCAGTCAAGCGAAGCAGACGAAACTTCTGCTCAATAGTGTTCAACCACTCGTCAGCTTGCAGCAGTTCCTCCGCCTCCTTAAAGAGCGAGGGCTTAGTGTCAAGAAAATCCTTGAAATCACTGTATTGATTGGGTTCCGGCCCTAGCGGCCATGACGAGCCTCCCGGTTGGCAAGCTGGCGCATAGCATCTGCCAGCATGCGCTGCCCTTCTACCACGGTCTGCATCAGCTCAGCCGGGGTAGGTGGTGGCGGAGGGGGTGGTTGTTCCTCATCCTCATTGCCACGACCCCGACGGAGGTTGTACGACATCTGCAAAATGCATAGCCAATGAGCACTGACGATATAGGAAATTTGTAGATGAATTATTGTAAATAGGTCAAACTGACTTCATGAAAATGACTTTGCAAAGAATTAAGGCACAATAATTCATCACAACCGCACAATCCATTCAAGCGCATCAATTAACGCAATCATGTGTGGGCATCCAACAAGATGTATTTTGATAAAAGGCTCACTCACAGGGAGCACAGCAGTGACTAAACCATTTACTTTAATATCTACGTGACTTTTGACCTTTCGTACGGGTACTCGGTTTCGATCCCAAAATTTATAATTGACTGAGAAAGACTACTTCAAACTGACCACAAAGAGACTTCTCAACGGTAGAGTTCCATGGTGGATCTGACTAGCCACCTCGATACCAGCGCGTGCCAAGCAGCACAGCCTTATGTCGCGTGCCACAGGAGGCCCTCGGTTTCGTCGCTGCACCGAAGGTTGCTAATCGTGATACCATCACCGAACGCAACACAATAAGACATTCATTTGTGATCGAAATTAACAGGTTCAAACTAAACATCCAGGAAACATATGGTTCGACCTTATATCCCAAAAGCCAAGTTATTACAAAGCCTCACTCCAACACCGGGAGGGCACAAAAGATGATCCTAACATCATAGCTACATGATGACTACTCTAAACATCGTCCTCAGAGTCGGTGTCAAGGATCTCCCCGCCATCCTCGTCGCTAGCAGGCTCTAACTCCTCATCTTCTTCTTCTTCTGGTTCTTCTTCTGGTGGGGCATCCGGTGGCCCATTGACCTCCACTTCATCATCATCTTCAGCCATGAAGATTCCCGAACCCATCTCCTCATCTGCGTTATTGTCCCGAGGCAACAGAGGATTGAGCTGGTTATTCAGGCAGTGCACTTCTTCATGAAGATTGTCATTGTATTCTTCTGCATTCTCCAATTGTTGCTCGAGCTCCACCTGACGAGCTCTCAGGATGTTCTCTTCGTGTCAGGCTTCATCCCTCTGGTTCATGACATGGACTAGCATGCGTTGACAGTTGCGATTGGCTACTGTCAACCTCTGGACCGCAAGTGTTTCCTGATCTCGGTCATGGATCACTTGCTCCAGTTGCTGCTGCGCCGCATTCCTAGCAGCAGTAACCTCTGCCAACTCAGCCCTCAACCTTTCCACCTCAGTGGGCTTGGGGCGGGGCTCACGTGGAGCGAGCTGGTGGTGAGGGACCCTACCTCCGGTTGACTTGCGAGCGGTCCTCTTAGTGCGTGCCATCTGTAGCCACAAGAGACGACTTAAAGTGAGGACAATTTAGGGGATACGAAGTTTAATTTAGTCGAGACTATTGGAACTTTTAAGGAGGGAGTGAAATGACATGTATGACATAATTAAACATGATGCATGCACGTTCCGTACGCCCTCTCACCTTAGTAGAAACCTAAATTTCTAACGCTAGGCGGTGGCATACATACGTTCTCTCATATAAGCGAAATTATCGGTCTACTCGTTACGCTGTTAGTGTACCTGCAGAAAGTCTCATTTCAGCCCAACAGTTTCCCAATATAAACACACAAAAAGCATTAAATTAAATACTTTTCATATACACATCCCCTGATATATATACTTTAGTATCAAAGCTACCCGATATATAATCCCACAATTAAGTGCTTACATAATTACATGGTTTGAACATGTAAGTATGCAAGTCACCAAAGCTGCTCTCCCCTAGATCGCCGGTTGGATGATCATACTCTCACAACTCACACTTACCAGAGCGTCGAGGCAATTGATCCATACATTACCACCCAAGTGGATGGCATCCATACAATATCACGCCGTATGGACGACGAAACAAAAACAAACAAGGCCCCCAAGTTAGTCTTTATCATAAGCCACCTAAGAGTCCTTATTTGGGCTAAGGGATGTGATCATTGGCATACCTATAAAAATTAATTTTTAGAGTTTTAACCCTTTTCATAAACAAATACTTTTGTTTTTAAATACTCGTACGATGTGTTTAATGTTGAATTATGCTCCGATACCAGCTGTAACAGAACCGACCAAATTATAAGAGCACAAGTACAAAAACAAGCACCGAAGCGCTCAAATTTTCGAACTTGAGCCCATATAATCCCGGTAGTCAATCGAAACCACGAAGGATTTCAAACCAACTTGCTTACAACCAAGATCGCATCATTCAACATACACATCATACGTTACATTTCACAAGTAGTCCGAAATACGCTTACCCACACGGATTCACAAATTATTACAAACCAAGTTCATAAAGTAGCGGAAGCATAACACACACCAGTTGTTTAAATACTACTGCCAGTCTTACTGATCAACATCTCGCAAAAGCATTAGGGAAAGTACATAAAAGATGATCACACCCTAGTGATCTAGTCTTCGTCACCCGCAGGGTGGAGACAGGTCTTGTAGAAGCCTTGATAAAACATATCATCTGCAACAGGAGGGAATAAACCCTGAGTACTGGAATGTACTCAGCTAGACTTACCCGTCAAAAACCAGAAATAAGATGACACCAAGGATTATGCAAGGCTTACACAAGAGGTTAGCTGACATCAAATTTTGCAGAAAGGCATAAGTAATTGAAACTCTTTTAACCTGTACTAGCAGTTATTTTTAGCATTTACCTGTCATCTATCTTAGCACCTGTACTAAACAAGCACTTGATTATAATCAAACAATTATTAGCATTATATCCATAGCAGGTATAAATTATGGCAACATTGTATCATTCACTTAACCAACTCTTCAATTAATGAGATCTATGTTGCCGCTGCTCAAGTCAAGTGCTCACTAACCGGGAGCGACGGCGATTCGAATCGAATTCCTATCCAGCTGGAGGGGTATTTCTAACACTCACCGAGTCACGCCTGGCGAGGGCTGCTCAGGTCATCTTTCGTACAGTTCAGGAGTCGCGGGTCCGAATAATGTCGTGTCCCCAAGGGTGACACTCTGCCAGGTGATAGGGACTCTAACCCCCCCTTGGTCTCACGCCAATGTCCCCAAGCACATCCTTTCTCTCCTCCAAGATGCAACCTACCATTCGATTCCCGGCCTGAACCATACTACTCGACTTCGCGGTCAGAACGACTTATCCGGCCAACTAAGTGTTAGACTGCGTTCAACATGACTCAAGGACGTACAGCGAATCGGTCCTTAAACGACTCAGACGGGCATAGCTCCACACCCAAGACGTGAAGTGTCTTGCGGCTGTACTATCGAGCTCCCGCCCGGTCTCAATTTCATTTTAAGGCATGGTTCCATCCACGATAGCCATAAAGCCACTCGTGACCCATTCCTACATCTCGCGGATGACCGGAAATCACCCGACCTCTACCGGACTAAGCAGGGCTAAGCATTGACACGTGCTTAAACCTAATTAGGATTAAGTACGATATCTGGACAAGGACAGGTATAATGCAGCAAGTGTTTTCATACAACTCCTACAACTTAATGCAGTAAACAATTAAAAGTACTCAAGATTAATTTATAAAACAATAGGTTCAGCATGCATCGGGGCTTGCCTTTTAGAAAAGTGGACGGCCGGTGATCTGGACACTCAGGCAATTCCTCAGCGGCGCCTCCTCCGTCGGCTGGTTCCTCTGGCTCCTCCGGCTGCTCCTGGATTTCCTCCGGGATCGCTTGCTCGAACTCGAGGAGAGTTACCCCCTCCGGAACACCTATTGCATGAGTGCATAATAAATTTCATGGATGCATAATGAAAGATGCAACATGCTCGGAATGAAATGCATTACATCACTCCTAAAGCTCTATTCAAATCACTTCAATTATTAAGTACAAATTTCCTCTCCGGTAGAGAAGTACTCACCTAATCTACTCAACCTAAGGTATAGCTGTTCCTCTTCTGTTAAGGCCCTAACACGTAACAATCACAAGAGTTACATTACTTAGGTTACCACATCCAAACACCAAAATATCACAGCAAGACATTCTGGACAGCAGCTAAATGTTTCTATCATAACTGGAGATTCCTAACTCCAAAAGATATGATCTAAGACAATATAAAAAGCTTATAAAATGCCCTACAAATCATTTTCAGACCTCAACCCTTAATTCCTAAGTTTTTCAGGTTGAATTTCCCAAGTTCCAGAAATCTGTCCCCTCTAAATAGAGAGCAGCCAATTCTGGACTGTCACTTAAAACAGCAATAACTCCTAAACTACTAAGCCAAATGCCCCGAAATTTTGACACAAGCTAGTTCAACAAGTTTACTACAACTTTGGTATTCACAAGTTTTCCAGCAAAGACCCTTATTAATGGTCAACCATAAGGATACTACCAACTGTCCAGAAAACCTAAAATTGGGAAGATTAATTATTTATTCATATGGCAAACTTCCTCTAAGACCAAACTAATGTTACCAAAAGTTCACATAGGTCACAAAAACACCAGAAAGTAAGGTGTGCCCACCTAGAATATTTATTTACACCCCTTTCTTAATTTACTTAATTAATTAAGTAGAATTTTAATCATATATGTAAACTGCTTATAAAATTCCACAAAATTACAGGAGACTCTCTAACCCAAAAGGACGCTACTGTAAAAATTTGAACTAAAGTTATTCACAGAAACTCCCTACACAAAATTCACAAGCCAAAAGGCTGATTTTTGTATAATTAACAAATCACATTGGAAAGTATCAAACAACAGAATTAATATTTTTCTTAAACACTTTAGGGTACCAGAACACTCTCCAAAAATTTATATGAACATTGCACATGTAGAAAAATTACTAAAATTCATTCATATATTTCCTAAAACAACATGATATCATTATAACTTGAAAAGTACTCAAGCACTAGTGCCCAAATTTTTACCAGAGCTAATACAGGTATAAATTAACCTACCCACCAAATTTCATAATTTTTAGAACACTACAACTCAAGTTATTCATTTAACAAATTTGCCTTCATTTTAAAACACATTTCAAAGACCTATTTAAATCTCCCAGAAACTAAACATCACATATCAAATTTATATTTTTCTAAAATACTACACATCATGCATAGCCTAACAAAATTTACTTCATAATTTTTGAGCAAGTAAAACCCTAGATATACATTTTCCAAATCTTATCTAAAACCGTGACAGAATAAAGAAAAATGAAATAAATCCTATTCGCTACGGGGCCGGCCTGGGAATGACGCGGCCCACGGCGCGCGCGCGGCCTGCTCGGCCGTACCGCCCGCGCGCGGCACCTGCCAGGTGGGGTCGGCTGGCAGTGAGAGGGGAGCAGAGAGGCGACGGCCGCGGGCCCCGACGAGCTCCCGCTTGCTGACGACGACGTCTCCGGCGACGGGAAGAGCACCGACGGGTTCTACGTGACCTCCCGCATCACCTAACCCTCGAATCATGGATTCTACCCAACCCTAGCTACGACGGCCATGGCAACCGCGGCTCGGAGGCGGTACCCGGTGGCGCTCCGGCGAGCTCCGGGAGCAAGGGACCTAGGTTGGGTGCACTACGGCTTCTAGAGGAGATGGCAGACCTATCCATGCTAAGGACACGGACGGAGGTGGGGCGAATGCGGCTGACCGCGTGAGCACCGAGTCAGCGGCCATGGCGCGGCAGCGCACGACCGCGTTCCAGCGTGTACCGTCCACCCCTGCCAGTAACATCATAGCCTAAGCTTCTCTACTCGACCCGGAACCCAGAACAAGAGCTAGCAAGAATGGAGGGTGACGGTAGTGAGCTGGCCACGGTGAGCCGCCGTGCGAACGAAAACGCCGGTGAGGTCTCGCGGTGGCGGAAATGGAAATTCACTCTCACCTCTACACAATTGGATTAGGCAACGGATGGAGGACGTGGAGGGGACTCTGGCGGAGCGGTGGACGGGGTTTGGGTGACTGTGGTGTGACGGTGAGCTCGCGCGACCACGGGGAAGGGTGCGGCGGTAATGGCGCCTCCATTTTTCGCCTCGGTGAGCACGGCAAGAGCGAGAGGTGAATGGGGAGGGTGAGTGCGAGTGAGTGTAAGGCGAGGTGTCGGCTCGGTCTTCATCTCCGCGCCTGGGCTCGCGACGTGGAGGCGACGGCAGGGCGCGAGCGCCACGCGGCTCCCTTGCTCTGCACAGCCGCCACGACAGCGTAGCTGTCTGTCGACTGAATGGAGCCCGATGCCGACTGAATGGAGCCCGACGTGGTGGTCTGACAGCGAAAGTTTGACGTTGATTAACTTGTAAACGAGCTCGAATTAGTGAAATCTCCAATTAGCAAAGTCGTAGCCCTATGCAAGGACTACAAGTTTGTAAGAGAGATCGGGGACTGGTTCGGCTTGGTTAGTGATATACAGGGCCCTGAAGTGAGGTACCCGGAAACTGAAACCGAGTTTCAGTTAACCAACCGACTGAAACCCACTTTTCCAGGCACCATAGCTCCTAAACCATTTAGAACTAGGTGATGGTGATGTTGACAATGTTATAGAGCTAAGTGAGTACTACAAAAGTGTCAACATGAGTTGGGGCTGGTTTGGTCCGGTTTGCAAACTACAAGCTTCCAAAGTAGGCCACTATCAAACTGGAGGGACACTTTTGAGACTTAGAAAATTTCTAAGTGCTGAGACAGCCCCTCTAGCTGACTTGTGGGCCAATTTTGAGCATGCTCTGGTCATTTTCATGAGATGACCATATTGAGACTTTTGTTCCCCATAAAATTCCCTACAACTTTGATTATGGGTGCTCCTGCATGCAAGGTATCTAAGCTAGACTTTTTAATTGGTCAAACTAAGGCATCCTAGGGCCAAATGCTGGTCAACAACACCTTGAAGGTCATTTTGGTAATTTTGGTCAACATGAACATTGCTCCATTAATTACTCTAAGTGAGATTAAGGGATTGTAGGATGCAATTAGCCACTCTACCCCTTAGTTACATAAAAATTCTAGGGTCACAAGATTGGAACAAATCAAAACCCTAAAACACTCAATTTTGTTGCAAGCAAAGTAAACATAATGAGATGATGAATGTCCATGCTTATGCCATGCAATGCAATTATGGAGCTAAACACCTGAGGTGTTATAGCCCGCCCTGCACTGTCACGTGCGTATGCCCTTAAGTGCGACCTGACGTAGCCTCGGGTAGCATGGGGCATGCCAACTCCCCACGTGTTGGGACGATGCCACAGTTTGGGCTTTCCACGCGTGGGACAGCGATGGATAGCCGGTGTCTGCCTCGGGTTTGGATGTTTATTGCTCGACTCTCAATTTCACCCTGAGCCATCAGGGGAGGCGGGATCCCCTCGGAGGGGTCGAGAGAGGCAAAGTTCGTGCCCCAACCATCGGGCGAAACGGAGTCCATGCCCTTAAGGCCGGGCGGGACAAGGCCGGTCAGGCTGGGTGAAACTTATGCCCTGACCCTCGATCGTCGTGAGCCTTGCCCCTCGAGGGGTCGAGCGAGACGGGACTTACGTCCCAGTCACCGGGTGGGCGGAGGCGGATGCCTAGGTCCCTTTGAACGACTCTAGGCCTCCTTGGTAGAGGTCCATGGCCGAGTGCTGTCCCCCTGATTGGAAGGGCGGCCCTAATGATTTATCAGGGACTTTTATCAGGGTACCCTAATATTGGTACCCGACCCCAAGCCCCTAGTGATTTAGAGTGATCATCCTGGCAATATTTTTGCCCATCAGAGGGTGCGCGCATGCGCATTCGCTTGGCGTAGCCCCTGAGGCTACGGAGGAGCGAGTGACTCTCCGTTGGCTCTTTCTTAGCATTAGGTTCGGGTGACCTCCTTAGAGCGCTTAGGAGTTCCGCATGGCATGCATGGCCTAGGAGCCCCTGAGGGAGTCTTTGGACTGGACTTTTGGTTTCTGGTTCAGATGCGGCCATCATCTTTAGGCCTCATTGTGAATCTGAGCCCCTGAGCCCCCGCGCATGGCGGGGGTCCGGTCGAGGGCTCAGTTCGTCTGGTGTTCGCTACCCTTCACGTGTTTCTTAGCAAAACAGAAGGGGTGGCCCATGCCATGATTTTCCTCATTGGGCTAACCATGGTGCCAAGTGTTGGGCATTCTTAACGTCATTACCAAAAGTAGACTTAGTTTTCTAATTCTGATAACGGCGCCAAAAATGCCGAACCTATCCCTCATGCCACTTAAGCCAAGTTGTCATCCCCAGCATGATATGAGAGACGCGGTATTGAAATATGCAACTGCTCTTCTAAATAAATAATAAATAAGATCTGCAAGCGCACAGATTAATACCGATGTAGCATTTTAACCGGGAAGTATTCCAGGTATCGTTATTTATATTTTTACCACTGGGAAGGGATTACTAACATCAATGTTGATTATGGAATGGAATATAGGAATGAGTATCAATCATTGCATGTATAAGTGAGAGCATTCATCTATCTCTTGCATACAGGGGTAAGTGTCACATAAAATATAGATAAAGTATGAATGGTGACAAAGATAATTAATCTGATCAGCTAGCCACATATAATAATGATAAGCACCTCAACAGATATTCTAGCAAGTCATTAGCATGGTATTAGGACGAACTACAAGGATATTTACTAAGTTATTCTTAACTATAAAGTCTAGCATATCATAGTTAGTGCAAATACACTTGGCAATCATTGCAAGAAAGGACTACGCCCATGCATAGTGATATTATCAAGGAAGATGAGAAACATAGCAATCACTCCCCCGTAATAATGTTGCTCTGCCTGCCTTACACACGGGAGGGGGACTATATAAGAACCAACGAAGCTGCCACCATCGCGGACCACCCCACGATCCGGCATATAAGGTGCAATCACAGATAAATATGGTCTAAGCACCACGCCTACACAATATTTATCATTTACCCATGGATCCGATGGATAAACGCTATACGATCCTAAACATGTATATAATTCCAATCTGACTAAGCCAAGCGTATAACTACGATAAACTAAGAACAATATAATCGCAAACATAAACAAGTAGAGCATAGTCATAATCAATATATTGAAATAGAACAAAGTTGTATTCATAATATTGAAGAACAAAGATGAACAATGAAGAACAGTAAAGGAATTACCAAGAATCCTCTTGACAGATCCGGAAACCAATCGAAGATTGACTCCTTCTAGTTCTAATCCTATGTAGCTATGCTATACTAGAGATCTAGTTGATGTGGTGGCTCTAGGGCTTGATCAGAGACTCTCCTCCTAAGATTAGGGTTTGAAGAATGAGAATGAGGGAGTGCCTCCTCCAGGGGCTAGGGGTCCTGCTTATATAGCCCCCTCAAGTGAACGTGGGCCGTCGGATCGAACCGACATTAATCGCACGGTTTTCCTTGATCCCTTAGGTCGGTGGAGCATAATCCGCGAGACGGAGCCTGATTGGCTCTCGGGCCAGGGCGGGCGCCCTAGGGAGCAGGGCGGGCGCCCTGCCTCCGGGCCCGTTCGGCCTCCCGTTCGATCTCGTGGCTTCTGGAGTCTTCTAGATGATAGAAAATCGGTGAACACGTTATTATCTCTATGTAAACTCGACGTGTGGGCCTTTTCTCCGTATTTTCTGATAACCCCCTGCAGAAACAAACAAACACCAAAACTCATGGAATTCTGTCAGATAAAACCCTAAGTCTAGGTGTTGGTTACATTTGGATCCTTTTCTTTATTTATTTGATAACTATATTTGGTACTTAAGGACCGTCAACAAACTCCCCCAAGCTTACCTCTTGCTCGTCCCTGAGCAAGGATAGACTCATTATGGATCAGAAGTTGCTGCAACACCTTTGAACGTTGACCGTACATATGCTTTCAAATAAGGTCTCATCCCTGAGTTAGAGTAAACTGTCAAGACTTAAAACTTACTCATTTTACTTTCACTATGGGGCTTGCAACCGTCACCTGCATCTTGAGTGGTTAAAAGATAGAACGGTCTAGTCAAACGCCATGTCTCTTATTCTTGATCAGCTATAGCTCTGGAGTTTTTTTTTCAAATAAAACTCAGAGATTCCTTATATGACTTTCTCGGGTCTCTCTTTTGTGGTATTTCTGGATCCTTACCAAGACAGTAATGGTATATGCCTTCTCTCTCAAAGTATGTGGTATTTATGGTATAAGGCGTAGTGACATTGCCTTCTCTCTCACCCTACTCTAATAAGGCTTTGATATCTGGAGCTCATAGGTGGGAGATACAGTATACATACTCATAGAACATTTATTGCATAGTCAAACCATGGATCCAGAGAAACAAGTCAATAAGTCAAATCAAGATGTGCATGTGTGGTGAATGAGTGGTGTATGGTGATGATGGTGATAACAAAAGTCTAATGCTCTTTTTGAGGGAATACATACCTTTCTTGCTTTTTAAAACTTTTGAGGGGAATCAGATGCTCTATTTTTTTCTCTCTTTTGTTTTCTCTCAGGTGGGTATCTTGTACCCCTAATTCTACTGTCGGACACTTGTCCATTTTTACCTCTCGTCTCACTTTTTCTTTCTTCGAGGTTCCGAGCACTTGCTCCTTTTTATTTCCTCGTATTTATATTTTTTTAGAGCAATCTCCCTCTTTTGAAAATATAGCAAGTGGTAGTAGAAATGACTTGAACATTAACTTCACAGGGAATAATAGGAATGGGATAATGTTTTTGGCTATTCTCTCCCGGGTCAGGAGTAGAATAATTTTGGGTGAATCTGGAGATGGAAATGAGTGGATATATGTGGATGCGTACTTCCGGAGTAGAAGCAGCATGTATGAGTGAACGTGCAAGTGAATCTTGATTTTAACCACATGACAAGTTCCTAAGGGTCTACACAGCTTGACCACACTCAATGCCCATAAGCAGTAAGTAGTAAAAGTGCGGCTCTTATTCTAACAAGCATGTATATATATGGCTGTGGTAAGAATTTAAACTCTCATCATACAGGAACTCATCATGCAACATTTTAAAGATTTTCAAAGATAAAATTCTCCAGAATTCTAGCATCTCTAGGAACAGATAAACAGCAGCTCAACCTTCCCATATCATATCCGCTAACAACTTAGACTTCAGATCAAGTTCTCTTCCCACTAGTTCAGGTTTAGAGCCAGTTTTAAATTATAACAGTTATGTCTAAACTAGAGAGAAAACAAATTTGAAAATTAGGCAGAGCAACCATTCATCATATCCATGCTAGAGTTTTATTTTCAAGATTCAGTTTAGCATAGCTACTTTATTTATTTATTAAACTAAGCAAATATATATAAACACAAAATATTTATTTGGGTTTTCATGATTATGCATCTTTTTATTTTAATAAAGCATAGGTATAAATGTAGATAAAAATACTTATCGGGATAAATGGGGGTGCTCTCCCCCAAGCTGGATCTTGACGTAATTTCTTCTGATGTAGCTAGCAGGTGCAGAGGTGTATTTGAATGTCGGCAGCACCCTGACAACGATTAGGATGTCCTCCATCTGCTAGTCTTCCTGAATTCTGTGGAGCTCAAATAGACAACAAAGCTTCGTGGAACTTGATTAAGCGTTAGCATAAATATCTAGCCTTTATCATGTTTGAGCTTCCTTGATAAATGTCACTCTCTATTTTTATTTTCATTTTTATAGAACAGAAAAAATATATTATTATTATTATATTTTTTATGCCACCACAGTGAATGTACTTATGGGTTTTATGCCACTCGCATACTCACATGGGGCTTACTGTTTTTTCAACATTTTTTTTAGACAGAATGAACATGATTAACTGAGCAATAATTAAAGGGAAAATGATAACTACCAAGTTTACCTCTTGGCACGGCGTTCGGTGTTTTTAAGTCCTCCGAACAGGACTTCTTTTCATCTTAGTTGTCCTGGGATTTGGGTGGCGTAGACAGTGGTTCCGGCAGCGCCTCCTCTTCTTGTGTAACTGTCTTCACTTTCCATACCCGACTTGGCGCTTCGGTCTCCTGTTGTGTATCCTCGGGCCTTATGACCTCTCCTTCATAGTCTGCCCATACGTCCTTGATGGTTTGCCTCCTTTGGTTACGGTTACGTCGCCTTCTTCTTGTCCTGACCTGCTTAGAATCTTCAACTATATAGTTAGGGTCATTAAAGTAGCGGCGTACCTTCTCAGAGGGGAAATGCACATGGACTTCTCCGGTTCCAATGTAGATGATTGCTTTGACGGTGCCTAGGAACGGTCTTCCTAGGATGATGGGTGGATCGTACTCGTCGTCTCCCATGTCAATGACCTTCGACCTTTCGGGATGTCTGATCTGCCATCTGGAGCTGAGTGTATGTTGGTTTCAAGGGCATGGTTCCGTACAAGAGCTGATAGGTGCCTGTCGCCATTATGTTGACGCCTTATCCAGTGTCGCAGAGCGCCTTCTGAAAGGAGTATCCATTGATTGAGCACTCAATGCTTGGCATACCTGGGTCGTCCTTCTTATTCAGGAAGGGCGACTTGAGTCGACCATCTTGACCTCCTTGAACTGCAGTGACCATCTTAGCTGATTCGGTCCATCCTTGGTTGTTCTTGTTCTGCTTGATCCTCCTGTTGGTCCTCTTCCTTGATTCATGTTGGGGTTGCTCTGGGATTTGTGTAATCTTGTTCTTGAAGGAAAACGTCTCCTTCCTCCCCTTGATGTTGAAGTTGATCTTCGCAGCGCTGGCGTAGATGACAGCTCCCGAGGTGTTCAGGAATGGCCTTCCCAGAATAACTGGTGACCTCTCATCGGACCCGGTCTCTATCACCACGAAGACAGCTGGAGCATACGAGGTACCAACTCGGACACACATGTTCTTTAATATTCCTTTAGGAAAGCTTAGTGTCCGATCTGCAAGCTGCAAACACATAGTTGTTTCTGATAAAGGATATGTAAAGAATTTTTCATACAGTACCCTGGGCATAATGTTGACGCTGGAGCCAAAGTCGCAGAGTGCTTCTGGGAAGTCCACCATGCCGATGGAGATCGGGATGACGGGGCGTCCTGGATCGCCTCTCTTGACTGGCAGAAGGTCATTATGTACTCCGACAGCGGGATTACTGTTGATATTTGGTAACGCAATTAGGAAATAGGATCCGCAAGCACACGGATATCGGTGAGCACTTCACCCGAGATGTTATCCTAGGTATCGTATTTATATTTTTACCTTTAGGAGAAAGAGTGCATCTGACTAACCAAATCTATTACTACTAACCTTTAGGCTACAACCACTATGATTCGATGTGAGTGATGTATAGAGAAGACTACAACCGCACTCTTCTTCTAACCTTGGTAAGGATGATCTACTGTTCTATTAGGGAGGTTTACGGAATCTAGACACCACAAAGGATGTTCAACCCGCACCTATAAACCCTATCGATCCTGCTAACGGGATATGGAATACAAAGGTAACTCGGAATTGTCACGTTCCTTGCTACTACCACGGTCCAGCTAGACGAGGGGATATCTATGAGTATCCTAGCTTAGACACCACGTTTACGCTAGAGATGATTACTCTAAACTCTACGCGAAGAGATCAAAGTAAACTCATAAACCAAAGAACAATAAAACAAAGAACTTACTAGAATTTAGAAGTCGAAATACTGAAGAATCCTGAGAACAAGCCTCGGGTTAGGAGAACTTGATCCCGTAGGTACAACCTCGGAGTAGACACCGACAGGCCGGCTTCCTCCGATCTACACCTCCACTCTATCTCTCTCAATCTAGTAGAACTAATTCTACTCTCACATTGGATGCTAAGCCCTAAGAGGTGGGAACCCTAGAGGGAACCTCTCTCTCTAAACCCTAACTAGAGATATGCAACTGAATAATGAATTGGGGTCTTCTCCACCAGGGGTCAGGGGTCTTGCTTATATAGCCCTTTTGGATGAATCTGGACCGTCGGATCAAATCGACCTTCATCCTACGGTTTTCCTTGATCCTCAAAGGCGGTGGAGCATAATCCGCGAGACTCGACCTGATTGGTCCCGGGGGCAGGGCGGGCGCCCTAGGGCACAGGGCGGGCGCCCTGTGTCCTGGCCCGTTACGGCTCCTGTTCGTTCCCGTGGCTTTTGGAATCTTCTAGATGTAAGATAATTACGTGTTCGGTTAATATCCCGTCATTAATCCGACATGTGGGCCTTTCTTCCGTATTTCCTGATAACCCCCTGCAGAAATAGATAAACAGCAAAACTCGTGGAATTCTGTTAGATCAAACCCTAATTCTAGGTGTTGCTTGCATATAGGTCCTTTTCTTTATTTATTTGATGGTTATAATTGATACTTAAGAACCGTCAACAAACACCCCCATACTTAGGCTTTTACTCGTCCTCGAGAAAAGGTTGGTTAATAAAACATCTGGGGTTGAAACATTCTTTCATACCTGCAGGGTGTTGTAAAAATCCACTGTGCACTCATAGTCAGGGAAATATATGGTCAGAGTAAAGAGCCTTTCTTCTTCTTAATCCCTATCACTTGGAGTTTTTACATATTTTTGAAAAGAAAAACTTAGCATACCTTTATCCTCATAGGTGCTCTCAGAGTCACTCATTATCTTTTATATTTCTCTCTGAGGCTGTTTTGATTTTGCAAAAATAATTCTTTAAGCATACATACCTTGCATTTATTGTATGGTCAAAACCGGATCCGAGGAGAAGAATGCCATACTCTTAGATCAAAGATTTTGAAAATTAAAAACTTGTCACTCTTACTGGCATATTGCTTATTAGAGGGACCATGGGCTATCATTTTCTTTCCATCATATTTTTATCATATCTCATTTTTTTTCATTTTGGGTGGATACCGAGGTACCCCTAATTCTACTGCCGGACACTTGTCCATTTTTTCCACGAGGTTATCGAGCACTTGCTCCTTTTTATTTCCTCGATATATTCATAGTTTTGCATAGCCCATGCCTCTAACGCAATAATACTTCGGAAGAGTGAATCTTTCTGAATAAAAATGTCTTGATCTTAGGAGTATGATAAATCTCTCAACAAGGGTCTAACTTGTTTTGAACAAACTCAATACAAAGCAGATAGCTTTAATTAATATTTTCATGTTTAGCAGGCATATAAAACTTGAGGATGGTAGCTATAATTTTGAGATTTTTAAAACAAATTCTCCAAGCAATAAAGATACTAAGAATAAGGTACTCATACCCTTACCATCTCTTATTCCACAATGACTTTTAGCAACACAGGGTTTTGAAATAATTTTAATAATTGCAGGTTTCCAGGAAATATCACAGAGTGAGATTGATCATGATTATAAGCATTTTTATCCTTTTAATTTATCATGTTTAGAGAGATAAAATTTTGCACAAACTAAGGTGAGTGTGTAAGTGTGTAATAAAAGTGTACAGAGTGTGTACCTGGTTCATGGAGTGGTGCGATCGAAGTGTGTGTGACATGTCAGGGAATCTCCCCCATACTTGTTTTCTGCTTTCTTCGTCATTTTGAAGTGTGATAGCTCCGTGGGATGATGAATGAATTACCTTGAATGGTCCTTCCCATTTGCTCCGGAGCTTTCCATGCCCGAAAAGCTTCACCCTGGAATTAAAAAGTAATACCTTATCTCCGGGTGAGAACTCCTTCTTCTTGATCCTCTTGTCATGCCATCTCTTGACTCTTTCTTTGTAGATCTTTGAATTGTGATATGCTTTCTCCCGCCATTCTTCTAACTCCGATAATTGCATTCTTCTATGTTTTCCGGCGATATCTAGGTCCATATTCCATCTTTTTATGGCCCAGTGTGCCTTGAACTCAAGTTCAACAGGTAGGTGACAGGTCTTTCCGTATACCAATTGGTATGGAGACATTCCAATTGGGGTCTTGTATGCTGTCCGGTATGCCCAGAGTGCATCGGGTAACTTTTCCTTCCATGCTGTTCCCATCTCATTTACTGTTTTCTGAAGAATGTTCTTGATTTGCTTGTTGGAAGTCTCTGCTTGGCCACTTGTCTGAGGATGATATGGGGTAGCAACGTTGTGACGGATTCCATGTTTTGCTAGATAATGCTCAAAGCGTTTGTCAATGAAGTGTGATCCCCCATCACTTATCACCACCCTAGGGACTCCAAATCTTGGAAATATAATCTCTTCAAACATCCTCTTCGAATTAATATTGTCGGCACGCTTGCAAGGTAGTGCTTCTACCCACTTGGAGACGTAGTCAACTGCCACCAAGATGAATTCACACTTCTTTGATGGAGGAAATGGACCCATGTAGTCTATTCCCCAAACATCAAAGAGCTCAATCTGAAGGTTGTTGGTGAGTGGCATGGCATCCCTTGTATTTATGTTTCCGTGCCTTTGACATGGCCCACATCTTCTGATATATTGCTTCGTGTCATCGTACATCGTAGGCCAGTAGAATCCACATTGCCAGATCTTTGAATGTGTATGGAATGCTCCATAGTGACCTCCGTATGGTGATGAGTGACATCTGTCGATGATCTTCAATCCTTCCTCAGTGGTCACACATCTTCTAAGTAGGCCATCAGCGCATACTCGGAAGAGATATGGCTCATCCCATATATGTGAACGACTTTCCTGAATAAGCTTCTTCTTGTTTGCTCCGGGTGGTACATAACCTGAAACCATAAAATTAACAATATCTGCATACCAGGGGTCAGATCTGTTAATCCCGTAAAGCATGTCGTCCCGGAGTGAGTCATTAATGGGGGGTTCCTGTGAATTCTTAAAGTACATTCTAGACAAGTGATCAGCAACAGAATTTTCTACTCCCTTTTTATCTTTTATTTCTAAGTCAAATTCTTGGAGTAATAAAATCCATCTGATTAAGCGAGGTTTAGCATCTTTCTTAGTGAGCAAATATTTTAGTGCAGCATGATCAGTGTAAACAATTATCTTAGCTCCAACTAAATAAGATCTAAATTTATCAATGGCAAAAACAACAGCCAGAAGCTCTTTTTCAGTGGTTGCATAATTAAGTTGAGCTCCTGTCAAAGTTTTACTTGCATAAGCAATTGCATGATGCTTTTTATCTTTAGTTTGTCCCAAAACTGCCCCCACAGCATAATCACTAGCATCACACATAATTTCAAAAGGCAACGACCAATCAGGGGGTTGAATGATTGGTGCAGAGATGAGTGCTTGCTTTAATAAATTGAAAGAATTTAGACATGCATCATCAAATTCGAAAGGAGCATCCTTGGCTAGCAAAAGAGTAAGTGGTCTCGCAATAAATGAAAAGTCTTTTATAAATCTGCGATAAAAATCAGCATGGCCAAGAAAACTTCGAATTCCTTTTATATTCACAGGTGGAGGTAGTTGTTCAATTACTTCAATTTTAGCACTATCTACCTCAATACCTCTTTCAGACACTAGGTGTCCTAGCACTATTCCTTCTCTAACCATAAAATGACATTTTTCCCAATTAAGGATTAAGTGCTTTTCTTCACATCTTTGCAAAACCTTATCTAAGTTCTCAAGACAACTATCAAAAGTTTTTCCATAAACTGAGAAATCATCCATGAAAACTTCCATAATCTCTTCAATCATATCAGAAAATATAGACATCATGCATCTTTGAAAAGAAGCTGGTGCATTACATAACCCAAAAGACATTCTACGATAAGCATACGTTCCATATGGGCATGTAAAAGTGGTTTTGCTTTGATCATCAGGATGGATAGGGATCTGGTGATACCCTGAATATCCATCTAGAAAACAGAAAAACGAGTGTTTTGCTAACCGCTCAAGCATCTCATCTATAAAAGCCAAAGGAAAATGATCCTTTTTCGTGGCTTTATTAAGTTTTCTATAGTCTATGCACATCCGCCACCCAGTGACGGTGCGTTGCGAAATTAGCTCATTCTTATCATTAGTAACAACAGTCATGCCTCCCTTTTTAGGCACAACTTGAACAGGGCTTACCCACTCACTATGCGGCACCGGATATATAATCCCTGCATGCAGCAACTTTATAACTTCTTTTTTAACTACCTCTCTCATCGCGTTGTTAAGTCTACGTTGAGGCTCTTGAGAGGGTGTAACAGAAGGATCTATCGGAATACGATGGGTACAAATCATAGGACTGATTCCTGTGAGATCTTGAAGTGAGTAGCCGAAAATAGAGTGGTGTTTTTCAAGAATGGTCATTAATCGCAGAGTTTGCTCCTGAGTGAGTTTATTACTAATGATCACAGGAAACTCTTTATTATTGTTTAGGAAAGCATAGGTAAGACCGGGTGGTAAAGTTTTGAGTTCTATGGGGGGTCTAGGTGTTTCTGCAAACTCATCTAAGGGATTAGGTTCAGAAGGTTCGGCCTCTTCTTCAGTGAAGAAGGGGGCTTCCTCTTCTAAGTCTAGATCATCTAAAAGTTCTAGAGATGCAGCCTTTACCTCCTCCATAGGATCAGGCAAAAGATATGGCTCGGTCTTATTATTCAAGGAGTGAGTTATTGTAATTGGAAGTTTAAAATCCTTTCCCAAGGAAATGTGGAGCTTTCCAGTTTGACCTTCATAAAGGAGTCTTCTAATAGGTTGTCCAATCAGTAGGTCGAAACCCCATATATCAAAGATATAAAAGTTCAAATGAACCATGGAGCCTTCTACCATAAAGGGTAGGACATTAATAATTCCAAGACTGGGGACTAATCGTCCCGAAGATTCCTTTATGACCTTTGTTGTGGGGGTTAAAACAAGTTTCCAAAATAAATTAAGTGCAAAAGCTTCGGACATAATATTGATCCCCACAACAGGATTATAGAGAGCGTTAAATTGATCAGAATTATAAGCACAGCGTATAGTTATAGAGGGTGTGTCCACTTGGATTACTTCAGAGGAAAGCTCTGACTCCTCTAACCATTCGCTACTCATAACCGAGATAAGCTCTCTCAATTGACGTTCACTTGGTAAACAAATGCCGAATTGGCCGTTTTGGGGTCGGTCTATAGAATGGTAGTTTGAAATGTTTCCAAAATCGGCAAAGAGATCGGATTCTATGTCTAGCATGAAATCAGGTGGTGGAATTTCTTCCTTTTGTGGCTCAGAACCTGGGATAGCTAAAGTAGATGAAAAATTTGGCAGAGTGTCTACTTCGGCTTCGTAGGTTTTATCATGGAGGGCATTATCCATCTCAGCTTCTAGGATTCTATTCAAGATCCCCTTAGCTTCATCAGTAGGGATACGAAAGAAAGAACCTCTAGCCATAGTATGCAGCATTTGTTTATTATCTTTCTAAAGACCTCAAAAAAAGTGAAATAAAAGAACAGTGTCTTCAAGCAAAAGTTTTGGACCAGATTCTAAAAGATCAGAAAAACGTTTCCAGGATTTCCCCAAAGTTTCATTATCTTTTTGTTTAAAAGATAGGACTTCGAGTCTAAGGTCACCAGTACGGTCAAGGGAATAAAAATCTAGACAAAAGTTGGCTCTTAAAACTCCCCATTCACCTTGCTGTTGACTTACCTTCTGACTATACCATCGTCTAGCTTCTCCTCTTAAAGAAAAAGGAAAAAGCTTCCAACGTAAAGTCTTATCAGAGATGCCATCAATGCGAAGACAATCGCATGTCTGCTCAAAATCTCTAATATGAAGGTAAGGGTTTTCGTCTTCCTTTCCCGAAAAAGATAAATTTTGAATCATCGCAATCAACCTTGAACTTAACTTATACTGGGATGTTTGGATAGGCTGTGATGACTCCCATGGTAAAAGGTCAGTTGCTGAAGGTGTTGCGGCATCAAAGATAGATATAGAACCTTGGTTTTCCATTTTTGGTAAAAAGAAAAAGAAAGAATGAAAAAGATAAGAAAATAAAAAGTATGAATACAAGCTAGTAGTAAGACTCAAGGTTATCTCAGCAAACCGTCTTTCTCCCCGGCAACGGCGCCAGAAATGCTTGTTGATATTTGGTAACGCAATTAGGAAATAGGATCCGCAAGCGCATGGATATCGGTGAGCACTTCACCCGAGATGTTATCCTGGGTATCGTATTTATATTTTTACCTTTAGGAGAAAGAGTGCATCTGACTAACCAAATCTATTACTACTAACCTTTAGGCTACAACCACTATGATTCGATGTGAGTGATGTATAGAGAAGACTACAACCGCACTCTTCTTCTAACCTTGGTAAGGATGATCTACTGTTCTATTGGGGAGGTTTACGGAATCTAGACACCACAAAGGATGTTCAACCCGCACCTATAAACCCTATCGATCCTGCTAACGGGATATGGAATACAAAGGTAACTCGGAATTGTCACGTTCCTTGCTACTACCACGGTCCGGCTAGACGAGGGGATATCTATGAGTATCCTAGCTTAAACACCACGTTTACACTAGAGATGATTACTCTAAACTCTACGCGAAGAGATCAAAGTAAACTCATAAACCAAAGAACAATAAAACAAAGAACTTACTAGAATTTAGAAGTCGAAATACTGAAGAATCCTGAGAACAAGCCTCGGGTTAGGAGAACTTGATCCCGCAGGTACAACCTCGGAGTAGACACCGACAGGCCGGCTTCCTCCGATCTACACCTCCACTCTATCTCTCTCAATCTAGTAGAACTAATTCTACTCTCACATTGGATGCTAAGCCCTAAGAGGTGGGAACCCTAGAGGGAACCTCTCTCTCTAAACCCTAACTAGAGATATGCAACTGAATAATGAATTGGGGTCTTCTCCACCAGGGGTCAGGGGTCTTGCTTATATAGCCCTTTTGGATGAATCTGGACCGTCGGATCAAATCGACCTTCATCCTATGGTTTTCCTTGATCCTCAAAGGCGGTGGAACATAATCCGCGAGACTCGACCTGATTGGTCCTAGGGGCAGGGCGGGCGCCCTAGGGCACAAGGCGGGCGCCCTGTGTCCTGGCCCGTTACGGCTCCCGTTCGTTCCCGTGGCTTCTGGAATCTTCTAGATGTAAGATAATTACATGTTCGGTTAATATCCCGTCATTAATCCGACATGTGGGCCTTTCTTCCATATTTCCTGATAACCCCCTGCAGAAATAGATAAACAGCAAAACTCGTGGAATTCTGTTAGATCAAACCCTAATTCTAGGTGTTGCTTGCATATAGGTCCTTTTCTTTATTTATTTGATGGTTATAATTGATACTTAAGAACCGTCAACAATTACTCCAATAGTTACCTGTATCAAACATGTCTACAAGATTTGTAGATTCTAATCCTTCCGGTTGTGATGGTATACTGGGGTTAGTAGCAGGAACAGCAGCAGCTATTTGATTTAACTGAGATTCAATCATTTTATTAAAGCTAATTTGGTTTTTAATGGCAGTAGAGAAATTATCCATTCTGTTATTTATGTTTTCTAGTATTTTATCATTGGATGCCAATTTCTTAGACAAGTTATCCATTAGCTTTTCTTGATTAGACACTAACTCTCTCAGGGGTGGAAAATTATTGTTGTTGTTGTAAGAGTTATTACCTTGATAATTACCTGAGTAGTTACCTGAGTAGTTAGGCCTCTGTTGATTCCAACCTTGATTTTGTTGAGGACGGTTGTAGTTGTTGTTGTTGTTGATGTACCTTGCATCCTCAAGCATCTCAGGGCAGTGATTGCCTGAGTGTCCAGTATCTCCACATTCCTCACAAGTCATGTGAGAGTCGTAGAAGTTCATGACTTCTCTTTTGTCTCCAGCTTTGTCATCGAGCTTTTTCATGAGTAGGTCTAACTTTGCAGACAGCATGTCTACCTCCTTGAGCTGGTGCATACCTCCACCCTTCTTGCGTGTTTGAGTCCTCTCTTCGTTCCAACCTTGGTTGGACGCCATCTTCTCCACAAGGGCTGTATCTTGTGGTATGGTGAGTGATAGAAATGCGCCTCCAGCTGCAGCATCCATGGTCTCACGAGCACTAGTGATGAGCCCATGATAGAAAGTCTGCATAAGTAGCCAGCTCTCCATTCCATGATGGGGACATTCTAGGATGTAATCTTGAAAGCGCTCCCATGCTTCTGGAACGGATTCATCATGTTGTTGCTGAAAACTTGTAATCTTCCCACGGAGAGCATTGGTCTTGCCCATGGGAAAGAACTTAGCCAGAAAGTTCATAGAGCAGAGTGCCCACGTAGTGTTCTTATCCTTCGTCGCGTAGAACCACTGCTTCGCTCTCCCCAATAGTGAGAATGGGAAAAGGCGAAGTAGTATGGCGTCTCTGGGAACATCTAATAAAGTGAATGTGCTGCAAATCTCTAGGAAGTATTGGAGATGAGCACTTGCATCTTCGTGCGGCTTCCCACAAAACTGGTTGGCTTGTACCATGTTGATGAGCCCTGGCTTGAGCTCAAAGTTCTTGTCGATGGCCGCGGCAGGTCCAGTGCGGATGTTGTCCATAGTGGGAGCTGAGAACTCGCGGATCGTCTTGTTCGCCATGGCTGCGAACTCTGTTGACAAATTCCGGATGAAACTTCGGCGGTCTTCTGGATTGGACGAAGTGTTGCGTCGAAGTGTTGACTTCTTGAGCTTGGCTCTTGCCTCTCTGATTAATGCTTCGGGGTTGTCAACAAAATTTTCTGGAAGATGTCCTCTATTCATACATCACCCTGCAAAACAATAAGAATGGAAAAATACAGGGGTAAATCTGTATGGGAGAATTGATGATCTCAATCACTTAATGATGCGAATGATGACTCAAATTCCGTATTCATTCCTTGTTAGTAAATCAACCTTCCCCGGCAACGTCATTACCAAAAGTAGACTTAGTTTTCTAATTCTGATAACGGCGCCAAAAATGCCGAACCAATCCCTCATGCCACTTAAGCCAAGTTGTCATCCCCAGCATGACATGAGAGACGCGGTATTGAAATATGCAACTGCTCTTCTAAATAAATAATAAATAAGATCTGCAAGCGCACAGATTAATACCGATGTAGCATTTTAACCGGGAAGTATTCCAGGTATCGTTATTTATATTTTTACCACTAGGAAGGGATTACTAACATCAATGTTGATTATGGAATGGAATATAGGAATGAGTATCAATCATTGCATGTATAAGTGAGAGCATTCATCTATCTCTTGCATACAGGGGTAAGTGTCACATAAAATATAGATAAAGTATGAATGGTGACAAAGATAATTAATCTGATCGGCTAGCCACATATAATAATGATAAGCACCTCAACAGATATTCTAGCAAGTCATTAGCATGGTATTAGGACGAACTACAAGGATATTTCCTAAGTTATTCTTAACTATAAAGTCTAGCATATCATAGTTAGTGCAAGTACACTTGGCAATCATTGCAAGAAAGGACTACGCCCATGCATAGTGATATTATCAAGGAAGATGAGAAACATAGCAATCACTCCCCCGTAATAATGTTGCTCTGTGTTGATATTTGGTAACGCAATTAGGAAATGATCCGCAAGCGCACGGATATCGGTGAGCACTTCACCCGGGATGTTATCCAGAGTATCGTATTTATTTTTTTACCACTAGGAGAAAGCGTGCATCTGACTAACCAAATCTATTACTACTAACCTTTAGGCTACAACCACTGTGATTTGATGTGAGCGATGTATAGAGAAGACTGCTACTGCACTCTCGTTCTAACCTTGGTAAGGATGATCTACTGCTCTATTGGGGAGGCTCACGGAATCTAGACACCTCAAAGGATGTTCGACCCGCACCTATAAACCCTATCGATCCTGCTAACGGGATATGGAATACAAAGGTAGCTACGGAAATGTCACGTTCCTCGCTACTACCATGGTCCAGCTAGACAGGGGATATCTATGAGTATCCTAGCCCAAACACCTCGTTTACGCTAGAGATGATTACTCTAAACTCTACGCGAAGAGATTAAAGTAAACTCATAAACCAAAGAACAATAAAACAAAGAACTTACTAGAATTTAGAAGTCGAAATACTGAAGAATCCTAGGAGCAAGCCTCGGGTTAGGAGAACTTGATCCTGCAGGTACAACCTCGAAGTAGTCACCGACAAGCCAGGCTTCCTTCGATCTATACCTCCACTCTATCTCTCTCAATCTAGAAGAACTAAGTCTAATCTCACATTGGATGCTAAGCCCTAATGAGGTGGGAACCCTAAGGGAACCTCTCTCTCTGAATCCTCTCTGGAAAATATGAAAATAATGGACTTGGATTCTCCTCTCCAGGGGCCAGGGGTCCTGCTTATATAGTCCCTTCAAGTGAACCTGGGCCGTCGGATCAAACCGACATTAATCGCACGGTTTTCCTTGATCCTTTAGGTCGGTGGGGCATAATCCGCGAGACTCATCCTGATTGGTTGCAGACCTAGGGCAGGCACCCTAGGGTCCAGGGCGGGCGCCCTGGTCCCAGGCCCGTTCGGCCTCCCGTTCGATCCCGTGGCTTCTGGAGTCTTCTAGATGATAGAAAATTGGTGAACACGTTAATATCTCTATGTAATTCCGACGTGTGGGCCTTTCCTTTGTATTTCCTGATAACCCCCTGCAGAAACAGATAAACAACAAAACTCGTGGAATTCTATCAGATCAAACCCTAATTCTAGGTGTTGCTTGCATATAGGTCCTTTTCCTTATTTATTGGATAATTAAAATTGATACTTAAGAACCGTCAACAAACACCCCCATACTTAGGCTTTTACTCGTCCTCGAGAAAAGGATGGTTCAGAAAAATAACTGGGGTTGAAATATTGTAAAGCATTCTTTTTATACCTGCAGGGTGTTGTGAATGTCCACTGTGCACTGTAGTCAGGGAAATATATGGTTGAAGTAGAGATCCTTTCTTCTCATCCTGTCACTTGGAGTTTTTTATATATTTTTGAATAGAAAACTTAGCATACCTTTATCCTCATAGGGGCTCTCAGATCACTCATTTATCTTTTGTATATCTCACTGAGGCTGTTTTAATTTGTAGAAATTCTCAAGCATACTTACTTTGCATATATTGCCTGGGTCAAAACGGGATCCGAGGAGAGGAATGCCATACTCTTAGATCAAAGACTTTGAAAATTAAAACTTGTCAACTCTTACTGGCATATTGCTTATTAGAGGGACCATGGGCTATCATTTTCTTTTTACCATATATATTTTTATCATCTCATTTTTTTTCAGGTGGATACTGAGGTACCCCTAATTCTACTTCCGGACACTTGCCATTTTTCTGCGAGGTTGTCGAGCACTTGCTCCTTTTTATTTCCTCGAAATATATTTTTGCATAGCCCATGCCTCTAATGCAATAATACTTCGGAAGAGTGAATCTTTCTAAATAAAAATGTCTTGATCTTGGGAGCATGATAAATCTCTCAACAAGGGTCTAACTCGTTTTGCACAAACTCAATACAAAGCAAATTAATATTTTTAAGTTTATCAGGCATATAAAATATTGAGGATGGTAGCTATATTTTTGAAGTTTTTGAAAAGAAAATCTCCAAGCGACAAAGATTTCAAGAATAAGATATTCATATTCTACCATCTCACATTCCACAATGACTTGAGTAACACATGGTTTTTAAAATGATTTTCAATAAATGCAGGTTTTCAGAAATATCACAGAGTGAGATTGATCATGATTAAAAATATTTTTGTCTTTTTAAATTATCATGTTAGGAACAATATTCTACACAGCCCAATATGTATTTGTATATATGTAAATAAAGCGTGCAGAGTATGTACCTGAATCGTGGAGTGGTGCAATCGAAGTGCATTTACCATGTCGGGGGGATTCCCCCATACTTGTTTCCTGCTTCCTTGCATAAAAATAAAGTGGAGATACACGAGGCATAATAATAATAATAATCTTTATTTGTCTTGAGGCATTTATTACACTGACTAATGAAGCGAACTAATCTAAACTGAATTGAATCTAATTGAATCTAATGATGAAGACTAAGACACACTGCCTGAAGGTCTAATCTAGATAGCTCAGTGTTGCTCTAAATCCCTGATCCTAGCAAGGGCATCAGAAAGGTCACGTTTAAGCGCGAGCACAGTAGTGTTCAGGTTGGAGACCTGCCTACTAAGGGAGCTAACTGTGGTCTGAAGTTCCATAATATGTCTATTTGCTGTCCTGATGTCCTCATCCACATCTGCTATGGTCCTGCGGCGCTTCGGTGGTGTCTCAAACGAATTGAGAGCGTGCTTAGGAGCTTCCTTTGGTGGGATGAAGCGAACTTTTGCTGTCCTAACTCCTTCGAAGTGGGGCCTCTCCTTCTCCGTAGTGTAGTGGACGCTGCTGATCTCGCCGCTCCGGTTGGTCTTGACGCCTACAACCCGCTCAGTGGGTTTAGGTGGCAGGATTTTCGTGCCGGCTGGTACCTTGACGATGGCTTCTGCTTGGACGACGGTCCCTTGAGAAGAAGGGGCTGCGGTGGTGCAGTAAGAACTGGTAGGGCGTAGTAGGATGAGATTGAGCTGCGCTGGTTTGATGGTGGGGCTGCTAGCTGTCGCGCTGTGTTGGCCGGGACGTAGGCGTCGGGGTCATCCTTGGGCTTGTGGTTGAGGTCGTAAGGGATGATCTCCCAGTTGCGGTGGGTCTTGTCGGCCATTGGAGAAGCAAGAAACTAGACAAGCTCTAATTGAGGAGGAGAGAAGGATTGAATGAATTGGTATTGAAAGCTGACGTCAGGGGTCTGTTTATATAGGGGTCAAAAAGTGCCTCTAGGGTTTCCATAGATCCATCCCGCCGCCGGGCGTGCGTAACAACCCATTCGTGGAATTTTCTGGATAACCATAGATGAGGAAAGCACGTCGGAAGAGGCCGGGGCCGAGGGGACACCAGGGCAGGGTGCCCGCCCTCATCCTCAGGGCGCCCACCCTGGGCCTGCCTCCTCTACGGGCCCGCTTGCTCGAGCGTGTTTCTAGAAGTATTTTTATCCCGAAAAATATATACGTGGCCCAAAAACGTCAGATTAAAAAGATCGGGCTTTAATTCTCCATCGGAAGGTAAAAATGGATCACGTCTATTTCTTCTAATTCTTTATTGGGTTCTAAAAATAATTTAAGACGTTGACCATTTACCTTGAATAACGTACCTTCGTCGTTTTGAAGTGTAATAGCTCCGTGGGATGATGAATGGCATCTGTCGATGATCTTCCACCCTTCCTCAGTGGTCACACACTTTCTGAGTAAGCCATCAGCGCATACTCGGAAGAGGTATGGCTCATCCCATATGTGTGAACGACTTTCTTGAATAAGCTTCTTCTTGTTCGCTCCTGGTGGTACATACCCTGAAACCATAAAATTAACAATATCTGCATACCAGGGGTCAGACCTGTTGATTCCATAGAGCATGTCATCCCAGAATGAATTATTAATGGGTGTTTCCTGTGGATCCTTAAAGTGCATTCTAGACAAGTGATCAGCAACAGAATTTTCTACTCCCTTTTTATCTTTTATTTCTAAGTCAAATTCTTGGAGTAACAAGATCCATCTAATTAGGCGAGGTTTAGCATCTTTTTTAGTGAGCAAATATTTTAATGCAGCATGATCAGTGTAAACAATTATTTTAGCTCCTACTAAGTAAGATCTAAATTTATCAATGGCAAAGACAACAGCCAGAAGCTCTTTTTCAGTGGTTGCATAATTAAGTTGAGCTCCTGTCAAAGTTTTACTGGCGTAAGCAATTGCATGATGCTTCTTGTCTTTTGTTTGCCCCAAAACTGCCCCCACAGCATAATCACTAGCATCACACATAATTTCAAAAGGCAACGACCAATCAGGGGGTTGAATGATTGGTGCAGAGATGAGTGCATTCTTTAATAATTCAAAAGCTTTTAAACATGCATCATCAAATTCGAAAGGAGCATCCTTGGCTAGCAAAAGAGTGAGTGGTGTAGCAATAAATGAAAAATCTTTTATGAATCTGCGATAAAAACCAGCATGGCCAAGAAAGCTTCGAATTCCTTTTATATTCACAGGTGGAGGTAGTTGTTCTATTACTTCAATTTTAGCTTTATCTACCTCAATACCTCTTTTAGACACTAGGTGTCCTAGCACTATTCCTTCCCTAACCATAAAATGACATTTTTCCCAGTTAAGGACTAAGTGCTTTTCTTTGCATCTTTGCAAAACCTTGTCTAAGTTTTTAAGACAATTATCAAAAGTTTTTCCATAAACAGAAAAATCATCCATGAAAACTTTCATAATCTCTTCAATCATATCAGAAAATATAGACATCATGCATCTTTGAAAAGAAGCTGGTGCATTACATAGCCCAAAAGACATTCTACGATAAGCATAAGTTCCGTATGGATAGGTAAAAGTGGTTTTGCTTTGATCATCAGGATGGATCGGGATCTGGTGGTACCCTGAATATCCATCTAAGAAATAGAAGAACGAATGGTTCGCTAACCGCTCTAACATCTCATCTATAAAAGGTAAAGGAAAGTGATCCTTTTTCGTGGCTTTATTCAGTTTTCTATAGTCAATGCACATCCGCCACCCTGTGACGGTGCGTTGCGGAATTAGCTCGTTCTTCTCATTTGTAACAACAGTCATGCCTCCCTTTTTAGGCACAACTTGAACAGGGCTCACCCACTCACTATGCGGCACAGGATATATAATCCCTGCATGCAGCAACTTTATAACTTCCTTTTTAACTACTTCTCTCATCGCGTTGTTGAGTCTACGTTGGGGTTCCCGAGAAGGTGAAACAGAAGGATCTGTCGGAATGCGATGGGTGCAAATCATAGGACTGATTCCTGTAAGATCTTGGAGTGAGTAGCCAAAGACTGAGTGATGTTTTTCTAAAACAGTCATTAATCGCAGAGTTTGTTCCTGAGTGAGTTTATTACTAATGATCACAGGAAACTCTGGATTATTGTTTAGGAAAGCATAGATAAGACCGGGTGGTAAAGTTTTAAGCTCTATAGGAGGTCTGGGTGTTTCTGCAAACTCATCTAAAGGTTCAGGTTCAGAAGGTTCAGCTTCCTCTTCTATGAAGAAAGGGGCTTCTTCTTCTAAGTCTGATTCATTTAAAAGCTCTAGAGACGCAGCTTTTACCTCTTCCATAGGATCAGGCAAAAGAGATGACTCGATCTTATTATTCAAGGAGTGAGAAATTGTCATAGGGAATTTAAAATCCTTTCCAAAAGAAATGTGTAGCTTTCCAGTTTGACCTTCATAAAGGAGTCTTCTAAATGGTTGTCCTATCAACAGGTCGAAGTCCCATGTATCAAAGATATAAAAGTTCAAATGAATCATGGAGCCTTCTACCATAAAGGGTAGGACATTCACAATTCCAAGACTGGGGACCAATCGTCCCAAAGATTCCTTCATGAACTTTGTTGTGGGAGTTAAAATTAATTTTCCAAATAATTTAAGTGCAAAAGCTTCAGACATGATATTGATCTCCACAACAGGATTATAGAGAGCATCAAATTGATCAGAATCATAAGCACAGCATATAGTGATAGGAGGTGTATCCAAACAGATCACTTCAGAGGAAAGCTCTGACTCCTCCAACCATTCGCTACTCATGACTGAGATAAGCTCTCTCAATTGATATTCACTTGGTAAACAAATGCTATAATGGCCGCTTTGGGGTTTGTCTATAGAATGGTAGTTTGAAATGTTTCCAAAATCGGCAAAAAGATCGGATTCTATATCCAGCATGAAATTAGGTGGTGGAATTTCTTCCTTTTGTGGCTCAAAACTTGGGATAGCTGAAGTAGGTGAAGAATTCGGCAAAGTGTCTACTTCGGCTTCGTAGGTTTCATCATGGAGGGTATTATCCATCTCAGCTTCTAGGATTCTATCTAGGATCGCTCTAGCTTCATCAGTAGGGATACGAAAGAAAGAACCTCTAGACATTGTATGTAGCATTTGTTTATGATCTTTCTGAAGACCTCGAAAGAAATGAAAAAGGAGAATAGGGTCTTCAATATTGAGTTTTGGACCAGATTCTAAAAGATCAGAAAAACGTTTCTAGGATTTTCCCAAAGTTTCATTTTCTTTTTGTTTAAAAGATAGAACTTCGAGTCTAAGGTCGGCGATACGATCGAGGGAATAAAAATCTAAACAGAAGTTGGCTCGTAAGACTCCCCATTCACCTCGTTGTTGACTTACCTTCTGACTATACCATCGTCTAGCTTCTCCTCTTAAGGAAAAAGGAAAAAGCTTCCAACGTAAAGTCTTATCAGAAATGCCTTCAATGCGAAGACAATCGCATGTTTGCTCAAAATCTCTAATATGAAGGTAAGGATTTTCGTCTTCCTTTCCCGAAAAGGATAGGTTCTCAATCATGGCAATTAACCTTGAACTTAACCTATACTGGGATGTTTGGATAGACTGTGATGACTCCCATGGTAAAAGGTCAGTTTCTGAAGGTGTTGCAAATTGATAGATTGATTTAGAATCTTGGTTCTCCATAAGGTAAGAATAAAGAAAAGATAAGGAATAAAAAGATAAAGAAAGATAAAAGTATAGGTACAAGCTAGTAGTAAGATTCAAGGTTATCTCAGCAAACCGTCTTTCTCCTCGGCAACGGCGACAGAAATGCTTGTTGATATTTGGTAACGCAATTAGGAAATGATCCGCAAGCGCACGGATATCGGTGAGCACTTCACCCGGGATGTTATCCAGAGTATCGTATTTATTTTTTTACCACTAGGAGAAAGCGTGCATCTGACTAACCAAATCTATTACTACTAACCTTTAGGCTACAACCACTGTGATTTGATGTGAGCGATGTATAGAGAAGACTGCTACTGCACTCTCGTTCTAACCTTGGTAAGGATGATCTACTGCTCTATTGGGGAGGCTCACGGAATCTAGACACCTCAAAGGATGTTCGACCCGCACCTATAAACCCTATCGATCCTGCTAACGGGATATGGAATACAAAGGTAGCTACGGAAATGTCACGTTCCTCGCTACTACCATGGTCCGGCTAGACAGGGGATATCTATGAGTATCCTAGCCCAAACACCTCGTTTACGCTAGAGATGATTACTCTAAACTCTACGCGAAGAGATTAAAGTAAACTCATAAACCAAAGAACAATAAAACAAAGAACTTACTAGAATTTAGAAGTCGAAAAACTAAAGAATCCTAGGAGCAAGCCTCGAGTTAGGAGAACTTGATCCTACAGGTACAACCTCGAAGTAGTCACCGACAGGCCGGGCTTCCTTCGATCTATACCTCCACTCTATCTCTCTCCATCTAGAAGAACTAAGTCTAATCTCACATTGGATGCTAAGCCCTAATGAGGTGGGAACCCTAAGGGAACCTCTCTCTCTGAATCCTCTCTGGAAAATATGAAAATAATGGACTTGGATTCTCCTTTCCAGGGGCCAGGGTCCTGCTTATATAGTCCCTTCAAGTGAACCTGGGCCGTCGGATCAAACCGACATTAATCGCACGGTTTTCATTGATCCTTTAGGTCGGTGGGGCATAATTCGCGAGACTCATCCTGATTGGTTGCAGACCTAGGGCGGGCACCCTAGGGTCCAGGGCGGGTGCCCTGGTCCCGTGCCCGTTCGGCCTCCCGTTCGATCCTGTGGCATCTGGAGTCTTCTAGATGATAGAAAATCGGTGAACACGTTAATATCTCTATGTAATTCCGACGTGTGGGCCTTTCCTTTGTATTTCCTGATAACCCCCTGCAGAAACAGATAAACAAAAAAACTCGTGGAATTCTGTCAGATCAAACCCTAATTCTAGGTGTTGCTTGCATATAGGTCCTTTTCCTTATTTATTGGATAATTAAAATTGATACTTAAGAACCGTCAACACTCTGCCTGCCTTACACACGGGAGGGGGACTATATAAGAACCAACGAAGCTGTCACCATCGCGGACCACCCCACGATCCGGCATATAAGGTGCAATTGCAGATAAATATGGTCTAAGCACCACGCCTACTGTTGACGGTTCTTAAGTATCAATTATAACCATCAAATAAATAAAGAAAAGAACCTATATGCAAGCAACACCTAGAATTAGGGTTTGATCTAACAGAATTCCACGAGTTTTGCTGTTTATCTATTTCTGCAGGGGGTTATCAGGAAATACGGAAGAAAGGCCCACATGTCGGATTAATGACGGGATATTAACCGAACACGTAATTATCTTACATCTAGAAGATTCCAGAAGCCACGGGAACAAACGGGAGCCGTAACGGGCCAGGACACAGGGCGCCCGCCCTGTGCCCTAGGGCGCCCGCCCTGCCCCCGGGACCAATCAGGTCGAGTCTCGCGGATTATGCTCCACCGCCTTTGAGGATCAAGGAAAACCGTAGGATGAAGGTCGGTTTGATCCGACGGTCCAGATTCATTCAAAAGGGCTATATAAGCAAGGCCCCTGACCCCTAGTGGAGAAGACCCCAATTCATTATTCAGTTACATATCTCTAGTTAGGGTTTAGAGAGAGAGGTTCCCTCTAGGGTTCCCACCTCTTAGGGCTTAGCATCCAATGTGAAAGTAGAATTAGTTCTACTAGATTGAGAGAGATAGAGTGGAGGTGTAGATCGGAGGAAGCCGGCCTGTCGGTGTCTACTCCGAGGTTGTACCTGTGGGAGCAAGTTCTTCTAACCCGAGGCTTGTTCTCAGGATTCTTCAGTATTTCGACTTCTAAATTCTAGTAAGTTCTTTGTTTTATTGTTCTTTGGTTTATGAGTTTACTTTGATCTCTTCGCGTAGAGTTTAGAGTAATCATCTCTAGCGTAAACGTGGTGTTTAAGCTAGGATACTCATAGATATCCCCTCGTCTAGCCGGACCGTGGTAGTAGCGAGGAACGTGACAATTCCGAGTTACCTTTGTATTCCATATCCCGTTAGCAGGATCGATAGGGTTTATAGGTGCGGGTTGAACATCCTTTGTGGTGTCTAGATTCCGTAAACCTCCCCAATAGAACAGTAGATCATCCTTACCAAGGTTAGAAGAAGAGTGCGGTTGTAGTCTTCTCTATACATCACTCACATCAAATCATAGTGGTTGTAGCCTAAAGGTTAGTAGTAATAGATTTTGTTAGTCAGATGCACTCTTTCTCCTAAAGGTAAAAATATAAATACGATACCCAGGATAACATCTCGGGTGAAGTGCTCACCGATATCCGTGCGCTTGCGGATCCTATTTCCTAATTGTGTTACCAAATATCAACAAGCATTTCTGGCGCCGTTGCCGGGGAGAAAGACGGTTTGCTGAGATAACCTTGAGTCTTACTACTAGCTTGTATTCATACTTTTTATTTTCTTATCTTTTTCATTCTTTCTTTTTCTTTTTACCAAAAATGGAAAACCAAGGTTCTATATCTATCTTTGATGCCGCAACACCTTCAGCAACTGACCTTTTACCATGGGAGTCATCACAGCCTATCCAAACATCCCAGTATAAGTTAAGTTCAAGGTTGATTGCGATGATTCAAAATTTATCTTTTTCAGGAAAGGAAGACGAAAACCCTTACCTTCATATTAGAGATTTTGAGCAGACATGCGATTGTCTTCGCATTGATGGCATCTCTAATAAGACTTTACGTTGGAAGCTTTTTCCTTTTTCTTTAAGAGGAGAAGCTAGACGATGGTATAGTCAGAAGGTAAGTCAACAGCAAGGTGAATGGGGAGTTTTAAGAGCCAACTTTTGTCTAGATTTTTATTCCCTTGACCGTACTGGTGACCTTAGACTCGAAGTCCTATCTTTTAAACAAAAAGATAATGAAACTTTGGGGAAATCCTGGAAACATTTTTCTGATCTTTTAGAATCTGGTCCAAAACTTTTGCTTGAAGACACTGTTCTTTTATTTCACTTTTTTCGAGGTCTTCAGAAAGATCATAAACAAATGCTACATACTATGGCTAGAGGTTCTTTCTTTCGTATCCCTACTGATGAAGCTAAGGGGATCTTGAATAGAATCCTAGAAGCTGAGATGGATAATGCCCTCCATGATAAAACCTACGAAGCCGAAGTAGACACTGCCAAATTTTTCATCTACTTTAGCTATCCCAGGTTCTGAGCCACAAAAGGAAGAAATTCTACCATCTGATTTCATGCTAGACATAGAATCCGATCTCTTTGCCGATTTTGGAAACATTTCAAACTACCATTCTATAGACCGACCCCAAAACGGCCAATTTAGCATTTGTTTACCAAGTGAACGTCAATTGAGAGAGCTTATCTCGGTTATGAGTAGCGAATGGTTAGAGGAGTCAGAGCTTTCCTCTGAAGTAATCCGAGTGGACACACCCTCTATAACTATACGCTGTGCTTATAATTCTGATCAATTTAACGCTCTCTATAATCCTGTTGTGGGGATCAATATTATGTCCGAAGCTTTTGCACTTAATTTATTTGGGAAACTTGTTTTAACCCCCACAACAAAGGTCATAAAGGAATCTTCGGGACGATTAGTCCCCAGTCTTGGAATTATTAATGTCCTACCCTTTATGGTAGAAGGCTCCATGGTTCATTTGAACTTTTATATCTTTGATATATGGGTTTCGACCTACTGATTGGACAACCTTTTAGAAGACTCCTTTATGAAGGTCAAACTGGAAAGCTCCACATTTCCTTGGGAAAGGATTTTAAACTTCCAATTACAATAACTCACTCCTTGAATAATAAGACCGAGCCATATCTTTTGCCTGATCCTATGGAGGAGGTAAAGGCTGCATCTCTAGAACTTTTAGATGATCCAGACTTAGAAGAGGAAGCCCCCTTCTTCACTGAAGAAGAGGCCGAACCTTCTGAACCTGAACCCTTAGATGAGTTTGCAGAAACACCTAGACCCCCCATAGAACTCAAAACTTTACCACCCGGTCTTACCTATGCTTTCCTAAACAATAATCCAGAGTTTCCTGTGATCGTTAGTAATAAACTCACTCAGGAGCAAACTCTGCGATTAATGACCATTCTTGAAAAACACCACTCTGTTTTCGGCTACTCACTTCAAGATCTCACAGGAATCAGTCCTATGATTTGTACCCATCGTATTCCGACAGATCCTTCTGTTACACCCTCTCGAGAGCCTCAACGTAGACTTAACAACGCGATGAGAGAGGTAGTTAAAAAAGAAGTTATAAAGTTGCTGCATGCAGGGATTATATATCCTGTGCCGCATAGTGAGTGGGTAAGCCCTGTTCAAGTTGTGCCTAAAAAGGGAGGCATGACTGTTGTTACTAATGATAAGAATGAGCTAATTCCGCAACGCACCGTGTTGACGGTCCTTAAGTATCAATTATAACTATTAAATAAATAGAGAAAAGGATCCAAATGAAACCAACACCTAGACTTAGGGTTTTATCTAACAGAATTCCATGAGTTTTGCTATTTATCTATTTCTGCAGGGGGTTATCAGGAAATACGGAAGAAAGGCCCACATGTCAGATTAATGACGGGATATTAACCGAACACGTAATTATCTTACATCTAGAAGAGTCCAGAAGCCACGAGAACGAACGGGAGGCGTAACAGAGCCGGGGACAGGGCGCCCGCCCTAGTCCCTAGGGCGCCCGCCCTGCTGGCTCAGCCAATCAGGCTCCGCCTCGAGGATTATGCTCCACCGACCTAGAGGATCAAGGAAAACCGTCCGTTCAATGTCGGTTTGATCCGACGGCCCAGATTCATCCGAAAGGGCTATATAAGCAAGGCCCCTGCCCCTGGAGGGGAGGCGCCCTCGTCTCATACTTCAAACCCTAATTCAGGAGGAGAGCCTCTGATCAAGCCCTAGAGCCACCACATCAACTAGATCTCTAGTTAGCATAGCTACATAGGATTAGAACTAGAAGGAGTCAATCTTCGATTGGTTCCTGGATCTGTCAAGAGGATTCTTGGTAATTCCTCTATTGTTCTTCAATTGTTCATCATTGTTCTTCAATATTATGAATATGACTTTGTTCTATTTCAATATATTGGTTATGACTTTGCTCTACTTGATTATATTTGCAATTATATTGTTCTTAGTTTATCATAGTTATATGCTTGGCTTAGTTAGATTGGAATTATATACATGCCTAGGATCGTATAGCGTTTATCCATGTGTATAGTGGGTGAATGATAATTATTGTGTAGACGTGGTGTCTATACCGTATTTATCTGCGATTGCACCCTATATGCCGGATTGTGGGGTAGTTCGCGATAGTGACAGCTTCGTTGATTCTTATATAGTCCCCCTCTCGTGTATAGGGCAGGCAGAGCAACACTATTACAGGGGAGTGATTGCTATGTTCTTCATCTTCCTTGCTAATATTCACTATGCATGGATATAGTCTTTTCTCACCATGATTGCCAAGTATAATTGCACTAACTATGATATGCTAGACTTTATAGTTAATAATAACTTAGGGAATATCTTTGTAGTTCATCCTAATTCCATGCTAATGACTTGCTAGAATATCTGTTGAGGTGCTTATCATTATTATATGTGGCTAGCTGATCAGATTAATTATCTTTGTCACTATTATCACTTTACCTTTACTTAATGTGACATTTATACCTGTATAAAGAGATTGATAAATACTCTCGGTTATACATGCAATGATGTGTACTCAGTTCCATATTCTCATTCCATTATCAACCATGATACTTAGAAATCCCTTCCCAGTGGTAAAAATATAAATAACGATACCTGGAATACTTCCCGGTTAAAATGCTACATCAGTATTAATCTGTGCGCTTGCAGATCCCTTTTATTATTTATCTTGATGAGCAATTGCATATTTCAATACCGCGTCTCTCGTGTCATGCTGGGGATGACAACTTGGCTTAAGTGGCATGAGGGATAGGTTTGGCATTTTTTGGCGCCGTTATCAGAATTAGAAAACTAAGTCTACTTTTGGTAGTGACGTTAAGAATGCCCAACAAGCATTTTTGGCGCTGTTGCCGGGGAAGGTTGATTGCTAAGTAGCAATGAATACGGAACTTTGAGTCATCATTTGCATCACTAATCTGATCGAGCTTATCAATTCTCTTATACAGTTTTACCCCTGTATTTTCCATTTTGATTATTTATTGTAGGGTGATGCATGAATAGAAGACATCTTCCAGACAACTTTGTTGACGATCCCGAAGCCTTATTCAGAAGAACAAGAGCCAAGCTCAAGAAGACATCGTCAACACTTCAGCACAAAGCTTCATCCAAATCCGAAGACCGCCGAAGTTTCATCCGGAATTTGTCGACTGAATTCGAAGCCATGGTGAACAAGTCGATCCGCGAGTTCTCAGCTCCCACTACGGACAACATCTGCACTGGACCTGCTGGGGAGATCGACCGCAACTTCGAGCTCAAGCCTGGGCTCATCAACATGGTGCAAGCTAACTAGTTCTGTGGGAAGCCACATGAAGATGCTAGTGCTCATCTTCAACACTTCCTGGAGATCTGCAGCACTTTCACCATGGCTGAAGTCCCCAGAGACGCCATACTACTTCGCCTTTTCCCATTCTCACTGTTGGGGAGAGCGAAGCAGTGGTTCTACGCTACAAAGGAGAAGAACACTACGTGGGCACTCTGCTCCATGAACTTTCTGGCCAAATTCTTTCCCATGGGCAAGACCAATGCTCTCCGTGGGAAGATTACAAGTTTTCAGCAACAACATGATGAATCTGTTCCAGAAGCATGGGAGCGTTTCCAAGACTACATCCTAGAATGTCCCCATCATGGAATGGAAAGCTGGCTACTGATGCAGACATTTTATCATGGGCTCATTAACAGTGCCCGTGAAACCATGGATGCTGCAGCTGGAGGAGCATTCCTATCACTCACCATACCTCAAGCCACAGCTCTTGTGGAGAAGATGGCATCCAACCAAGGTTGGAATGAAGAAAGAACTCAGACACGCAAGAGAGGTGGAGGTATGCACCAGCTCAAGGAGGTAGACATACTGTCTGCCAAGCTAGACCTACTCATGAAGAAGCTCGATGATCGAGCTGGAGAAAAGAAAGAAGTCATGCACGTCTACGACTCCCACATGACTTGTGAGGAGTGTGGAGGTACTGGACACTCGGGCAATCACTGTCCTGAGTTGCTGGAGGACGTGAACTACATCAACAATAACAACAACAACTACTACAACCGTCCTCAGCGGAATCAAGGTTGGAATCAACAGAGGCCTAACTACTCAGGTAATTACCAAGGTAATAATTCTTTCAATAATAATAATAATTATCCACCTTTGAGAGAGTTAGTATCCAACCAAGGAAAGCTAATGGATAACCTGTCTAAGAAATTAGCATCTAATGATAAAATACTTGAAAATATAAATAATAGAATGGATAATTTCTCTACTGCCATCAAGAACCAGATTAGCTTTAATAAAATGATTGAATCTCAGTTGAATCAAATAGCTGCTGCTGTTCCTGCTACTAACCCCGGTATACCATCACAACCGGAAGGACTAGAATCTACAAATCTTGTAGACATGTTTGATGCAGGAGATTACTGGAGTAACCCTATCGTGGAAGTAAGTACTGACCGTCTGCCGGTCAAGAGAGGCGATCCAGGACGCCCCGTCATCCCGATCTCCATCGGCATGCGAGACTTCCCAGAAGCACTCTGTGACTTTGGCTCCAGCATCAACATCATGCCCAGGGTACTCTATGAAAAACTCTTTTCACAACCATTATTAGAAACAACCATGTGTTTGCAGCTTGCAGATAGGACACTGAGCTTCCCAAGAGGAATATTGAAGAACATCTGTGTCTGAGTGGGTTCCTCGTACGCTCCAGCAGACTTCGTAGTGATAGAGACCAGTTCTGATGAGAGGGCTCCCGTCATCCTAGGGAGACCATTCCTGAACACCGCGGGAGCTATCATCTATGCTAGTGCTGCCAAGATCAGTTTCTACATCAAGGGGAGGAATGAAACGTTTTCCTTCAAGAACAAGACCGCACAAATCCCAGAGCAACCCCAATATGAACCAAGGAAGACGACCAACAGGAGGAACAAGAGCAAGAAGCAAGTATGGACCGAGACAGCTAAGATGGTCACTGCCGTGCACAAAGGTCAAGATCGCCAACTCAAGTCACCGTTCTTGCCTAAGAAGGACGACCTAGGTATGCCAAGCATTTATTGCTCCATTAATGGGTCCCACTTCTACAAGACACTTTGCGACACTGGGTCGGGCGTCAACATAATGGCCAAGGTCACCTATGAACTTCTGTTCGGAACCATGCCCTTAAACCCAACATATATTCAGCTCCAGATGGCAGATCAGACATTCTGACAGGTCGAAGGTACAGTAACTGACGTCCCTATCAAGATAGACGATCACTTTGTCCATACAGACTTTTAGGTTATTGACATGGGAGAAGATGAATACGATCCACCCATCATCCTTGGAAGACCATTCCTTAGTACTGTCAAAGCAATCATTTACATTGGAACTGGAGAAGTCCACATGCACTTCCCCTCTGAGAAGGTACGTCTTTACTTTACTGACCCTAACTATGTATTTGAAGAATCCAAGCAGGTCAGGACAAGAAGAAGGCGGCGTAACCACAATCAGAAGCAACAGGTCATCAAGGACGGATGGGCAGATTATGAAGGGGAAGTGGTAAGATCTGAAGACATACCACTCAACCAACACTGTCCTAAGGAGACCGAAGCACTGAGACAGGTATGGAAAGAAAAGACAGTTGTACATGAAGAGGAGGCGCCACCGGAACCACCGACTACGCCATCCACCAAGTCCCAGGACGACTGAACGAATAAGAGTCCCGTTCGGAGGACTTTAAAACACCGAACGCCTTGCCAAGAGGTAACTTGGTAGTTATCCTTTCCTTTTTAATTATTTACTTTATCTTAAATAATTTGCTTAGTTAATCATATTCATACTATCTTAAAAAGAAAATAAAAATGTTAAAAACCCTAAAGCCCCATGTGAGTATGCGAGTGGCATAAAACCCATAAGTACATTCACTGTGGTGGCATAAAAAATATATATATATATATAATAAATACATAAATATTTTCTTCTGCTTTATAAAAGAAAAGAAAAAAAACATAAAAAAAATCAAGGAGGCTCAACATGATAAAGGCTAGATATTTATGCTAACACTTAATCAGTTCCACAAAGCTTTGTTGTCTATTTGAGCTTCACAGAATTCAAGGAGACTAGCAGACGAAGAACATTCTAATCGCTGTCAGGGTGTTGCCGACTTTCAAATACATCTCCGCCATCTGCTAGCTACATCAGAAGAGATTATGTCAAGATCCAGCTTGGGGGAGAGCACCCCCATTATCTTGCTAAGTATTTCTATCTTTATCTTTATATTTATATATACTTCTACCTTATAAAAATAAAAATATACATAACTATGAAAAAACCAAATAAAGATTTTGTGCTTATATATATACCTATATCTTTTGCTTAGTGTGTTTTAATAAATAAACAAAGTGGCTATGCTAAACTGAATCTAGATAATAATAAAACTCTATCATGGATATGATGAATAGTTGCTTTGCCTAATTTTCAAATTTGAAGTTTTCTCTCTAAGTTTAGACACAACTGTTATCATTTAAAGCTTGCTCTAAACCTGAACTTGTGGGAAGAGAACTTGATCTAAAGTCTAAGTTGTTAACGGATATGATATGGGAAGGTTGAGCTGCTGTTTATCTATTCCTAGAGATGCTAGAATTCTGGAGAATTTTATCTTTGAAAATCTTAAAATGCTACATGATGAGTTCCTGTATGATGAGAGTTTAAGTTCCTACCACAACCATACATACATGCTTGCTAGACTTTAAGCCATACATTTACTTTTTACTGCTTATGAGCATTGAGTATAGTCAAGCTGTGTAGACCCTTAGGAGCTTGTCATGCAGTTAAAATCAAGATTCACTTGCACGATCACTCATACATGCTGCTTCTACTCAGGAAGTACGCATCCACATATATCCACTCATTCTCATCTCCAGATCCACATAAAATTATTCTACTCCTAATCCGGGAGAGAATATCCAAAAATATTTTCCCATTCTTGTTATCCCATGTGAAATAAATGCTCAAGCTATTTTGGTTACTACCACTTGTTATATTGTTCTAAGGAGATGAGTGCTCTATACGAGGAAATAAAAAGGGGCAAGTGCTCGGAACCTCGATGAAAAAAAAATGTGAGAAGAGAGGTAAAAATGGACAAGTGTCCGACAGTAGAATTAGGGGTACAAGATACCCACCTGAGAGGAAAAAAAGAAAATATAGAGCACCTCATTCTCCTCAAGAGCTTTAGAAAGCAAGAAAGGTACGTATCCCCTCAAAAGAGCAAAAGTAGAATTAGACTTTCACCATTGTTATCATCACTATCACCATACACCATTCATTCGCCACACATGCACATCTTGATTTGACTTATTGGCTTGTTTCTCTGGATCCATGGTTTGACTATGCAATAAATGTCTTGTAAGTATGTATACTTTATCTCCCACCGATGAGCTCCAGATATCAAAAGCCTTATTAGAATAGGATGAGAGAGAAGGCAATGTCACTCTGCCTTATACCACAAATACTACATACTTTGCTTTGAGAGAAGGCAGACACCATTACTGCCTTGGTAAGGATCCAGAAATACCACAAAAGAGAGACCGGAGAGAGTCATACAAGGAATCTCTGATTTTTATTTGAAAATCTGTAAAAAAAACTCCAAGAGCTATAGCTAATCAAGAATAAGAGACATGGTGCTTGACTAGACTGTTCTATCTTTTAACCGCTCAAGACAAAGGTGACGGTTGCAAGCCCCATGGTGAAAGGTATAATGAGTAAGTTTTAAGTCTTGACAGTTTACTTTAACTCAGAGATGAGACTCTATTTGAAAGCATGTGTACCGTCAAAATTCAAAGGCATTTCAGCAACTTCTCATCCATCGCTGAGTCTATCCTTGCTCAGGGACGAGCAAGAGGTAAGCTTGGGGGAGTTTGTTGACGGTCCTTAAGTATCAATTATAACTATTAAATAAATAGAGAAAAGGATCCAAATGAAACCAACACCTAGACTTAGGGTTTTATCTGACAGAATTCCACGAGTTTTGCTGTTTATCTATTTCTGCAGGGGGTTATCAGGAAATACGGAAGAAAGGCCCACATGTCGGATTAATGACGGGATATTAACCGAACACGTAATTATCTTACATCTAGAAGAGTCCAGAAGCCACGAGAACGAATGGGAGGCGTAACGGAGCCGGACACAGGGCGCCCGCCCTGGTCCTTAGGGCGCCCGCCCTGGCCCCGGAGCCAATCAGGCTCCGCCTCGAGGATTATGCTCCACCGACCTAGAGGATCAAGGAAAACCGTCCGTTCAATGTCGGTTTGATCCGACGGCCCAGATTCATCCGAAAGGGCTATATAAGCAAGGCCCCTGCCCCTGGAGGAGAGGCCCTCGTCTCATACCTCAAACCCTAATTCAGGAGGAGAGCCTCTGATCAAGCCCTAGAGCCACCACATCAACTAGATCTCTAGTTAGCATAGCTACATAGGATTAGAACTAGAAGGAGTCAATCTTCGATTGGTTCCCGGATCTGTCAAGAGGATTCTTGGTAATTCCTCTCTTGTTCTTCAATTGTTCATCTTTGTTCTTCAATATTATGAATATGACTTTGTTCTATTTCAATATATTGGTTATGACTTTGCTCTACTTGATTATATTTGCAATTATATTGTTCTTAGTTTATCATAGTTATATGCTTGGCTTAGTTAGATTGGAATTATATACATGCTTAGGATCGTATAGCGTTTATCCATGTGTACAGTGGGTGAATGATAATTATTGTGTAGACGTGGTGTCTATACCATATTTATCTGCGATTGCACCCTATATGCCGGATTGTGGGGTAGTTCGCGATAGTGACAGCTTCGTTGATTCTTATATAGTCCCCCTCTCGTGTATAGGGCAGGCAGAGCAACACTATTACAGGGGAGTGATTGCTATGTTCTTCATCTTCCTTGCTAATATTCACTATGCATGGATATAGTCTTTTCTCACCATGATTGCCAAGTATAATTGCACTAACTATGATATGCTAGACTTTATAGTTAATAATAACTTAGGGAATATCTTTGTAGTTCATCCTAATTCCATGCTAATGACTTGCTAGAATATCTGTTGAGGTGCTTATCATTATTATATGTGGCTAGCTGATCAGATTAATTATCTTTGTCACCATTATCACTTTACCTTTACTTAATGTGACATTTATACCTGTATAAAGAGATTGATAAATACTCTTGGTTATACATGCAATGATGTGTACTCAGTTCCATATTCTCATTCCATTATCAACCATGATACTTAGAAATCCCTTCCTAGTGGTAAAAATATAAATAACGATACCTGGAATACTTCCCGGTTAAAATGCTACATCGGTATTAATCTGTGCGCTTGCAGATCCCTTTTATTATTTATCTTGATGAGCAAATGCATATTTCAATACCGTGTCTCTCGTGTCATGCTGGGGATGACAACTTGGCTTAAGTGGCATGAGGGATAGGTTTGGCATTTTTTGGCGCTGTTATCAGAATTAGAAAACTAAGTCTACTTTTGGTAGTGACGTTAAGAATGCCCAACACACCGTCACTGGGTGGCGGATGTGCATAGACTATAGAAAACTTAATAAAGCCACGAAAAAGGATCATTTTCCTTTGCCTTTTATAGATGAGATGCTTGAGCGGTTAGCAAAACACTCGTTTTTCTGTTTTCTAGATGGATATTCAGGGTATCACCAGATCCCTATCCATCCTGATGATCAAAGCAAAACCACTTTTACATGCCCATATGGAACGTATGCTTATCGTAGAATGTCTTTTGGGTTATGTAATGCACCAGCTTCTTTTCAAAGATGTATGATGTCTATATTTTCTGATATGATTGAAGAGATTATGGAAGTTTTCATGGATGATTTCTCAGTTTATGGAAAAACTTTTGATAGTTGTCTTGAGAACTTAGATAAGGTTTTGCAAAGATGTGAAGAAAAGCACTTAATCCTTAATTGGGAAAAATGTCATTTTATGGTTAGAGAAGGAATAGTGCTAGGACACCTAGTGTCTGAAAGAGGTATTGAGGTAGATAGAGCTAAAATTGAAGTAATTGAACAACTACCTCCACCTGTGAATATAAAAGGAATTCGAAGTTTTCTTGGCCATGCTAGTTTTTATCGCAGATTTATAAAAGACTTTTCATTTATTGCGAGACCACTTACTCTTTTGCTAGCCAAGGATGCTCCTTTCGAATTTGATGATGCATGTCTAAATTCTTTCAATTTATTAAAGCAAGCACTCATCTCTGCACCAATCATTCAACCCCCTGATTGGTCGTTGCCTTTTGAAATTATGTGTGATGCTAGTGATTATGCTGTGGGGGCAGTTTTGGGACAAACTAAAGATAAAAAGCATCATGCAATTGCTTATGCAAGTAAAACTTTTACAGGAGCTCAACTTAATTATGCAACCACTGAAAAAGAGCTTCTGGCTGTTGTTTTTGCCATTGATAAATTTAGATCTTATTTAGTTGGAGCTAAGATAATTGTTTACACTGATCATGCTGCACTAAAATATTTGCTCACTAAGAAAGATGCTAAACCTCGCTTAATCAGATGGATTTTATTACTCCAAGAATTTGACTTAGAAATAAAAGATAAAAAGGGAGTAGAAAATTTTGTTGCTGATCACTTGTCTAGAATGTACTTTAAGAATTCACAGGAACCCCCCATTAATGACTCACTCCGGGACGATATGCTTTACGGGATTAACAGATCTGACCCCTGGTATGCAGATATTGTTAATTTTATGGTTTCAGGTTATGTACCACCCGGAGCAAACAAGAAGAAGCTTATTCAGGAAAGTCGTTCACATATATGGGATGAGCCATATCTCTTCTGAGTATGCGCTGATGGCCTACTTAGAAGATGTGTGACCACTGAGGAAGGATTGAAGATCATCGACAGATGTCACTCATCACCATACGGAGGACACTATGGAGCATTCCGTACACATTCAAAGATCTGGCAATGTGGATTCTACTGGCCTACGATGTACGATGACACGAAGCAATATATCAGAAGATGTGGGCCATGTCAAAGGCACGGAAACATAAATACAAGGGATGCCATGCCACTCACCAACAACCTTCAGATTGAACTCTTTGATGTCTGGGGAATAGACTACATGGGTCCATTTCCCCCATCTAAGAAGTGTGAGTTCATCTTGGTGGCGGTTGATTACGTCTCCAAGTGGGTAGAGGCACTACCTTGCAAACATGCCGACAATATCAGTTCGAAGAGGATGTTTGAAGAGATTATATTTCCAAGATTTGGAGTCCCTAAGGTGGTGATAAGTGATGGAGGATCACACTTCATTGACAAGCGCTTCGAGCACTATCTATCAAGACATGGAATCCGTCACAACGTCGCTACTCGCTATCATCCTCAGACAAGTGGCCAAGCAGAGACTTCTAACAAGCAAATCAAGAACATTCTTCAGAAGACGGTGAACGAGATGGGAACGGCATGGAAGGACAAGTTACCCGATGCACTCTAGGCTTACCAGACAGCATACAAGACCCCAATTGGAATGTCTCCATACCAATTGGTATACGGAAAGACCTGTCACCTACCTGTTGAACTTGAGTTCAAGGCACACTGGGCCATAAAAAGATGGAATATGGACCTAGATATCGCCGGAAAACATAGAAGAATGCAATTATCGGAGTTAGAAGAATGGCGGGAGAAAGCATATCACAATTCAAAGATCTACAAAGAAAGAGTCAAGAGATGGCATGACAAGAGGATCAAGAAGAAGGAGTTCTCACCTGGAGATAAGGTATTACTTTTTAATTCCAGGGTGAAGCTTTTCGGGCATGGAAAGCTCCGGAGCAAATGGGAAGGACCATTCAAGGTAATTCATTCATCATCCCACGGAGCTATCACACTTCAAAATGACGAAGGTACGTTATTCAAGGTAAATGGTCAACGTCTTAAATTATTTTTAGAGCCCAATAAAGAATTAGAAGAAATAGACGTGATCAATTTTTACCTTCCAATTAAAAATTAAAGCCCGACGCTTTTAATTTAACGTTTTTGGGCCAAGTATATATTTTTCGGGATAAAAACACGGTGAGAAACACGCTCGAGAAAGCAGGCTTGTAGAGGAGCCGGACACAGGGCGGGCGCCCTGAGGATGAGGGCGGGCGCCCTGCCCCTGTCTCCCCTTGGCCCCAGACTTCTCCCACGCGATAACCTCGCCCGTTGCTATCTGGAAAATTTCGTCCTCGGTTTGTTTCACAAACATGACGGCGGGAAGAGTCCCGACCATGCACGAGAGCAGTTTTTACCCCCTATATAAACAGACCCCCAACGTCAGCTTTTAGCACCAATTCATTCAAGCCTTCTCTCCTTCCTCAAATTAGATCTTGCTTAGTTCCTAGCTGCTCCAATGGCTGAGAAGTTCCACGTCGATTGGGAAGTCGTCCCCTACGACCTCAACAAGAAGCCCAAGGAGGATCCCGACGCCTACGCTCTCGTCCCGGCCAACACAGAGCGACAGCTAGAAGCCATGCCACCACGTCAACGCAGCTCTGCCCAATCCTACTTTGCTCGCCCAGTTCTTACCGCACCTACGCAGCCCCTATTGCTCGAAGGCTCGCCATCATCGTCGAAGGGGAAGGAGATCATCAAGGTACTAGCCGGAACAAAGATCCTGCCGCCAAAACCCAATGAGCGGATTATCGGAGTGAAGACCAACCGGAGCGGCGAGATCTCTAGTGTCCGCTATACCACGGAGGAGAGACCTTACTTCGAGGGTGTTAGGGCAGCTAAGGTCTGCTTCGTTCCTCCGAAGGAAGCACCCAAGCATGCTCTTAATGCTTTCGAGACACCTCCCAAGCGCCACAGGACCATTGCAGATGTGGATGAGGAGCTACGGGTGATCAAGAACAGCATTATAGAAATTCAGAACTCCAATATCTTTATGGATCAGAGGACCTTCAACCATAACACTACGATCCTAAAGCTACGGGATGACCTTGCCGACGCCAACAAGAGGATCGATGAGTTAGAGCATAGTCTTAGGAGGCGTGAGCGTCGCTGAGCTATCTAGATTAGATCTTGGGGCTATATATGTCTTAGTTATTATTAGATTCGATTAGGTTCGCTTATAATCAGTTTAGATCTATTATATTCGGTTATTATTATTATTCGGTTGTAATAAATGCCTCAAGATTAATAAAGATTATTATTAGTATGTCTTGTGTGCAAGAAAGCAGAAAACAAGTATGGGGGAGATTCCCTGACATGTCACACACACTTCGATCGCACCACTCCATGAACCAGGTACACACTCTGCACACTTTTATTACACACTTACACACTCACCTTAGTTTGTGCAGAATTTTATCTCTCTAAACATGATAAATTAAAAGGATAAAAATGCTTATAATCATGATCAATCTCACTCTGTGATATTTCCTGGAAACCTGCAATTATTAAAATTATTTCAAAACCCTGTGTTGCTAAAAGTCATTGTGGAATAAGAGATGGTAAGGGTATGAGTACCTTATTCTTAGTATCTTTATTGCTTGGAGAATTTGTTTTAAAAATCTCAAAATTATAGCTACCATCCTCAAGTTTTATATGCCTGCTAAACATGAAAATATTAATTAAAGCTATCTGCTTTGTATTGAGTTTGTTCAAAACAAGTTAGACCCTTGTTGAGAGATTTATCATACTCCTAAGATCAAGACATTTTTATTCAGAAAGATTCACTCTTCCGAAGTATTATTGCGTTAGAGGCATGGGCTATGCAAAATTATGAATATATCGAGGAAATAAAAAGGAGCAAGTGCTCGATAACCTCGTGGAAAAAAATGGACAAGTGTCCGGCAGTAGAATTAGGGGTACCTCGGTATCCACCCAAAATGAAAAAAATGAGATATGATAAAAATATGATGGAAAGAAAATGATAGCCCATGGTCCCTCTAATAAGCAATATGCCAGTAAGAGTGACAAGTTTTTAATTTTCAAAGTCTTTGATCTAAAGAGTATGGTATTCTTCTCCTCGGATACGGTTTTGACCATACAATAAATGCAAGGTATGTATGCTTAAAGAATTATTTTTGCAAAATCAAAACAGCCTCAGAGAGAAATATAAAAGATAATGAGTGACTCTGAGAGCACCTATGAGGATAAAGGTATGCTAAGTTTTTCTTTTCAAAAATATGTAAAAACTCCAAGTGATAGGGATTAAGAAGAAGAAAGGCTCTTTACTCTGACCATATATTTCCCTGACTATAAGTGCACAGTGGATTTTTACAACACCCTGCAGGTATGAAAGAATGTTTCAACCCCAGATGTTTTATTAACCAACCTTTTCTCGAGGACGAGTAAAAGCCTAAGTATGGGGGTGTTTGTTGACGGTTCTTAAGTATCAATTATAACCATCAAATAAATAAAGAAAAGGACCTATATGCAAGCAACACCTAGAATTAGGGTTTGATCAAACAGAATTCCACGAGTTTTGCTGTTTATCTATTTCTGCAGGGGGTTATCAGGAAATACGGAAGAAAGGCCCACATGTCGGATTAATGACGGGATATTAACCGAACACGTAATTATCTTACATCTAGAAGATTCCAGAAGCCACGGGAACGAACGGGAGCCGTAACGGGCCAGGACACAGGGCGCCCGCCCTGCCCCCGGGACCAATCAGCTCGAGTCTCGCGGATTATGCTCCACCGCCTTTGAGGATCAAGGAAAACCGTAGGATGAAGGTCGGTTTGATCCGACGGTCCAGATTCATTCAAAAGGGCTATATAAGCAAGGCCCCTGACCCCTGGTGGAGAAGACCCCAATTCATTATTCAGTTACATATCTCTAGTTAGGGTTTAGAGAGAGGTTCCCTCTAGGGTTCCCACCTCTTAGGGCTTAGCATCCAATGTGAAAGTAGAATTAGTTCTACTAGATTGAGAGAGATAGAGTGGAGGTGTAGATCAGAGGAAGCCGGCCTGTCGGTGTCTACTCCGAGGTTGTACCTGCGGGAGCAAGTTCTTCTAACCCGAGGCTTGTTCTCAGGATTCTTCAGTATTTCGACTTCTAAATTCTAGTAAGTTCTTTGTTTTATTGTTCTTTGGTTTATGAGTTTACTTTGATCTCTTCGCGTAGAGTTTAGAGTAATCATCTCTAGCGTAAACGTGGTGTTTAAGCTAGGATACTCATAGATATCCCCTCGTCTAGCCGGACCGTGGTAGTAGCGAGGAACGTGACAATTCCGAGTTACCTTTGTATTCCATATCCCGTTAGCAGGATCGATAGGGTTTATAGGTGCGGGTTGAACATCCTTTGTGGTGTCTAGATTCCGTAAACCTCCCCAATAGAACAGTAGATCATCCTTACCAAGGTTAGAAGAAGAGTGCGGTTGTAGTCTTCTCTATACATCACTCACATCGAATCATAGTGGTTGTAGCCTAAAGGTTAGTAGTAATAGATTTGGTTAGTCAGATGCACTCTTTCTCCTAAAGGTAAAAATATAAATACGATACCCAGGATAACATCTCGGGTGAAGTGCTCACCGATATCCGTGCGCTTGCGGATCCTATTTCCTAATTGCGTTACCAAATATCAACACCTACACAATATTTATCATTTACCCATGGATCCGATGGATAAACGCTATACGATCCTAAACATGTATATAATTCCAATCTAACTAAGCCAAGAGTATAACTACGATAAACTAAGAACAATATAATCGCAAACATAAACAAGTAGAGCATAGTCATAATCAATATATTGAAATAGAACAAAGTTGTATTCATAATATTGAAGAACAAAGATGAACAATGAAGAACAGTAAAGGAATTACCAAGAATCCTCTTGACAGATCCGGAAACCAATCGAAGATTGACTCCTTCTAGTTCTAATCCTATGTAGCTATGCTATACTAGAGATCTAGTTGATGTGGTGGCTCTAGGGCTTGATCAGAGACTCTCCTCCTGAGATTAGGGTTTGAAGAATGAGAATGAGGGAGTGCCTCCTCCAGGGGCTAGGGGTCCTGCTTATATAGCCCCCTCAAGTGAACGTGGGCCGTCGGATCAAACCGACATTAATCGCACGGTTTTCCTTGATCCCTTAGGTCGGTGGAGCATAATCCGCGAGACGGAGCCTGATTGGCTCTCAGGCCAGGGCGGGCGCCCTAGGGAGCAGGGCGGGCGCCCTGCCTCCGGGCCCGTTCGGCCTCCCGTTCGATCTCGTGGCTTCTGGAGTCTTCTAGATGATAGAAAATCGGTGAACACGTTATTATCTCTATGTAAACCCGACGTGTGGGCCTTTCCTCCGTATTTTCTGATAACCCCCTGCAGAAACAGACAAACACCAAAACTCATGGAATTCTATCAGATAAAACCCTAAGTCTAGGTGTTGGTTGCATTTGGATCCTTTTCTTTATTTATTTGATAACTATATTTGGTACTTAAGGACCGTCAACACCAAGTGAGTTGCAAACAAGTTAGTCTAAGTGGAGCCCTGGTTCCTATTCGTGAGGATCTATCATGGGTCAGCTGTTGATTGACTCCAAATTCCTAGCGGCCTAATCCATATAGTTCTCAGGCCCGTCCGACCGGTCCTGAGGCCTCGTCGCCTCTCTTCGGGAAAAACCATGGATCGCATCATACTGAGACTTGAATGTGGTCTAGGAAGCTTGCAGCGCCCGTGCACCTGAGTATTGGCTGCTAGTGAGCCCATCCCATCCGACCCTCACACGGGTATTCGGAAGTGGATGTCTAACCCGCTGGTGGGCTAGCCTTCGAACTTCTGGGCTATAATGGGCTACTAAGCGTGTCAGACCCTAGGTCCCAATTTACCTGTGGCCGCTCTATGGCCCGTCCAGTGGGGGCGGCGCCTCTCATGCCACCTAAGGCGTTGGGCAAGGGTTATGTGTGCGTGCCCCACGAGGGGACATGGTGACAGGACGCGGCGGGTGCACGGATCAAGGAGGGCATGCGGCTCCTTGTCTCCTCCGTCCCTACATAAATCGAGGGTCATTTTTGGCATGGGTGTGCTCGCTCGTTTGCATGCCTATGCCCACGCTTCCCTCATTTTCACGATCGCCTATTGTCGAAGCCGTAGGTTTCACCCTCCTACCACCACCGCCATCATTGCAACCCTAGTCATTTTCCCCTCGCTTCCTATGGAGCCATGGAGTCACTTGAGTGTCACCCCTAAGAGCATGGAGGACCTCGTCAGCCGCGGTCTCCTTGTAGCGAAGACCGCAATGGAGGAGTGGTTGTCACCGGAAGGCCATGACCTTCCAGCGCCACCCGATGGCAACGTCGTCTCGTTTGTCCTATTCCACAAGCAAGGGCTTACGGCTCTTCCCCATTGGTTTCTCTGTGGACTTCTCGGTTACTATCAGATCGAGTTGTAGAATCTAAATCCCAATAGGATTTAGCATCTGGCTGCCTTTGTCGCGCTATGTGAGGGATACCTAGGGATCAGCCCACACTTTGACATATGGTAGCACTTCTTTGCCATCAACTTATTGAAGTCAAAGGAAAAGGAGGGCCAGCAGGACCACCACCACCTAATGGGGTGCACAGGCATCCACCTCAAGAACAACCGGTACCATGAGTACATGCCGCTCAAGCTGGCGTCATCCAACAAAGGGTGGCATTCATAGTGGTTCTACCTCAAGGGCTACCCTGATGCCCCTTTCGTGGCATACATCGGTCATAGGATCTTCAAAGCTCTAGTGGAGTGGAAGGCTGACGTCCCATCGGGCGACAAGGACAAGATCGCCAACCACCTTGCCGCCATCAAGATCTTAAAGATGCATGGCCTAAAGGGATTGAGAGTCATCATGGCATACCACATGAGAGGGGTGGCGCCGCTGATGAGGCGTGCGCTTCCCCTGTTCCTGATGGTGCCCGGTGTATCGCGAGATGGGATGTCGCTCGTTGAGGAAGTCCTGTCTAATGATGAGGTCATCTGCACATGAAGAGTGCGATGGGCAACATGAAGGACTCAGTGGGGAACCTGATCAACACCGTCTTCCCAGTGCTCAGTCATCCCCCAATACGTCCCGAGTCTAGTTGCGTCCGATTCATAAGTCCCTCTCCCCCTGCATCTTCCCTTTCTCGTCCTTTCCTCCTTAGGCACGCCCAACTGATTCCTAGGACATGTTCTATAGGGGCAGCTGGTTCTTCTTGAACATTCAGTGCCTCCATCGGGGAATGTCACTGCTGGGGTGGTGGATATGCCACCATTGAGGGTAATGGAGGAGCGGGCAAAGAGGCGGCTGCTAACATCGTCGACTGGGATGGGCTGGAGGGCAAAGACACATCGATGCCCCTCCGTTCACCCTTGAAGACCCCCTGGCGACGTCGGATGACGCGCTGAGGTTTTCCCTGTCCCTCCAAGGGCGGACGTGCCTTCAGGGGTAGCGGGGGCAAGCTGTGCTACCGCCATGCCTGTAACACCGTTGGTGTTATGGTAACTAAAACTGGCCATGTCATCATATGCATTGTAAAGCATTCATGTTTTAGTCAACTCTGATGTGCATCAACTAAAACAAATTTACATCATAGATTGATTGAGTTCTTGTGATGTTTGACTTGAATCGAAAACCTTAGTTTTCAATGTCATTTCAAATACTTGGATTATGCCCTATGTAATTTGAGGTGTAAAGCTGTGCTCTACACTAGTGTCAGGTGTAGGGGATAACCCAAGTGCAACATTTAAAAATGAACTCTAAGGTTGAGGTTGAGTTCGAGTTCCAAAACTTGCCCTAAGTTTTCCAATTCAAATTCGAATTCAAATTAGGAGGTTTATTAAAATAAATTTATAATTCAAATTGGGTTCAAACACATGGAGCATTAGGAAGGTCATGTGTGATTTGACCCAATGGTACATTTGGATGATAGTTGTGATCACTAATTAATCATCAATTAATGTAGAAACCAAATCAAATTTGAATTTGATTCAAAACCCTGATTTCCAGAAAACCCTATTTTATCCCCTTTTGTGTAATTCAAAATCTAAAAAGAATTTGAGTATGAGCCAAAAAGCAAAGTTGTAGATCTAGTCAAGTTGTACAACTTTGGTCTTTAGAGTTTTCAAAGTTTGGAGTAATTTTGAAAAGATTCAAATCCCAAATTTGACCCCTTTTCATTTCCCTATTCCAATTTCAAAATGGAGGCATAATTTGAAAATGGTTTAAATAGTAAAGTTGTAGGTCTTACCTAGATGTACAACTTTGATATTTTGAGTTTTTAAAGTTTCAATGAAAAATTTAAAGTAATTTTGAACTTACCAATTTCCAGAAAATGTCCCCTTTTGATTTCAAATTCAAATTTCAAAATCTAAGCTGAATTTGAAAAAGTTTTTATTAAGAAAGTGGTATGATTTGAAAAGTTGAGCAACTTTTGTTTTTGGAGTTTTTCAACTTCTTTAGAAAATTTGTGAGTAATTTGCAAAATAAGGTCAGTGGCATTTTCATAAATATTTCAAAATCGATTTCACAGCAGGGCGCCACCTCCTACTCACCACCGAGCTGCTTGCCGCCGGCCATCCTCACCGCTTCCTCGCGTGGTGACACGCAGCTATCTACGTGGCGACCTCATTCGGGAGCTGGCGAAGCTGGACACACCCTCCCCTTCTTCTTAAGGCACTTGACGTCACTGTTGTCCTCTTTTCTTTTCCCTCCGTTCACTGCCGGCACAAGCCTCTCACCGAAGCAATTCACCATCGCCACTGCTCCTCAGCTCGATTGCTCTCATTCACAGCTCCGCAATCTTCGTGTGTAGCTCCTAGAACTGTTCGTTGTGCCTCACATCGTCCGAGCCTTCCCACACGCCACAGTCTTTTCCACGGCCGGCAACAGAGCCGCCGCAGGTGCCTCGCCATGGCCATCCACCTCCCTTACTCCTCTACTTCAACTGATCACGGTTTAGTGATCGTGGTATGCCCTTGATGCTTCCCCATATTTCACTTTCATCTCTACCATCTCCGAGCTACCCGGTTGCCATGCACCACCGAACGTGGTCACCGTCGCCCGCCAAAGTCGTCGCCGTGCATGCTGGGGTCCCGTAGCGCCTAGGCCAAACACTTCAGGGTGTGCGCGTGGTCATGCTGCGTGAGTTGATTTTGCTTTTTGCTGTTGTTGCCTTCACCAGCGATGAGGTTGCCACGGTGGCCACCATGGCCAGCCGGAGTCAGCCATGACCGATAGCCAGACCAAGGAGAGAGAAAGTGGGCCGGCCTAGTCTGTTGGGCCAGTCGGATGAGAAGCGGGCCGAGGGGAAAACGAGAGAGGTGCGCATCCAGTTGGGCCAGAGGGAGGAGGGAAGAAGTGGGCAGATTGGGCCGAGCGAGGAGAAGAGAAGGGCAGTAGGACTGTAACGAAGTTTTTGTTTTTCTTTTTCTAAAAATGTTAAATAGTATCAGTTTTTGTTTATTTCATTATGAAATATTCAGAGCTCCAAAAATATTCAAAATTTTTGGTGTAGCCTCTCTGTAATGGGTACTATTTAGGAAAAAATGAAATGTCAATTTTGATTACTTTTTGTATGTCAATTAATTAGCTCCATTAATTGATAAATGACTTCTCCATAATTTTTCTAGGCTTAATTAATTATCTAAAAATTATGAAAATTGTTTTGCCATTTAGTTATGATGTAAGCTTCCTAAAATAAAAATTTGAGCTTAATTAGACAAATTTGATTTTATACTTAATTTATGCTTTATTAATTAATTAGTTAATCAAGTTATTAGTACTTAATGATTTAGGGTTTGTTTGACATTGTGATTGGATGTTGACCTTAGGTCATTAACTCTTAATGACCTTTGGTACCTTTAATTAATTGTTTGAGCTCTCTTAATCATGTTGTTTGGGCTTAATTAATATTATTTCATGTGATTAACGAAAGTCATTAACAAAGTAGTTAACCTAATGAAACCCTAAACTAGGGTTAGGTTAGTGTTGTTTTGCAACTGTACCGTGAAGAGAAGTTGTACTCAAGTTCTTAATCTTGTTACGCATCCACCAAGCATCATATTTCATACTTCATCATATTGAGCATAAATTATCATCTCATATAGTCCCCGTGAACGAGGAGATTAACGTGGTCGAACCCATCCCCGAAGAAGAGTAGTCGTCAATGGAGGTGGGATTCGATATTTGTGGGACTAACCTGGACCCAGAGATTCTCGTCGATCAAGGCAAGCCCCGGTTGCATTTAAACCTTCCTTGTGTTTTGAAAAGCTTTACTTCACTTATCTTAATGCTTTGTCGCATTAGGTGATAGGAGTCGAGTGATAACCTAATTATTGCACTACCATCCTTGATACTTCAATATTATCCTTGTTACTGTTTTATTTGAAAATACTTAGTATGCTTAGCCTTGCTTAATAAGAAAACTTTGAAAATGTTTAACAAAGTTTGAAGGGTTGTTATGGAACAAAGTGATGGATAATGATGATGGTAATCTAAGACTGGTCAGTGGACTTGCATTAAGAAAGGAGTCTTGATGTAGTGTTCCCATCTGTGTCGGTTAAGTACCGTTTGTTATTAAACTATGTATGTTGAGACATTATAGTACAAATGACATACCCATGGTAAGCCCTACCTCGGCTATTCTAACTGTGAACGGTCGACCGCACATTGGGAGTGGAGAGATGGCGAGAGTAGTGTGTACCCTCATAGCCAAGGGCTGGATTGGAGTTGTACTGTGCTCTCGGGTGGCACTGGACCCGGTCATGTTTTGGAGGATCCGAGTGAAGGTTGATATATGTGGGTTTGAGTCCCGCATATATCGTGTGGTTAGGAAGCCCTAGCTGGGTAGATAAGCGGTTCGGATCATCGTTGCTCCTTGGATATGGAGACTCGATTTGCTGTTCAACATCATAGTTAATAAGTGGAACTTTGGTCGGAGATTAAGAAAGAAGTTGTGTGAGTTATCTAATCTAGACTAGGATCACTTACATTCTGTTAATGACTAATGACGAGTTAAAATATTGATCTTAAGGACTCACTATTAGTAGCTTTTATGCAAAAGACCTTGATTCTTGCTACATCCTCACCTTGATTCCCCTAAGCCTGCATTCCTAAGTCTTCTCCACCCTTTTTGTCGGTTAAGTCTTGTGGAGTACTTTTGTACTTAGGGTTTGTTAAACCCTTGTTGTAGGTATGTCTCATGAGTAGGTTTGTTTCGGACCCTACTGCAAGACCGTCTTTGCGGTAAATGACGATGAGTAGTATGTTTGGCTCTTGGGCAGAGCAATCCATTTCTATAGTCAGTAATAAAGTTACTAATGTTACTCCACTACTATGGTTGTAATAACTAAACTTAAGGTTTGTAAGTTTGAAACCAATGGTTTGTAAATTATGATATGTAAGACTTCCGCACTTTCACTCTGATGTAATTTATTATATAAACTGTTGTAATATTGTAATGCCTCTGTAATGTGATCCTACTCGGAAGATTATGGATGATTCGGGTTTCCCGAGGACGCCCGACAGACTTCTTAAGTTCTGTGGTACACATGCATAGCCGTCAGAGGTCTTTGAGACAATGACAGGTGCATGTGGGCCATATTATTTAGGAGGTTCTGCCACAGTGCCCTAGGTACCAGCAGACACAGGGCACACCGCCAGCACATCACAGGAGCGCTCGAAACCATAGCACACTGGCAGCGCCCAGGAGGGGCTGGCGGGGGTGGGCTGTTCCACACAGCCTGAAATCCCAGAGCCTAGGGAGGGCACAAAGCATCCTCGCGCTGATGAGGAGCGATCGAGGCTCGAAGGGTCAGGCTCTAAATGCCTGAGGGTGTCAAGGTGAGTCGTGGTCCTGCCTCCTCGTTGCCCTATCAGAGCCGTGTGATTATCTCCACTTCTCTTGCAGCACGGGCCTCTGACTCGTCCCTCTAGAGCTGGTGCCCCAAAAGAGGCTTGCTACTCTGTGACCCTTGTCGGCCAGTATCATGGCTAGAGGTGGCACAGGAGCCTCTAGGGTGCTAGTTGCAGATGTGCCAGTGGCACCCATGCTGACTGTAGAGCAGTCAACGGTCGTCATGGCCTTGGTGGTGGTGACACGGACCAGGCCATCACTGGCACAGGCGTCCGTGCCTCGGGTGGAGCGGTCAGAGGAGGACCCATCCACGGCGCGATCGTAGGGCGCCGTGGCCCTGCTACCGTAGGAGGGGGTGGAGGCACCCATGGCTGAGCGGAAAGAGGGCGGCGCGCCAGTGACGTCCCCGAAGGTCGAGGGGGCAAGGAGGTTGCCTATGACGACGCCACCAATCTCGCTAGCTGTTGTCGAAGCGCGGTGCGACGCAGAGTTGGCACCAGTCGGTGGTGACAATCGGGCAGCCCAGCCCCCGATGGCATAGGGCGGGCCCCATATCAAGTTAGGGGACTTGCAGAGCTCGAGGGCTCTGCCGTTCGTCCTTGATGACCCTGCGAAGGAGGTGGACTGGCGCAACTTTTAGGCCACCATTAGAGATGTTGCGTCAGGTCTAGGCACTTCGTTGCGTCTGTTGAGCGGCGCGGTCCCCGCCCACAAGGTAAGACATGTTTGCTGTTTTGTTTTCCCGTATGTTGTCATCCTAGCACTCCGTACTTAGTCCCTTCCCCCGCTAGGCCCTGTTGGCAAAAAGCTAGGAGAAGTCCTGATTCATTCATTAGCTCAAGGCGGCTTGGGACCAACAGGTCGTGGAGTTGGCCAACCTCCACCAGGATGCTGACAAGGCTAAACATACCACCTTGTACTATCTAGACCAGCTGCTGGCTGATGGTCAGGAGATCGAGACGCCGAAGAAAGAGTGTGATGGACTCCACCAGAGGAAGGATGAGGCGCGAGACCAGGCTCATGAGCTTCTATCTTCGACCGAGAAGGACAGGGAGCTGAAGTTGGCGATGGAGACCAAGCTTGCCGCCGTCGAGGGGATAGCATGGTCAAGTTAGAATATTAGAGGAATAATTCCTAAGTCATCCTTAACAACAAGTCAAAGCATACGATGATTAGTGTAATTACACCTAGTAATCCTAGCTAAGATCATCATTATATCCACACATAAGGGGCATTACTTAGAGAAGTTTGAGTACAGAAACATCTCCCTTCCTTAGTAACCAGGCCCTACTTCCTCAACCCACACTCGAGGAGTGGACTACAAAGGACTCAACGGGAGTGTCACATCCATGATCTACCACATGACCTAGAATATAGAGTGTATTTGTAGGTAAATAACATTTAAGCACTACACTTACATGGTCTCTACCACCCACCCTGTGTACATTGGAGTGGATGCTATACGAACTTATGCATAAACACAATGATAAACTAACTATACTAAGCATATAATCAAAGTAGACAATAAACATTGCAACCAAGAACATGAATAAGATGAATACTATATTGTCTTGACAATTGTACCAAAGCATATAAAAATAATGGAGATACAACAAGAGAGGGGTACAAGAATTATACCGAACCTAGTGTTGACGGTTCTTAAGTATCAATTATAACCATCAAATAAATAAAGAAAAGGACCTATATGCAAGCAACACCTAGAATTAGGGTTTGATCTAACAGAATTCCACGAGTTTTGCTGTTTATCTATTTCTGCAGGGGGTTATCAGGAAATACGGAAGAAAGGCCCACATGTCGGATTAATGACGGGATATTAACCGAACACGTAATTATCTTACATCTAGAAGATTCCAGAAGCCACGGGAACGAACGGGAGCCGTAACGGGCCAGGACACAGGGCGCCCGCCCTGTGCCCTAGGGTGCCCGCCCTGCCCCCGGGACCAATCAGGTCGACTCTCACGGATTATGCTCCACCGCCTTTGAGGATCAAGGAAAACCGTAGGATGAAGGTCGGTTTGATCCGACGGTCCAGATTCATCCAAAAGGGCTATATAAGCAAGGCCCCTGACCCCTAGTGGAGAAGACCCCAATTCATTATTCAGTTGCATATCTCTAGTTAGGGTTTAGAGAGAGAGGTTCCCTCTAGGGTTCCCACCTCTTAGGGCTTAGCATCCAATGTGAAAGTAGAATTAGTTCTACTAGATTGAGAGAGATAGAGTGGAGGTGTAGATCGGAGGAAGCCGGCCTGTCGGTGTCTACTCCGAGGTTGTACCTGCGGGAGCAAGTTCTTCTAACCCGAGGCTTGTTCTCAGGATTCTTCAGTATTTCGACTTCTAAATTCTAGTAAGTTCTTTGTTTTATTGTTCTTTGGTTTATGAGTTTACTTTGATCTCTTCGCGTAGAGTTTAGAGTAATCATCTCTAGCGTAAACGTGGTGTTTAAGCTAGGATACTCATAGATATCCCCTCGTCTAGCAGGACCGTGGTAGTAGCGAGGAACGTGACAATTCCGAGTTACCTTTGTATTCCATATCCCGTTAGCAGGATCGATAGGGTTTATAGGTGCGGGTTGAACATCCTTTGTGGTGTCTAGATTCCGTAAACCTCCCCAATAGAACAGTAGATCATCCTTACCAAGGTTAGAAGAAGAGTGCGGTTGTAGTCTTCTCTATACATCACTCACATCGAATCATAGTGGTTGTAGCCTAAAGGTTAGTAGTAATAGATTTGGTTAGTCAGATGCACTCTTTCTCCTAAAGGTAAAAATATAAATACGATACCCAGGATAACATCTCGGGTGAAGTGCTCACCGATATCCGTGCGCTTGTGGATCCTATTTCCTAATTGCGTTACCAAATATCAACAAGCATTTCTGGCGCCGTTGCCGGGGAGAAAGACGGTTTGCTGAGATAACCTTGAGTCTTACTACTAGCTTGTATTCATACTTTTTATTTTCTTATCTTTTTCATTCTTTCTTTTTCTTTTTACCAAAAATGGAAAACCAAGGTTCTATATCTATCTTTGATGCCGCAACACCTTCAGCAACTGACCTTTTACCATGGGAGTCATCACAGCCTATCCAAACATCCCAGTATAAGTTAAGTTCAAGGTTGATTGCGATGATTCAAAATTTATCTTTTTCGGGAAAGGAAGACGAAAACCCTTAAGAGCCAACTTTTGTCTAGATTTTTATTCCCTTGACCGTACTGGTGACCTTAGACTCGAAGTCCTATCTTTTAAACAAAAAGATAATGAAACTTTGGGGAAATCCTGGAAACGTTTTTCTGATCTTTTAGAATCTGGTCCAAAACTTTTGCTTGAAGACACTGTTCTTTTATTTCACTTTTTTTGAGGTCTTCAGAAAGATAATAAACAAATGCTGCATACTATGGCTAGAGGTTCTTTCTTTCGTATCCCTACTGATGAGATGGATAATGCCCTCCATGATAAAACCTACGAAGCCGAAGTAGACACTCTGCCAAATTTTTCATCTACTTTAGCTATCCCAGGTTCTGAGCCACAAAAGGAAGAAATTCTACCATCTGATTTCATGCTAGACATAGAATCCGATCTCTTTGCCAATTTTGGAAACATTTCAAACTACCATTCTATAGACCGACCCCAAAACGGCCAATTTAGCATTCGTTTACCAAGTGAACGTCAATTGAGAGAGCTTATCTCGGTTATGAGTAGCGAATGGTTAGAGGAGTCAGAGCTTTCCTATGAAGTAATCCGAGTGGACACGCCCTCTATAACTATACGCTGTGCTTATAATTCTGATCAATTTAACACTCTCTATAATCCTGTTGTGGGGATCAATATTATGTCCAAAGCTTTTGCACTTAATTTATTTGGGAAACTTGTTTTAACCCCCACAACAAAGGTCATAAAGGAATCTTCGGGACGATTAGTCCCCAGTCTTGGAATTATTAATGTCCTACCCTTTATGGTAGAAGGCTCCATGGTTCATTTGAACTTTTATATGTTTGATATATGGGGTTTCGACCTACTGATTGGACAACCTTTTAGAAGACTCCTTTATGAAGGTCAAACTGGAAAGCTCTACATTTCTTTGGGAAAGGATTTTAAACTTCCAATTACAATAACTCACTCCTTGAATAATAAGACCGAGCCATATCTTTTGCCTGATCCTATGGAGGAGGTAAAGGCTGCATCTCTAGAACTTTTAGATGATCCAGACTTAGAAGAGGAAGCCCCCTTCTTCACTGAAGAAGAGGCCGAACCTTCTGAACCTGAACCCTTAGATGAGTTTGCAGAAACACCTAGACCCCCCATAGAACTCAAAACTTTACCACCCGGTCTTACATATGTTTTCCTAAACAATAATCCAGAGTTTCCTGTGATCGTTAGTAATAAACTCACTCAGGAGCAAACTCTGCGATTAATGACCATTCTTGAAAAACACCACTCTGTTTTCGGCTACTCACTTCAAGATCTCACAGGAATTAGTCCTATGATGTGTACCCATCGTATTCCGACAGATCCTTCTGTTACACCCTCTCGAGAGCCTCAACGTAGACTTAACAACGCGATGAGAGAGGTAGTTAAAAAAGAAGTTATAAAGTTGCTGCATGCAGGGATTATATATCCTGTGCCGCATAGTGAGTGGGTAAGCCCTGTTCAAGTTGTGCCTAAAAAGGGAGGCATGACTGTTGTTACTAATGATAAGAATGAGCTAATTCCGCAACGCACCGTCACTGGGTGGCGGATGTGCATAGACTATAGAAAACTTAATAAAGCCACGAAAAAGGATCATTTTCCTTTGCCTTTTATAGATGAGATGCTTGAGCGGTTAGCAAAACACTCGTTTTTCTGTTTTCTAGATGGATATTCAGGGTATCACCAGATCCCTATCCATCCTGATGATCAAAGCAAAACCACTTTTACATGCCCATATGGAACGTATGCTTATCGTAGAATGTCTTTTGGGTTATGTAATGCACTAGCTTCTTTTCAAAGATGTATGATGTCTATATTTTCTGATATGATTGAAGAGATTATGGAAGTTTTCATGGATGATTTCTCAGTTTATGGAAAAACTTTTGATAGTTGTCTTGAGAACTTAGATAAGGTTTTGCAAAGATGTGAAGAAAAGCACTTAATCCTTAATTGGGAAAAATGTCATTTTATGGTTAGAGAAGGAATAGTGCTAGGACACCTAGTGTCTGAAAGAGGTATTGAGGTAGATAGAGCTAAAATTGAAGTAATTGAACAACTACCTCCACCTGTGAATATAAAAGGAATTCGAAGTTTTCTTGGCCATGCTGGTTTTTATCGCAGATTTATAAAAGACTTTTCATTTATTGCGAGACCACTTACTCTTTTGCTAGCCAAGGATGCTCCTTTCGAATTTGATGATGCATGTTTAAAAGCTTTTGAATTATTAAAGAATGCACTCATCTCTGCACCAATCATTCAACCCCCTGATTGGTCGTTGCCTTTTGAAATTATGTGTGATGCTAGTGATTATGCTATGGGGGCAGTTTTGGGGCAAACAAAAGACACGAAGCATCATGCAATTGCTTACGCCAGTAAAACTTTGACAGGAGCTCAACTTAATTATGCAACCACTGAAAAAGAGCTTCTGGCTGTTGTCTTTGCCATTGATAAATTTAGATCTTACTTAGTAGGAGCTAAAATAATTGTTTACACTGATCATGCTGCATTAAAATATTTGCTCACTAAAAAAGATGCTAAACCTCGCCTAATTAGATGGATCTTGTTACTCCAAGAATTTGACTTAGAAATAAAAGATAAAAAGGGAGTAGAAAATTCTGTTGCTGATCACTTGTCTAGAATGCACTTTAAGGATCCACAGGAAACACCCATTAATGATTCACTCCGGGACGACATGCTCTATGGAATCAACAGGTCTGACCCCTGGTATGCAGATATTGTTAAATTTATGGTTTCAGGGTATGTACCACCAGGAGCAAACAAGAAGAAGCTTATTCAAGAAAGTCGTTCACACATATGGGATGAGCCATACCTCTTCCGAGTATGCGCTGATGGCTTACTCAGAAGGTGTGTGACCACTAAGGAAGGGTGGAAGATCATCGACAGATGTCATTCATCACCATACGGAGGTCATTATGGAGCATTCCATACACATTCAAAGATCTGGCAATGTGGATTCTATTGGCCTACAATGTATGAAGACACGAAGCAATATATCAGAAGATGTGGGCCATGTCAAAGGCACAGAAACATAAATACAAGGGATGCCATGCCACTCACCAACAACCTTCAGATTGAACTCTTTGATGTCTGGGGAATAGACTACATGGGTCCATTTCCCCCATCAAAGAAGTGTGAGTTCATCTTGGTGGCGGTTGATTACGTCTCCAAGTGGGTAGAGGCACTACCTTGCAAGCATGCCGACAATATCAGTTCGAAGAGGATGTTTGAGGAAATCATATTTCCAAGATTTGGAGTCCCCAGGATAGTGATAAGTGATGGAGGATCACACTTCATTGACAAGCGCTTCGAGCACTATCTATCAAGACATGGAATCCGTCACAACGTCGCTACTCCCTATCATCCTCAGACAAGTGGCCAAGCAGAGACTTCTAACAAGCAAATCAAGAACATTCTTCAGAAGACGGTGAACGAGATGGGAACGGCATGGAAGGATAAGTTACCCGATGCACTCTGGGCTTACCGGACAGCATACAAGACCCCAATTGGAATGTCTCCATACCAATTGGTATACGGAAAGACCTGTCACCTACCTGTTGAACTTGAGTTCAAGGCACACTGGGCCATAAAAAGATGGAATATGGACCTAGATATCGCTGGAAAACTTAGAAGAATGCAATTATCGGAGTTAGAAGAATGGAGGGAGAAAGCATATCACAATTCAAAGATCTACAAAGAAAGAGTCAAGAGATGGCATGACAAGAGGATCAAGAAGGAGTTCTCACCCGGAGATAAGGTATTACTTTTTAATTCCAGGGTGAAGCTTTTCGGGCATGGAAAGCTCCGGAGCAAATGGGAAGGACCATTCAAGGTAATTCATTCATCATCCCACGGAGCTATCACACTTCAAAATGACGAAGAAAACAAGTATGGGGGAGATTCCCTAACATGTCACACACACTTCGATCGCACCACTCCATGAACCAGGTACACACTCTGCACACTTTTATTACACACTTACACACTCACCTTAGTTTGTGCAGAATTTTGTCTCTCTAAACATGATAAATTAAAAGGATAAAAATGCTTATAATCATGATCAATCTCACTCTGTGATATTTCCTGGAAACCTGCAATTATCAAAATTATTTCAAAACCCTGTGTTGCTAAAAGTCATTGTGGAATAAGATATGGTAAGGGTATGAGTACCTTATTCTTAGTATCTTTATTGCTTGGAGAATTTGTTTTAAAAATCTCAAAATTATAGCTACCATCCTCAAGTTTTATATGCCTGCTAAACATGAAAATATTAATTAAAGCTATCTGCTTTGTATTGAGTTTGTTCAAAACAAGTTAGACCCTTGTTGAGAGATTTATCATACTCCTAAGATCAAGACATTTTTATTCAGAAAGATTCACTCTTCCGAAGTATTATTGCGTTAGAGGCATGGGCTATGCAAAATTATGAATATATCGAGGAAATAAAAAGGAGCAAGTGCTCGATAACCTCGTGGAAAAAATGGACAAGTGTCCGGGAGTAGAATTATGGGTACCTCGGTATCCACCCAAAATGAAAAAAAATGAGATATGATAAAAATATGATGGAAAGAAAATGATAGCCATGGTCCCTCTAATAAGCAATATGCCAGTAAGAGTGACAGTTTTTAATTTTCAAAATCTTTGATCTAAGAGTATGGCATTCTTCTCCTCGGATCCGGTTTTGACCATACAATAAATGCAAGGTCTGTATGCTTAAAGAATTATTTTTGCAAAATCAAAACAGCCTCAGAGAGAAATATAAAAGATAATGAGTGACTCTGAGAGCACCTATGAGGATAAAGGTATGCTAAGTTTTTCTTTTCAAAAATATGTAAAAACTCCAAGTGATAGGGATTAAGAAGAAGAAAGGCTCTTTACTCTGACCATATATTTCCCTGACTATAAGTGCACAGTGGATTTTTACAACACCCTGCAGGTATGAAAGAATGTTTCAACCCCAGATGTTTTATTAACCAACCTTTTCTCGAGGACGAGTAAAAGCCTAAGTATGGGGGTGTTTGTTGACGGTTCTTAAGTATCAATTATAACCATCAAATAAATAAAGAAAAGGACCTATATGCAAGCAACACCTAGAATTAGGGTTTGATCAAACAGAATTCCATGAGTTTTGCTGTTTATCTATTTCTGCAGGGGGTTATTAGGAAATACGGAAGAAAGGCCCACATGTCGGATTAATGACGGGATATTAACCGAACACGTAATTATCTTACATCTAGAAGATTCCAGAAGCCACAGGAACGAACGGGAGCCGTAACGGGCTAGGACACAGGGCGCCCGCCCTGTGCCCTAGGGCGCCCGCCCTGTCCCCGGGACCAATCAGGTCGAGTCTCGTGGATTATGCTCCACCGCCTTTGAGGATCAAGGAAAACCATAGGATGAAGGTCGGTTTGATCCGATGGTCCAGATTCATCCAAAAGGGCTATATAAGCAAGGCCCCTTACCCCTGGTGGAGAAGACCCCAATTCATTATTCAGTTGCATATCTCTAGTTAGGGTTTAGAGAGAGAGGTTCCCTCTAGGGTTCCCACCTCTTAGGGCTTAGCATCCAATGTGAAAGTAGAATTAGTTCTACTAGATTGAGAGAGATAGAGTGGAGGTGTAGATCGGAGGAAGCCGGCCTATCGGTGTCTACTCCGAGGTTGTACCTGCAGGATCAAGTTCTTCTAACCCGAGGCTTGTTCTCAGGATTCTTCAGTATTTCGACTTCTAAATTCTAGTAAGTTCTTTGTTTTATTGATCTTTGGTTTATGAGTTTACTTTGATCTCTTCGCGTAGAGTTTAGAGTAATCATCTCTAGCGTAAACGTGGTGTTTAAGCTAGGATACTCATAGATATCCCCTCGTCTAGCCGGACCGTGGTAGTAGCGAGGAACGTGACAATTCCGAGTTACCTTTGTATTCCATATCCCGTTAGCAGGATCAATAGGGTTTATAGGTGCGGGTTGAACATCCTTTGTGGTGTCTAGATTCCGTAAACCTCCCCAATAGAACAGTAGATCATCCTTACCAAGGTTAGAAGAAGAGTGCGGTTGTAGTCTTCTCTATACATCACTCACATCGAATCATAGTGGTTGTAGCCTAAAGGTTAGTAGTAATAGATTTGGTTAGTCAGATGCACTCTTTCTCCTAAAGGTAAAAATATAAATACGATACCCAGGATAACATCTCGGGTGAAGTGCTCACCGATATCCGTGCGCTTGCGGATCCTATTTCCTAATTGCGTTACCAAATATCAACACCTAGCTCTAGACGATGTCGGGAATCCAAGCGAAGATCTGCTTGCCTCCCTCTAGACCTAGCCTAACTAGCTATGTCCTAGAAACTAGAGGAGCTTTGAGGATATTAGGGTTTCTAGCTCTGGATGACTTGATGCCTCAGGGGGGCTGGGGTCTCCTTATATAGCCCAAAGGGTCCAACATGAGCCCCTGGATCAAACTGACAAGAAAGACAGCGTAGATGCAGTCTAGGGAGGTGGTGGAGGAATATTCTAGAAGCTGAGAGGTGGGGGACACCGCCAGGGGCCGGGCGGCACCTGGGTGGGGCTGGCCAGTCCCACCTGGCGGCCTCTTGGGCTCTGCCTCGGGGGGTTGCCTCCTAGATTTCTTTGGAGTCTTCTAGAATAGTTTTTGTCGTGGTTAAGTTTAATTTGTTTTGATGTTTTGATCCCCCTTTTCTAGTTTTCTAGATATACCCTACAGAAAATACAGATTCACCAAAACTTATGGAAATTGTTAGTTTAAGCCCCTAAATTTCTATTGGTGATCCATTTCAAGCATTTCTTCATGTTATGTTGACGGTTTAATATGGTAGATAACTACCATCAATAAGCTCCCCCAAGCTTAACCTTTGCTAGTCCCTTAGCAAAGGTATACTCGGCAAATTTGGATCAGGAGTTGCTTCAAAGCTTTCACGCCTCAAAAGTACACATGTGTTAAAACAAAAATTCTCCTCCGGATTAGAATAAACTGATCTTACTTTCAAACTTATCCATATTACCTTTAACCATGGGGCTTCTTAGCCTTCACTTGGGTCTTGAGCAATTGAAAGATAGAACAATCAAGTCAAGTACTATGTCTCAAGTCTTTGCTCAACCATTATTTTGAAGTTTTTCTAAATTTTCAAAATAAAACTCAGAACTTTCATTGTATGACACTCTCAGATCTCTTAATATATGTGGTATTTGTGGATCCTCACCAAGGCAATAGTAATGTTATGCCTTTCTCTTCCTACAATTAGGGCTTATAGTGGAGCTCCTAGGAATGGAGAGAACATGAAAGAGCATACTTGCAAACACATATGTTGTATAGTCAAACAATGGATCCAAAGAGAGTTAAGTTATGCAATCAAATCAAGATGTGCATGTGTATGGATGTATGAGGGATATTTATGGTGGCTAATCTAATTCTACTTTACTCCTTGAAAATATATCTCTCTTTCAGAACTTGGAAACAACTTTGCAAGAAAACATGGGCTATCTTATTCATCTCTTTTCCTTTTAGGCGGGTATTGGAGTACCCATTGTTTTAGATATCTTGGACACTTGTCCATTTTTTTCAATTCTTTTCTTCTTCTTTTTCATGAATAACTTTTGCATAGCCACATGCCTCTTTTCTACAACAAAACTTTTGAAAGATAGCAACAACATCTCAGAGCATTTATTTGGGGTATATCCTATAGGGTATATTTTTGGTGTTCACTCCCAGTGTACGAATAAAATATTTTTGGGTGCATCTAGATAGAATGGCATGTCTCTGCACCTACCCCCAGTGTAGGAGTAGTGCATATGTGGAGGTGTGTATGTGATCTTGATTTTAAGAGCATGACAAACCTCTCATAAGGCATCAACAAAGCTTGACTGAACTCAATGCAATGCAAGTAGCATATACGAGTGAAAGGTTTTTCTAGTCTAAACATCATATATGGCTCTGGTAGGAATTCAAGCTTTGTCATACAGGAGCCCATCATGAAAGATTTTATGTTTTCAAAAGATAAATCTCCAATACTCTAGTATCGCTAGGAACAAGATAAACAACAGCTCAGACCTTCTCATATCATATCTGTTAGTTACCTAGATTTAGATCAAGCATATGCTACCCACAAGTTTCAAGTTCAGAGTAAATTCTTATATCAATTAGTCATATCCTAAACTCGAGAGAATTCAAGACTAAAAACTAGGTACTTGAAAGGAATTACGACAAACCAACTATTCATCATTTCCAATGCAAGAGCTTACCTAAACTCCATTATTTATTTAGCTCTAAAGAATAGAAAACTAAACACACTTTTTATTTTACTTTCAAAGTTTTTAAAATCTCACCTTACTATATCGATATAACTTACTAGAATAAATTTTTGTTTTTGTTTTAGGTTGTTATTTATCTTTTTATTTCTTTAGCAAACATATAACAAACTCAAAAGGAAAAATAGTAGAACTGAAAAGAGAGAAATACTTAGCTAGATACATGGGAGATGCTCTTCCCCCAAGCTAGATGTTGACGTGGTCGGTTGTTGAATGATCCTTTCTTAGAGCATGGTTTGCCGGTGGATATCCTTCTCACCTATGAGTAGGATGAGATGTCTACAGCCGAGTGACTTTACTCTTGAACATTTGTACCATCCTGCAAAATACTCTAACAAGAATACCAAAAACTCGAGGCTTGGATTAGGAATAAAGGGTTAGCGGTTAGCCTTACAAGAATTTGTTCTTCTCATGAATTTAGACATATTTTCTATTGGCAAAATTTTAGCAGGAGGTCTATTTAGTATCTTTTTGAATTTTCTATTTTTATAATGCAGAAACAAAATATGTATGCATAATAATTTTTATTTTTATGGCACCACAATGAATATTCCCACAGGCTTTTACACATCGTAGACCTACTCTCATAGGGCTTAGGATTTTTATATGATGCAATGATGAAATGTAGTAGAACTTTTTATTTTCTATTCTAATATGCAATAATGATGATATGCAATAAAGTAATCTTTTTATTTTTCTCTTTTCTCTAATGCAATGTAAATGCAGAAAGTAAATATGCTAAAAGAAAATAATTAATGCAATGCTAGAAAGTAAATATGGATAACTACGGATATTACCTCACGGCAAGGGTTCGGATTTTTAAAAGTCCTCCGGACAGGACTAGGTAGGAGAGTACTTATTTTTTAGGTGCATTATCTGGTCTCAGTGATGGAGACTTAAATGACTGCTCCTCTTGTGATAATGATGATGTTATCTTCTCTTTCCATACCTGTTTTGTCTATGAGCTTGATGTTGGCGGAGTGGCTTCTTCTTTGGTGTGTGCTTCATCGTCCCATTCGTTCAATCGGGGTTGAAATAGGTCCTTCTCAACTTATCCTTCATAATCCCCCCATCCATTCCTAGGAAGTTGATCCTCTTGTCGGTGGGATGATCGATGTCTCCTCCTCTAGGAGCAGGTCTTCTTCGGCTGCTCATAAGTAGTATAACTATTAAAACAGCAGCATACCTTTTCTCCTAGAAACTAGAAGTGGATTTGTCCAGATCCAACATAGATGACTGCATTGGTAGTGTTGAGGAATGGTATTCCTAGAATAATGGGTGAATCATCTTCTTCTTCCATGTCCAGGACCATAAAGTCGGCGAGAGCATAGTGATCTTGAATCTTGACCATTGTGTCTTTTGCTATGTCCTTCGGGAATCAGATTGATTGGTTCGCCATCTGTAGCTGCATATATGTCGAGTACAAAGGTTCGTTACCAAATAAATATTCATATGTTACCTTTGACATTATGTTGACACCCGATCCAACATCACGAAAAGTCTTGTGGAAAATCTTCTGACCAATAGTACACTCGATCATCGGTACGCTAGGGTCATCCTTCTTAGCAAGAAATGGTGGAGCGAGGAGGTGGTCGTACTCTGATTGGATGGTGTTGATTATGTTGATTGTCTCTTCAGGTGACTGGTTGATCTTGTTCTTTCTCCTTCTGTTCTTTATCTTCTTGGTCACTGTTGTTGTCTCTTTAGGTAGGTATGCCTTCTGTGGATGACCGGGAGAATATAGTATACGGTCCTTGAACAAGAACTTCTCTTTCTTATCCTTGATAGTGAAATAGATCTTGGCAGTGTCTGCGTAGATGATAGCCTTCGCGGTGCTCAGGAAGGGTCGGCCTAAAATGATGGGTGCCCTCTCATCTCCACCCTTTTCCAGAACCATAAAGTCTATGGGAACATATGATTGTCCCACTCGAATGATGGCATCTTCTAGAATTCCTTTGGGGTAGTAGAGTGACTGACCTACAAGGTGCAAACGCATATTTATGTACAACAAAGGATCTCCTAGAATCTTATCATAAATTACCTTAGGCATGATGTAGATATTTGCTCCAAAGTCATAGACAGCTTCCTGAAAGATGTGAGGTCCAATGGAGATGGAAATGACAGGTCTCCCTGGATCTCCTTTCTTGTCGAGGAGTGAATAATCTATCCACCTTCCCTCTGACGGTTGAGTGTAGTAGAAAGCAACATTATGAATATCGACAAGGCTTGTAGTTTCTAAATCTTCTGGCTGCCTCGAAATCTTACCTTTGTCAGATGGAAGAACAGCAGTTGCCAGCTGAGTTATTTGTGATTCTATCATTTTATTAAAGTTATGCTGATTCTTAATGGCAGAAGCAAAGGTATCCATTCTAGTACTTATGTTCTCTAAGATTTTATCATTGGAAGCTATTTTCTTAGACATCTGATCCATCAGTCTAGATTGACCAGCAATTAACTCTCTTAAAGGTGGTTGATTAAAATTATTATAATTGTTACCTTAAAGTTATCTTGGTAGTTACCTGGGTAGTTTGGCCTCTATTGCTGATTCCATCCTTGATTTTGTTGAGGACGATAGTTGTTATTAATGTAGTTCACATCCTCTTGAGTTTCAGGATAGTTGCTCCCTGAATGGCTAGTGTCGCCACACATTTCACACGTCATGCAGTAATTATGAATGTGCATGACTTCTTTCTTCTCACTAACTCAGTCCTCGAGCTTCTTTATCAGCAGGTCCATCTTGGCAGACAACATGTGTACCTCCTTGAGTTGATGCATTCCTCCTCCTCTCTTACGAGGCTGAGTACGTTCTTCGTTCTAGCTTTGATTGGAGGCCATCTTCTCAACAAGAGCTATTGCATCTCTAAGGTTAAGTAACAGAAAAGCACCTCCAGCAGCAGCATCCATTGTCTCACAGGTACTAGTGGTTAGCCCATGGTAAAAGATCTGTATGAGTAGCCAATTCTCCATTCCATGACGAGAACATTCTGCTATATAGTCTTGAAAGCGTTCCCATGCCTCAGGGACAGATTCATCATGATGTTACCAAAAACTTGAGATTCTCCCACGTACAACATTGGTCTTGTCTATAGGAAAGAACTTTGCTACGAAGGTAGTGGAGAAGTTATCCCATGTGGTGTTTCTTTTTTTTGTTGGCTTAGAACCACTATTTTGCCTTTCCCAAGAGTAAAAATGGGAAAAGGCGGAGTAGAATAGCATCCTTAGTTACTCCCTTGATAGTGAAGGTACTACAAATCTCTAGAAAGTGTTGGAGATGTGCACTAGCATCTTCATGTGCCTTTCCACAAAACTAGCTCGCTTGCACCATGTTGATGAGAGCAGACTTGAGCTCGAATCCATTGTCTCCAACATTGACTTTAGGTCCAGTATGGATACTGGTTGTAGTTGAAGCAGAGAATTCACAAAGACTCTTGTTAGCCGTGGCTTCAAATTCTAGTGTTAGGCTTCACCTTATACGGTTGTCCTCCAACTCTAAAGTTGATACTCTCTTAAGTTTTGCCTTTGTTCTCTTGTGTAGCGCTTCTAGATCGTCAATGAAGTTTGTTGGTAGGTTAAAACTAATCATACATTACCCTGAATAAGATACACAAGTAGACAAAACAAGGGTAAGTCTGTTTGAGCAGAGGTCAATGGTTATTTCAATCACATCAATTAATGTAAGTTTATCAATACTTCCTGTGCTACCTACCTTCCCCGGCAATGGCGCTAGAAATGCTTATTGGTATTTATTAAATCCTCACTTGTTTTAGTAGTCACCTATTAATTACCTATACCTCTAGCATTAACTAACTAGGTTGTCATCCCTAGTGATGGTGCCAAAAATGTTTGTTGGTACTAACTAGCATTACTATAAGAATAATACTAAGTAGATGTTTATCATTTTATGTGACTAGAAAGAATATAAAGATATGAATGAAAAGGATTCTGCAAGCGGACAGATAATTATACCATTGTAGCACTTTACCTGAGAGTATACTAGGTATCGTATTTATATTTTACCACAGGGAAGGTGTAGCTTTGGACATGTATTGATAACTTATAACATTGATGGAGACATAAACCATAACCAAACACTCTACTCATAATAGGGGTAAGTCACATGATAAAATATATATGATAAGCACTAATCAAGCATTATAATAAGTAAATCACTCAGAGCACTCCTATCTATAGCAATAGCATGGTCAAGTTAGAATGTTAGAGGAATAATTCCTAAGTCATCCTTAACTACAAGTCAAAGCATACGATGATTAGTGCAATTACACCTAGTAATCCTGGCTAAGATCATCATTATATCCACACATGATGGGAGGGAAACGAGCGGCTATGAACCGCCTCCGCGTCAGAAGAGACAGATTTAGTTTTGGTTAAATTTAATTGGGACAAAAGTAAAAGAACAGGTATTGCGAGTCCATACTTCCATAATTCTTATATTTGCAAAAAATTATGTTAATTACATCTCCGAAGAGAACACCCCTGATTAAGAGTTCCAACATGGGTACATAAAAAATAAGATTACATCATATGGCTTCCTATTACAAACTACAAAAGAAAACAAAGTCTTCAGTCTTGTAGTCGTGGATGGATGAATATGCATACTTGAACTTGATAATTATCATTTCTTTTAAGCATGACATCTCATTTGTTGAGGATCTACATATACTCCTTATATGATTGGTCACTAGCTTGTTTAGCTATTTGGCTATCCATGATATGCATGTACTTAATTCATGTGTTATATGTGGTGCGGCACGTATGCATGCCAGATCATTTATTTAGTGCATTGTGTTATGGATGTATGCACGTAATTTACTTTGAAGACTAATTTTGACATAGTCTTCTTAGATCATTTAAGATCATGATTTAGCATGTTTTGGGATGCCCGTTCATGGATGTATTCAGCATATGGTGCAATATTTTATTTGGGCTAAGCCAAAGTATTTATGGATGCCCATTCATGGATGTCATCTATGGTACGATGCTACTAATTTGATATATTTTAATGACTTAGTTAAACATGACCTTATGGGTGCAATCAGCTAAGATGCAACGTTTGATATACTCAGGATGCCCAGCACCTGGCCTGGAGAACCTATATCAAGCATAGATGACATGTGTGGGAATTATGATGAATATGACAAAGCCTATTTAGTTTGGACTAAGTTCATGTGTTTGTAACATTTGATTATTTTATTTTTCCATGGCGCCGCAGCAGGCTAATTAGCACTAGCGGTCATGACATGATATTTGGCATGAAGAAACTAATTTTGTTCAGTTTCCTATTTATTTAAATCCACCTGTTTTGGGTGAATGCAACGTAATTAAGATGTGAGATGCATGCAATCTTTACGCTAGCTTTTGCTTCTATTTGCATGGTGCGGCAGATGTGACAGTTTTGATGCAACACCAACTTAGCATCTTGCTTTGTTCCGCACTTTTTCTTTAATTCAATCCTGTCGTTGTACATGCAAAGCGGGGCAGGCAAGATAAGTTTTGGGTTTGTGCAAGGGAGGTGCTAGCTAACGAAGCATAACACGCACAACCTTTTCTTTTTGTTTATTTATGACTTGATTATGTCAACACATGATCTTTGATGACTGTGCGGCATGCAAGGTTTGTGTAAACAGTGGATGCTGGCCAAAGCTAATGGCATGTTACATGATATGTATGTGCCTAACTAACGGATTGAATATGCAGTACGTTGTCAATGTCTTGTTTTTTTATATAATTTCATTTGCACGTTTGATTGTTTCTTAGATTTGATAGAAACCAACGCATGATCTTTCTTCATGGCAGTAGCATGCAAGTTCTTTATTTTCTTTGATGCAGGATATGAACGGACTGGCGTTGTCATGGCCAAAACACACGTAGATTTGTTTAAATATGGAGCCAATTCGCGTCCATATCAATTTTACCATGAACCGGGTGGAGCCAAAGCGCGTCCACCAATTTGACACCATGGATTTTGACCGGGTTGGAGCCAAGATCGCGTCCAACCAAATTTGCACCGTGAACCAAAACCAGGGTGGAGCCACAGCGCGTCTGACCCAAATTTCACCAAGGCACATTTGCTGGCCTTTTGTACCTTCACCAGGGCATATCGTCGCCCATGTGCAAAGCGCGGTCATGGCACGGTTGGCCGACCTTTTACCAGGGCTCGCAGCCCAAGCGCATAGCGCAGCCACCACAGTTTCTTTTACCTTTTACTGGGGTAAGACCATACACGCTGCTCATCTGCAGCGGCATAGGCCAGCCATTTACCGATGCTGAAGAGTTGCCGATGAAGTTTGGTGATGCAGTAGCCGCAGATCAGAACGAGGAGCAGAGACAGGAGCGGGGCTCATTGATTTGTCACCGTGAGTCCGGAAAGGACCGGGGCTCTCACCTTGTTCAGGGCACCGACGAACGAGCTAGCAGCTTTTGCCCGAAGATATTGCAGGGGCCCTCACGGTTCACCGGCAGCTTGATGGCGATGCTTCTGGTGATCTTCGCACACCAGGGCGGCGCTTGGAACGGTGAGCGGCGTGGTGCTGCAGCAACCTGAAGGCAGTTTATTTCAGGGGCTATAGAGTGGGGGGTTCTGAACGATGGTCATAGCCTGCTATTTATAGAGTGGAGCGGCCAGTGGTTGCCAGGGGGATTTGGCGCTCCTTTCGTTTGATTTTCTCTCATTAATCCAGTGTTCTTAAGCAGCAACTTGACTTGATTTTGAATCACCATGTACGTGGTATGCAGGATCGTGCAGTCCAAGGGAGTTACATATGTAGACCTGGTCATGGCGGCGGACTGGTCGTGGCCGCACCTTGACCCTGTTTGAATCTACTAAGCGTGCACAGGAGATTCTTTGTCTAGCATGTGGGCCGTTTTTTGTTTATAGTTTATGAAATAGAAAACGATTTATTTCTTGCCTAGGCACAACCGTAGGTCCTATACACGCGCCTATACGGTGTACGTGGAGCCGTAGCTAGCAGGCGTGCATGCATGGGTGTATTTGTTTCTACTTTATTTTATTATTTCTTTTTTTAACCTTTTTCATTGTGTTAACCACCCCGCTTTGGACTTGGTAGGTCATTTATGCACCGAGGTGCAAAATATCTTTTCATCAACGTATTCACATGAGTACGTGGTATACACTATATGCAGAGTATATTTTTGCACACGCCTACTTTTTTGGTCGTACTTCCTTGGAGCCACTAAATTTCACAGCCACTATTATATATATCAAAATCAATTTCATTCTTTTCAACCATATTATTTTATTATTCATGTACCACATACCATATTTAGATGGGATTTAACCATCTATATTATCTTACTAATATGGTATAAATATTTTCTCATACTTTGGATAGAACCAAAATTAATGTCAACAATACATAAGGGGCATTACTTAGGGAAGTTTGAGTACAGAAACCTCTCCCTTCCTTCGTAACCAGGCCCTACTTCCTCAACCTACACTCGGGGAATGGACTACAAAGGACTCAACGGGAGTGTCACATCCGCGATCTACCACATGACAATATAGAGTGTATTCGCAGGTAAATAACATATAAGCACCACGCTTACATGGTCTCTACCACCCACCCTATGTACATTGGAGTGGATGCTATACGAACTTATGCATAAACACAATGATAAACTAACTATACTAAGCATATAATCAAAGTAGAGAATGAACATTGCAACCAAGAACATGAATAAGATGAATACTATATTGTCTTAACAATTGTACCAAAGCATATAAAAATAATGGAGATACAACGAGAGAGGGATACAATAATTTTACTGAACCAAGCTCTAGATGATGTCGGGAATCCAAGCGAAGATCTGCTTACCTCCCTCTAGATCTAGCCTAACTAGCTATGCCCTAGAAACTAGAGGAGCTCTGAGGATATTAGGGTTTCTGGCTCTGGATGACTTGATCTCAAATGACTTGATGCCTCAGGGGGCTGGGGTCTTCTTATATAGTCCAGAGGGTCCAACGTGAGCCCTTGGATCAAACCGACTTGAAGAACGACATAGATGCTGTCTAGGGAGGCGGTGGAGGAACATTCCAGAAGCTGACAGGCGGGGGCCACTACCAGGGGCTAGGCGGCACCTGGGTGGGGCCGGCCGGTCCCACCTGGCGGCCTCTCGGGCTCTGCCTCGGGGGGTTGCCTCTTGGAGTCCTCTGGAGTCTTCTAGAATAATTTTCATCATGGTTAAGTTTAATTCCTTTTGATGTTTTGATCCCCTTTTTTGATTTTCTAGATATACCCTGCAGAAAATACAGATTCACCAAAACTTATGGAAATTATTAGTTTAAACCCCTAAGTTTCTGTTGGTGATCCATTTCAAGTATTTCTTCATGTTATGTTGATGATTTAATATGGTAGATAACTACTGTCAACAGGGACCCTTAGCTTGGAGGCGCTGAGCAGAGGCTACCCAGAAAAGCTCGATGACAAGGCCGTGGGGAGGCTAGAGAGCGACAACGCCCCCCTCTCGCAAGCTCTGGCAGACAAGATAGAGGACGTCATGCTCCCCCAAAGGGGTTAGTTTCTGTCGAATAGGTCCAGGCCGTGGCGCCGTGAGCCTTTGTAATGGACATGTTTTTTGTTCTCCATGTTTCTATTTCGCACAGACACTTCAAACATTCATAATGGGCATGTCTTGTTACAAGGAAAATTGGTCCTAACAAAATGTTTTTGATTATGCCTACGCTCCCTCCGGCCCCCGAGTGAGGCCTAACCCCTAAGCTCCACAGGGGTCAGGAACCACTAGAGACTAACAAACAATAAAGTAGGGCTTTCTTTTAGCGAGAACGTGGTTCTACATAGGCATGTCTATTACTTCGATGAATTTAGAGGCAAAAGAGATGACGTAGCTACCTAGAGCCTTTTGCATGGGCGGCGATTTCACCACTGGCCGCTCTTGGTTCCACGGCATGGCCTCCCTTGGGATCTGGTGCCTCGGCTAACGCCTCGAGTACCAGGGGACACTCACACCGCTTTCTCTTCCGGAATCCGAGGATTCCAGGAGGTAGTCACAGTTGTCGAGGAAGTGGTCGAGGGCCTCCGGGTCGTCAAGGTTCATCTCGTCGATATTGTTCTACCAGTCATGTCAACCGGGGGGCATCGTCGTCATCCTCATAGCGCCTGGGGTCCTGCGGCTAGTATCCTTTCATGGAGGATTTCGGGGGTCTGCCATGGTCCACGCCCTGGCCTTGATGTGAGCTTTCGCTGCCCACCTCATTCTTGCTGATGACCTAGCGCCAGCCAACGCGTAATTTCTATGCTTGGGTTGGTGGCTTCGGAGCGGGGCTATAGCGTGGGTTTTGGGGCACGGCAGCTGGCCCCTTCCTCGCCCCCCACATGCTATGGTCCTAGCTGGAACCACGCGCTCACGGTTTCATGTTGCCAGGCTTTCAACCACTTGCGCTGTGTGTTGGGAAGGCCTAGCTCGCCCTCTCTTCTTGTGTCCACGTGGACTGGGGGAGAGTTTCCCGCGTTGAGCACATTTGTGACATGTCTTTTACGGGGATCAATGCATTCGCGTTCCACCTCCGGGCGTTCGCGCGGGTAGCGGCAGTCCCTCTGGTGGCTACCAGAATCCGAGGGCGGCTCCGAATCCGTCATGAGGAGGTCATGAATGGAGTCTATGAGATGGTTCGCCGTCCCGTCGAGCTCGTTGCTCGTGGGGGACGGAGGGGTGAGCCGCGCCGCAGGGCGTCCTGCATCGCCCGTAGCTTTATACAGGCCGAACGAGGGCACCGTTGCAGTGCCCTAAGCGGGGTTTTCTAGGAGGATGAGCTCCCAGGTGATTACAATGTCGAGGCCCGTGGTTGGTGAAGGTGGGAGCCCGCTCTAGGTCCCAACCGTGGTAACAACGAAATCCAAGCTCCCAAAGCACATGCAGGTGCCCGGGACCCAGCCGATGTCATGGCAAGCCATCCGAGGCCTGGTGATGAAAGCTACGAAACACGCAAAGCCCCCTACCTGGCACGCCAACTGTCGATGTCAAGAAACCACCGGCTAGTAATTTATGTGATTGCGTGTTTAGGCTCAGATGGCTGAGCTGAGGTGGGCACGAGATTTTATATTGGTTCGGGCATAATGTCCCTTGTCCAATCGCGGCGCTGTGTGCTACTCACTCTTTGATTTGTTTGCAGTAGGGGTTTACAAATAGGCGAAACAGGGAGAGAACTCCCAAGTCTCTATGGTGCGTGCGATTGCTGTTGTGTGCTAATGAATTGAGAAGTTTAGAGCGCCCCCTGGAAGAGTCCCAAGGCCTCCCCTTTATAGTTTAGGAGAGGAGCCTTGGGGTACACGGTGAAAGGGAGAAGGAAGAAGGATAAAAGAAGGAGGAAAAATAGTGCAGTAAGCTCTCATGGCGGTGTTGTTCTCTTTCTTCCGACAGAGTCTTGTGGGCACGATCGTCGAGGACAGGGGCGGCCCCCCATGTCGTCATTGCCCACCGCTGTGGTGATATCGAAGCACCGCCCGCCTAGCCATGTCATCACCCGCCGCCGTGCCATGTAGCATGGTTCATAGCATAGCGTATGCCATCTTCGATTAGTGTTGCACACAATCTTGGTGGCACAGTACCGGCCCGTCCTGCACTATCGCGTGCATGCGCCCTTAATTGCGACCCAACATAGCCTCGGGCAGTGCGGAGCATGCCAACCCCCGCACAGCGAGACAATGTCATACTTTGGGCTTTCCACGCATTGGACAGCAGTGGACAGCCAGTGTCCGCCCGGGCCCGAACGTTTATTGCCCGACTCTCGATTCTACCCCGAGCCATCGGGCGAGGCAGGATCCCTCGGAGGGGTTGGGCTAGAGCGTGACCCCTTAGGGTCAGGCGAGGCAGAGTCCATGCCCCAACCGTCGAGCAAAATGGAGCCAATGCCCTTGAGGCCGGGCGGGATGAGGCCGGTCAGGCGGGGCGAAACCTATGCCCTGACCCTCGGTTGTCATTAGCCCTGCCCCTCGAGGGGTTGAGCGAGATGGGACTTACGTCCCAGTCTCCGGGTGGGCCGAGGCGGATGCTTGGGCCCCTTTGAACGACTCTAGGCCTCCTTGGTAGAGGTCCATGGCTGAGTCCTGGCCGTCGCCTGATTGTAGGGGCGGCCTTGACGATTTATCGAGACCTTTTATCAGGGTACCCAAATATTGGTACCCGATAGTCGGTTTTCCACCACCTCCAAGATTGCATCTTCGCCTTCCTTTTAAGTCAATTTGATCCAAGAGTCCAGAATTGACACTACCCCTATATATATAGCCCATACCCCCTCCAGCAAAGTCATCCTAAGACCTAATTTATATCCTCCTCATCACGATCAGAGCCAGCTATTAAGAGCAGATTAGTCCTCCATAGGATCTAGTCTTGTATTGGAAATAGAGTGATAGAGTAAGAGGGAAGAGTTTGGAGGAAGTATCGGCCTGTCGGTGCTCTCTCTACGGCTTGTACCCTGGTGGAATCAAGTTCTTCATGAGCTTGCTTTTGAGATTTCTCTGGTAGTGAACTTCTAATTCAAGTAAGTAACATATTTATATTGTTCTTTAGATTTGCAACTCTTTATGAGTACTTTAATACTTGTCATTCCTGGGTTAAAGTAGTATTTATAGTATAAGCATGGTTCTTAGACTCGGTTACTCGTAGGTGTACCCTATATTCTGGATCGGTGGTAGCTCGTGAGGGTGACTCTTATAGCCTCGTTGAATCCTCTATAGTCACTGTTCACCTAAACGACCGTTTCATCCGTTTAAACACTGTTTAAACGGTAAATAGAAGTCAACCGTGTTGTTTAGGCCCTAAATGGTGAATTAAACAGTTGGGCCGTTTAAACCTGTTTAAACCGTTCAATCCCATCTAAATGGTCTAAACAAAATCAGATTAAACATGATTAAATGAGCTAAACAACCATTTAATCCATAATTAAGTGAATTAAAGGACTACGTCTATCACAATCAACATGAAACTAATTAACATTGTAATTATATGAAGTGTTGTGGGATTTAGATTTCTTCCAACAAGATTATTTGGTAGAATATTTGATTTTTACATGTGTAAATATGTATGGGTTCTAGCAAATTTTATTTTTACCTACATAAATATGTATATTTTATTGTTATTGTACAAAACCTTTTAGGTCGTTTAACTCCGTTTAAACACCGTTTAAACGGTCTAAACGCTAAATGAAGGTTGACTGACTGTTTACCGTTTAGCGTTTAGGAAAACATTGTCTATAGTCCACCTCCCGTTTGTAGGCCTAGTAGGATTTAGTTACTATAGGAAACATACTTTGCCTGTGTTTCCCTTAGTAATATCCCCAGAATTGGACAATAGAAGACATAGCTTACCGAAGTTAGAACTAGAAGACCTTAGTGATCTCCTTTATACTCCTGTTATCTTAAGTCTTGTTGCTACTCTGGGTTAAGTTAGACGTAGTTAATCTCACATGTTTTCCTGTGGATATGATACTTGGAATATTTCTGGGTGAAAGCTACAGCGGTATCCATGCGCTTGCGGATTTATCTGTGTGCATTAATAAATACCAACAATCAACCAATCAAGATTTTTGTAAGGAGTTTGGAAAGATGATGGCTAATGGGTTTGAGATGTCCATCATTGGAGAGCTTAGTTACTTTCTTGGTTTTCAAATCAAACAAATAAATAATGGTACATTTGTGAGTCAAGGCAAGTACATCAAAGACATGCTCAAGAAGTTTAGAATGGAAGATGCTAAAGCTATTAGTACACCAATAGGGACAAATGGAAACTTGGATAGTGATGCTAATGGCAACATGGTGGATCAAAAGATGTATCGGTCTATGATTGGAAGTCTACTCTATGTGACCATATTAAGGTCGGATGTGATGTTTAGTGTATGTATGTGTGCAAGATTTCAAGCATCGCCAAGAGAAAGTCATTTGAAGACAACAAAGAGAATCTTAAGGTACTTGAAGCATACACAAAATGTTTGATTGTGGTATCCCAAATATGCAAGATTTGAGTTGATTGAATATTCAGACTCCGATTATGCAGGATGCAAAGTTGAGAGAAAGAGCACATCGACACATGTCAATTGTTGGAAAGATCACTTATGTGTTGGTCATTAAAGAAGCAAAATAGTGAGCACTTTCAACCGCCGAAGCAGAGTATATTTCGGCCAGTAGTTGTTGTGCTCAATTACTTTGGATGAAGGCTACTTTGAGTGACTTTGAAATCAAGTTCAAGTAAGTGCCATTGCTATGTGACAATAAGAGTGCCATGAAGCTCACCAACAACCCAATTCAACATTCAAGAACAAAGAATATAGATGTCCGCCATCATTTCATAAGAGATCATCAACAAAAAGGAAACATTTGCAATGAGAGTGTGGGCACCGATGATCAACTTGCCGATATATTCACCAGGCCACTTGATGAGAAGAGGTTTTACAGGCTAAGAAATAAATTGAACATACTTGACTTCTCAAATATGTGTTGATGCAACCCCATTATATGGTATGCCTCTCCTTTGAGCAAAGCAAGGTACAATTGGTAGACATGTCATTCATATATTGCTAAGGACTTGTTTAGTGAATCTAGTCATTCCTCACATGTCTTAGGCTCATTCATGAAAATCAAATGGATTTGATGCTTGTATGGTACCACTATTGCTTTTATGCTTGAAATGATCTAGTGGTCGCATATGACATGTTTGTGGGCTTGTGAACCAAGTGTTTGATCTAGAAAATGAGCTATAAGTATTTAACTCAACATTGTCATGATAACCCTTGAAATGAGGTGTGAAGAAGCTTACCATTGGATCAAGCAGAGTTAAATATTTTTTGCAAGTGATCTGAATTGAACAAAATTGGGAAAATAATCCTCACATAACATAGTTTCACCCCAACCTATCTAAAATTTAAAGTCACCTTTTGTGGTCATTGTTGACAAAGGGAGAGAGAGATTCACAAAGATAGAAAGATAAGGAGAGCAAACAAATGAAAGGACATATGAAATGTTATAAGGGGATCAATTAAAATTTGAAACACACACGTAGAGGGAGCAGGCTCATCAAATTCAAAGACCACTACTGATTGCTGGCAGCAGAGTAATTCATGCGGCCAGGGAGACTCGACAATGCAGCACGTGGCCTTGGTCATTTTACAACAACACTCTCTATATTTAAATAAATCGATGCGCAGTCCTATCTAGACGTAATGTACAGTAAACACATTCAAACATTTCACTCATATCCCCTTGATGTAAAATTTATTTCAACGTGAAGAAGACAAAATTTGGCGTTCTTGTTACTTTTCATAAACCCCCCGGCAAACCATTTTGCGTAGAACTCCTCGTCTCAGCCCCCAGCCCTAGCCGCTGACCCCCTCTCATTTCTCTCTCTTCTCCCCGCCGCCACAGCCCCTCGCATCTTGCCGCACACGACCGGAAGTCACATGATGGCTCCACTGCAGCATGGTGTTCCTGGCCTTCGTCCCCTCGAAGAGCCTTGTGTTGCGCCACTCTTGCTCCTGCCCACGGCTCCACGAAGACGAGGACCTGGGAGCCCTGCTCCACGACCGTGAAGCCGAGTTCGGCGTTGGTGGTCGGGCTCCTCGCGCGTCTTCCATGTTCTGCTGCCGCCGCCCTTGAGTGGATCTCTGGTGCGCCCTCTTCAGCCCTTCCCTGTCTTGCACCAATTGCATCCTAAACTGGTAGATCCGCACCAGATGTAATGATATAGGTTTTCGTTCTCAAACGACTGGAGTCTGCCAATCCTAATTTCCTAACTTTCATTTTCCATGTGCTAATCTTGACAAATATTTCTTTCTTTCCTGATTTCTCATCTGGTCCTTGCTACCTATATACGCAGATGCTTTTCTATAAAGCCTTCCAGAATCTACATGATTTTTGTGGTGGTTTTGTTTAGGGTTAGGATATTATATGTTCCTAGTGTTTTTGTTTAGAAAACCGTTCATATTGCTGAAAAAATTAATTGATGAACAAATTTCATATTCATTATGCAGACAAGAATTTGGATGGTCAAAGCTTGAGACCAATTTTCTTTTATGTAGACAATAATTTGGATGGACAAATTTCATTTCCATGGAGGCCCATCGTAGTTATTTGGGATAAGGGTAAAATTAGTAGGAGCACTGTATCCTGGTGAGGCAGCCGGCGGCATGCCCATTCTGGCCTGGCAAGAGTACTCGATGGCTGCAGCAGTATATCCACAGTGGTGGCAAGCTCTTACAAGTGCCAAAAAAAAACAAGTAAGTTCATCGATAAGATGTACACAATAATATTATGGAATTGAATATGTACAATGTATAATGGTGAACTTGACAGCCTGAATACATGCCTTTCTTTAAAAAAATGACTAGGGTTCCTTTTAACATGATAATGAACAACTGTCGTGTATCAAAGGGAGAAGCAGAAGATATGTTTTGGGCCATGATGGCCACTGGGGTTTGAAGACTACATCGACACCTCGAGGCGTACCTACTGAAGTAAGGATGACAATGGGTCAGGTTCGGATCAGGTGGAGTAACCGAAACCCAAAGTCGAAACCCGGTCCGAACATTGATTCGGGTGGAAATCCATCACCAAAACCAAACCCACGGATACCCGAAACCCGAACAGATACCTGAAACCCAAATGGATACCCGAAACCCGCGGATAAATATACACATATTCACATGTATAAATAAGAGGCAACAAATAATAAATATTTTCATGAGTCAATTTTGAATAGATTTAATAATCTAAGTAAACAAGTTATTATTAGCATATTATAAAACATGAGTTTTAATTTCAAATGATTTATTTCGGTTATCCATTGATATCCACGGGTGGAAAACCAAACCCGAAACCGAACCCAATACTAAACCCGAAACCGAACCCGAAAACTGTGGGTGAGAAATCATCCCCAAACCCGAACCCGTAGGACCCGAAACCCGCAGATATCCGCCCCGAACCTGATCCGCTACCATCCTTATACTGAAGTGCAGTGGCCTATTCAGATTGCAATGTCAGTGATTTAGGTGTTTCTTCCTATTGTTTAGCTAGAAAACTTCTCATTATTTTTTTTTTACATTTCAGTACTCATGGTTGCAAAATGGCTCTTTATATTTTTGACTGATGAGCTTTTCCCTTAGGTTTCACTCCTTGAAGTAACTAACCCAGATACCAGACTCCATTCATTACTTTTGCTAAGATTGGGTTAGCTTGTTGTGTGGCTGTTTTGCTCCTTGAATCACAACTATCTGCAATAGACTTCGGGGGCATCCTCTTTTTTTCTTTTTATCACAGTGAACAGCTTATGATTTTCATAGGTTATAATGGGACTGGAGCTCCCTTTTTTAATATGTAATGGGACTGGTCGTTTTTTTAGATTTATGATATGAGCTTTGTTACGGTGCTCGGGAGGAACCGCCATCAAAATTATTTGTTATTTGTATATTGTTTTAGCACTTGGCACAGTTAGTGTTGTAACTAAACTTGGTCCAACTGAAATGAGATCATGTTTGGAAGTCGATCTCTACTATTTATCCTTTGTCTGAATGATATGCTGATGAATGAAATTTTAACAGGTGTCTGTGTAAACACAAAAGGAGAAAAATGACTCGGAAACAAATGCTTCTTTGCAATATGAAGTTAGCAATATTAATTTAGAACCAAATTTTTCTTTGTTTTGACCTTTTCATCTACCAGGTAATGTAGTGATTATTAGTGTTGACAACAAAAAATGTCCATTTTGTGAAGTTGTTAAAATGTGTAATGGACTTCACCATTGTGTTCCTCTCGTCGAGATGGTCAAAAAACATATACGTAACGTTCAATTTGGGGGTTCGGATGAGAGAGTCATACCTACGAGAAAATGTTTCGTCGTCAGGACTTCCGGCTAAAGCTTGAACTTCAGCCCGCACCCGAGCCGGAACTCCCGGCTCAAGCTTGAACTTCCGGCCCGCACCCAAGCCGGAACGCCCAGCTCAAGCTTGAACTTTTGGCCCACACCGAGCCGGAACTCCCGGCTCAAGCTTGAACTTCCGGCCCGCACCCGAGCTGGAACTCTCGGCTCAAGCTTGAACTTCCGGCCCGTGCCCAAGCGGAACTTCCGGCAAACCTAATAAAAAGGGTTATTCGGGTCTGGCCTTTTGGATTCCGATCTGAATTGTTCTAAACTCGTGGGAAACTTGGAAAATAAGGCTTGGAGAGGTTTTCTACTGCGATAAGACCACCCCCTCTATATATATAAGAGGATCATGGCCGATTGAGTTCCCATCTATCCAATCGACAAATACAACACAAAACCATCTATCTTTTTACCCTTCTTCCTCTCTCTTCCCCTCTATTTCTCCTCGTTCGTCGTCAGTGCTGCATGGCTGGAGGATCGACGACGACGACGCTCTAGAGCGGTCAGGCCAGCTAGGGAAGCCCACAGCCGCCGCACGCCCCGACGGGGTCCCTCCCGGGCGTGCGGGGTTTCGAGTCTCAAGAGACCTCGTCGGTGTGTCCTACGTATCGCGCTCTCGGTGAGGCTCCTCCGGCTACGTGTCTTGCGTATCGTGCTCATCGCTGGAGGCACAAGGTCCAGGTGTGGACACCCCTAGGCGCCGTCCGATCCCTAAATTGGCTAGGCCCTACATCGAGCGATCTAGCCCCTTATCGAGTGTGTGACCTAATTTAGCGCCAACACACTTTTTGGTGACTCCGCTGGGGATGATTGGTTCGGCTATCTTCTATAGCCGATCTTTCTGACCTAGCCTATTCCTTGGTTCCAATATATCCCCTTTGTGTTTATCATTACCGTTGCATCTGGCCCAAAAGGCCAATAGCATCTGGTCTTGATCCCCTTTCATCAAGATGTGGAACAATGGTTGCAACAACAAGTTCACCGATCTGATGGGTCAGGCGAGCATCGTCAAGTCTACAACCATAGCTGAGGTAAAGGCACATGGGTCAACCGAAGATTCTCCTTTTTTCATGTTATGAATAAGATTATGTCTAAATTTGATGAATTAGAGGAAAGGATGTTTGGTGCTCCTATGTTACTTTACCTCATGCTGCACATACTAGTGAATCGGCCCCGGCTTTTAGTCAACCTCAATATGAGAGGCCGTTTCACTATGATCTTGATCAACATGGCAGATTTGTTTCTGATAATCAATTCGAATTGGCTTCTTCGGCACCTAAAACCGATAGGGCCAATTCAGGAGGGGTTACCACTAAATTTTCTGATGAGACGCCATATTATTTTGATCAACATGGCAGGGTGATTTTAAAGAGTCGATGCAAATTGGCCTCTTCGGCGCCTGAAACCGATAAGACCAATTTAGGAGAGGCTAGCACTATACCTCCTGGCATGAGGTTGTCTTACTGTTATTTTGATCAAAATTGCAAGCTTGTTTTTAGGAAGAACCCCATATTGGTCTGTTCGGTGCCTGAAACCGATAAGACCAATTCAAGAGGGGTTAGCACTATTCATCCTACTGTTACATACATACCTAATTCGGTTTGTACCTCCCAAACCGATGACGGGACAGCAGCACCACATGCTTCATTGCCTTATATTACGGTGTTGTCTAGCTCTCCAAAGCCATCAAATATGGTTCCAATGCCTAAGGCTTCATGTGATGCCTCCCTAGCCGATTCACAAAAATTTATTAATCGGTTTTGGAAATCAAAAAAGGCAAAATTGGACATGCAAGCTACGCATGACAGAGATGCATATCTTTCACCTTGCAGAAAGACACTTTCCATGGCTGAAACTTTGGAGATAAACAATCCAGCCATCTTGATACGACCGGAACAAGACGATTCCACTATTGGAAAGAATGTGATAATCGGCGAGCCCAGAGAACATAAGAAGGGAAAGAAAGTCTTAGATCGCGAGGTGGTGTTAGAAAAGTCCAATGGCAATCGGGAGAGCCTTAAGATCACAATCAAATCTTCTGGGCTCGGGGGCAAGCTCAAACTCCCATAGACAAGCAAAAATCAGCCACTAAACACTATTGTTCAAAGAGGATCGATTAGGCCGACTTTTAAAGTCGGCCAAACTGATTTTAGTGTTGATGGACAGAAAAAATCAGCAAGACCGATTTCCCAAATCGGTCAAGCTAGTCGTAAACAAAAATTGCAGCACACATATAAGGATGGAGTATTGATTCCATACCCATTATTATGTCAAAATCCTCACCAATGGAGATGTGTGCTGGTGTAACTCACAACGAGCAGTGGTGTTTCCCTCATAGCCGATTGAGCAATGGCTAATCGAGCTCCAACAAGGAAGGACCGATTAAGCAGGTTTTGCATAAACTTGCTAATCAAGTTCGAAGAAAGAGTAAAGCATTAGCAAAACAAGTGCATGTGTTGAGGGATAATAAAGTTCTCATTAATCCTACAAGAAAGGCCGATGAGCAAATAGCCATCAAAATCGGCCCTGCAGGTGCTCCAATCAAAGAAAGTGAAGGACCAATTATCATTGATAATCTAGACCAAGCTGATGTGGAGAAGATATCAAAGGGTGCTAATGTTAATAATTATGAAGCTCAGATTAGCACATCCGCTCTTGAGAACTTCCAACCGCCATGGTGCCCTTCAGGTTTGTCGAAGACACAAAAGCTTAAACTTCAGCATGCTCATTGCATGAAGCTTAAGCAAGAAGGGCTAACAAAGATGGGGAAAGAAATCTTCAACAAGGATCCAATTTTCCCTCGATCAAGCAAGAAAGAGCCAGCTACCTGCTCAAAGTCGGCTGAGCTAACTCCTGAGTCGGCTAAGCCGACTCCCCCTGTCTTTGCTGTCCTGGCCGACCCCAAGTCAGCTAAGCCGATTCCAGAGTCGGCTAAGCCGATTTTCTCAGGCCCAGGTGCCTCTAGGATCTCTCTAGTTGATCTAGCTCCCGCTGTCATTGACCTGGGCCCTGCTAGTGTTGAGAAGCTTTCTGGAGGTCAAGCTATTTTCAAGAAGCCAGCAGATCACGTGAATCACCTCAAGCCACTAGACGTGAAGGGCTTCATTAATGGCAGACTAGTCAACAACATGTTGGTGGATAACGGAGCCAGTGTAAATCTAATGTCATATTCGCTTTATAAGAAGCTTGGCGGATCTGATGAGGAGTTAATTAAAACCAAGAGAACGGTCAAAGGTATTGGAAGCAGAAAACCTATTCTGGCCAAGGGACTTGCTTTGATGAATCTTAGTATTGGGAGCAAAACATTGGCCACCGTCTTCTTCGTTTGTGCAGAGGTGCAAGCGAGTTACAGTTTGATTCTTGGGCGTGAATGGATTCATGGCAATCTATGTGTGCCTTCTAGCTTGCACCGGTTCCTCATTCAGTGGGTGGATGATGAAGTTGAGATCGTCCATGCAGACTCATCGACCTATGCCATGGCTGATGCCTCTTTACTTGGTGGGCATGATGATATGATTTGCTTATCAGGAAGAAACCTTGCTGGTTTTGAGTCAATAGAGGAGGCTTTGTTCCAGTTTCTCTAGAGCCGATTGATGATCGGCTCCATAGCATCATGTAGTGTAAATTCTGTTTGGACAAGGGATTGCGTCAGCCAACCCATGCATTAGACCATAGCCGACGTATGCAGGATGAAATTTAAAAGCCCATTATAAATAAGTTAATCGTGCTTTTCAAGAATTCTCTATCAACCAACAGTTCTTCGTGCTTCTAGGAGTGAAGCTCCATTCACATTATATATTATTGCCGAAGAGTATGAATCAGTGTTGTATTGACTTAAGAAGACAAAAGGAAAGGATATGCCATCATCCATGTTGGTTGATGTCTTCTTGATCTTAAGAAAGGTACAGACGAGTCGGCTAAGCCGACTGGACTAGCTGGTTTAGCCGATCTCCCCTGTGCAGTAGCCCAATCGGCTAAGCCGACTAGCCCAGTCGGCCTAACCGACTCACCTGTGGCCGACCCGGCCAATCTGCCCAAGAAGCTTTTAAATCGGTCCATCGGAACTTCCAGTGATGTTGGGGCTAATTTATGTGATTGGAGGACTCCCTTATTGGCATATCTATGAGATCCAAGTGTCAAAGTTGATAAAGTGTTCGGCGAAGTGCTTTCAAATATGTGTTGCACAATGAGCTTTACCGAAGAACCGCCGAAGACCTGCTACTGAAGTGCTTAGGAACTGATCAAGTAAGAATAGCTATGGGAGAAGTTCATGAAGGTATTTGTGGTACGCATTAATCAGCCCCAAAGATGAAGTGGTTATTGCATAGAGCCGGTTTCTATTAGCCTACTATGATTACTGATTGCTTTCGCTACTACAAAGGATGTGAAGAGTGCCAAAGGTTTGGAAATATTCAGTTAGTGCCTGCTGCTATGCTTATCCTATACTCAAATTGTGGCCTTTTCACGGCTGGGTGCTAGACTTCATTGGCCAAATTCATCCCCCATCTTCCAAGGGACATCGCTTTGTGTTGGTTGCTATAGATTATTTCACTAAGTGGACCGAGGCAGTTCCTTTGAAGAATATGACACACAAGGAGGTGATTGAGTTCATTACTGAGCATATCATTCATAGATTCGGCATACCCCAAACATTAACTACAGATCAAGGGACATCATTTATGTCCAAGGAAGTGAGGGACTTTGCCGAATTATATAAGATCAAGTTGCTCAAATCATCTCCATATTATGCTCAAGCTAATGGCCAAGCTGAGTCTAGTAATAAGACTTTGATCAAGCTTATCAAGAAAAAGATTGAGGAGAATCCAAGGAGGTGGCATGAAGTTTTGTCTGAAGCTCTATGGGCACATCGCATTTCAAGGCATGGGGCTACAAAAGTTACTCCTTTTGAGTTGGTATATGGTCAATAGGCCGTGTTGCCTGTCGAGGTAAATTTGGATGCATACAGGCTTGCTAAACAAAATAATCTATCAGCCATTGTGTACATGATTTGATGATGGATAACATCAATGAGGTAACTGATGTAAGATTAAAAGCTCTCAAGGAGATAGAGAAAGACAAAGCTCGAGTTGCCAGGGCATACAACAAAAAAGTCAAGAGCAAATCTTTTCAAGTAGGAGAATTAGTGTGGAAAATCATACTATCTATTGGATCGAAGAGCAATCAGTTTGGCAAATGGTCACCAAATTGAGATGGTCCTTATAAAGTGAGCAAAGTCATGAACGGTAATTTTTATTTGCTAGAGACATTGCAAGGTGAACATCTCAAAGTATCATTCAACGGCAAATACTTAAAAAAGTATTTTCCAAGTGTTTGGCAAGAAGCCTAAGTGCTCTCCAAACAATGGCCAATACATGTATCGCCCTTAGAATAAAATGGCCAATGTATACATCGCCCTTAGTCACCATGCAGCCGATGAGATGGGTATCATTGCTGTTTGGTTTAATTATGTTTGTTTCATCAAGTGTTTTCAGGTTCATGCACCATAAACCTGAAAACAGGGGGGCATATGTTGACAACAAAAAATGTCCATTTTGTTAAGTTGTCAAAATGTGTAACAAACTTCACCATTGTGTTCCTCTCGTCGAGATGGTCAAAAAACATATATGGAACGTCCAATTTGGGGTCTGGATGAGAGAGTTATTCCTCCAAGAAAATGTTCCGTCGTCTGGACTTTCGGCTCAAACTTGAACTGCCGGTCCGCACCCGAGCCGGAACTCCCGTCTCAAGCTTGAACTTTCGGCCCACACCCGAGCCGGAGCTCCCGGCTCAAGCTTGAACTTCCGGCCCGCGCCTGAGCCGGAACTTCCGGCAAACCTAATAAAAAGGGTTGTTCGGGTCTGGCCTTTTGGATTCCAATCTGAACTGTTCTAAACTCATGGAAAACTTGGAAAATAAGGCTTGGAGAGGTTTCCTACTGGGATAAGACCACCCCCTCTATATATATGAGAGGATCATGGCCGATTGAGTTCCCATCTATCGAATAGACAAATACAACACAAAACCATCTATCTTTTTACCCTATCTTCCTCTCTCTTCCCCTCTACTTCTCGTTCTTCATCGGTGATGCATGGCTGGAGGATCGACAACGACGATGCTCTAGAGCGGTCAGGCCGGCTAGGGCAGCCCATAGCCGCCACACGCCCCGACGGGTCCCTCCCGAGCGTGTGGGGTTTCGGGTCTCAGGAGACCTCGTCAGTGTGTCCTGCATATCGCACTCCCGACGAGGCTCCTCCAGTGACGTGTCTTGCATATCGCACTCATCGCTGGAGGCACAAGGTCCAGGTGTGGACACCCCTAGGCGCCGGCCGATTCCTAAATCGGCTAGGCCCTACATCGAGCGATCTAGCTCCTTATCGAGTGTGTGACCTAATTTAGCGTCAACAATTAGTTTTGAAATTTGCTCCTGATATATTTTTTGTGTATTATTTTAATGGGTTAATACTTTCCTTTATCATAGTATTCCACCTCATAGAAAGAGCCAACAGACGTGACCTGATGATTACTGCACTGATGCAATGTCCCCTTCAACCGATGGGCCTGCATAGCTTATTAGCTTGTCAAAAATCCACCAAACATGTAAGTAGGCATGAGCTCTTTTGTATATGTGCAATCACCTAAGTGTTTGGTGACAAGGAACCTCCGACTATTTAGTCGATTGGATATCTGGGTGAGCATGGCTACAAACTATGAGCAATTTCCCATATTATGAACCGCTTTAATGATTTGGATGGATTTGTACAAGTATTTTAAACTGTTGTTGAGGTAATAATGAATTTTGGTATTGGCATACAATTTGTATGGATAGATAGAAACCATATATGGTGTACAAAGACCATACACTCAGTGTTATTGTCAAAAATATATGATTTTCTTCATATGTATTGTATTTTTTTATATTATTGCTTCCCAATGTGATGTTGCTAGGACACCCAGAAGGGCGCTTCCTTTTCTAGTAGACTTGTATGTTGCATTTGGATGTGCATTACATATGTTTGCTTGCATGGCACAAGTTTTTAAATTCCATATCCTTGCTTGTGTGGTGTAGGCTAGAGTGTAGAAAATGTTTGATGACATGAAAACTAGCATGCATAGGATAGCTAGACACTTGTCATGCATGTTTTACTAGTGGTACTAGAGCCTTGTTTATAATGTTGATCTCATGAGATATCTAGTGTTTGTGCTTTTCAAGTGGTATCTAGCAAACCATGGTGCTAAGGATCACTACAAGGATTTGACCCTTATAGCACCACTTGTTTTCGCAACACCACTCAATTGGTTGCAATATTTGGTTCTATGGGAACCAACGTCATAATTGGTAGCGATATATGGGCCTTATGGCCACCAAAATTGTGTGTTGCATTAGTCATAAGCTTTGTTGCAAGAGGTAGGTGCTAATGCCATGATTGTAAAGGTGGTTGCGAGTATGGATTCATATTGCCACGGCTAATGTTTGAGTTGTGACAATATTGATTTTGTGTTGCGATAGTTGAGTGTCGTTGCCACCATTGTAAAGTTGGATGCAAGTAGTTGCGCTTATGGCCATGATGTAATTACATTGTCTCAATCTTGATCTGCGTTGTGATAGCAAGAGCTATATTGGATCCAAAAAAAGGATTAGTTGCAAGTAGTTGTGAATATAGCCACGATGAAACTGTGTTGCCTTAATCTTGTCGTGCATTACAAAAGATCTTATCATATTGCATCAAAAAAGTCTTTCATTGCATCTGTTGAGGTTCTATTGCCACCAACATCATATGTGGTTACATTTGAGTATATTTGGTTGCCAGAATATTTGTATTGCCACTAAAATTTATTCGTGGGTCTTATACATCATATATATGGGCCTAAACCCTAAAGATTCATGCATGTGTTAATGACTATGTGTTTGTGAGTATTATGCTAAAGGATAACTGTCCAACATGTGGTGAGTCTACATGGAAAGAGACTGGGGATACTGAAAAGGATGATCCTATTGTCCAACATGTTCTCTTTTTTAGTTTAGTTAAGGAAAATAAAATTGGGATAATAGGGTACTGAAAAGGATGATCCTATTGTCCAATGTGTTCTTTTATATTTAGTTTAGTTAAGCAAATAAAATTGAGATAATGGATATATGAAATAAGATTTTGTTTGTTGGCACTACAAGTCTACAACACAAGTGGGCTTCTATGACAGTCTAGTTATGTTGCAAGATTTCTCTGATGCAATGGATCACACTGCATGGCAATATGGCCATATTCTCATGTAACTATGGAGTGGCAATAAAGCTATTTTGCGATAAATTCGTTTGTGGCAATACTGTCATATTGCAGCCATGTGTTTTGTCGCAACAGTAACTCACGCAACCATTCTGCTGGTCGCAATATACATGCTTGCAACCATATCACAGTTGCATTAGTTGTTTATGTGCATTGCAAAACCACCATATTGCAACACCACATCCAAAAGGATGCAAGAACCTATTGTACTGTTCCAAATGCAACCACCTATTAACGACCATAAATAGATGCAATTGATCCGTATTGCAACCAAAATAGTCATATTGCAACCCAATATAGGCGTCATGATAGGGTTGGATCCTAGTAGTGGATGGTGTTCAACTGGCAACTCCGATTGGTACCATGCTTCAAAGGTCCACTCTTTACACCTTACATCATTTGGTAGACATTACTTCCCCACACTTCCTATCTATGCATATGTGCAAGTTTTCAAATCCAAACTCCTAGCACATATGTAGGGGGAGCCAATGCTACCAAATTGGGTGTATGAAACTTGTCCATATCCTTTACATATGGTAAAATGCTTGGGAAAGCTACATGAATCCAAAAGGATTTCATTGAATATCTTTGTGAAAAGGTTGTCATCAAATACCAAAAAGAGGGAGATTGAAAGCCCTAGTTTGGTTTTGGATAATTGATGAAACCTAGTGTACTAACCCTTGTCCCTAAGTGTTGTGATTGAGATAGGGTTGTACACACTAAGTGGTGGAGCTAGATGATTGTCATGGTGATGGAGGTGGCCAAACTTGAAGATAAAGTGTTCCAACTTGGAAAAGAAGAAAGAGAAAAACAAAAACAAGTGTTGATCAAGGCAAAGGTATCAAATAGGTTCTTGTTTTAGCACTTAAGACCCCATAGAGGGTGTGAATGTGTTTATGATCGATTGCCATACTATAAAGAGGGGAAATCTTTGGCTAAGCGCTTATCGAGTGCCACTAGGTGACATGATTCTTGCATATGCATTTAGGGACCTAGTGTGCTAACAATTGACCCTTGAAAAATGCTTTAAAAAATGCTAACACACGGGCACACAAGTTCTACACTTTGTGGTTAGTTACTAAGAAGCAAGCGTGAAGCGGTTGAGGAGTTAAAAATAGAGAAAGGGGTCACTACACATGACCGGACGCTGGTCTCGGTTTGAACGGACGCGTCCTGTCATGGAACCATCCAAATTTTAAGAGCACAAGTACAAAAATAATCACCGAAGTGATCAAATTCACACACTTGAGCCCATATAACTCCGGTAGTCCAACGAAATCACGAAGGATTTCAAACCAACCAACATACAAGCCAAGATCGTAGTGATTCAACATAACAAGTCACATGTTACATCCATTTCACAAGTAATTTAAAATACATCGGAGTTCAACATAGTTATTACAACTTAAGTTGAAAAGTAGCAGAAGCAAAGTAATTTGAAACTAACATTACTCTTATTTCAAATACATGTCAGTACCAAGGTCAACTTCCAACAAAAGCATTAGAGACAAGATAACTCAGAAGGATCATACCCATGATCACACTCCGCCACTACGGCAGGAGCCATCCAATTCTTGCAGTTCCCATGATACATCACAACCTGCAACAAGTGGGATTAAACCCTGAGTACAAGAATGTACTCAGCTAAACTTACCCGTCATAAACCAGAAATAAAGTGACACCAAGGAGTATGCAAGGCTGATATAAGTGGGGCTAGCTTGACAATATTTTGCATAAAAGCTTAGTATAGATAAGTAATCATTTAATGCTTAAGCATCAAGTTAATCATCATTAACCTAGCATCTATATTAGCACCTGTACTAGAGCACTCACTTTATTAGGAGCAAACAAAATTAACCATAGCAGGTATAATAAGGCCATCATCATCATTATCATCAATTCTGAACCATTATTATAATTAGTGTATCTACACTAGAGATAAAAAGTCAAGTTTCTCACTATCCGGGAGAGACGGTGACTCAAATTGATTCCAACTCAGCTGAGGGGGTATTCCTGACACCAACCGAGCATACTTTGCAAGAGTCATCAACAGTCACCTTTGGGACAACTCAGGGTGGGCTCGAACAGCACCACGTTCTCAGGGATACCAGTGGCCAGGATGCTTAGGACTTTTAACTCACCTGCCCTTGGACTCCCTGGCTCCCCTCCGAGGCGACTTCCACTTTTCGACTTCGCAACCTGAGTTGAGCTACTCGGCTTCACGGTCGGCATCCTCAGGCCGACCAGCTAAGTGTCAAGCATGCATTCAAAATGACATAGAAGGCTCCAGGTCTCGGTCCTTAATCAACACAGATAGGGATAAATCCAAACCCAAGACCTCCATGCTTTGTTGCTTCACTATCATCATCTCGCCCGGTCTCATTTCATTTCATTACACATGGTTCTTTTCCACGATAGCAAATATAGCCAACCATGCCATATATGAATATCCCTACAGCTCGCAGGTGACTGGAAATCACCTGACTTCTACCGCTTAAAGCAGGTCTAAGCATCTACTCGATCCTGAGCTAATAGGGTTCATGGTATACTTTCTGGACAAGGATGGGATATCAATGCAGCAAGTGTTTTTATCCAACACCTATCACTTAATGCAACAATACATAGAACATATATACTCAATTGCATTTTAGAAATTAGGAGGCTTATAATGCTCCGGGGCTTGCCTGGGATCCAACACTAAGTCAGTGCTTGTCAGACACCACTCGCCGAGTACTTCCATCTTCGGGATAGTTCCACCAAACACTGTCTTCGGGTTTGGCTCCAACACCACATCCTTCACGCGTTTCAGCTAGCGTACCTAAATGAGGTGCAACAATGCATATGTATGAATACATAGAAATACCACAAGCAACCATTTATGCAAGCACACCAAGTTCAATATAAGCACCTAGAGCTAGGTAACTTAATCATCACTAAAGTACAACATAGGAGATAATAAGGACATCAATCATGACCAAGTCACACAAGATCTCAGGTGTATCCACTCAGTTCTATCAAAGCTATGAGTCACCCTTAGCACCACACAAACATGGCAAAGTGAATCAAAGCACTAAAACTAGAATATGTCACTTTCTGGACACCAGAACAGCAGCTGAGTAATTTAATCATAAATGGAGATCTACAGCTCCACATGATGTGTAACAAGACATTCTGGAAAGCTTATGAAATTCTATACATTTCATCTAATATCATCATAGCATGATTCACAAGTTAAATAAGTCGAAATTACAAAGCTCCAGAATCTGTTCCTGCCAAACAGAGAGCAGCCATCTCTGATCTCCAACTTGAAATATGCATAACTCATAAACTACTTGGCCAAATGCCATTAAATTTTAACAACAGCTAGATACATGAGTTATCTACAACTTTCATATAAACAAGTTTCACACCAAAGAACATTATCATAAAGAACTTTGCTAAGTTCCCAGATCTGTCCAGAAACCTCATTTGCAAGAAAATACTTATATTGCAAACATATAATTGGACAAAACTAACTTTACCAACAAGTCACACATAACGAATGAGCACCAGAAAACATAGTGTCCACCACCAAATAAATTCTTTAGAGGCATTTCTTAATTTATTTAGATGCCTAGGTGATTTAATGAACATATACCAAAAGTGCATCATAAACTCTACAAAAATTATAGTAGCTAGCATATCACCACAATAGTCTACTATACAAATTTCAAGCCATTTGGACATGTATATCAACCTCTATGAAAAAGACAAATTACTATTGCAAGAAATCATGTGAGAGCAAGATACACTAATAACTCACTCATACAGCAACCAAAATTTATGAAATTTTTACCACAAATCAACCATCACATGAGTAGCATGCCACAAATATTTCACTTCATTTGGAGCCTTAAATTTGCAGTTATGAAAGTGACAAATACAACTAGCATTGAAAACCTAGAAGCATAGATCTATTTTTAGAACTAAAACTTTAAACTAAAACATGACATATTATAGATCCACTGCATAGAAAATTTCACAAGGATTCCAAAAAGTCCTCATTTGCTATTTTACGAATTTTCTATGATTTACTATGTATTTTCAAAAATCAGCAAAAACTACAACAAATCAGTACCTGGAGTACTATTCACATGAGTCTGTGGCTGTTCACATAACCCCCTAGCTTTAGTCGAATTCAAGCCCGAGGTCCCTGACACAAAATCAAACAGGAGAGCTCGTCGGAGGCTCATGGTGCCGGCTGGAGGGGGCTCGCCGGCAATGGCTGAGGGGTGAGGGTGCACCAGGGGGTCCGCGCGCCCCCGTGGGTAGCCATGGCTTGGTCGGAGGTGGTCTCTAGCCACCTGGCCACGTGAGCCCGGCGGGTCAGGAGCTGCGGCCACGACAGCAACGGCGGCCGGCGGCGCTGGAGTTCAGAGTAGGGGCCGGCGAGGACCAAGGTGCCCTGGCGCACCCGTGGGTGCCCGTGGCTTGCGCCACGGTGGCCCAACATAGCCCGGCCACGAGAGCTCATGGCTCGGCGGTGGAGCGGCACGACGACGAGACGCCTAGCGGGGAAACGGACCGGAGTAGCGTTGCTCCGTGTGCGGCACAACGCAGTGAAGCTGGTGGCGAGCTTGGCTTGGCTTTGAATCGAGTGCAGCAGTGGATGGGAGGAGCTCCGTTGCTCGGCAATGGCAGCGGTGCCCGCGAGCAGCAGCAGAGAGCGAGGAGGTCGAGGCGGATTGAACGAGAGTGAGCGAGAGTGGAGTGGAGGAGCTCGGGTGGCCTCAGCATCTTCCCTACCTCGCACAGGGAGGGTAGGGCACGTGGCACAGACATGGACACGCGGTTGCTTTTGCATGGTCGCCATGGTGACACTCCATCGAACACGTGCAGTGCGCCAGGGTAGCTGAGGTGGGAGGCGATTTGGGCCAGTTCTGGACAGAATTAGACTATGGGCCCCAAAGAAAAATCGAAGCCCACTCAAAGCTCTACAATTTTGGTTAAGGGTGCTTGGCCATTAGGGATCTGGATTAGGAGATAATTATCTTCGAAGATTGCGGTGTCAGTGTTTTGACAGTGATTAACAACTACAAGAATTGATGGCCAAAATGAAATCCCATTGATGCCATCTTCGTGTATGCCCTTCTCCAAGACATAAACTCCAACTTGGAGAATGCGGGATGCCAACGTCAAGGTCATTTAAGCGACAACATACAATCATGCTGTTTTAGCAACTAATTTTGGAGATCCAAATATACTCCAATGTGATGACACTTGATTCATTGTTTTCCTCATGAAAAGTACTCCAACTCATATTAAGGAATCTAATTGAGTTACTATGTTTATCTGGGAGATAAAATGTTGCAAACATGTCTACTCATAGTTGCCAAACAAGGACTTACAAATATTTTCTACCTTTTCAAAAATAGCAGCTTATTCAATCCTGTGAGCTCTATTTGACCAAGCTAGAAGCCAAACTAGCTCTTGACCATTTAACAAAGTTTGTTCTACATAAGATGAGCTACAACTTTTCTTTAAGGTCAAACCTCATAACTAGTACAGAAGTCAAACTTTCACTTTGGTCAAAGTAGCAACTCGATAAAGCCTAAACTAGGGTTCTAAGCCAAATGGGACATTTTCTTGACATTTGCTCAACATGAACCCTTCATGAATTTTGTTGTAGAGTTCATCTAGAGTCATTTGGGCAAGTTTGCAAGGTTTGGTTGATGATCTATAATTCCATTCACTTAATGGTGCAATTCCAACACTCGGTAAAGTCATTGAAACAAAGACATGACTTATCATTTCATGCGACTTTTTGATTCCAAACTTTATGAAACTTTTCTAGAGATCACTTTAGATAGAGAGTGATGTGAGACACATGAAAGAAGTGAAATCAACACTCATTTGCATTACCAGGCATGAGCACCAAACATACACACATTGAAACATAGAATAACAAGGGTATGTTGCATATGTTTCAAGGAGAAGTTGCAAGCACATTCCATATATACATGTTTCACATGTTGCACTAGTATGTTCCATATGTTTCACTAGTGCATTACATATGTTCCATGCTCATATATGAACAAATGATGCTTAGGCTCATGTAATGCAAGTGCCAAAATGCAAGCCTAACACCTAGGGTGTAACACGTCCGGTCAGTGTACCCTAGGTGGCGTAGCACCTGCCGAGAAGGCCAAGCCCTGATTGGATGCTGGACCGGATGCTGGCATGGAGTTCAATCATACGGTGCAGAGAAGGAATAGCAAGCGGTGGTGATTAGACGCGGGAGATGAGGCACGACTGGATGCACAGTTGGTGCGTCAAGTCTGCACTGATGTACGCTGACACAAGCTCCACGCGTGAGCATAGCAAGGATCGGATGCCGGGCACGTCAGGTCACCTCTGACCAGACTTGTCCGGTCTTAAAAAACATGCTCTGAACCTTACTGTAAACAACCGGACTCAGCTTGGCGTAGCATCAAGTGGCACAACCACGCGTCTAGTCAGTTGGCTTGGTGGCATTGGTGTGTGCAGGAGTGAATGTAGGCTCGCCGAGTCCTATCGGTGACCGGAGTATCCGGTCATTGTTTGACTGTCAGCACTAATTGTTTTCGACCATTGGCGATCAACATGCGGGATTCAAAGGGCGACACATGGATGACCGAGGGTGATAGGACTCAGGCCAATCAGATGATGGGGTGCGTTCAGTCAAGCCCCGAGGCTCTAACGGCTCTCTGAGTCTTAGGGCCTCTATAAATAGAAGTGATTCGCCATGGGCTCACTCTCTTGTACATTCTCACCTATGATACATCCTTATGAGCCTAAGCAATCACCTCCCACTCATCTCTATCATTGATTCATCATCATAGTGAGATTGAGAGTGATTCCTAGTGCATTTGCTTGAGTGATTGCATCTAGTGGCACTTGAGGATTATTATGGCTGCGGATTTCTTGTTACTCTTGGTGGTTGCCACCACCTAGATGGCTTGGAGCAACGGAGAAGCATTGGCATGAGTTGGTGATTGTTCATGGCCATCTCCTAGTGATTTGTGAGGGGTCTTGTAGCGTCCTTGGTGGAGAGCCAAAAGGTAACTCTAGTGGATTGCTCGTGTCATTGAGTACCTCACTTGTGGGTAGGTTCTTGCGGCGCCAAGTGTTGGCTAGGTGTGTGATACCTATTAGCCATCGAACCACCAAGTGTTGGTCGACACAATAGGGACTAGCATGCCGGTAAGCACATGAACCTTAAGAGAAAAACTGATTATCTTTTGTGCATTGGATTTCTCCCAGTGATTGATTTGGTATTCATTGATTGGTTCATCTCTCTTGCCACGGCGGTATAATCTCCTACACTCTATCTTGTATTTACATTGTTTACATTCTTGCCAAGTCAAGCTCTTTAATGTAGTTAGTCTTTGAGAGCTTATTAGTTTGGTTAGTGAGGCCCTTTAGTTAGTCTTTGAGAGCTCACTAGCTTAGAGAGTAGTGACTTAGCTTTGTATATGCCTAGAGATCATAGCAACTAGAATTGTTAGTTTAGGTGACTTGCAACCCTTGTAGAGCTAGAGCAAAATTGCATTACACCATTTAGTGTACTAACCATTTGCTCTAGTGAGTTTGTAGAGAATGTTTATAGGCTATTCACCCCCCTCTAGCCATTTAGAACCTTTCATGTACTTAGTTATAGCAAAGGTTAACTTCATATCTATGCATAAGGGACATTACTAAGGAAAAGCACAAACAGAGTATACTAATTCCATAGCAACCAGCCGGTCCTACTTGGCCTACAGATGGGGAAGTGAACTACGAAGGACTCAGCGAGGCTGTCACCCTCGCGATGTACCACCGTTCTGGAATGTAGGGTGCATCTACAGGCACTACTAAGTATAAGCACCACACTTATATATAGTTTGCTACTTAGCTCGGTCGACCACTAAGTTAAATGCTCTGCAAACCTAAGCATAAACACAATGATAACTTCGACTACTTCTAAGTGTATAATGTAAGCATAATCATGTAGACAAGAATATATCATGTAAGTATTGAAGTCTCATATGATATGAAGTTGTAGATACAATGCCTTATCAAGCCTCCAAGACTAGATCCAAAATCTGGACATGAATCCACTCGACCTGAACTATCAAGATACTAATCTACTGCATTGGAGAGTCTAGACTTATCCTCCTGATGTGTCTTGATATTGATCTCTGATTGATTTCTCTAGAGATTGGAGATGGCCTTCTAGAGGAGGTTAAGGGTCCTTTTATAGAGGGCACTAGGCATCCTATTGGCCCATGAATCCGTGGCAATGCTTCATCTGAGCCCTCGATACGAACTAACCTTGATCCATGACATAGACTGAACCTAGGAGGTGGTGGAGAATCTACATTCGAAGCGGAGCCAGTCATGTGGGGTCCACAGGATGGCTAGCCCCCCTGTCAGCCACTCAGCCTGATCTTTGGTAGTAAGTCTAGTATGGTGGTTGTGAGGCTCTAGAAGTCAGTTTTGTCATAGATGATCTTGATTTACTCTGACAATATGGCCCACTTAGCCTATTTCCTAGATAAATCCTCCTGTATTCATAGATTCACCAAAACTTGTGGAATTTGTCAGTTTAAACTCCTAAACCTATGTTGGTGATAATATTCATTCATTTATATAAGTTATATTGATGGTTTACGATGAGTGTTAACTATCATCAATACTTACTTAAAGAGAAGGTCGCATCCACCGAGGCACAGCTTGGAGGAGATTCTCGATAGGCCTAGGACTTCCTCCACACACTCCTCACTCTCTCCATATTTTATAAGCTACTAGTAGACTAGGGCTTCGCCTAAGTATAGAATGAGTAGGTTCTCCTTGGTGTCTTGAATGAGAGGGAGTAAGGGGGCATTTATAGTTGAGAGGTAGAGTAGGGGCTACTCCAATGCCACCTCATCAATCCATGTGACACCCCCACCTTGCCATTGGATCAAACCAACCTTCAAACTGCCCTTAATCAAGGGCTATGATCTTCCTCCTTGCACGCTTCCATGCACCAAGGTTGGTGGGTGAATTCCAAAGGTCGGTCGACCCATAGGGGGGTCGGCCAACCCCCCTATGATAGGTGGGGCCACCCCCTCATATGGAACCTCTTCTTGCATGCGTAGCAGTGGAATAGTGGAAAAGTGAGGGTCAGCCGACCACAAGGGGGTCGGGTGTCCCCCTATGATGGGTGGGGCCATCCCCCTTGCTTGTGGGCCCTCTCTAGATCTTCAATCTATGTGCCTTAATTCTGAGCCATCCAGAGAAAACACACTCTTGATCCAACCGGTTGATGTTGTTTGGGAGTGTGCTGGGAGGATCAGGGAGGCTTGTCACCAAGATTGAAGGCCAAGTGGGGCCAAAGGGGGGTCAGGCGACCCACGTAGGGTCAGTTGACCCTAGGGTTTGCCCTCTTGGTCCCACTTTCTCCTCTATTTCACCTGCATGCTTCAGAAGTCCATATACATGTGGAACCAAGTTATTTGTATAAAATAAGGTCATGTTGTGTTCATTTCTTCCAAGGGTGACACTTTGTTGATGGTTTTGACCATGCAAAATTATGACAAAATTATCGTTAACAGCGAACTCAACGTAGAGGAGATATTGGTGCTCCTATTCGATTGTGAGAGCAAAACATCAAAGCAGGAACATAAGAGGACAAGCAAGGAGGTATGTGTGACCAAAAAAGTCTGCCCGCTTAGGAGAGCCAATTCGGCTCATCTAGGTAGGCAAGGTTATTCTTGCTCAGGCGGGCTAGGTTGTCGGGGCTGGCTCTTCCTGTTTTACCAAACATGTAACCTAGACTAGCAAGGTAAGGCAAAGTCTTGCCTAAGAACCAAGCAGCTGCTAGCTTAACTTGCTCCACTCAACTCACCTAGTAAGGAGAAGTGAAATTAGAAATGTCCATATATTTGGTTACCTTGCTAGGCTAGTTCCCTTGTCTCCTCCTTCCAATAGACTATCGCATGTCGACCATGCCAAGTCATCAAGCTGATGCTAGAGTATCCTACCATAGCCAACCTAGGGGCTTGGGAAAAGTGCTATGTATGGTGATGCATGCTCTGAATGGTGAACCTATGTGTAGCGTAGTAGGCTATTGGATAGGGCTAGGGTTAACACCATCAGTTTGTTTCGATGGTTATCCCCTATGAACCATCAGAGTATACAATAGCACTATTCACTAGTGGGGGCCATCAGATAGTCACACAGGAGCTTTAAATGGGTCATCGGATTGTACTGATGGGTGGTCGTCGACACAATCTGATGCAAGAAAATCATCTGATAGGATCTAGATGGCTAGAGGGGTGAATACCCTATAAAAAATTCTACAAATTCACAATTACAAGAGCAAAGTGATTAGTATAACAAATGGTTCTAACTAGCTTCTACTTTGCACTAGCTCTATTTCACACAAAGCAAGCCCCTAAAACCTCTCAAAAAAACAAAGCAAGCCCCTAAACAAAATTAGTAGCTTTGTCTCGAGTATATGTCACACAATCACACAAGCTACCAATTAATAAAACTACCACAATAGGCAAGAGCTACTAATATGAGCAACTACAACAAGCTACAACTATCACTATGCTAATCAAGCTTGTCAAGCATACAACTACTCACAAGATCAAATATGAAAGTAATGAACAAGTGAATGGAGAATAAACCAAATGGGGCAAGTGAACACAAGATATATCCCTGAGGTTTAGTTGCTTGCCAGCAACCTACATCCCCATTGTGGCAAGTCCCCATTTGATGGTTAATGCACTAATTGGCCTCACACGTGAAACACATAACTTGGGTGCGCAAGAAACACTCAAGAGGTGCACTCCAACTAGCCACGGTTCCACTAGAGTTGCTCTACATGATCTCCTATGGGGATGAGCATAAGAGCTCCTTACAATAGCTTTGATCTCCTATGGGGATGAGCATGAGAGCTGACAACAGTCACTGTTGACGGTAGTTATCGTTCATCACAAACCGTCAATTTAACATGAAGAAATGCTTGAAATAGATCACTAGTAGAAACTTAGGGGTTTAAACTAAGAATTTCCATGAGTTTTGATGAATCTGTATTTTTAGCAGGGTTATTCCATAAAACAGGAAAGGAGGATCAAAACATCAAAAAGAACCAAACTTAACTGCGACGAAAACTACTCTAGAAGGTTCTAGAGGACACCAGAAGATACCACACCATGGCAGACCCTAAGAGGCTACAAAGTAGGGCTGGCAGGCCCCACCATGGTGCCGCTCGGTCCCTCACAGTGCCCCTGCCTATCAGCTTCTAGAAGCTTCCTCCACCGCCTCCTAGGGTTGCATCTACGCCGTCCTTCAAGTCAGTTTGATCCAAGGGCTCATGTCGCACCCTAGGGCTATATAACCAGGCCCAACCCGCTCCCCCTGAGAGACATCTACATCTGCCATAAGTCAAGATTAGACCAGAAATTAGGGTTTCCAGAGATTAGAGAGAGAGCTCTAGTTCTTCAAGTTCTTAGTATAGGCTTTGTAGCAAGATTCAAGTAGAGTTTATGCTACAGCTCAGGATTCTAGAACTGCCATCTAGAGACTGGTATTAGCAATTGTATCTCTTTATTTATGACTTCGTGCTACTTCAATATTATGTTCCTATGTATTATGTTGCTAGTTTGCTCTAGTTTATTGCTTGATATAGTTATGATTGATGATGAATATATGTATATGTTCGTAGAGCGCTTAATTTAGTACTCAAGTGAGTTAAGTGGTCGACACTATGTAAGTGTGGTATTTAGATATTGTTTGCCTACGGATGCACTCTATATGTCGGGTCATATGGTAGATCATGGATGTGACACTCTCATTGAGTCCTTTGTAGTCCACTCTTCGTGTATAGAACAAGTAGAATCTCGGTTACGAAGGAAGGGAAAGCTCTGTTCTCGAAGTTCTCTAAGTAATGTTCCTTATGCATAGATCTAAAGTTAGTTATACTATAGATGAGAGTAAATATGCTTTAGTGTATAAAAGACTTAGTAATTAGGAATGACATAGGAATCTTTTACTCTTACCGGATCTCGAGCTTAGTCATACTATATTTGTGAGTCTCTGTTTCCATCTCTGGAATACCTTTATTACCTTTTATTTATCATTTATTTATCACTTGACTTACCCCTGCTAAAGCATAAGAGTGGTTTGGATTATAAGGATTCATATTAGTCAATGTCTCAATGTCAACTCAACCCCATAGCTCTTCCTTGTGGATTAAATATAAATAACAATACTCGGTATACTCCCGGGTGAAATGCTACAATGGTAATTTACCTGTGCACTTGTGGATACTTAACTTCAATATTATTTTCTTAGAGTTTATAAGTGTCATTCATAATTTATTAATAAAGCATTTCTGGCATCATGCTAGGGATGCCAACTTAGTAAGAGTGATGCTAAGAAATGCCAACAAGCATTTCTAACGCCATTTCCGGGGAAGAGCAATATGGCATAAGAGAATTGACAAATAAATACTTATTTATAAAACCATAACGTTTGCTTTAGCAGGCTTACCCTTGTCTGTTTTTATTCATATCTTATACAGGGTAAGTGCAGAATTAGTTATGATTCATCAACTTTCATCAATTAGAATCAACCAAATCAAGAGGAAGCTCAACATTAGTTTCTGAAGCTATGGCTGACAAGACTCTGCGTGAGTTCTCTGCTCCAAGCATCGAGAACATTTACACTAGACCAATACTTAAAACCAACAATCTTGAGTTTAAGCTCAAGCCAAGCCTCATCAACATGGTGCAAGCTACCCCATTCAGTGGAAAGGCACATGAAGATGCATGTGCTCATCTTTAGAATTTCCTAGAGATTAGTAGCACAGTCGTCATCAAGGATGTTGCTCAAGACATCATACTACTTCGTTTGTTCCCCTTCTCACTAGTGGGAAGAGCGAAGCAATGGTTTTACACCAACAAAGATAACATCAACACATGGGCAAAATGTTGAAAGGCCTTCCTAGAAAGTTTTTTCTAGTAGGCAAGACCAATGCCTTAAGAAAAAGATTTCAAGTTTCCAACAGCATAAAGGAGAGGCCATTCCAGAGGCATAGGAGTGTTTTTAAGAATATGTTTTAGATTGTTCCCATCATGGAATGGAAGAATGGTTGCTCATGCAGAGTTTCTACCATGGATTAACTCAGAAATCTCATGAATAACTTGATGCCACTACTGAAGGATCATTTATGTCACTCACCCTTGGGAAAGCTGAAGTTCTTATGGAGAGGATAGCCTCTAATCAAGGCTGGTCATAATACAACATTCAATCATGCAATAAGAGTGAAGAAGTCCCAAAAGAGGTGTGTGCATTGTCAACCAAGATGGACGTACTGTTGAATTGGCTTGAACAGTAAGACAATTATAAGAAAGATCATCAAGGCATTCAAAATGCATTCAATGCTCAAAACAGATGTGAAGAATATTTAGGGGTTGAATTCCAGAATATCAAGAAGATATAAACATTGTTATCAACAATTCCGCTCCACAGCAATAGAGGCAAGGATGGAATCAACAACCACGGTTGACCTACCAAGGTAATTATTATAATTCTTTCAATCCTAAACAACCATCCTTGAGGGATTTAATCTTAAAATAGGCCAGGATTAATGATAATATTTCAAAAAGGCTTGCTTTTAATGATAAGGTCCTAGAAAGTATAAATACTAAAATGGATAGTTTTCTTTTTCTATGAAAGATCAATTGAGCTTTAATAAAAAGATAGAATCACAATTAGCCCAGTTGGCTTCTGCTCTGCCTTTTGCCACTAACCTTGAGAAGGTCAACACCATAACCACAAGAGGTGGCAAGTCTACACGTGATCCACCTTATCCGAAAGGGATAGGCAGGACACCAGTGGTAGTACAGCAAGAGGAGAATAAGGATGATGAAGTTAAAGTTATACCACAAGAGCAAGAGTTGCTACAAGATTTCCACGACACCACTCTCCTACCGTTTCCATGCAGAAATCAGAAAGCCAAAATGGATGAGCAATTTGGTAAGTTTGTAGAGGTAATTTAAAAGTTATATATCAATATTCTGTTGCTAGATGCCATTCAGGTACCTACCTACGCAAAGTATCTCCGAGACATCCTCAACAACAAAAGACCACTGCCCTCCACTGAGATGATTAAGCTAACAGAGGAGTGTAGTGCGTCCATCCTAAACATGTCACCTGTCAAGAAGAAGGATCCAGGATGCCCCACTATTAATTGTTCGATCGAAAGTGAGAACTTTGAAAATGCTTTATGCGATCTTGGAGCAAGAGTTAGTGTCATGCCCAAGAATTTTTTTGACAAGCTCAGCTACTCAATACTCACACCAACATTGATGTGTCTACAACTAGCCAACAAGTCGGTCCGCTACCTTGCAAGAATTGCAGAAAATATTCCGGTAAAAATCTTAAACTTTTTTTGTTCCTGTAGACTTTGTAGTACTTGACATGCAGGAAGATATAAAGACACCTCACATTATTGGGAAACCCTTCTTGAGTACCACAAATGCTCATATTGACATTGGAGCTAGAGAAATTAAATTTAACGTTAATGGAAAAGAAGAGCGGTTCGCTTTCAAGCCAAGGGCGGAACAATGCTCTAATTTGGAGAGTCACGAGAAGCAAGTTACAAGGTCTCCATCTCCGGGACTCAAAGATACATCCGAAGATTAAACCAGAATGAAGTCGTCCGGTTTGGCGGACTCAAAAAACCCAAACGCCCGCTAGGAGGAAGAATGAGTTCTGATTGGAGGTTGACCCTTCATCCTCTGCCATTGGATCGTCCTCATGCCTAGCCCCAGAAGAAACCTTCACCCTCTTGAGGGACAAGCAGATCAAGCTTCAAGATGACTGCGAGAAGAAGATTTTTCGTAAGTTGAAGGACCGAGAATTCACTCACACTTCCGCTTTCAACCTAGCACTCCTTCAAACAATAGGTATGGACTCCAAATTTAAGCTTGTTTTTAATAATGTTGGATGTAAAAATGCTTGGGAATTAAATGAACAAGGGTGTAGGCTTTTAACCATTGAATTTCTATGCACCCTACAACCCAGAGATACTGAAGTTTCCTTTAGGCTTTTCAATAAAGAATTTTCCCTTCCTGAAAGAACTTCAATAGGTTCCTTGGTTTCCCAGAACAATGTGCTATTGACAGAGATGCTGCAATAAATGATTTTGATAGAACTAGATTTTGGCAAGACATTTCAAAGGAAGTAGTGTGTCACCGCCCCCACAAATGATGAATTGCATCACCCCACTTTGTGGTTTCTACATAAGTGGTTGGGTTTCACTCTTTTTCCTAGGGAAGATTTTCGCGTAGTCAGGATAGAGGAACTAAAATTGCTTTATGCTATGATCAAAAAGAAGAGAGTTTCTCCTATTAAATTAGTGATGCATTATTGGTTATCAATTCTTGGGCTTAAGAGGGATGTTTGGTGCACTTCATGGGTGACTCATTTGGCTAGAAATTTGGGTCTATTAGCTAATGCCACTATCACATACATTACTACCCCTCGTTGGATTATCGATTATGTATATTTTAACAAGGCTCATATGCTTAAGAGGGGTAAGAATGGCAAAACTGTGATGATGTATAAGGACTACATAAATGAATTTGAGATGCCAAACTAAAATCTTAATCTGTATGCAGTGGAGTTTTGTTTTTGATTTGTAGAAGAAAGGACAAAAACCTCGTAGGAGTGCCTCTGCCAGATTCACATGTAACCCGAACCTGAGGTATCGTAGTGAAGATACTGCTCTAGTAGGTCCGACCTTCACCAGCTACGCCAGATTCGATCAAGCAGGACCGTCCATGGTACATCATCTAGGACATGATGATTGGGAGCAACCTGCTCCCCATCACTCGAAGGCATCATGGTAGCAAGGATCTAGTGCACAGTGGGAGCACGGGAATTTTGACTACTACCAGTAGCAGGAGTACGAGGAGATCACTAGCGACATCCAGGGAGGACCTTCTCTGCACGGGGTTTCCATGACCATACGCCGAGCTTTCATGGTCCATATATGGGCCATCATCATCCACCTCCCATGGGCCATGAGCAGCCGGTGGACCTCGCCCGTATCGACACCAGGCTCACCACAATTGAAGAGGGCTAGCAAAAAATCCGCAACACTCTCCATCAGCATGCCCAATGGTAGAAACATACAACACAGATCCTCGCCAACATTCGTCAGCACCAGCAGCAAGAACAGAACAATTGGGATTGGTTGTTCGGTGGCCTCAACATTGGCCATCGGCCGCTGCCTCAGTAAGTACCACTTCAACACCTAGCTTGGGGGAGGATCCCCTGTACCCGAGGTAAGTTTTTCTTTCTAGTATTTTATTTTTTGTTTATTTTTTAAGTTTATCTTAGAAAAAATGCATAATCAGAAAAACAAAATAAAAATTTGCTATTATCTCTACGTTAGTACATGTCTATCTTTTAGTTTAAATTTCTGCATGCTAAAAATAAAAACCCAAAAAGAGAGTGTGTAATACAGTTTGCTTTAATTTACTTAAGTTTGCTTAAGGTGTGTTTTAGTTTGTCATCTTATTTTTAAGAGTAGAATAAATAACTAGAACTTATAGATAATCTCTCATGATGAAAATGATGAATAGTTTCTCTATTATAATTCCTTTCAAGTACTTAGTATTCAGCTTTGAATTCCCCTGAGTTTTGGATAAAATTAATTTGACATGAGAATTTGCTCTAAACTTGAAACTCGTGGGTAGCATATGTTTGATCTAAGGGTGTGTTTGGTTGGGCTTTTGGCTGTGGCTTTTACCCTTAAAAGCTAAAAGCTCCACCAAAGGGCTCAAAAGCTAGAGTTGCTTTTGTCCAAAGCCAGCTTTCACTGTAGTACAAAATGAAAAGCACCTCTACCCCTGCTTTTACTGGCTTTTGGGGTAAAAATTACCCACTGCCACTGGTTATAAGAAAGACATAACGCTTCACTCTCGTTCTATTCTCCCTCCGTACCCTCCTGTTCTATTCCTCCCGATGCTCGTCTCCACTCACGGATATGGCCAAGACGCCCATCTAGGGTTCCTCTGCTGGCACCCCTCGCCCAAGGCATCCTCCAGCCAGCGGCCGCCCCACCGGACCCGCCCCGACGCCGGCCGTGCTTTCGCCTGACCGCAGCCGTCGCGCCTCCGTTGAAGCCGGGCGGGCGCAGCTCCGCCTGACGCCGGCCGTCGCGCCACCGCCTGAAGCCGGGCAGACGCGGCTCTGCCTGACGCTGGCCGGTGCGCCTCCCCCAGCATGGCCGCAGCACCAGCCAAGGGCGCCCCAGGTCGCCCTTCTCCTCCACAGCCTTGTCTCCATCCGGCGACAAACCTGCAAGGTATGTCCGATCCCCTCTGCTCTTGTTGGAATGTGATGGATGCATGAGTAATCTGTGGAATAGATGTATGATTAGTAGTGATTGACTGGTTGTGTGATGTATGGTCAAATAAATTGATTGAAAATTCTTTGTTTGGTTGAAGTATGTCTGACAAGGTAGATTGGAGTGAAATTTTGTGAGGAATTTGTTTGATGCCTGCAAAGAAGAAATAGAAGCTGGCAATAGGCCGATGGGAATTTTCACTACTACCGGTTGGAAGAATGTTGTTTCCAAATTTGCAGATAAATCCGGTGATAAAAGAACAAAAAAACAATTGAAGAACAAGTCAGATATCTTCAAAAAGGAGTATACAGTGTTCATGGAGTTCAAGAATTGTGCCACTGGGCTTGGTTGGGATGCAGAAAAAAGAACTGTTGATTGCTTGGATGGATGGTGGCAGGAACACCTAGCTGTAAGAACACCTAGATTGTCATTGTTAATATTTTTCTTCACAAGTTATTGTGTTTGCTATGTCTTGCTAATTTTTTATTCTTTAATTTCAGAGATGCAACAATAATGAGAAAGGAATCAAATGCAGTCATGTGAAGTTTCAAAAGCAAGGACCAAAGTTTCTTGAAGATATGCACATCATTTTTGGCAAGGGACATGTTAGTGGGGCTTCGGCATGCTGTCATGGAGATGTATCCTCCGATGAAGCAAGTGGTGAGGATGTAAAGGAAGTACCAAAACCTACAGAGAACGCTGAGAAGTCAGGCAACCAAGGAAAAAAGAAACGCAAGGCTGTTGAAGACAAGGATAAGAGCCCATTTTTTCGTTTGTACAAGAACACTTGTTTGAAGATAGAAACTGCAGCAGAGAGGATCTCCACAAGTGTTGAAGCATCATCTGCTCCTCCAACCAATCTTGTTCCTTCCATTGCAGAGACAGTGAAGATGGTGATAGAATGTGGGGTGGAAGAAGGAACAGCTCTAATGTACATAGCCAGCTCCCTAATTCGTCAACCTGATTTTAGGGAACTCTTTAGCTGTCTACAGACAAATAAAGGAAGGCTCAATTTGATTGAGAGGGAGCATGAGAAAGAGATGATGAAGCGGCAGTGATTTGACTATTTGTTCTCTATGTTGAACCATTATTTTTTCCTTCTGTTGAACCACTATTTGTTTTCCTATTCGGAACCATTATTTGTTTTCCTATGTCGAACCAAAACAAGTTATTGTGATATGTGTGCTTGCCATGAAATTATTGTGATCTGTGTGCTTGTGGTCTGTGTGCTTGCCTATGTTGAAATTATTGTGATGTGTGCTTGTCAATGTGCATGTGTACATATTATTTATCTATTGTGTTGGTCTGTAGATGTCCGATGCAGCCAAAGAAGCACAAAAGGGACTACGGTTGCTTGCTGAAATTGCACAACATGCTGCTATTATTGGAGGAATGGGCAACTCATATAATCAAAGGTACTTGCACAAAGGTAAATATATAGAAACACCAGAAACTGGCATCCAATGGGTCATGAGGTGTATGTCACAGCCGAGGTATTTTTATAAGATGTTTCAAATGAGCCCTGAGGTCTTTCATGCACTTCATGGCTTGCTAGTAAGAGACTATGGATTGAGCTCAAAAAATGTTTCATCTATTGAGTCATTGGCTATGTTTTTGTGGATTGTCGGAGGACCACAATCATTTTCACAAGCTGAAAATCGTTTCACACGGTCACTTTGGATGGTTCACACCAAGTTTCATGAAGTGTTGAAGTGTTTGCGCAAGTTAGCTAAGGACAATATTGTGCCGAGAGATCCTACTTTTTCTATGGAGCATGAAAGAGTGAGAGAGGACCGTTTCTGGCCATACTTCAAAGGAGCAATTGGAGCAATAGATGGTTCACATGTTAAAGTGGTAGTCCGAATGGATGACGTGGTTAGCCACACAAACCATCATGCATATACTTCTCAGAATGTGCTAGCTATCTGTGACTTTAACATGAGGTTTATATTTGCGGTTCCTGGTTGGCCGGGTGCTGCACATGACTCACGCATCCTCAATCATGCATTGGCAAATTTTCCTTCATTTCCTTTGCCTCCTAAAGGTAATAATGGTTTCCTAAAGTATTATAGCAATAGTTTATTATTATGTATCTTAATAATTTCATTTTATAGGAAAATATTATCTTGTGGACTTGGGTTATCTGAACCGAACTGGGTACCTTGCACCTTTCAAAGGAAGCACGTACCATATCCTAGAATTTCAGAGTCGTTCAGGGCCTCCTCAAGGGAAGTATGAGATGTTCAATTTCTTGCATTCATCCCTTCGTAATGTTATTGAAAGGTCTTTTGGAGTCTTGAAGCAGAAGTGGCATATTTTGAAGGGCATACCAAGTTTTGATCCTTGTACTCAAAAGCATATCATTATGGCTTGTCTTGCTTTGCATAATTTTATTCGTGACAACAAATTGAGTGATAAGGAGTTCGACAGATGTGATGCAAATGAGGATTACTTGGTACCAGACACAACAGCAGAAGAGGATGAAAGTGACGAAGTGGAGAATGAAGATACCATGAATAACGTTCGTTCTAGGATAGCTGATGAATTGTTTAGTGCGAAAGGAGGCTAGTTATGTTGAGAGATGACATCATTGTATAAGCTCTTTTGATGGATATTGTTCTATTTACATGGACTACGGAGAACTAAGAAAACCTATTGAAAATTATTTTACGTTGCAATTTTCATGTCAATTAGTGAATAAATTAGTTTGTTACGAGCAATTTCCATATATACATGTGCCAGACATTAGGGGGCATTACAGGTATTTCTCAGACAATCTACAGTTTGATAGCACCTCTAACCAAACGGCCTTTTGCTTTTCCCACAGCTGCTTTCTCACAGCTGCTTTTCCACAGCTCACAGCCCACAGCAGCTTTTTCAAAAGCCACAGCTCAACCAAACAGGGCCTAAGTCTAGGTAATTGACAAATATGATATGAGAAGGTCTGAGCTGTTATTTATCTTATTCTAAGTGATACTTGAATTCTAGAGATTTCTTTTGAAAAACTTGAAAATTCACATGATGAGATTCTGTGTGACAGCTTGAATTCCCAACCGAGCCGAATATGTTTATCTAGGCAAGAAAAAACTTTCACATATATGCTACTTGCTTTGCATTGAGTTTGGTTAAGCTTTGTTGATGTCTTATGAGAGATTTGTCATACTCTTAAAATCAAGATCACGTACACACCACCCACATATGCTCTACTCCTACACTGGGGGTAGGTGCAAAAACATGCTTTTTTCTATATCCACTCAAAAATATTTTACTTCTACATTGGGAGAAAACACCAAAAATATTTCATATAGGTTTCCACCAAATAAATGCTCCAAGTTCTTGTCCTATCTCTCAAATATTTACTATGCAGAAAAGAGACATGGGCTATGCAAAAGTTATTCACAAAAGAGAGAATTGAAAAAATGGAAGTGTCCGAATGATTAAAACAATGGGTACTTCGATGCCCATCTGAAAAAAAAGAAGAAGAAAAAGAAAGAATGAATAAGATAGCCCATGTTTTCTTGCAAATGTTTCTAAATTCTAAATGAGAGATATGTTTTCAAGGAGCAAAGTAGAATTAGGACAGCCACCATATATTTCTATCACTCCACACACATGCACATCTTGATTTGATTATATGGCTCAACTCTCTTTGGATCTGAGGTTTGACTTTACAATATATGTATTGTAAGTATGCTCTTTCATGCACTTACTAATTCACATGAGCTCCACATAAGCCTTAGTACAAGAAGAAGGTATAACATTATTCATTGCCTTGGTGAGGATCTAAAAATACTACATATATGAGAGACTTGAGAGTGTCATACAATGAATCTCTGAGTTTTATTTTAACAACTTATAAAAACTCTAGAACTATGGTTGAGCAAAGAGCTTGAGACTTAGTGCTTGACTTGATTGTTCTGCCTTTCAATTGCTTATGATCCAAGTGAAAGCTCAAAAGCCCCATGGTTTAAGGTAATATGAGTAAGTTTAAAAGTTGGATCGATAAATTTCAATCCGGAGGAGAATTCCTTGTTGAATGCATGTGTACTTTTGATCCATCATTGAGATTAACTTTGCTCAGGGACTAGCAAAGGTTTAGTTTGGGGGAGCTTGTTGACGGTAGTTATCGTTCATCACAAACTATCAATTTAACTTGAAGAAATGGTTGAAATGGATCACTAATAGAAACTTAGAGGTTTAAACTGAGAATTTTCATGAGTTTTGGTGAATCTGTATTTTTAGCAGGGTTATTCCAGAAAACAAGAAAGGAGGATCAAAACATCAAAAAGAACCAAACTTAACCGCGATGAAAACTACTCCAGAAGGTTCCAGAGGACACCAGAAAACACCATACCGTGGCGAACCCCGAGAGGCTGCCAGGTGGGGTCGGCCAGCCCCACCATGGTGTCGCCCGGTCCCCCACAGTGGCCCCTGTCTGTCAGCTTACAGAAGCTTCCTCCACCTCATCCTAGGGTTACATCTACGCCATCCTTCAAGTCGGTTTGATCTAAGGGCTCACGTTGCACCCCCATGGCTATATAACTAGGCCTTGCCCTCCTCCCCCTGAGAGACATCTACATCTGCCATAAGTCAAGATTAGACCAGAAATTAAGATTTCCAGATATTAGAGAGAGAGCTCTAGTTCTTCAAGTTCTTAGTATAGGCTTTCTAGCAAGGTTCAAATCGATTTTAGGCTGCTGCTCAGGATTTTAGATCTACCGTCTGGAGACTGGTATTAGCCATTCTATCTCTTTATTTATGACTTTGTGCTACTTCAATATTATGTTGCTATTTATTATGTTCCTAGTTTGCTCTAGTTTATTACTTGATATAGTTATGATTGATGATGAATATATGCATATGTTCGTAGAGCGCTTAATTCAGTATTCGAGTGAGTTAAGTGGTCGACACTATGTAAGCGTTGTGCTTAGATATTGTTTGTCTGCAGATGCACTCTATATGTCGGGTCATGTGGTAGATCACGGATGTGACACTCCCGTTGAATCCTTTGTACTTCACTCCCCGTGTATAGAATAAGTAGAACCTCGGTTACGAAGGAAGGAAAAGCTCTATTCTCGAACTTCCCTAAGTAATGTTCATTATGCATAGATCCAAAGTTAGTTATACTATAGATGAGAGTAAATATGTTTTAGTGTATAAAAGACTTAGTAATTACAAATGACATAGGAATCTTTTGCTCTTACCAGATCTCGAGCTTAGTCATACTACATTTTTAAGTCTCTATTTCTATCTCTGGAATACCTTTATTACCTTTTATTTATCATTTATTTATCACTTGACTTACCCCTGCTAAAGCATAAGAGTGGTTTGGATTATAAGGATTCATATTAGTCAATGTCTTATTGTCAACTCAACCCCATAGCTCTTCCGCATGGATTAAATATAAATAACAATACTCGGTATACTCCCGGTGAAATGCTACAATTGTAATTTATCTGTGCGCTTGCGGATACTTAACTTCAATATTATTTTCTCAGAGTTTATAAGTGGCATTCATAATTTACCAACAAAGCATTTCTGGCATCATGCTAGGGATGACAACTTAGTAAGAGTGGTGCTAAGAAATGCCAACAATCACCAATGTCGCTCAACGATCCCTCCAAACACTAGGCCGGCTAGATGATGACAATCACCAAGAGTGACAAGAGATCCACCAACCCAACTCGCCAAACTAGTGCCACAAGATGCAAGAACGACGATGCAATGCACTAGAGGCTTTCCAATCTCATCCAAATGAAGAATCAAATGATGCGAGTGGACTATTTTTCAGGCCTCAAGAGGTGTGCACAAGTATATGTGGTGCCAAGGAAGTGGTCAAGGCGGACCATAAGGTCTATTTATAGCCCCGCATGAGAATCCAATCGTTACCCTCTTAAGACAGCCGCGGCGGGGGCACCAGACATCCGGTGGTGCACCGGACACCGGACCACAAACCCCAACAACTATATTCCAACAGCTTCGAAACTAGCTGCTACTAGTTGTCAGACATCCTGTGCTGTGTCTGTTGCGTGGAGAGCTTGAAATGCGCAATTTTTACAACCTCTTTGCAAGCCCTGTCTGGTGTGGCATTCGGGGCCACACCGGACACGTCCGGTGAGTAGAATCACCCGATGAGCCAGTTTGCAAGCTCTCTGCGTGTCCTGTTCGGTGCCACCTAGCCGATGCACACCGAACACTTTGGTGCTCGGCTGGAAAACGTGCAGAGAAAACCCCCATGCGGCAGTGTTCGGTGCATAGTGGACAAGTCCGGTGCCTACGTGACAATAGCACCGAGAGCACTTCGTTGCCTCCTTACAAGCATGCCGACTCTCAAATGTTTTGCCAAACAGTTAGAGCAGAGTTAGCATTTTTCAAAGTGTTTTTCATAAACATTTTCGCTTGCTATCTGATGTGTCACTAGGCCTAAATGTACATACATGTTGTTCCAACACCTACTAGCACTGGATGACCGAATTCACTAATTAGAGCTTCCCTTTTAATAGTACGGTCATCTATTCTAAATCCGATCATACACTCTATTACGTCTTCTTGTTCATGGCATACCCGTATTATATCATCATCATTGTTGTTCCTAAGCACATTTGAAATGTCGATACTACTAGGTAGTAACAAATTTTTAGTTTTATCATTCTGTGAATGGAGGAACAAGCTCACCTTACCATCAATGGCTATATAAGAAGATGTCATGTCCTCATCACGCACCTACTCGCCGCCACGGTGCTGCACGAACTCTGAGTTCGCTGCCCTGCACGCCCTGGCCCTAGGGCGGGGTGAGCGGGGCGGCCGCTCCAGGCCCTCCACGACAAAGGGCTCCACCATGTATGTATTATATTCCGTAGGGCGGCTTTTGGTTCAAGTTTGTCCTAAAAGTAGATGGGTAGCACATAGCACATGTTGTTTGGCGATACTCCCTCCGTCCCCAAAGAATGTAATCCTGTAGTTCAAATCTTGTAAAAAAAATGTAATCATGGATTTGAGATCAGCTTTTCTAGTGGGAACCACCTATTAAAAAATCCACTATGTGCCTATAACACTACTATAGCCTATGCATCTATGCATAGAAATATTTTAAACTTCTAAAGAACATCCGAGAATACCCAATAGAGAAAAGGGCAAATATGTAATTTTACATCTACACTAATCTTACCTCGAAAAGTGAGATTCACGTTCTTTTTTGGACGAAGGGAGTAGAATTGTAACGCAAATGGAAATGAAATCAGTTATCAGTTCACATTATATATGTTGCCGTCACGTGGAAAGCTGTGATTCCTTTGCGTTTGTGTTACCAAACCTACCACGAAACAGCACGGCAGTTGTAGAATGTTCGTCCACTAGTGTCAGGGCGTCGATGCAATCTCATCGTCTGCTGGCGTTGAGGCTGAGGCACTGCATGCCACGACAGACACCTCTGACGAACCTTGGCAGACCATTCCAGTACGTGCAAGCGGCAACCACCATGGTAAATGCGTGAAGTTGTTTTTGTGATTGCCTGATCGGTGCAGCCAAGACCCAAGGCTAGCCTGTAAATACGTGAGGTTGTTTCAGTGATTCATAATGTTCCTTCATTCATGCTGCTAGAACATTAGGCGCCCAGTCTTGATCATGTAGACTTAAACTATTTGGCCAAGTTATGGCAATGACTTTATTGCTTCATAACGGAACTGAATACAATTCTCTTTTTACATAATAAAACAGTAAGATTTTTGCACAATCGAAAACAACTTAAGCCTATCACTAACTTCATCATACATTTTTGAAGACTTGTAGCATATAGCACTTTGAGCCCGTTTGCTTCGCTGAAAAGCCATAGCTGAAAGTACCTGTTCGCTCATTTGTTGTGAGAGAAAAATATTGTTCCGGCTGAAAAAATAAGCTGAAAAGTACGGATTATAAGACAAGTACTGATTAAAGTTGGCATATATCCACAGATGGAAGACAAGGAACCACGAAAGTGAATACATGAAGTTGGTACAATATAATAAACTTAGGTCTTGTTCATCCGGTTTATAATCCGTACTTTTTAACTTATTTTTTCACCCGGAACAGTGTTTTTCTCTCACAATAAATCAACCAACAGTATTTTTCAGTCGGCTTTTCAGCACAGCCGAACGGGACCTAAATGTCTAAATCCCACTTCCTGTAGTATGGTGACGGCATCCTCCCGGGCAAAGAGCGGCCCTGGCAGCCTTTCCATGCCGTCGAGCATGCAATGCCACGTCATTGCTGCTAGGCAGTGGCATCTTGCCTCCCTAAATAGAAAGGTTTAGTGGCTAGATCAAGGTTAATATATCAGCTAGGATTTTATATTTTATAAAGGAAGCGGCTAACGCATGCACGTTAGTCTTATAGCACGCACAGTCAAAAACGGAAATAAAAAAGTATACTTTTCGTTTAGGGAAAGTAGCAGTGTACATGAATGTATGAGGTAGGCCAGCGCTCCACTAGAACCTTCTCCTCTTCCTGATTCTCCCCTTTTTTGCATTTCAATTCCAGCAAAACAATACAAGGACGTCAAAAAACAGCAGAATTATACAAATCTCTTATTGTTTTGCTTTTCCCTTTCCAACATACACGAAATAGTTCAGTTATTTGCATCACATAATATCAAATTTGCTACTAGAAGCAGATCTAACAAAATTAAGAAAAGTAATTAAGTTCTTTTGCATAAGCAAATTCAGTTGTTTTGCTTAAGCAAATCAATTTACAAAAAATAGTAAAATGCAGTTCTTGCTGCTTGCTGCATAAGCAGACCTTCCTATATGTTTCTACTGCTTATTGTATAAGCATACATCTTAAGTTGTTCTTGTATTAGCTGCTGCACATGGTTACTCTTGTTTTGATATCAAAACATGTTCATTTGATGCTTGATTGCCTCACACCTGCAATAAAAAAATAGAAGTTACCAAGATAAGCACGTAGATAATAGTGAGAAACTAAACATAAAATGAACTAGCCTCAAATTTTAACTGCACTAACAGAAGATTCTGTTAATAAAAACCAATTCAGTTGTTTTGCATCACTGTTGACACTTCTTAACGTCACTCGTGTTAGGTTGTCATCCCCAACATGACACCAAGAGTGTGGTTGTATTATACTTATGCCATTTAACTAAATAAAGATATTATAGTATATACCGCAAACGCACAGATAAATACACCCATTGTAGCATTTCACCCAGGTTTTCCTAAGTATCGTTATTTATAATTTTATCAAGGAAAGGAAAATTGAAACGGGACTATATAAATAGTTACAATGGCAGTAGAGATAATCATTTGCACTTACTCAATAATAAATATCAAAACAACTAATCACTTATCATGAAAGGGGTAAGACAAATAAGATAAATGGTAAATGATAATCATGGGTATTCCAGAGACAAGAGGGAGTTAACATTATTCAAGTCAAGTAGTCATGGAGATTAATTTAGAGATGTAAATCATAAGTATTTCTTATTCAATCAGTTTATTAATCAATCTAGCTATACACAATCATCTATGATATAATCAACATGTCATCTATGAATAAGGAACATTACTGAGAGAAAAGTCAAGAACAGAGTAATGATCTTTTCCCTTTAACCGCGTTCTACTAAGTTCTATACTCAAGGAGTGGACTACAAAGGACTCAACAAGAATGTCACACCCGCGATCTACCACATGGCCCGGAGCATAGAGTGCATTCGCAGACAAGCATAATCTAAGCACCACGCCTACAATATGCCAGCCACTCAATCCTATCCAGAATTGGATCAAGCTTTCTACGAACATATTCATAAACTCTCTACTAATCATATTCATATCAAGATGTAGAACAAGAACAATCTCAACAATAGAATGAAGTTGAAATATAGAAATATATTGAAGTAGCATAAAGTCGAATGATGATTACAACGAAATTACCAAGTCTCCAACGAACGATCCTGATCCCAAGCAGTTGCTTGCCTCTACTTGATTCAATCTAGACTAAACTCTAAACTTGAACTAGAACTCTAACTCTCTTTCTCTCTAGAAACCCTAACTTCTGGTCTTGCCTTCACAAATGAGGAAGAGATGATCTAATTCTTCAACTGATTCCTTGAGAGGGGATCCTAGGGGCTGTTTATATAGCCTAGGGCGTGGAACCGCAACCCTTGGATCAAACCGACCTTGGAGTGGGGTTTAGATGCATCCTTAGAGGCGGTATAGGTAGCTTGCAAGAGAAGGAGCCGAAGCGGCACAGGGGAGGGCCCGTCGGCCTAGCCCTAGGGCCGGTCGGCTCCACCTGGCGGCGGGTTGGCTCGTATCGCCTCGTGGAGTCGGTTTAGGTCTTCTAGAATCCCTATCCACATCCGTGACGTGGAGATTAGGCTGATTGCTTCAGTTTCTTTCTTTGGAAGGAGGATCAATTCTGTATTATGCAGCTTAGCCTCTGAAAAACATAGAATCACCAAAACTCGTGGAATTTGTTAGTTTAAACCTCTAAACCTACTGTGGTGATCCTTTTTATTATTTATTCCTCTTATGTTGACGGTTTAAAATGATAGTTAATTATCGTCAACAATTACCTGAAAATCAGCTAGTACTGCAATTCCTATTACATTAGCAGATCTGACATAACTAATAAGTAATTTAGTTCTTTTACATAAGCAATTCAGTTGTTTTGCATAATCAATTCAGTTAAGACAATCACTCAATAATTGTAGCAAGTCAAAATCTGCTAAACAAATGTATAGTCGCAGCCAATATAACACAAAGCTACTGGTATATCAAACTTCTTGTTCAAGTGATCAAAGTCTAGACCCTGTGAACTATGGTTGTGCCTATCCCTACATGGGTACAATTTAACATCCCAATGTAAGCCACCATACAAATGGAGCAGTAGTACCAGGTAACAGGAATGAAAAAATAACTCACTATTAAAAAAGTAATTTTATATATTTAGTTAGGCAAGTTATTAGTAATCTAGTAGCAATTTAATATCATTAGTAAGCAATTTAATATATCCTAGCACCTCTCACTAATGAAGTAAAAATGGAAACATATATGTCATTTATTTGTTCAGAATGGATTGTAACAGTACAGAGTACCAATGGTTTGCTACTTCTATATGTATAACAAATACAACTTATTGGTGCTAGCTTATACAAAAATACAAATTTACTTCATATAAGAATATCAATGTTATAATGATATGAGATTATCTAGTTGTGTTATTAAGCATGATTTAAGCTAGTTAACTATACAGTAGCCTGATAGGCTATAATTTAGAGAAAAAACGTACAACAGGATTGACTGTAGGCATTCAGATAACTCACACATATTCACACAGAAGCATTCACTTGAAATGAATGGAAACTAAAAAGAACATCAGGTAGCATAACTTGCTGGCCTTTTTTGTCTAAATAAGTACAATATTGTTGCTAAATTGTAACGGAACCGTTCAAATTATAAGAGCACAAGTACAAAATCAATCACCGAAGTGATCAAATTCTCGCACTTGAGCCCATATAACTCCGGTTGTCCAATGAAATCACGAGGGATTTCATACCAACCAACATACAAGCCAAGATCGTAGTGATTCAACATAACAAGTCACATGTTACATCCATTTCTCAAGTAATTCAATATACATCGGAGTTCAACATAGTTATTACAACTTACATTGAAAAGTAGCGGAAGCAAAGTAATTTGAAACTAACATTAATCTTATTTCAAATACATGCCAGTACCAAGGTCGACTTCCAACAAAAGCATTAGAAACAAGATAAATAAGAAGGATCACGCCCGTGATCACACTCCGCCTCTAAGGCAGGAGCCAACCAACTCTTGCAGTCACCATGATACATCACAACCTGCAACAAGTGGGAATAAAACCCTGAGTACGAGAAGGTACTCAGCTAGACTTACCCGTCAGAAACCAGAAATAAAGTGACACCAAGGATCATGCAAGGCTGATATGAAGTGGGCTAGCTTGGCAACATTTTGCATAAAAGCTTATTATGGATAAGTTATCATTAATGCTTAAGCATCAAGTTAATTATCATTAACCTGTCATATATATTAAAACCCTATACTAGAGCACTCACTTTATTAGGAACAAACAATATTAACCATAGCAGGTATAAATTGAGACAACCTTTCCATCGTTATCCAATTAACCATCCGTTCAATTTAATGGAATCTACGTTGCCGCTGCTCAAGTCAAGTGCTCACTAACCGGGAGCGACGGCGATTCAAATCGAATTCCTGTCTAGCTAGAGGGTTATTTCTAACACTCAGCACGCAGGCCCCTGCCAGGGTCGCACAAGCCACCTTTCGTACAATTCAGGAGTCACGGGTTCAAATGATGCCGCATCCCCAAGGGCGACACTCTGCTAGGTGATAGGGACTCTAACCCCCCTTGGTCTCACGCCAATGTCCCCAAGCACATCTTTTCTCTCCTCCAAGATGCGACCTACCATTCGATTCCCGGCCTGAACCGTATTACTCGGCTTCGCGGTCGGAACGACTTATCCGACCAACTAAGTGTTAGACTGTGTTCAACATGACTCAAGGACGTACAGCGAATCGGTCCTTAAACGACTCAGACGGGGATAGATCCACACCCAAAACCTCCATGCTTTGTTGCTTCACTATCGTCATCCCACCCAGTCTCATTTCATTTTATTAACACATGGTTCCATTCCACGATAGCAAATATAGCCAACCGTGCCATATATGAATATCCTTACATCTCGCAGGTGACAGGAAATCACCTGACTTCTACCGCTTAAAGCAGGGCTAAGCATCTACTCGATCCTAGTCTATGTAGGATTCAAGGATTCATATATCTAGACAAGAAATTATATAATGCAGCAAGGTTTTCAACCAACTCCTACCACTTAATGCAACAATACTCATAACATATATAGAATTAATTGCTTTGAAGGTAGGAGGCTTATAATGCTCCGGGGCTTGCCTGGGATCCGACTCAAATTAGAGTATGTCAGATGAAATCCGCTTGGCAAGCATCCTCCAATATAGCACTTGTCTGATCCTTCTATCTTCGGGATGGATCCACCAAACACCATCTTCGGGTTTGGCTCCAACGCCACATCCTTCACACGTTTTTGCTAGCGTACCTATATGAGATGCAACCATGCACATGTGTGAATGCATAGAAGTGCAATAACTATAGCAATCATGCAAGCATACCCAAGTTCTAATAAACACCTAGAGCGAATTAACTTAACTACCCTCAAAGGCATAAGTCACACTTAACAATATACAAGCAAACAACTATAATTGGAATTTATCCATTTCTGGACAAGCAAACAGTAGCTTCCTAAATCAATCATATCTGGACATCTACAAATCCAAATGATATGCCATAAGACATTACAGAAAGCTTATGAAATTCTCTACCTTTCATTTATAATCATCACAGCATGATTCCAAAGTTTAACATGTCGAATTTACACAAACACAGAAACTGGTCTAACAAGACAGAGAGCAAGCAATTCTGTAACCCAACTTTAAACAGATATAACTCCTAAACCATATAGCCAAATGCCACCAAATTTTAATAGCAGCTAGATACATAAATTATCTACAAATTTTCTATAGACAAGATGCTCAGAAAACATAATTAACATGGGGTAATCTACATTGCTCCCAGAACTGTCCAGAAACTAGTAATTGCAAGAAATAATTATTAACATATGTTGAAAACATATAATTGTGTAAAACCAACTTTACCAAAATGTCACACATGACTAATGAACACAAGAAAACCTAGTGTCCATTCCTAAATAATTTCTTTTAATGCATTTTCTTAATTTATTTAGATAATTAGGTGGAATTATGGACACATATCAAAAGTGCACAATAAATTCTATCAAAATTACAGAGCCTTACAAATGATCCCAAAAGTCTACTGTCCAAATTTGAAACCATTTGGACATGTATATCAACCTCTATGAAAAAGACAAAAGGCTATAGCAATAAATCATGTGAGAGCAAGTTAAACCTAAAACTCCATGTTTTCTATGAACACATGACCCTAGCATGAATCACTATGATAGATAAACATCATACTAAGGTAATGAAACAATATTTTCCATTTTATCCGTTATATATTATTTATAAGCCATTTATTAAACAGTAAACAAGTTAAATCAATAACTTGATCATACAATAAGCAATGACCATAAAATTTATACCACAGTATGTTCATAGCATGATGAGACAACCATAAAAATTTCACACCATTTGGAGCAACCCAACTCAAGATATAAAAATAACAAGCAATATGATGTAGATTTCCTTATTTATCAAGGTCAAATCAAAACCTTAAGAAAATAGTGAACAACTAGTGTGTTTAATATTTTTCCCAGCAAGTAAATGTCATCACAAAATTAAAAAAACAAGAATCACTATTTTTGGAGTTCTAAAACTCTAGATCTTGCTCTGGTCAAATTTAAAGGTATTTTTAGAGCATTTTTAAAACTTAAATAAAGACATTAGAAAACATCTACAAACATGTAACATTTTATGACTCTACTGCATAGATCTTTTCTCAAGGTTTCCAAAAAGTCCACTTTTGCTATTTTTGAAATTACCTAGCAAAAGATATGAATTTTAGAAGATTTAACATGAAATCTGGAATTCAAATACACAATTAACCATGTACTCGAGATCTGCTATGCACACTCCGTCTTGCACCCCAAACAAACTCCCAGAGTCACTGACGCGTGGGACCTACTGTTCCCCCTGGCCCCACCTGTCATGCAAATAGAGGAAAGGGGGCCGTTCTTCTTTCTCCTTCCCCCGGTGAAAGCAGAGAGGGGGGAATGACCGCCGGGGCGGTCTCGCCGGCCGGCTGCCGGCGACCCGACGGCGATGGAGCAGCGTGGGAGCAGCACGGCGGTGAGGCGCACCTGCGGCCACCCGCAGCGTTGCCAGCGGCCGACCGTGCCCTCTGGCCACACGAGCCGGGTGCACGGCGGCGGCTTCGCCGCGGCGGCAGCACGGCGGTGCAGCGCGACGCCTGAGCGGCTCCGGCGTGGTCCGCCCGGGCCCGCATGAGGCCGAGGGAGGGGTCCGTGAGCGAGAAAGGGGCATGGAGGAGCAATAGCGCCGGCGGCAGCGAGCTCTGCTCGGTTGGCCATGGCGGCATCCGCGACCGCGAGCGGCAGCGGGACTCTCATTGGGCGTGGCCGCGACGAAGGCATGTGAGGGAGGTAGGGAGGTGAGGCGGACATGGCGGTATGCTCAGCTTGCTTGTGACTGGCCTATTCAGTGAGACGACGGCACGGACACGAGCTCTGCTCGGCGGCTGCCATGGCGGCAGTGGCCATAGAGGAGCGCTCAAGCGCTGGAGAGAGCGGAGGAGGGTGAGCGGTGGAAAGCACAGAGCATCCAGGCGCGGCTCGGTGACCATGACATGTGAGGAGGGGGCAGGGCACGTGGCAGAGAGAAGGACGCGCGGCGTCCATGGAGGTGACACACGGCGCATGGCCGCCACGCCCATCCCTTAGGGGACAGCTGTCGAGCAGTTGGTGTGCGCAGTTCAGGGCGTCTTGGGTGCCATTTTTGGGCTAGCTCTGAGCCGAACTGGATCGTGGGCCCCAAACAAAGTTTGCTCTACTACTTGTGCTCTACAATTTTGGTTATGGGTGCTCGGCCATTAGGGCTTTAGATTGGCAGCTAATTAACCTCCAAGTTGGCAGTGTCAGTGAATTAACAGTGATTAACAACTACAAGAATTGATGGCCAAAATGAAATGCAACTTATGCCATCTTCTTGCATGGCCTTCCCCCTCATGTGAGCTCCAACTTTTACATTTGGACCTACCCAAGTTACTTAACAATTTTTGGAGAACGCGACATGCCAATCTCAAGGTCATTTGAGCGACAAAGTTGCAAACATGCTGTTTTAGCAATTGATTTTGGAGATCCAAATATACTCCAAATGTAATGACACTTGATTCATTGTGTCCCTCAAGAACAGTACTCCAACTCATATTAAGGAACCTAATTGAGCCACTATATGAAATTGGAGGATAAAATGTTGCAAACTTGTCAACTTTCTGCTGTCCACTCTAGGACTTAGACAAATTTCTGATCTTCCCAAAAACAGCAGCTTATTAAATCTTGTGAGCTCTATTTGACCAAGCTAGAAACCAAACTAGCTCTTGACCATTAAACAAAGTTTGTTATACCCAAGATGAACTACAACTTTTGTTTAAGGTCAAACCTCATAACTGGTACAGAAGTCAAACTTTCACTTTGGTCAAAATTGTAACTCGATAAAGCCTAAACTAGGGTTTTAGGCCAATCGGAGCATTTTCTTGACATTTGCTCAACATGAACCCTTCAAGACTTTTGTTGTAGAATTCATCTGGAGTCATTTGGTCAAAGTTTGCATGGTTTAGTGGATGATCTATAGTTCCATTAACTTAATGGGGCAAATTTCCAATAGGAATGGAACTTATCATTTCATGTGACTTTTTGATTCCAAACTTCATGAAACTTTTCCAGGGATCAATATAGATAGGTACCAAGGTGAGACACATGAAGGTATTGCAATAACACTACTCAAGTATATATCTTGAAAAGGGGCCTATATGTAAAGCAATGGTGCAACAACCCACTTTAGGTTAGACTCGCCTCCATAGGTTAACCTTGACATCGTCATCTCCACTCATGTTTGATCTTAAACCCACTACTTAATTGGTGATAAACACCTGGGGTGTTACATAAATGGTTTTGACTAAATTGCCTGTTGTTTAACACACGCTTATACTTATTGTTTTGCATACGGAGAGAACTAGATGTCAGAGAAGAGGGTAGAGATAGACAAGGGGAAACGAAAAAAGACCTAGTCCTTAGCACGACCGTGTAGTGCGGCCTAGGAAACTGTGCACCTCCACCGATGTAGTGCGGCCTAGGAAACAGTGCCGAGCGAGGCCGCCAGGCATGCTATTGCATATATAGATTCACAAAAGGAGCAATCAGATGGTATGCAAAAGAAAAAGCACGATGTTATGGATAAATAATCAACAAAAATAATACCAGAAAGAAGGGACAAAACTTTCATGTGGGGACGCACCTACACTAGGTGCCACAGGGCACGAGACGTGCGCCGAGCAGTGGAGCGTGCGGCGCGTGCGGAGGAGAGCCACGACCAGTTCAGCGGCGAACGCATGACGCGCGTGGAGGAGAGTCGTGACCAGTCCAGCGGCGAACGCAAGGAGAGCCGCAGGGAGGGGCATGACCAGATTGGTGGCTAAGTTTAGAGTCAAGATTAGTTTCTATTTATCATTCCCTTCATGCAATGAGCACTAGGCTCTGGTTGGTTGTTCTTTTTTCCATTCCCATCATGCAAGGAGCACTAGGCTCTGGTTGGTGGAGGCCTTTGGCCTATATTATTGTAACGACACATTTGGTTGAAGTTAAGCAAGAATTGTTACCGTCTAAACCTTTCTCCCTCTCAACTTCCTAAGCCTACGGCGGAGGGGTAAACCTCGCCGGAGAAGACGGACCGTGGCTACAAACTCCATAGCTAGGGGCCAGCTATCCTAGGACCCGAGGTCCTTGACAACTTGGTATCACGGTCACGTTAGTCCTCGCCTTCCGCAGCCACCGCACCATCAACCACACAACCAGCCGCCACAAACTCTAGCCCACCACTAGTTCCACCGCCAGCCGTCGCAACCACCGTCCCACCACTAGCCGCCGCCACTGCATCCTCCTCCAACCACTCCATGGGAGACGATCTCAAGGCATCCATCAAAGCCCTCACCAAGAACGTGGCCGCGATGCTAAAGTCTATCGAGGCGAATGCCAAGGCGATCGCTGATCTCTCCCTCTCCAGTTCGTCGTCCGCCGGCACGCGATGGGGCTTCGGTGAGCATCACCAAGACCGGCCGCCCAAGCATTGGCGCCCCGAATTCCCACACTACGACGACAAGAGTGACCCGCCGATCTTCATCAACAAATGCGAGGCCTTCATGCAACAGGGGATCATGCCGGAGGAACGTGTTTGGATGGCTTCGTACAATCTCAACGATGGGGCGCAGCTGTGATACCTGTAGGTCCAGGAGGACGAGGGCACGTCGACGTGGGCGCACTTCAAGGAGCTCCTCAACCTCCGCTTTGGACCGCCACTCCGCACGGCCCCCTCTTCGAGCTCGCGTCTTGCCGACGTACGGGCATGGTGGAGGAATACCAAGATCGCTTCCAAGCCCTTCTTCCCCGCGCGGGCCACCTCGACGAAGCGCAATGTAACAGAACCGCCCAATTATACGAGATTAAGTAAGAAAATCATCCAACGGAAGGACAATTTAACAAACTTAAGCCCGTATAACCCGGTAGTCCGTGAAATCTCGACGGATTTTAAACCATTCACATAACAGCCAAGATCGTACTAAGTTTAGCGGTCACCGTCATAAGTTACATAGAAGTTCGTGGCACAAAATACATTGGATTTTAAACATAGTTATTACAAACCAGGTTCGAATAAAAGTAGCGGAAGCAGTAGTTCAAATCACGCACACACACAGCATTTGAAATAAAGTGCCAGCTTATGATCATCTCCAGCAAAAGCATCAGACGAGAAGTAGTGAATGACCATTGCCCATGGTCCTAAGCTTCGCCCATCACAAGGTAGAGACAGTTGATACAGTAACCATAGTACATCTGTCCATCTGCAACAAGTGGGAACAAAGCCCTGAGTACGAGAAGGTACTCAGCTAGACTTACCCGACAGAACCAAAATAAAATGACACCAAGGATCATGATAGGCTTTTTGGTGGGGTAGCTGACTCATTTGCAAGAAAAGCATTTTAACTTAATAGTTCTTTTACAAAAGCATGCAGTATTTTAATCTTTGGCCTTATCATCGCGCCCCTGTTTCCTGCCACTACTGCTCCGGTACAGTGCGTTGCGGGCAATCCACTCGGCCCGAATAATCTCCCGGCTTCGCGGTCGAAAGGTACTTTATTCGGCCAGCTAAATGTGAGGCATGCGTTCAACATGACTCGAGGCCCAACAACGGACGGTCCTTAATCGACACAGACGGAAGACACTACAGTCCGAAACCCTGCAAGCTTTCGTCCGGTCTCAGATTCATTTCGACACTTAGTTATTCTCATATGACATTCTTCACATAAATCTAGGTAATCCTCTATAGCTCGCGGATAACAGGCAATCACCCGACTTCTACCGGTCTAAGCAAACTAAGCAATTATTGACCGCGGACACCAGGGTAACAAGGATCGGGTAAAGCAAGGTGAAACAAGGTATAATGCAGCAACGTTTGCAAACAACTCCTAAATGTAATGCATCAAATTAAGTAAGGTTAATAATAAATTATTTGCAAACCGGGGGAGAAATGCTCCGGGGCTTGCCTCTCTCAAACGAGCTCGGACGGTGGTCGGGGCACTCCGGAAGATCTTCACCGACCTCCTCTTCGGCTTCAGTCAACTCCTGCTCTGGCACCTCGGACTGCTCTTCTAGGTCCTCGGGAACTGCAACCGGAGTCACTTCCTGCGATCCTGTATGATGCAAGAGTATAAGTGCTCATGCCTGCATTACAGGGATGACATGAGATGATGATAATGAATGCATGCGGTGTAAATGAGCATGTTACGTTATTTGGATTACGTGAAACTTACGACTCTTCTACAAGGTAGTCTACGTCATCCAAGAACATGTACTTGAAAACTACCACCATGATTCTCTAACATGCAAAGGCACTTTGACACTCAAGATGCTTCAAAGATACACCAAAGTATGGTTTACTAACTAATCTTGCATTAAAGAGTGCATGTAAACCCTAATTAGCCCTATGCTTGAACAACAACACATAGTTTAGTAGCATAGAAAAATCTTAGAAAATTATAGTGGATTACTAATATCAAAACTAGCCTGACTCAAGATTTTCACTGCATCTGGATTACTAGAACTGTCTATACAAAATAACAAGCTAAGGCCTAAAAATGAATATTTAAAATACTTTGCATTATGAAAAGTATCAAACAATAGATTTAGAAATTTTCCTACTTTCTACACAGTAAACAAACACTATAGAAAAATTATTACTTGCATGTTTTATTCAAATTTATTTAATTAACAAAAATAACAATTATTAGTGATAGAAAGCATTTGAACTACACCTACACAATTTTCTACAGAACAGACATGATATAAATTTTTCCTAGCAAGTACAAGGCACAAAAAGATTAACAAACTTGGAATCACATTTTTCTGATTTTTCTAGGATTTATTAAGCATTTATCAAGAAAACAGCCATTTCAATAGTTAATTAAAAACTCTACAGAAAAGTATCTCAAATTTGACATGCAATAATTTTATATCATAGATATGGTTCCAATGAATCTAGAGAAATTTATTTCACAATTTTTGGAGCTGAAATGACTACTAAAACATTTTCCAAAGCATTTTCATCAAGAATAATAAAAGAAAATAGAAATGAATTTTTCATAACGGCACTAGGCCGGCCCGGGGAGTCAAGCGGCCCATGGCCGTTCTCGGCCTGGCTTGCGCGCGCGGGGGAACGGTCGAGCCGGCCTGCTCGAGGCGCGGCCCATAGGCGCAGCCCAGTCCACCGAAGGGGGAGAAAGGAGGGCAGAGCGAGTTCGCCGGCGTCCGTGGCCTCGACGTCGCGGCGGTGGCCGAGGGCCAACAGCCGGCTCCGGCCAAACCGAGACCAGCTAATGCGCGCAAGACGTTCGCAAGGGAGTGGTGAAAGCGAGAGGGAGACACGGGAGGGCAGAGAGAGGGCGAGCGAGGCGGTGGCGGAGCACGGGCTCGGCGGCACCGTCGCGGTGGCGCGGTGAGGCGAGGGAAAATTGAGCCCTACCAGGGCAAACGAGGAGATGGCGACACCCGTTCGGAGGAGGGGAGGATGGGGAGGAGCCTTGTGCACGGCTAATTGGACGGAGATGGTCCACCGGTGCCGAAACAGGGCGGTGAAGGTGGCGGAGCTCGGTGGCGAGCGGCGTTCCGCTGCGGTTTTCACCGGAGGGAGGAAGAAGGGAAGCGAGCGAGGCGCAAATGGGAGGGAGACCAGGTGCCCGGGCATTTTTGAAGCGGAGCGCGGGCGCGGGGTCCACGGCGGCCACGCGGTGGCGTCGCCGGCAGGCGGCCGCCACGCGGCGGGCATTTGCTGCCGGGGTGCCAGCGTGCGCGCGTGCGAGCGGGAAGAAGGGAGAGGAGGCTGGCTGGGCTGGGCCGCGGCGGAGGCGGACGCGGGCACGCACGGGAGTGGCGCGGGCCGATTCGGCCAGCGGGCCGAATCCGAGGCGGCGGCCTGCTAAGCCGAATTTGATTTTTTTCAAATTTTTCATTTCAAATCAAATGCAAACACAAACTTCAAACCCCATTTTGAACAAGAAGAAGACATTTTCTGGAATTAACCCAAAAATAAAAGTTGCATAGAATTTAATTCTCTACAACTTTGATTAAGGGGCCAACTAAAAATTCTCAATAGATTTTAAATTGCAGAATAAAAGCTAAAATAGGGAGTATTTTTGAATATTTTTAATTAATATTTTTGAACAAGTTTTTGACAAAACTTTGAGTCATCTAGTTGCTCCAAAAATTGAACTATGGTTCTAAGTAATATAAAATTTGTAGTTGCAAAATTTTGGTGTAATGTGATTAGCATATTAATATATTACATCACATATACCGTTTCCAAGCTTTTATTTAACTCAAATTATAATATTAACATGTATGATTATGATGATATGAAATGCCATGCATATGATTGCCATGCAAATGCTTGCGTAACACCGGAGTGTTATAGCCCTACCCCCTTATAAAAATCTCGTCCCGAGATTTGGGTTACGAACCATGTATTATAAAAATCTTTGTACGCTTTTTGTAGGTATTCACCCGTTTCCCACGATGCATCCCCTTCATCATGATGACTCCATTGTATCTTATACGTTTTCACCACACTGTTTCGAGTAGCCCTCTCATTGGAATCCAAGACTCGAATGGGCTGCTCACGATACACCAGATCTGACTTAAGTTTTATGCCTCGAGGTTCAATTCTTTCCTCTGGAACCGCAAACACTTCTTGAGATGTGATACGTGAAAAACTGGGAATATAGCACCCATTGCTTCTGGTAATTCCAATTTGTAAGCCACTAGACCCTTCCTTTCCAAGCTTTTGTAAGGTCCTACAAATCTGGCGGCGAGCTTCCTACGTATACCAAACCGCTTCTTTTTCATTGGCGTGACTTTTAGATAAACATAGTCACCAACTTCGAATACAAGCGGTCTCCTTCTCTTATCTGTATAACTTTTCTGATGTGACTGAGCTGCTCTCATATTTTGCTGGATGATATGAACTTTCTTTTCGACTTCCTCCATGAAGTCAATACCATAATACCTTCTTTCTCCTGGCTCAATCCAGTTTAAAGGTGTTCTACACTTTCGGCCATACAGAGCCTCAAAAGGTGCCATCTTGATACTTTCTTGATAGCTATTATTGTACGCGAACTCTGCTAATGGTAACCATGACTCCCATGAACCTCTGGAAGACAACACACAAGCTCTTAACATATCCTCTAAAACAGCATTAACTCTTTTAGTCTGACCATCTGTTTGAGGATGATAGGCAGTGCTACGAATCAGACTAGTCCCCAAACCTTTGTGCAAATGCTCCCAAAAGTGAGCAGTGAACTGTGACCCTCTGTCAGACACTATAGTTTTTGGTATGCCATGCAATCTCACAATCTCCGCAATGTACTTCTCGGCATATTGAGGTGGTCTATACTCTGTCTTGACAGGCAAAAAGTGGGTTGTCTTGGTAAGACGATCCACAATTACCCAAATCGAATCGTGACCTTTCTGAGTAGTGGGCAGACCCATGATGAAATCCATACTTATATCATCCCACTTCCAACTAGGTACTGACAAAGGTTGTAGCAATCCGGTAGGTTTCATGTGAATCGCTTTCACTCTACAACATGTGTCACATCTGGCAACATAAGCTGCAATTTCCTTCTTCATCTTTGTCCACCAATAACGAGGTCTTAGCTCTTGATACATTTTACTGCTGCCAGGATGAATGGACAACTTAGAGAGATGAGCTTCATCCATAATTTTATTTTTAAGCTCTCTATCCTTTGGAACAACAAGACGGTTGTCGAACCACAACACATCTTGCTCATCCACTCTGAAGTGTTTCGAGGGTTCTTCTTTAATTTTCTTTTTGATGTGGAATATCCCTTTGTCTGCTTTCTGACCTTCTATTATCTTACTTTCCAAGGAGCAACTGATCTGAATACTATGTAACACGGCAGGGTGCACTAGATTAAAACCATCTTCGAGTAAGGGTTGCATATTCAGACAATGTGACTTTCTACTCAAAGCATCAACTACCACATTGGCTTTCCCAGGGTGATACTATACATTTAAGTTATAATCTTTCATTAGTTCTAACCATCTTCGCTGTCTCATGTTCAATTCTGGTTGGGTAAAAATGTACTTGAGACTCTTATGATCGGTGAAAATATTGCACACATTACCAAGTAAATAGTGTCTCCAAATCTTTAAGGCATGCACTACGGCGGCCAGTTCGAGATCATGTGTCGGATAATTGATTTCATGTTTTCTTAACTGCCGGGAGGCATAAGCAATGACTCTTCCTTCTTGCATCAGAACACATCCTAATCTTGTTTTTGATGCGTCGCAGAACACATCAAAAGGTTTCTCGATGTTGGGCTGTGCAAGAACTGGAGCAGTGGTCAACAGTTTCCACAAGGTGTGGAAAGCTGTCTCACACTCCTCTGTCCACACAAACTTGTGATCTTTCTGTAATAGACTTGTCATCGGCTTGGCAATCTTCGAGAAGTCTGGGATAAAGCGGCGATAATAACCAGGTAACCCTAGGAAACTCCTGACTTCTGACACTGTGGTTGGAGCTTTCCAATCCATAACCTCTTGCACTTTGCTTGGATCTACAGAAACTCCATTCTCAGATAGAATATGACCAAGGAAAGGAACTTTCTTCAACCAAAATTCACATTTGCTGAACTTAGCATACAACTTATGATCTCTCAGTCTGGTCAAGACAATTCTCATATGCTCTTCATGATCTTTCTCATTCTCAGAGTATACTAGAATGTCATCAATGAAGACAACTACAAACTTGTCCAACTCTGGCATGAAAACCGTATTCATCAGATACATAAAATATGCAGGAGCATTTGTTAAGCTAAACGACATAACAAGATACTCGTACAACCCGTATCTGGTAGAAAAGGCGGTTTTCGGAACATCTTGTGGCCTAATCTTTATCTGATGATACCCTGACCTTAGATCTATCTTGGAGAACACTCTAGCTTTAGCCAACTGATCAAACAAAACATCGATATGAGGCAAAGGATATTTATTCTTGATAGTTACAGCATTAAGAGGTCAATAATCCACACACATCCTTAGAGTACCCTCTTTCTTTTTCTTCACGAACAAGGCAGGACATCCCCATTCAGACTTACTTGGGCGGATAAACCCCTTCTTTAATAATTCTTCTAGTTGCTTCTTCAGCTTAGCTAACTCATCCGGAGGCATCCGATAGGGTCTCCTCGAAATAGGAGCTGTCCCGGGGATCAACTCGATTCCAAACTCAACATCTCTATCTGGAGGAAGGCCAGGTAACTCGTCTGGAAACACATCCGGGAACTCACACACTACCGGGATCTGGTGGATAGGAACAACTTCCATGGCACAGGTCACACTCACAAGGTCTGTTCTTTTAGGCAATGGTACCCGGAAAGTACCCTCTGCTTGGGGATCCTTAAGGGTAAGCATCCGACTGCTTGTATCTATGACTGCTCCCCAGTCTTTCATCCAGTTCATTCCTATTATTACATCCAAAACTAGTCCAGGCATAACTACCAGGTTCACTCGAAACTTCTGACTACCTAACTCAAGGGTTGCCCCTCTAACCATCTTATTGGTTAACACATCAGCCCCTGCTGAACTTATGCGATAACCATAACTCAATTCTGTGCATAGTTGTTCATGCTTCCGTGCAAATGCTTGACTCATAAAAGAATGTGAGGATCCAGAATCAAATAGAACAACTGCAGGGTGATGGTTAACAAGAAACTTACTGGCAGTTACAGGCTCTCCCTTAGGAATCTCATCAACGGTGGTGTGGTGCACACGAGCATTGTAAGTCTGTTGCTTCTTTTTAGGCGGATAAGGGCAGAACTTTGAAAAGTGGCCTAGCTGACCACAATTGTAGCAGGGCCCCTTCACTGTACCAGCAGACCCTATAGCTCCCTTGGAGTTGCTCTGTTCTGCAGCTGAGGTGATCTTTGTCGGTGGCACGACCATCTTGTACGGCTTCTGTGGTCCCTTATAGTTTTGAGTTTTATGCTGTGGCGGCCTGAACCTCGCACCAGGTCCGGACGGACGATAAGAAGGACGATTTGCAGTGAAAACTCTGGACTGGGATGGTCCTGACTCAAACACCCTCTTGCGATTCTTGGATGCGGTGTAGGCGTTATTGTTCTTTTCTTGTTTCAAACAATCACTGATAAAGTCGTTGAATCTGGCGCGGGTATTGGTACCCACATGCTTCATCATCTTCGGACTTAACCCTCTCTTGAAACTAGCAATCCTCTTTGCATCTGTGTCAACCATGTCGGGAGCATAACGGCACAAGTTGTTAAAGGCATGCAGATACTGTGTCACAGTCTTGGTACCCTGATTCAAGGCCAAGAACTCTCCGAGCTTCATCTCAACCAACCCTGGGGGAATATAAACTCCCCTAAATGCTTCAGTGAAATCTCTCCAAGTGATCTGGGCATTGGGAGGAAGGGTGGTGTGGTGATGCTTCCACCACATTCCTGCCGGTCCCTGTAGCTGATGTGCAGCATACTCTGTCTTCATAACTTCTGTCAGCCTCAACACACGGAACTTATCTTCCATAGTGTTGATCCATTCTTCAGCATCGAGTGGCTCTGCTGCTTCCTTAAAAATAGGTGGCCTAGTATCCATGAAATCCTTGAAATTGCTGTACTGGTTCACCCCATGGCCACCACCTTGATTATTACCTCTCTGAACATTTTCAGCGATGGTACGCAGAAAATCTTCCAAATTCCTATGTGACTGCTTGGCATTGCGCTGACTTCCAAGGAACTGCGCGAAGAACACCTCTACAGTGAGCGGTGGAGGAGGGGGCAATTGTGGCTCTGGCTGTGGCTCTTGATGGTTGACGTTGTTTGCACCACCCCCACCAGCTCCTGCACCGTTGCCACCAGTTTCAACGGCCTCATACGTGGCACGGCGAGTGTTTGCCATCTGCATATTTTAGCAACAAGCAATAATTGAGCGAAGTTGTAGCAATTGTATTCGAATGAACAATCATGCCATACTGAATTCATTGGAGAGAACAAGTCATACAATAAAACAGAGACACAATAATCGCATTCCAATTAAAACAACATCACTAATTCAGTTACTTCGAATGCAACCTCGCGTTCCAACACAACCACGTTGCCAGCATACATACACTGGACTTTTATGCGTTCGGGCACCGCATACACAACGAAAATCCAAAAGATCGTCAGTCTCAAGAACGAACAGGATACAACATGATACATGGAAACCAAAAGAAGGCCATCGTGACAAAGCCTAACTACTAATGCAGGACACTATCCTACCCTTCGGGGCCGTCGTCGAGGTCGGAGGCATCACCACCGCTACCTTCAGCAGCAGCGTCGTCGTCGATGTCCATCTGGGCGGCGTCCGGAGGAGCATACGGGCCCATCCCGTTGTAAAGGGCATGAAACTCTTCATGCAAGTTAGCATTGTACTCTTCTAGCTCCTCGACCCTCTGCCTCAGAAGGTCCCTCTCGTTCTAGGCTTCATTCCTTTCTTGTACTAGCTGTTCCATCATGCGGTCTGCATTTCTGTTGGCCTGAGTCAACGTCTGCACCTGCTGCATGGAACTCTCGCCTCTCTCGAGAGCCCGGTCCCGCTGCAAGCTCATGTCGGCCAACTGCCCCTGCAAGCTAGCTATAGCACGTGCTTGCTTCTTCTGCTGCTTCCTTGCTTCAAGCCGGTCATCGCCACACAGACCAGTCAAAGTCCAATAGGTATTCTCAAGACCCTGGTATGCTCTGATGGCTACATACAAGGCACTCATGGTGTGGTTGTCGCTAGCCCGTCCTTCACTAGGGCCTCTAACCAGGGCACTTCCCTACGGCTGTACCCAAATGGCATCGGGAGGATCATCTCTCGGGAAAGTACCAGCCAAAGCTGCTGCCAACTCATTAGGGAACCTGCTCATGATGTCTCGGATGACGCGAAAGGCCGCGCCCTCTGCACCCTCAGCAGGAGTGCGTCCTTCAAACTCCAAATGCCAACCATCCCATTCTGGCGCATCACCAAGAGCAGGGACGGTGATTTCCACGACTACAAGCCCATCCTCAGCTAGCTGGCTCTCGCTCCAAGAGTACACCGGCTCTTGACCCTCTGGGTACCCCACATCATGGAGCACTCTCCAAAGCAAGGTGGGCATGCCAAACTCGCTTAGAAAAGTGTCCATGTTGCGGTGCTCCCGCGGGGCCATCTGACGACGGGGTGCTCTTCCGCCGGTGGACTTACGGGCAGTCTGCTTCGTGCGGGCCATCTGTAGCACAAGTTTTAATTACCCGGTGAGAACATATTTTAAGTTGATGTCACTTTTATCAAAATGGGATAATCCTTTTATAAGGGGAGGAATGCATGTCATGAATGAAATGCACAGGCAACATGATGTATGCACGAGTCTTACGTTCTCACGAACTTAGAAAATAGGGACATCTAACGATGAATTCGGTGGCATACAAACGATCTCTCATATACGTAACTAATTCGATCTACATGATAACGCTGTTATGTACCTACAGAAAATTCATTTCAGCTCATTCCCCATGAATGCATGAAAGTAGTAAATCTACCTACACGCTCTACACGAATCCCTAGATGCATGTACAACGGTAGTAACTACCCAAACACATCGTCCTATTGACGGCATCGCTTCAACGGACGGAACACCCATACATGCGATACTTTCATAAAAACATGTGTAAAACATGTAACTATTCTAGTATCATATAAGCACTCTCCCTAGATCGGCGGTGTATCCGATCATGCTCTCACAGCTCACACTTACCGAAGCGTAGAGGTAACTGATCCATACATTACCACTCAATTAAGTGGCACTCATACAATAGCACGCCGTATGAGCAACGAAAAGAGAAATATGGTGCAAGAACCCCAAGTTAGTACTTAAATAGCCACCTAGAGTCCTTAACTGGGCATACAGGATATGACCACTGGCACACTTTTAGTTTGAAAATCACACTTTTTAAACAAAATTTTGTTTTAAATACACTTATGAACAGTAATCACGCTAAACCATGCTCCGATACCAGCTGTAACAGAACCGCCCAATTATACGAGATTAAGTAAGAAAATCATCCAACAGAAGGACAATTTAACAAACTTAAGCCCGTATAACCCGGTAGTCTGTGAAATCTCGACGGATTTCAAACCATTCACATAACAGCCAAGATCGTACTAAGTTTAGCGGTTACCGTCATAAGTTACATAGAAGTTCGTGGCACAAAATACATTGGAGTTTAAACATAGTTATTACAAACCAGGTTCGAATAAAAGTAGCGGAAGCAGTAGTTCAAATCACGCACACACATAGCGTTTGAAATAAAGTGCCAGCTTATGATCATCTCCAGTAAAAGCATCAGATGAGAAGTAGTGAATGACCATTGCCCATGGTCCTAAGCTTCGCCCATCGCAGGGTAGAGACAGTTGATACAGTAACCATAGTACATCTGTCCATCTGCAACAAGTGGGAACAAAGCCCTGAGTACGAGAAGGTACTCAGCTAGACTTACTCGACAGAACCAAAATAAAATGACACCAAGGATCATGATAGGCTTTTTGGTGGGGTAGCTGACTCATTTGGAAGAAAAGCATTTTAACTTAACAGTTCTTTTACAAAAGCATGCATTATTTTAATCTTTATTACCCTGTCAGCTATGTTGCACTTATGCCAGAGTAACCTTGTAATTAAGCAAGTAAGGATTACCATTGATCATTAAAAATAATTACCATGTCATTTTCCACATAACTATCCAAGTGTTTCATCAATATTACTACGATGAAGTAGCTCAAGTCAAGTGTTCACTATCCAGTGAACGATGGCGATTTGAATCGATTATTAACCAGCTGGTAATTTATTCCTCACACAAACCTCACTCACCCACTAAAGTGAGGTATTGGTCACCGAGTCAACCATTCAGGTAAAGTCGCGAGCTTGCCAGGAACCACATGTACCCGGGGGCTGCCCGACTGCTCTTTGGCCTTATCATCGCGCCCCCGTTTCCTGCCACTACTGCTCTGGTACAGTGCGTTGCGAGCAATCCACTCGGCCCGAATAATCTCCTGGCTTCGCGGTCGAAAGGTACTTTATTCGGCCAGCTAAATGTGAGGCATGCGTTCAACATGACTCAAGGCCCAACAACGGACGGTCCTTAATCGACACAGACGGAAGACACTACAGTCCGAAACCCTGCAAGCTTCCGTCTGATCTCAGATTCATTTCGACACTTAGTTATTCTCATATGACATTCTTCACATAAATCCAGGTAATCCTCTATAGCTCGCGGATGACAGGCAATCACCCGACTTCTACCGGTCTAAGCAAACTAAGCAATTATTGACCGCGGACACCAGGGTAACAAGGATCGGGTAAATCAAGGTGAAACAAGGTATAATGCAGCAATGTTTGCAAACAACTCCTAAACATAATGCATCAAATTAAGTAAGGTTAATAATAAATTATTTGCAAACCGGGGGAGAAATGCTCCGGGGCTTGCCTCTCTCAAACGAGCTCGGACGGTGGTCGGGGCACTCCGGAAGATCTTCACCGACCTCCTCTTCGGCTTCGGTCAACTCCTGCTCTGGCACCTCAAACTGCTCTTCTGGGTCCTTGGGAACTGCTACCAGGGTCACTTCCTGCGATCCTGTATGATGCAGGAGTATAAGTGCTCATGCCTAGGTGCATTACAGGGATGACATGAGATGATGATAATGAATGCATGCGGTGTAAATGAGCATGTTACGTTATTTGGATTACGTGAAACTTACGACTCTTCTACAAGGTAGTCTACGTCATCCAAGAACATGTACTTGAAAACTACCACCATGATTCTCTAACATGCAAAGCCACTTTGACACTCAAGATGCTTCAAAGATACACCAAAGTATGGTTTACTAACTAATCTTGCATTAAAGAGTGCATGTAAACCCTAATTAGCCCTATGCTTGAACAGCAACACATAGTTTAGTAGCACAGAAAAATCTTAGAAAATTACAGTGGATTACTAATATCAAAACTAGCCTGACACAAGATTTTCACTACATCTGGATTATAGAACTGTCTATACAAAATTATCAAACACTATAATAAAAGTATCAAACAACAGATTTAGAAATTTTCCTACTTTCTACACAGTAAACAAACACTATAGAAAAATTATTACTTGCATGTTTTATTCTAATTTATTTAATTAACAAAAATAACAATTATTAGTGATAGAAAGCATTTGAACTACACCTACACAATTTTCTACAGAACAGACATGATATAAATTTTTCCCAGCAAGTACATGGCACAAAAAGATTAACAAACTTGGAATCACATTTTTCTGATTTTTCTAGGATTTATTAAGCATTTATCAAGAAAACAACCATTTCAATAGTTAATTAAAAACTCTACAGAAAAGTATCTCCAATTTGACATGCAATAATTTTACATCATAGATCTGGTTCCAATGAATCTAGAGAAATTTATTTCACAATTTTTGGAGCTGAAATGACTACTAAAACATTTTCCAAAGCATTTTCATCAAGAATAATAAAAGAAAATAGAAATGAATTTTTCATAACGGCACTGGGCCGGCCCGGGGAGTCAAGCGGCCCATGGCCGTTCTCGGCCTGGCTTGCACGCGCGGGGGAACGGCCGAGCCAGCCTGCTCGGGGCGCGGCCCACAGGCGCAGCCCAGTCCACCGAAGGGGGAGAAAGGAGGGCAGAGCGAGCTCGCCCGCGTCCGTGGCCTCGACGTCGCGGCGGTGGCCGAGGGCCAACGGCCGGCTTCGGCCAAACCGAGACCAGCTAATGTGCGCAAGATGTCCGCAAGGGAGTGGTGAACGCGAGAGGGAGACGCGGGAGGGCAGAGAGAGGGCAAGATAGGCGGTGGCGGAGCACGGGCTCGGCGGCACCGTCGCGGTGGCGCGGCGAGGCGAGGGAAAATTGAGCCCTACCGGGGCAAACGAGGAGATGGCGACACCCGTTCGGAGGAGGGGAGGATGGGGCGGAGCCTTGTGCACGGCTAATTGGACGGAGATGGTCCACCGGTGCCGGAACAGGACGGTGAAGGTGGCGGAGCTCGGTGGCGAGCGGCGTTCCGCTGCGGTTTTCACCGGAGGGCGGAAGAAGGGAAGCGAGCGAGGCGCAAATGGGAGGGAGACCAGGTGCCCGGGCGTTTTTGAAGCGGAGCGCGAGCGCGGGGTCCACGGCGGCCACGCGGTGGCGTCGCCGGCATGCGGCCGCCACGCGGCGGGCATTTGCTGCCGGGGCGCCAACGTGCGCGCACGCGAGCGGGAAGAAGGGAGAGGAGGCTGGCTGGGTCGGGCCGCGGCGGAGGCGGACGCGGGCGCGCGCGGGAGTGGCGCGGGCCGATTCGGCCAGCGGGCCGAATCTGAGGCGGCAGCTTGCTAAGCCGAATTTGATTTTTTTTTTTCAAAATTTTCATGTCAAATCAAATGCAAACACAAACTTCAAACCCCATTTTGAACAAGAAGACATTTTCTGGAATTGACCCAAAAATAAAAGTTGCATAGAATTTAATTCTCTACAACTTTGATTAAGGGGCCAACTAAAAATTCTCAATAGATTTTAAATTGCAGAATAAAAGCTAAAATAGGGAGTATTTTTGAATATTTTTAATTAATATTTTTGAACAACTTTTTGACAAAACTTTGAGTCATCTAGTTGCTCCAAAAATTGAACTATGGTTCTAAGTGATATAAAATTTGTAGTTGCAAAATTTTGGTGTAATGTGATTAGCATATTAATATATTACATCACATATACCGTTTCCAAGCTTTTATTTAACTCAAATTATAATATTAACATGTATGATTATGACGATATGAAATGCCATGCATATGATTGCCATGCAAAAGCTTGCGTAACACCGGAGTGTTACACGCAACGCATGCAGCTCTTCACGGGGGGTCTTCTTCCTCCGCTCAGTCTCCAGGTGCAGAACTAGAACCCGCAGACACTGGTGGCAGCCATGAGCCTCGCACGCCAGATGGAGCTTTTGGAGTAGTACTACGCCTCCACGCAGAAGGCACCGGCCCGGGGAGTGCTACCGACGCCCACGCCACGCCCTGCCCCACAACCTGCGGTCAAGCCGGCGACACCCACGGCCTCGGTAGAGGGCCGCCCGATCAAGCGCCTGAACCAGGCTGAACAGGATGAACGGCGCCGCCTCGGACTTTGCTTCAACTGCGATGAGCGGTACAGCCGTGGGCACAACAAGGTATGCAAAAGGTTGTTCTTTGTGGACAGCGTCAAGGAAGAGGACGATGACGCCGTCGAGGACACGCCCAACACTGAGGCACCGGTGTTCTCCCTCCACGCCGTGGCGGGCGTTCCCGTGGGCAACCCGATCCTACTCCGGGTGGCCCTGGGTGCTACGACCCTCGTTGCCCTGGTGGATATGGGCTCCACACACAACTTCATCGGGGAGGTGGCCGCGCACCAGATGAGGCTCTCCATCCAGCCGCGCCCGCGCCTTACCGCTACGGTCGCGAACGGGGAGAGGGTGGCTTGCCTCGGCGTCCTCCGGCAGGCGCCCATCTCCATAGAGGGCATGACGTTCGACGTCGACCTGTACATCATGCCGCTCATGGGCTACGACATGGTGCTAGGCACCCAGTGGATGGCCGCCCTAGGACGCATCGCGTGGGATGTCGCCACCCACACCCTGTCATTCCAGCACGACGGGCGGGACGTCTGTTGATCCGGCGTGGCAACCCTCGACGCGCCAACAGTCCATGCTACGACCGCAGACGGCTCCCTCCTGGATGGGCTACTGAACTCCTTCACCGACGTCTTTGCCGAGCCCATGGGTCTGCCTCCTCAACGCGGCCGCGACCACGCCATCGTCCTCAAGCCTGGCACGTCGTCGGTGGCTGTCCGGCCATACCGGTACAAAGTGGCCCACAAAGATGAGCTAGAGCGGCAGTGCGTCGCCATGATCGAACAAGGGATTGTCCGCCACAGCGACTCGTCCTTCTCGTCATTGGTCCTCCTCGTCACGAAAGCTGATGGTGCGTGGCGGTTCTACGTCGACTACAGGGTGCTGAACGCGCTCACCGTCAAGGACGCGTTCCCCATCCCCGTCGTCGACGAGCTCCTCGATGAGCTCCATGGTGCGCGCTTCTTCACCAAGCTCAACTTGCGGTCGAGGTACCACCAGGTGCGCATGCACCCAGAGGACGTCCACAAGACCGCGTTCCGCACTCATGACGGCCTCTACGAGTTCTTGGTCATGCCGTTCGGGCTGTGCAACGCTCCGGTGACGTTCCAAGCACTCATGAATGATGTACTCCAGTCTTTTCTTCGCCGATTTGTCCTTGTCTTTTTTTATTATATTTTGATCTATAGCAAGACATGGGCAGACCATCTTCGCCACCTTCGCGTCGTCCTATCAACTCTACGGCGGCACCGACTCTTCATCAAGCGCTCCAAGTGTGCCTTTGGCGTCGACTCCGTGGCATACTTGGGCCACGTCATCTCAGCCGCCGGGGTCGCCATGTGTAACACCTCAGGTGTTAGCTTCATAATTGCATTGCATTTGCATAAGCATAAGCATGCATCATCTCATGTTATTTTATGTGTTGCAACTAATGTGGATGATTTAGAATTTTGATGGTCTGTAATCATGTCAAACTAGTGTTTTTGTGTAACTAAGGGATAGAGTAGCTAATTATATCTCACAACACCTTAGTTATGCTTAGGGTCACTAATGGAGCAAGGTTCATGTTGACCAAAATCACCAAAATGCCCTCCAAGGTGTAGTTGACCAGCATTTAGCCCTAGGATGCTCTAGTTTGACCAATTAAAAAGTCTAGCTTAGAGACCTTGCATGGAGGAGCACCCTTAAGCAAAGTTGTAGGGAATTTTATGGGGAACAAAAGTCTCAATATGACCATCTCATGAAACTGACCAGAACATGCTCAAAAATGACCCACAAGTCAGCTAGAGGGGCTGCCTCAACACTTAGAAATTTCCCAAGTCCCCAAAGTGTCCCTCCAGTTTTACTGTGGCCTACTTTGGAAGCTTGTAGTTTGCAAACCAGACCAAACCAGCTCCCACTCATGTGTACACTTTTGTAATACTCATGTAGCTCTAAACCATTGCCAACATCACCATCACCTAGTTCTAAATGGTTTAGGAGATATGGTGTCTTGAAAATAGGGTTTCAGTCGGCTTTAATCATTGAAACTACATTTCAGTTTCTAAGGGCACCACTTTGGAGCTATATAGTTTCAAATCCAAGCCGAATCTATTCTTGAGCCAATTAGCAAAGTTGTAGCCCTCACGAAGCCCTACAATTTTGATGTTATCATCTTCTCCTAACTCGAACCGGTTTAGGAGATAATCAGCGCCAAACTTGCTTTGTCAGTCGGTCACCGATGTCACCATTTCAACTCGATTTAGTTCGTTAGTGAGGAGTGGCCGACCGGCCACAGGCCCTCGCCGACGCGTGGACGCGCGGTGGCAACCGTACGCCGGCCGTGGCCCCACCGGTCAGTCCACGGAGCCTTCAAGGCCGCCACGACGCACCGGAGCTGCCCCCATTCCCTCTTCCTCCCTCATTCGGCTTCGACACGGAGAAATTGAGCCGCCATTGCTGCCCCCACTCCGGCGAGCTCGCGCGCTCTCACCACCGCACCACCGCTCACCAGATCACGTCCTCCACTCCGCCACACCGCCCTGCACCTCCTCGACCAGCCGGTGGCTTTGATTGAGCCCGAGGTGAGCCGCATTGCCACCTCCGCCCGTTCCCAAAGGTCACTGGAGCTCCGCCATGTTAGGGTCACCGTGGCCAGCACCACACCGTAGTCCTCCGCCTTCCCTCACTCACGTTCCCTCCTTCCTGTCACATGTAGATGCTAGGGTGAAGATGCTACCGCCAGCATCGGTTTGGTCGGGCCGGAACACGACCGCACACTGCCGCGCCATGGCTGCCGGCCAGGTGCTCACGCGGTCAAGCGGCTCCGTGATGAGGACATCACTCCTTCACATACACACAATGATCCACTGCTGGACATTCAAGGTCCAATCACTAGAGCTCGCGCGCGTCAATTAAATTTAGAGGTGAGCTCGTTCCTAAGTAACTCTTTATATGATTCTGAGAATAGATTGCTACCTAATGATTATATTGTGCTTAGGTATGAAGGAGATGTCCAGGAGACACATGGAGGACGGCTTGGAGGTGTGGAGGACCAGCGAGGGCGCCCAGATAAAGATGGAGGACCAAACCAAACCAAGTTCGAGTCCACCTCGGAATCCAGGACCAGTCTGCCTTAAACTGGTCACCTAGGACGCGTTCGGACTCCGTTTTCGATGATCCATATATGGATGGAAAGCTTATTTGATAAGGAAGCCAACCCAAGTGGTCCCACGTCAAAAGCTATTCGGAATCAACAGGAATCGTCGAAACAAGTCACCATCCAGAATCTGTCAGGGCGCTGTGTCACCGTCTTTTGGGCCGTTTGGGCCTTGTAACGTGTCGGCACTCCCCAGGAACGTAAATAGGGGTCCTTGGACATCCCTTAGGCTATATAATAAGTAGTCGCTGCCTACATTAGGGTTGGGTTTTGCTTAGATTATTCTGTTGATAACAGTTTCGCCGCCGTCGTCGGTTTGTGAGACCCCAACTTTGTGAGATTAATCATTCATCTGCAATTTGGTTGCATTCCTTTGTGTTCTTGCTTGTGTTCTCGATTTGCAGGCAAAGACTTAGCCTTCTTGGTGAGGTCGACCGTGCAACGCCGGTCGATAACCAGAGGAGTCGTGGTGCTGTGATTGCGGGGTTCAGAGCCGAGTTGTTCGGAAGCTGGATCGAATTGTGTCGTGACTCCACCAAATCGAGAGTTATCAGAACCTTTCAGAAGATCGGGATCCCTTGGGCATCTCTTAGGTATTCTCCATCTTCTTGGGGCGTGCTCCAACTTGGGTCTGGGTCCCAAGTGTGAATAACAAGCCCATGACAACGCCGTAACACCCGATAGAAATAGCAGCGGAATGTCTCAATGATTTCGAGGCATTGCCAATGTTATATTAAAGTGGGACCAGATCTATTTGAAAGATTATCAAATAAGCTTTCCATCAAGTGCTCATTGACCTCAATCGCACTTCGGATGGATGAGTTCTGGTCTTCCCAATGAAGCACTATCGGGCTGCCGACGAACCGAAAGTTCAACTTTGATGGACTTGTACTTTGAGACACATTTGTACCTACATTCAAATAACGACATGTACATGTGGAACCAAGTGAATTGTACCCAAAATTACTATGCAAATATAGGAACGAGTGCACCTTATAATCAATGGTCGTATCTGTTGGTGTTATATCCTCATCATCCTCCCCTTCTTGACAACAAACCGTCCTCGGTTTGAGCTTAGTTGGAGGACAGATTGTAGGTTGTAGCCAATATTGCTTCTCTTTTTGAAATTTAACCTGTTGCTTTATAACAAAACTTGGGGATCTTGACATGACATGATTATATCTAATGCAACCCTTTGATTGGTCATATTGATGCACAGAAAAAGGAGATTTCAGATTTGAACAAATATAAACTCGGTGTACCATGTATTCTCCTTTATAATTATATTTGCCAATAAATTGATATATACATGTAGACAACCATGGTAATTCAGCACATAAAAATTTCTCCTCTATATAATTAAGATTGCAAAGAACATCAAATTCAATGTATTCCAAAGTATTTAAAGAAGACATCAATTTCAACTCATCAACATTACTAGCATTATGAATAACATGTCTATTTTCAGCAGTAGTGTTCGATTCCAACATACATATAGCATGATCATTCATTAATGGTTGCATTGGAATAATATAAATATCATCATTCAAGTCATCTTTATCACAAGGAACATCAAGCAAATCATCTTGTGACAAAGGTAAATCAAGCGAAGTTTCCACTAATATTTGCTCTATCATAACATGATTGGTGGAAAAATTCAGCACATCAAGAGAACTCTCAACTTCTGTGAGATTAGCATCATTGGCATTACCTTTGCTCTCACTGTCAGCGGAAGTAACACGTGTTGAATGTTCACATGAGACTGGGAGCACCTCATTTTCTGTCATGTCCTCATATGATGAGGAACATCAACTAGACCAATCTCCTATTATTCCTCCTGCTGTGCCTAACCTTTTGCAGGACAATGCACAAAAGAGTGGGGATGACATGACAGAAAATGAGATGCTCCCAGTCTCATGTAAAAATTCAACACATGATACTTCCGCAGACAGTGAGAACAAAGGTAATGCCAATGATGCTAATCTCACAGAAGATGAGAGTTCTCTTGTTGTAATGAATTTTCTCACCAATGATGCTAATAATTCTATACTAAAACCTTCTATTGATTTACCTTTGTCACATGGTGAATGTTCTACTGATCTTTGTGATAAAGAAAAGTTGTGTGATAGTAATATGATTATTCATGAGCAGCAACCAGTGAATGAGAATGATTCTTTTGTTTTGGAACAAAATACTTGTGCTAAAAATAAACAATTGCTTCCAATTGCCACTGAACAAGATGAACTAAAATTGTTGACTTCTTTAAATACTTTAGGATATATTGAGTTTGAAACACTGTGTGCTCTGAGTAGTTTGAAGGAGAAATTTTTATGTGCTGAATTACCATGGTTGTCTACATGTATATATCAATTTATTAGCAAATATAATTATAAAGGAGAATACATGGTACACCGAGTTTATATTTGTTCAAATCTGAAATCTCCTTTTTCTGTGCATCAATATGACCAATCAAAGGGTTGCATTAGATATAATCATGTCACGTCAAGATCCCCAAGTTTTGTTATAAAGAAACAGGTTAAATTTAAAAAAGAGAAGCAATATTGGCTACAACCTACAATATGTCCTCCAACTAAGCTCAAACCGAGGACGGTTTGTTGTCAAGAAGGGGAGGATGATGAGGACATGACACCAACAGATACGACCATTGATTATAAGGTGCACTCGTTCCTATATTTGCATAGTAATTTTGGGTACAATTCACTTAGTTCCACATGTACATGTCGTTATTTGAATGTAGGTACAAATGTGTCTCAAAGTACAAGTCCATCAAAGTTGAACTTTCGGTTCGTCGGCAGGCCGATAGTGCTTCATGGGGAAGGCCAGAACTCATCCATCCGAAGTGCGATTGAGGTCAATGAGCACTTGATGGAAAGCTTATTTGATAATCTTTCAAATAGATCTGGTCCCACTTTAATATCACATTGGCAATGCCTCGAAATCATTGAGACATTCCGCCGCTATTTCTGTCGGGTGTTACGGGGTCGTCATGGGCTTGTTATTCACACTTGGGACCCAGACCCAAGTTGGAGCACGCCCCAAGAAGATGGAGAATACCTAAGAGATGCCCAAGGACGTCCTCCTCCTTGGCCACCACCTTAATAGGCCAGCAAGGACGTCCAAGCCAAGCCGGAGGCCTAGTCCAATTCGAGTTCGAGTCTGCTTCGGCCTTCTGGACCAGTCTGCAATAAAATGGACACCCAGGACGCATCCGGACTCCGTTTTCGATCATCCATATATGGATGGAAAGATTATTTGATAAGGAAGCCAACCCAAGTGGTCCCACATCAAAAGCTATTCGGAATCAATAGGAATCGTCGAAACAAATCACCGTCCAGAATCTGTCAGGGCGCTGTGTCGCCGTCTTTTGGGCCGTTTGGGCCTTGTAACGTGTTGGCACTCCCCAGGGACACGAATAGGAGTCCTTGGACGTCCCTTAGGCTTTATAATCAGTAGCCGTCACCTATGTTAGGGTTTGGGTTTTGCTTAGATTATTCTGTTGATAACAGTTTCGCCGTCGTCGTCGGTTTGTGAGACCCCAACTTTGTGAGATTAATCATTCATCTGCAATTTGGTTGCATTCCTTTGTGTTCTTGCTTGTGTTCTCGATTCATAGACAAGGACTTAGCTTTCTTGGTGAGGTCGACCGTGCAACGCCGGTCGATAACCAGAGGAGTCGTGGTGCTGCGATTGCGGGGTTCAGAGCCGAGTTGTTCGGAAGCCAGATCGAATTGTGTCGTGACTCCACCAAATCGAGAGTTATCAGAACCTTTAGGAAGATCGGGAACCCTAGTTCACATCACTCGGTGACCAATACCTCACTTTAGCGGGTGAGTGAGGTTTATGTGAGGAATAAATTACCAGCTGGTCAATAATCGATTCGAATCGCCATCGTTCACTGGATAGTGAACACTTGACTTGAGCTACTTCATCGTAGTAACATTGATGACACACTTGGATAGTTATGTGGATGATGACATGGTAATTATTGTTAATGATCAATGGTAATCCTTACTTGCTTAATTACATAGTTACTCTAGCATATGTGCAAACATAGTTGACAGGGTAATAAAGATTAAAATACTACATGCTTTTGTAAAAGGACTGCTAAGTTAAACTGCTTTTCTTGCAAATGAGTCAGCTACCCCACCAAAAAGCCTATCATGATCCTTGGTGTCATTTTATTTTGGTTCTGTCGGGTAAGTCTAGCTGAGTACCTTCTCGTACTCAGGGCTTCGTTCCCACTTGTTGCAGATGGACAGATGTACTATGGTTATTGTATCAACTGTCTCTACCCTGCGATGGGCGAAGCTTAGGACCATGGGCAATGGTCAATCACTACTCCTCGTCTGATGCTTTTGCTGGAGATGATCACAAGCTGGCACTTTATTTTAAACGTTGTGTGTGTGCATGTTTTGAACTACTGCTTCCGCTACTTTTATTCGAACCTGGTTTGTAATAACTATGTTTAAACTCCGATGTATTTTGTGCTGCGAACTTCTATGTAACTTATGATGGTGACCGCTAAACTTAGTACGATCTTGGCTGTTATGTGAATGGTTTGAAATCCGTCGAGATTTCACGGACTACCGGGTTATACGGGCTTAAGTTTGTTAAATTGTCCTTCCATTGGATGATTTTCTTACTTAATCTCGTATAATTGGGCGGTTCTGTTACAGGTGTTTAATATTTTTCCTAGCAAGTACATGTCATTACAAAATTAACAAAATAATAATCACTATTTTTGGATATCTAAAACTCTAGGTATGGCTCTGGTCAAGTGCATAAGCATTTTTGGAGCATTTTTAGGGCTTAAATAAAGACATCAGAAAATATCTGCAATCATGTAACAATTTATGACTCTACTGCATAGATCTATTCTCAAGGTTTCCAAAAAGTCCACTCTTGCTATTTTTGGAATTACCTAGCATGAGATATGATTTTTATAAGATTCACAAATTTTCTGAAATTCAAAAATAGAATTAGAGCAACCTTAACTTAATTTGCTAGCTCCACCCGAATACATACCCAGACAACCGCTTTCTTAAACCGACAAGTGGGACCCGCTGGACCACCTAGCCCCACCTGTCATTCAAATAAAAGGACACACAGAGAGGGAGAGAGGGGAACGGGCTTGGCCTCACTGCCGGCCGCCGGAAACAGGGGAGGGGGCCGGGCTCACAGCTCCGGCGAGGGGGTCGCCGGCGGCGGTGGCCAAGGACGGCACGAGCATCCAGGGGCCCTTGCGCACCCGCGGAGCTACTCGGCTCTGCTCGAGGCGGTCCCCAGTGCCGTGGCCACAGGAGCGGGTGGCGACAACGGCGGCGGTCCGATGGCGACAATGCTACGGCGGCGAGCGGCCTCAGGAGAGGGTGCGTGAGGTGCGGCGTGAGGTGACGGAGGTGCTGATGTGGTTCGTTTGGGCGGATGGAGACCGTAGACAAGGAATCACGGTGGCGCCTGGAGCTCGGCCATGGCAGCCATGGCGGTGGCGCACTACGGTGACAATTAGAGGTGGGGAAAACGGCGTTCTAATCTCGGGGAAAGGTAAAGAAACTCCTGGCAGTGGCGGTTTGGTGCACGGCGGCTGCTAGCGGTGGCAAGGACGGTGACCGAGCTCGGAGCCCCGCTCTGGCGCCCATGGCGGACGCGGCCACGCCCAGCACGCGGGACACTTGGGAGCGACGAAGGGGTTGTGAAGCGCGGCCGGGTAAGGAGGAAGCGAGACTGAGGCAGGCGCTCGGGTGGCTCCCCAATGGCCTCGACTCCCGGCACGCGGCAGCAAGGAGAAGTGCATGGCGGCCACGTTCGGGACAGCTGTCGCCTTTGAGGACTTTCCCCGAACAGGTGGCGGGCGCAGTTCGAGGCATCTTGGAGGCCGTTTTTGGGCTGGATATGGGCCGAATTGGATATTGGGCCCAAAATGAAGTTCAAAGACCACATGATGCTCTACGATTTTTATTAAGACACTTTACTCATTAGGGTTCTGGTTTAGGAGATACATGGCTCCAAAGTTGCCAATGTTAGTGATTTGAAAGCAACGAGCAACAATCCAAAATGGGGGTCAAAAAGAATTGCAATTGGTGCATCTTCTTGTATGCTCTTCCCCATCATGTAAGCTCCAACTTTCGTATTTGGACCAATTTAAGTTGCTTAGCAAAAACTCGAGGACGCGGGATGTCAATGTCGAAGACACTGAAATCGGGGTTTTAAAATTGCTAAGTGTCGGAAACAGTCCCAATTCTGACTTGAGGGCCCTGTTTGAGCATGTTACACACATTTTTATGACTTGACTCTTAAACAAAGTTTGTTCCTTATAAAATTCTCTACGACTTTGTCAAGGGGTGCACAGTCATGCAAAGCTTCTAGGTCACACTTTTGAAATGGTCAAACAAAAGTGTTCCCGGTTCCATACATGGTCAACCATCACTTAGAAGCACATTTAGGCAAAATGATCAACATGAACATTGTTCCATTAAGTGCCCTAAGTGTAGTTAAGGTGTTGTAGAGTTCATCTAGAGTCATTTGGGTAATTTGCAAAGCTTCGTTGATGATCTATAGTTCCATTAACTTAATGGGGCAATTTCCAATAGGAATGGAAATTATCATTTCATGTGACTTTTTGATTCCAAACTTCATGAAACTTTTCCAGGGATCAATATAGATAGTTATTGAGGTGGGACAAGTGAAGATACTTTGATAGCAACACCCAAGCATATATCTTTTAATTGAGCCTATATGTAAGCAAGGGTGCAACATCCAACTTTAGGTTAGGCTCATCTCTGTAGGTTGACCTTGATATCTTCACCTCCACTTGATCTATCATGTTTGAGCTTAAACTCACTACTTCATTGGTGGTAAACATCTAGGGTGTTACAATGCACCTATCTTGCACCGACACTAACACTATCTCTAAACGGACTAAAAATGAGATTCCACATGACCCACGTCACCTAGGTGTTCCATCGGGAGTGTCCAAAATGATTTCCAAGCCTATGGTACGTTCGATGCAAACCGTGCACCTATCTTGCATCCAGATTAGCACAATCTCCAAGTGGATTGAATCAAGCTTCCACTTGAGCCTCGTCACGTAGGAGTACCATCCGGTGCGTCCAAAATGATTTCCAAGACTACGGTACGTTTGGCAAAAACCGTGCACCTATCTTGCACCAATACTAACACTGCCTCCAAAGAGACCGAGACAAGATTCCACATGACCCACGTCACCGAGGAGTACCTTTGGGTGCGTCTAAAATGATTTCTGAGCCTGTGGTATTTTCGGTGCAAACCATGCACCTATCATGCGTCAAGATTTGCACTATCTCCAAACACACCGAATCGAGTTTCCACTCAAGCCTTGTCACCATGGAGTATCATTGTGTGCATCCAAAACGATTTCTGAGCCAATGGTACATTTGGCGCAAACCGTGCACCTATCTTGCATCAAGATTAGCACTATCTCCAAACGGACTGAATCGAGCTTCCACTTGAGCCTCTTCACCTAGGAGTACCATCAGGTGAGCCAAAAAATGATTTCTGAGCCTATGGTATGTTTGGCGCAAACCTTGCACCTATCTTGCGTCATGATTAGCACTATCGCCATACAGACCAAATCAAGCTTCCACTTGATTCTCATCACCTAGAAGTATCATTGGGTGAGTCCAAAATGATTTATGAGCCTATGGTACAATTGGTGCAAACTATGCACCTATCTTGCACCGACACTAACACTGTCTCTAAACGGACTGAAAATGAGATTCCACATGACCTACGTCACCTAGGTGTTCCATCGGGAGTGTCCAAAATGATTTCCAAGGCTATGGTACGTTCGACGCAAACCAGGCACCTATCTTGCATCTAGATTAGCACTATCTCTAGATGGATCGAATCAAGCTTCCACTTGAGCCTCGTCACCTAGGAGTACCATCGGGTGCGTCCAAAAATGATTTCTAAGACTACGGTACGTTTGTCACAAACCGTGCACCTATCTTGCACCATACTAACACTGCCTCCAAAGAGACCGAGACAAGATTCCACATGACCCACGTCACCGAGGAGTACCTTCGGGTGCGTCTTAAATGATTTCGGAGCCTGTGGTATTTTCGGCGCAAACCATGCACCTATCATGCGTCAAGATTTGCACTATCTCCAAACACACCGAATCGAGTTTCCACTCAAGCCTTGTCACCATGGAGTATCATTGTGTGCATCCACAATGATTTCTGAGCCAATGGTACGTTTGGTGCAAACCATGCACCTATCTTGCATCAAGATTAGCACTATCTCCAAATGGACTGAACCGAGCTTCCACTTGAGCCTCTTCACCTAGGAGTACCATCATGTGAGCCCAAAAAATGATTTCTGAGCCTATGGTATGTTTGGCGCAAACCTTGCACCTATCTTGCGTCATGATTAGCACTATCGCCAAGCAGACCAAATCAAGCTTCCACTTGATTCTCATCACCTAGATGTATCATTGGGTGCATCCAAAATGATTTATTAGCCTACGGTACGGTTGGCGCAAACTATGCACCTATCTTGCACCGACCTAACACTGTCTCTAAGCGGACTAAAAATGAGATTCCACATGACCCACGTCACCTAGGTGTTCCATCGGGAGTGTCCAAAATGATTTCCAAGCCTATGGTACGTTTGACGCAAACAATCATGCATCTAGATTAGCGCTATCCCCAGGTCGATCGAATCAAGCTTCCACTTGAGCCACGTCACCTAGGAGTACCATCCGGTGCGTCCAAAATGATTTCCAAGACTATAGTACGTTTGGCACAAACCGTGCACCTATCTTGCACTAATACTAACACTACCTCCAAAGAGGCCGAGACAAGATTCCACATGACCCACGTCACCGAGGAGTACCTTCGAGTGCGTCTAAAATGATTTCTGAGCCTGTGGTATTTTCGGCGCAAACCATGCACTATCATGCGTTAAGATTTACATTATCTCCAAACACACCGATCCGAGTTTCCACTCAAGCCTTGTCACCATGGAGTATGATTGTGTGAATCCAAAATGATTTCTGAGCCAATGGTACGTTTGGTGCAAACCGTGCACCTATCTTGCATCAAGATTAGCACTATCTCCAAACGGACTAAATCGAGCTTCCACTTGAGCCTCTTCACCTTGGAGTACCATCAGGTGAGCCCAAAAAATGATTTCTGAGCCTATGGTATGTTTGGCGCAAACCTTGCACCTATCTTGCGTCATGATTAGCACTATCGCCAAGCAGACCAAATCAAGCTTCCACTTGATTCTCATCACCTAGAGGTATCATTGGGTGCATCCAAAATGATTTATTAGCCTATGGTACGATTGGCGCAAACTATGCACCTATCTTGCACCGACACTAACACTGTCTCTAAGCGGACTGAAAATGAGATTCCACATGACCCACGTCACCTTGGTGTTCCATCGGGAGTGTCCAAAATGATTTCCAAGCATATGGTACGTTCGACACAAACAATCTTGCATCTAGATTAGCACTATCTCCAGGTCGATCGAATCAAGCTTCCACTTGAGCCTCGTCACCTAGGAGTACCATCTGGTGCGTCCAAAACGATTTCCAAGACTACGGTACGTTTGGCACAAACCGTGCACCTATCTTGCACCAATACTAACACTACCTCCAAAGAGGCCGAGACAAGATTCCACATGACCCACGTCACCGAGGAGTACCATCGGGTGCGTCTAAAATGATTTCTGAGCCTATGGTATTTTCGGCGCAAACCATGCACCTATCATGCGTCAAGATTTGCACTATCTTCAAACACACCGAACTAAGTTTCCACTCAAGGCTTGTCACCATGGAGTATCATTGTGTGAATCCAAAACGATTTCTGAGCCAATGGTACGTTTGGTGCATACCATGCACCTATCTTGCATCAAGATTAGCACTATCTCCAAACGGACTGAATCGAGCTTCCACTTGAGCCTCTTCACCTAGGAGTACCATCAGGTGAGCCCAAAAAATGATTTCTGAGCCTATGGTATGTTTGGCGCAAACCTTGCACCTATTTTGCGTCATGATTAGCACTATCGCCAAGCAGACCAAATCAAGCTTCCACTTGATTCTCATCACCTAGAAGTATGATTGGGTGCGTCCAAAATGATTTATTAGCCTATGGTACAATTGGCGCAAACTATGCACCTATCTTGCACCGACACTAACACTGTCTCTAAATAGACTGAAAATGAGATTCCACATGACCCACGTCACCTAGGTGTTCCATCAGGAGTGTGCAAAATGATTTCCAAGCCTATGGTACGTTCAACGCAAACCGTGCACCTATCTGCATCTAGATTAGCACTATCTCCATGTGGATCGAATCAAGCTTCCACTTGAGGCTCGTCACCTAGTAGTACCATCGAGTGCGTCCAAAACGATTTCCAAGACTACGGTACGTTTGGCACAAACCATGAACCTATCTTGCACCAATACTAACACTGCCTCCAAAGAGACCGAGACAAGATTCCACATTACCCATGTCACCGAGGAGTACCTTTGGGTGCGTCTAAAATGATTTCTGAGCCTATGGTATTTTCGGCGCAAACCATGCACCTATCATGCGTCAAGATTTGCACTATCTCCAACACACCGAATCAAGTTTCCACTCAAGCCTTGTCACCATGGAGTATCATTGTGTGCATCCACAATGATTTCTGAGCCAATGGTACGTTTGGTGCAAACCGTGCACCTATCTTGCATCAAGATTAGCACTATCTCTAAACGGACTGAATCGAGCTTCCACTTGAGCCTCTTCACCTAGGAGTACCATCAGGTGAGACCAAAAAATGATTTCGGAGCCTATGGTATGTTTGGCGTAAACCTTGAACCTATCTTGCGTCATGATTAGCACTATCGCCAAGCAGACCAAATCAAGCTTCCACTTGATTCTCATCACCTAGAGGTATCATTGGGTGCATCCAAAATGATTTATTAGCCTATGGTACGATTTGCGCAAACTATGCACCTATCTTGCACGGACACTAACATTGTCTCTAAGCGGACTGAAAATGAGATTCCACATGACCCATGTCACCTAGGTGTTCCATCGGGAGTGTCCAAAATGATTTCCAAGCCTATGGTACGTTCTAAGCAAACCGTGCACCTATCTTGCATCTAGTTAGGACTATCTCCAAGTGGATCGAATCAAGCTTCCACTTGAGCCTCGTCACCAAGGAGTACCATCTGGTGCGTCCAAAACGATTTCCAAGACTACGGTATGTTTGGCAAAAACCGTGCACCTATCTTGCACCAATACTAACACTGCCTCCAAAGAGACCGAGACAAGATTCGTCATGACCCACGTCACCGAGGAGTACCTTCGAGTGCGTCTAAAATGATTTCTGAGCCTGTGGTATTTTTGGCGCAAACCATGCACCTATCATGAGTCAAGATTTGGACTATCTCCAAACACACCGAATCGAGTTTCCACTCAAGACTTGTCACCATGGAGTATCATTGTGTGCATCCAAAATGATTTCTGAGCCAATGGTACATTTGGTGCAAACCGTGCACCTATCTTGTATCAAGATTAGCAATATCGCCAAATGGACTGAATCGAGCTTCCACTTGAGCCTCTTCACCTAGGAGTACCATCAGGTGAGCCCAAAAAATGATTTCTGAGCCTATGGTATGTTTGGCGTAAACCTTGCACCTATCTTGCAGCATGATTAGCACTATCGCCAAGCAGACCAAATCAAGCTTCCACTTGATTCTCATCACCTAGAGGTATCATTGGGTGCATCCAAAATGATTTATTAGCCTATGGTACGATTGGCGAAACTATGCACCTATCTTGCACCGACGCTAACACTGTCCCTAAGCGGACTGAAAATGAGATTCCACATGACCCACGTCACCTAGGTGTTCCATCGGGAGTGTCCAAAATGAATTTCAAGCCTATGGTACGTTCCACGCAAACGGTACACCTATCTTGCATCTAGATTAGCACTATCTCCAGGTCGATCGAATCAAGCTTCCACTTGAGCCTCGTCACCTAGGAGTACCATCGGGTGCGTCCAAAACGATTTCCAAGACTATGGTACGTTTGGCACAAACCGTGCACCTATCTTGCACCAATACTAACACTACCTCCAAAGAGACCGAGGCAAGATTCCACATGACCCACTTCACCGAGGAGTACCTTTGGGTGCGTGTAAAATGATTTCTGAGCCTGTGGTATTTTCGGCGCAAACCATGCACCTATCATGCGTCAAGATTTGCACTATCTCCAAACACACCGAATCGAGTTTCCACTCAAGCCTTGTCATCATGGAGTATCATTGTGTGCATCCAAAATGATTTCTGAGCCAATGGTACGTTTGGTGCAAACCGAGCACCTATCTTGCATCAAGATTAGCACTATCTCCAAACGGACTGAATCGAGCTTCCACTTGAGCCTCTTCACCTAGGAGTACCATCAGGTGAGCCCAGAAAATGATTTCTGAGCCTATGGTGTGTTTGGTGCAAACCTTGCACCTATCTTGCGTCATGATTAGCACTATCGCCAAACAGACCAAATCAACAATCCACTTGATTCTCAACACCTAGAAGTATCATTGGGTGCATCCAAAATGATTTATTAGCCTAAGGTACAGTTGGTGCACACTATGCACCTATCTTGCACCGACACTAACACTGTCTCTAAACGGACTGAAAATGAGATTCCACATGACCCAAGTCACCTAGGTGTTCCATCGGGAGTGTCCAAAATGATTTCCAAGCCTATGGTACGTTCGACGGAAACCGTGCAGCTATCTTGCATCTAGATTAGCACTATCTCTAGGTCGATCGAATCAAGCTTCCACTTGAGCCTCGTCACCTAGGAGTACCATCGGGTGTGTCCAAAACGATTTCCAAGACTGCGGTACGTTTGGCACAAATAGTGCACCTATCTTGCACCAATACTAACACTACCTCCAAAGAGACTGAGACAAGATTCCACATGACCCACGTCACCGAGGAGTACCTTCGAGTGCATCTAAGATGATTTCTGAGCCTATGGTATCTTTGGCGCAGACCTTGCACCTATCTTGCGTCATGATTAGCACTATCGCCAAGCAGACCAAATCAAGCTTCCACTTGACTCTCATCACCTAGAAGTATCATTGGGTCCGTCCAAATTGATTTATTAGCCTATGGTACGATTGGCGCAAACTATGCACCTATCTTGCATCGACACTAACACTGTCTCTAAACGGACTGAAAACGAGATTCCACATGACCCACGTCACCTAGGTGTTCCATCTGGAGTGTCCAAAATGATTTCCATGCCTATGGTACGTTCAACGCAAACCGTGCACCTATCTTGCATCTAGATTAGCACTATCTGCAGGTGGATCGAATGAAGCTTCCACATGAGCCTCGTCACCTAGGAGTACCATCGGGTGCGTCCAAAATGATTTCGAATACTACGGTACGTATGGCACAAACCATGCACCTATCTTGCACCAATACTAACACTGCCTCCAAAGAGACCGAGATAAGATTCCACATGACCCACGTCACCGAGGAGTACCTTCGGGTGCGTCTAAAATGATTTCTGAGCCTGTGATATTTTTGGCGCAAACCATGCACCTATCATGTGTCATGATTTGCACTATCTCCAAACACAACGAATCGAGTTTCCACTCAAGCCTTGTCACCATGGAGTATCATTGTGTGCATCCAAAATGATTTCCGAGCCAATGGTACGTTTGGTGCAAACCGCGCAGCTATCTTGCATCAAGATTAGCACTATCTCCAAACAGACTGAATCGAGCTTCCACTTGAGCCTCTTCACCTAGGAGTACCTTCAGGTGAGCCCAGAAAATGATTTCTGAGCCTATGGTGTGTTTGGCGCAAACCTTGCACCTATCTTGCGTCATGATTAGCACTATCGCCAAACAGACCAAATCAAGCTTCCACTTGATTCTCATCACCTAGAGGTATCATTGGGTGCGTCCAAAATGATTTATTAGCCTATGGTATGATTGGCACAAACTATGCACCTATCTTGCACCGACACTAACACTGTCTCTAAACGCACTGAAAATGAGATTCCACATGACCCACATCACCTAGGTGTTCCATCGGGAGTGTCCAAAATGATTTCCAAGCCTATGGTACGTTCGATGCAAACCATGCACCTATCTTGCATCTAGATTAGCACTATCTCCAGGTCGATCGAATCAAGCTTCCTCTTGAGCCTCGTCACCTAGGAGTACCATCGGGTGCGTCCAAAACGGTTTCCAAGACTACGGTACGTTTGGCACAAACCGTGCACCTATCATGCACCAATAATAACACTGCCTCCAAAGAGACCGAGATAAGATTCCACATGACCCACGTCACCAAGGAGTACCTTCGGGTGCGTCTAAAATGATTTCTGAGCCTGTGATATTTTTGGCGCAAACCATGCACCTATCATGTGTCATGATTTGCACTATCTCCAAACACAACGAATCGAGTTTGCACTCAAGCCTTGTCACCATGGAGTATCATTGTGTGCATCCAAAATGATTTCCGAGCCAATGGTACGTTTGGTGCAAACCGAGCACCTATCTTGCATCAAGATTAGCACTATCTCCAAACGGACTGAATCGAGCTTCCACTTGAGCCTCTTCACCTAGGACTACCTTCAGGTGAGCCCAGAAAATGATTTCTGAGCCTATGGTGTGTTTGGCGCAAACCTTGCACCTATCTTGCGTCATGATTCGCACTATCGCCAAACAGACAGAATCAAGCTTCCACTTGATTCTCATCACCTAGAAGTATCATTGGGTGCGTCCAAAATGATTTATTAGCCTAAGGTACAGTTGGTGCACACTATGCACCTATCTTGCACCGACACTAACACTGTCTCTAAACGGACTGAAAATGAGATTCCACATGACCCAAGTCACCTAAGTGTTCCATCGGGAGTGTCCAAAATGATTTCCAAGCCTATGGTACGTTCGACGAAAACCGTGCAGCTATCTTGCATCTAGATTAGCACTATCTCTAGGTCGATCGAATCAAGCTTCCACTTGAGCCTCGTCACCTAGGAGTACCATCGTGTGTGTCCAAAACGATTTCCAAGACTACGGTACGTTTGGCACAAACAGTGCACCTATCTTGCACCAATACTAACACTACCTCCAAAGAGACTGAGACAAGATTCCACATGACCCACGTCACCGAGGAGTACCTTCGAGTGCATCTAAGATGATTTCTGAGCCTATGGTATCTTTGGCGCAGACCTTGCACCTATCTTGCGTCTTGATTAGCACTATCGCCAAGCAGACCAAATCAAGCTTCCACTTGATTCTCATCACCTAGAAGTATCATTGGGTCCGTCAAAATTGATTTATTAGCCTATGGTACGATTGGCGCAAACTATGCACCTATCTTGCATCGACACTAACACTATCTCTAAACGGACTGAAAATGAGATTCCACATGACCCACGTCACCTAGTTGTTCCATCTGGAGTGTCCAAAATGATTTCCAAGCCTATGGTACGTTCAACGCAAACCGTGCACCTATCTTGCATCTAGATTAGCACTATCTCCAAGTGGATCGAATAAAGCTTCCACTTGAGCCTCGTCACCTAGGAGTACCATCGGGTGCGTCCAAAATGATTTTGAAGACTACGGCACGTTTGGCACAAACCGTGCACCTATCTTGCACCAATACTAACACTGCCTCCAAAGAGACCGAGATAAGATTCCACATGACCCACGTCACCGAGGAGTACCTTCGGGTGCGTCTAAAATGATTTCTGAGCCTGTGGTATTTTCGGCGCAAACCATGCACCTATCATGTGTCATGATTTGCACTATCTCCAAACACATCGAATCGAGTTTCCACTCAAGCCTTGTCACCATGGAGTATCATTGTGTGCATCCAAAATGATTTCCGAGCCAATGGTACGTTTGGTGCAAACCGAGCACCTATCTTGCATCAAGATTAGCACTATCTCCAAACAGACTGAATCGAGCTTCCACTTGAGCCTCTTCACCTAGGAGTACCTTCAGGTGAGCCCAGAAAATGATTTCTGAGCCTATGGTGTGTTTGGCGCAAACCTTGCACCTATCTTGCGTCATGATTAGCACTATCGCCAAACAGACCAAATCAAGCTTCCACTTGATTCTCATCACCTAGAGGTATCATTGGGTGCGTCCAAAATGATTTATTAGCCTATGGTACGATTGGCACAAACTATGCACCTATCTTGCACCGACACTAACACTGTCTCTAAACGCACTGAAAATGAGATTCCACATGACCCACATCACCTAGGTGTTCCATCGGGAGTGTCCAAAATAATTTCCAAGCCTATGGTACGTTCGATGCAAACCGTGCACCTATCTTGCATCTAGATTAGCACTATCTCCAGGTCGATCGAATCAAGCTTCCTCTTGAGCCTCGTCACCTAGGAGTACCATCGGGTGCGTCCAAAACGGTTTCCAAGACTACGGTACGTTTGGCACAAACCGTGCACCTATCTTGCACCAATAATAACACTGCCTCCAAACAGACCGAGATAAGATTCCCCATGACCCACGTCACCGAGGAGTACCTTCGGGTGCGTCTAAAATGATTTCTGAGCCTGTGGTATTTTCGGTGCAAACCATGCACCTATCATGCGTCGTGATTTGCACTATCTCCAAACACAACGAATCGAGTTTGCACTCAAGCCTTGTCACCATGGAGTATCATTGTGTGCATCCAAAATGATTTCTGAGCCAATGGTACGTTTGGTGCAAACCGCGCACCTATCTTGCATCAAGATTAGCACTATGTCCAAACAGACTGAATCGAGCTTCCACTTGAGCCTCTTCACCTAGGAGTACCTTTAGGTGAGCCCAGAAAATGATTTCTAAGCCTATGGTGTATTTGGCGCAAACCTTGCACCTATCTTACGTCATGATTCGCACTATCGCCAAACAGACCGAATCAATCTTCCACTTGATTCTCATCACCTAGAGGTATCATTGGGTGCGTCCAAAATGATTTATTAGCCTATGGTACGATTGGCGCAAACTATGCTCCTATCTTGCACCGACACTAACATTGTCTCTAAACGTAGTGAAAATGAGATTCCACATGACCCACGTCACCTAGGTGTTCCATCGGGAGTGTCCAAAATGATTTCCAAGCCTATGGCACGTTCGACGCAAACCGTGCACCTATCTTGCATCTAGATTAGCACTATCTCTAGGTCGATCGAATCAAGCTTCCACTTGAGCCTCGTCACCTAGGAGTACCATCGGGTGCATCCCAAACGGTTTCCAAGACTATGGTACGTTTGGCACAAACCGTGCACCTATCTTGCACCAATACTAACACTACCTCCAAAGAGACTGAGACAAGATTCCACATGACCCACGTCACCGAGGAGTACCTTCGGGTGCATCTAAAATGATTTCTGAGCTTCTGGTATTTTCGGCGCAAACCATGCACCTATCATGCGTCAAGATTTGTACTATCTCCAAACACACCGAATCGAGTTTCCACTAAAGCCTTGTCACCATTGAGTATCATTGTCTGCATCTAAAATGATTTCTGAGCAATGGTACATTTGGTGCAAACCATGCACCTATCTTGCATCAAGATGAGCACTATCTCCAAACGGACGGAATCGAGCTTCCACTTGATCCTCTTCACCTAGGAGTACCATCAGGTGAGCCCAAGAAATGATTTCTGAGCCTATGGTATGTTTGGCGCAAACCTTGCACCTACCTTGCGTCATGATTAACACTATCGCCAAACAGACCAAATCAAGCTTCCACTTGATTCTCATCACCTAGAAGTATCATTAGGTGCGTCCAAAATGATTTATTAGCCTATGGTACGATTTTCGCAAACTATGCACCTATCTTGCACCGAAACAAACACTGTCTCTAAACGGACTGAAAATGAGATTCCACATGACCCACGTCACCTAGATGTTCCATCGAGAGTGTCCAAAATGATTTCCAAGCCTATGGTACTTTCGACGGAAACCGTGCAGCTATCTTGCATCTAGATTGGCACTATCTCCAGGTCGATCGAATCAAGCTTCCACTTGAGCCTCGTCACCTAGGAGTACTATTGATGCAAAAGTGGATCTGCAAACACAAAGGGCAAATACCCGAAATCGATATCCAAAGCGTACCAGTCGATTTGACCTGTTAATCGACAAGGATGAAGATACGAGCACTTTGGTCCTAACAGCAGCAATATGCCCAGAAGTCACAGCCAAGAGGTACTCACGCGGAACTTGAGGATCGTCGAAGATTGCACTGGAGCAATGCAACTCGCCGAATCGATGAGAACTCATAAAAGGAAAAGTATGTAAATTGACGAAGTCGCCGAAAAGTAGATGTAAATAAGAGTAAAAGTTGGTTTTTGATATTGATTGATTTATTATTACATTGCCCTTTACTCTATATTTATATCCTGATCTATAGAAACGTAATCAAATACGACTAGGACACTAAATCCAAATCTAAGGAAACACATGACTTTTATACAACTCAGACTCTAATAAACGTAGACAAGGAAATTAACTCCTATCTTATTCCATAGTCTGCCTCAATCATGATGGTATCCTCATCGACCTCCTTTCCATCGGCACACTCCCTATTCCATCGGCAACAGCCTTCAAGTCTCTTTCATCGGCACACTCCCTGTTTCATCGGCAGCAGCCTTTAAGTCTTCTTTTATCGGCATCGGCAATAATACCCTTAACCTCATCGGCAACAACTCAATTTGAATTCACATGCCGCCACCACTCATAAGCAGCCTTCTTCACAAGCTCATTTTCATCGGCTATCAATCTACATAGTAATCTTCCCTCTGCTGATTAGCCCTTCCTGACCATCTTGACACGTGCTAAAAAACGTTGTCAACACATGCCCCCCAATTTCGGAGTATAAGATACTGATGCTCCGAAATTTACTCCAGATAATGCTTGCTGTTACCAATTTTTCTCAACCCATTCTCCAAGCATAACATAATCTGTTACCAAATTTAATCAAATCTAGTTCTAATTCATGAATCTCAGCAAATATCGCACAATTTCCAACTGTTCTTGCCTCAATTACGGTTGAGATACCAAAATAACAACCCATCGGCAAGATCTTATCATAGCAACATCACCATTTTAGAACTAAAAGATCCTGTATCAAGATCTCTTCCAAGTCATGATTACTTGCCATCAAATCTTCTGTACAATCCCTTGATTATCGTGCGAACAGTTCCCATATCCATCTGAACCACCTCGATCCACCCGCGCACGACATAGAGATAAGTCAAGAATACCCCTACTCCAAGCGGCCTATAAATAGATTTCTCCATACTGCTCATCTTCTACCTTCAAACTTCAACCTTTGGCATTCTCTCTCTGGCGGCAACCCTAACAAACAATTGCATGACCTCAACCCACCAGAGCTCCTTCCATCGTCAACTTCAAGTCCCCAGCTCGTGCCCTCATCCTTCTCAGAGCAATGGCGGTCAACTTCAACGTTCCTGCGGTTCGTTCTTCTTCCATTACCTTTACCTTGATCCCTTTGGTTCTTTGCGAGTTCTTACAGTTGGTATTTTTCTTCTTCTTCCATTCTTTTGATCTTTCAAACTCAGGAACTATGCAACACATTGGCCATTCCAACCAACCAACCTCCCCTCCACTGCCTAGGTCCAATGGGCGACCTAGATCCAACTGACTTGATCAATGCAGAGGCTAACAGAATTCCCTTCAAAGCTCAAAATTTTTCTTTGAATCTATGGAAGGATACATTCCGATCTTGGCCCAAACCCACCAAAGGGTGGAAAGATTGGTACTTGAGGGTCAACAGATCGATGCAAATGTACTAGGCAGAGCGGAAGATAGACCAATGTATTAGGCTATCCATTGCCGATATGCAAAAGAATGAATCTATGATGATAGCCGCCGCTCACTTCTGGTCAGACACCATAAATACCTTTATGTTTGGTCATGGCCCATGCGCCCCTACTCTTGCCGATGTATACATGGTCACCGGCTTGGATATCTCAACTGTCGATGAAGGCTCCATCTATGGCAGAAAAGCTGAATATAGAGTGAATACACGCAACATCAACGGCTGGACAGGATACATCCAGGAATACCAAAAGACTGGTACTGTCAATCAAAGGGAACACGCCATATTCTTGAATATGTGGTTGGAGAAGTTTATCTTCTGTGGCCGATCGGTAGGACCAACCAACGCCTTCCTCCCTGCAGCCGAGCTCTTGGCCAATGGTGTTAGGTTCCCGCTCGGCTGATACCTTCTGAGCTTGACCTATCACCTCCTTCACCAAGTATCTCAGAAGCTTCTACTTGGTGAACCCATCGGCAATTTGGGAGGCCCATGGTGGTTCATCAATATGTGGTTAAATGCTCATATGCATAAGTGTCTATAGTGGGACTTCTTCGCCCAAGAATTCCCACGAGAGATCGCCGAAGATTATGTTCTTGGAGATGAGGAATCGACAACACTCCCTCCTCTCAACTTCGGCGAAGCTATAATTGTCCTCCTTGGAATAGAGGCTAATGAAGATCAAATCGGTAGGTTTTTCTAGAATTTCTACCATGGTCTCCCTGGTGATCTTAGGGCTTGGGTACCCTATATTGATGAGGATAACAAGTTCCCCTTCTCTTCAACTTTGCCGATAGTGACCTGAATCAAGATAATGAGGTAATGATGGCCATCATTACTCCCAGGGCAATCTCGGTGAATACATTTGGTAGTGAGAAGAATTCCAACACTACTTATGAATTCTACAATCCATCGGCAGTATCTCGTCAACTAGCTTTTGGGCAACTACCAATCAAGCTATGCTTTGCCGATGTGATCAAGCCCAGAGAAACCATCACCACTGGAACTGAGTGGAGTAGCGTAGTAAGACTCGCTCCCGATGCTGATATTTCAAATGTTGATCTCTCCGCCTGGTCACCAGCGTCTTTTATCACAGAATCATATAAGCAATGGTGGCAAGAGTGGAAAGAACAGTTATTTTCAACATCCGTCCACACATATCGGCACATGATCGATCCCGACTACGCCATTCCTGACGATGCAGTAAGTTCCTTCTAACTTTCTTGTCTTTCTCCCCCTTTTTTATATATATATTGGCAGCTAATCTTTCCCATAACAGGCTGATGATCCAGTTCCATCAATAAGCAAGAGTGGGAGACCTTTCAACCTCCAACCTATCTCTCCAGTTTCAATAATCGGCTACAACGCCCCCACCTTAGCCGCCTTAACCTTCCAGAGGACCCGTGCCAAAGCTATCACCTCCAGACCAAAACTGGCAACATCCAGGGCCACTCCAATGGCTGCTGCTACAAGCCTAATTAAGGCTTTTAAGGTAATAACCTTGCTTATTTTTGTTTACTGCCGATACAAACTATATTAACATATAACTATCAGGGTGTAAGAGCTGCAGCTGGATCGTCATCGGCAACTCCTCCAACATCAAGCACCACTACCTCTAACCAGCCTTCAGAGGTATTCTTTTATTTTTATATTTTTCCTGTTAAATATCCGATCTCAGACCTATTTTTTAGCAACAAATGGGTACATCGGCAGGCATACCAAGCACTCAAGCTCCTCAATCAACTAGTGCTGATGCCCCCTAGCCAATTGTCGCTGAGACCCAAGTAAAGCGTAAAGCTTTAACTGATGCTGAAGCTCAGCAAAAGCGACAGAAATCTATGCCAGCCCCTGCATCCGCTCCAACACCAATTAGTCAACCAGCCGATGTGGTCGAACAAGTTGACCCTCCTGCACAAAATATATCATCGGCCATCATACCCCAAGGGCCAACCACTGATGAAATTGTAGAAGACATCCCATTGTCAACCTCTGCCGATCCTTCGCATGATCCCCTTCAAGCTGCCCCCTCGAGCCAGGCCCAAGAAATTGCCTTGAAGCAGGTAAACCGATTGACATATTCGGTTTATAGTATCCATATCTATCCTTAGGTATAATCTCTAACTTCCTTTTCTTCACAGGAACAGGATTCCCCCGATAGCTTATTTTCTTTTGCTATCGACGTCTCTGATGATGATGGAGAAGAGGTGAGTTCTTCCCTGGCATTGGGAACAATATCGGCAGACATCTATGGCAAGCTAGAAGCCCTTCTGAATCTATTGCAACAAGATACTGCTTAACTGATAATCGATTCAGATCCTGCAAAGACTACCTTCAAGATGATCCGTGGCCGAGTTCCTACCGATGTTGAAGAAACTATCTTCCCAGCAGTCCATCTAGAGAGCCAACAACTTCAGTATCAACGGGCTGCTCACCGTATCGCCGACAGAGTAGCTTAAGCCCAGCTCAAGGAAGAAATGCTGCAGCTAAAGCAAACTGCCGATGAGAAGCACAAACGCATCAACAACTTGCAAAACTCTGGTGCCGATCTTAAGCAGAAAATTCTAGATCTATCGGCAAAGAGAGCAGCTTTGCTAGCTGAACTGGAAGAAGTTGAAGCAGCCCTGACCCACGCCAAGAAAGAAGAAGACCAGCTTCCTGACGTCATCAAAACCCTTCAGCAAGAACGGGATGTCCAAGCTCGCAAGACCTTGGCCTTGAAAAAGAAATTCAAGCCTGTGGAGGGAACTACCGATGAAGATGCTAAAGAATTAAAGGAAGCCGATGAAATTCGCATGCGTGCAATATCGGCTATCCAAACTTTGTTAAATCTGTAATTCTCATCCAGCGCATCGGCAACAAGATATTTAATACTTTGTTTTAACTCTAGCCGATAGGATTGTTATCGGCAACTATACTCTTATGCATCTATCCAGATACTAGGGTAATATTTCTTTAAGTATTTTCCATTTAATGCTCTGGGAAACACAACCCCTTTGAGGGTTTCGAGAATATATGCATTACCAGGAACAGATTGATTTATCTGATATGGACCTTCCCAATTAGGTGACCACTTGCCAAACTTAGAACTTTTAGTCCCAATCGGTAAAATCAACTTCCAAACCAAATCTCCATCGATAAACTCCTTTACCTTCACATTCTTGTCATACCATCTGGCTACCCTTTTCTTATTCTCCTCAATGCTAGCTAAAGCTTTTAACCGATGACCTGCTACATCTTCCAACTCATCTTTCATAAGGGTATCATAGTCATCAGCTGTCAATTGATCTTAAGAGCGTATTCGCCTAGAGCCAGTTTTAACCTCCCAAGGTAATATTGCGTCGTGTCCATACACCAACTGATAAGGTGTTACCTTGGTTGCACCATGACACGCCATCCGATACGACCACAAGGCTTCATTTAATATTGTATGCCACCTCTTAGGATATTCTTTAATCTTGTGCTTAATGAGCTTGATAATTCCTTTGTTAGAAGCCTCAGCTTGACCATTAGCCTGGGCATAATATGATGAAGAATTTAAAACTTTAATCCCCATACCTATAGCAAACTCATCAAATTCGCCCGATGTAAACATGGTACCCTGATCGGTAGTGATGGTTTGAGAAATACCAAATCGGTAAACAATATGCTCTTTCACAAAATCAATCATATTAGCCGATGTCACCTTTTTCAAAGGAATTGCTTCAACCCACTTTGTGAAATAATCGGTAGCAACCAGAATAAATTTATGCCCTTTACTCGACGGTGGATAAACCTGACCGATGAGATCAATAGCCCAACCCCGGAATAGCCAAGGCTTAATTATGGGGAACCAGAATAAATTTATGCCCTTTACTCGACGGTGGATAAACCTGACCGATGAGATCAATAGCCCAACCCCGGAATAGCCAAGGCTTAATTATGGGGTTCATAGCCGATGCAGGTGCCCTCTGAATATTACCAAATTTTTGACATTCCTGACATCCTTTAAAATATTTAAAACAATCTTCGAGAATAGTCGGCCAATAATATCCATTCCTTCTGATCATCCATTTCATCTTGAAAGCTGACTGATGAGCCCCACATACTCCTTCATGAATCTCACCCATCAGGCCTTTTGATTCATCGATGCTAACACACCTGAGTAAAACTCCATCTATGGTACGGTAATATAATTCATCATCGAGGAGCACATACTTGGTAGCTTGGAACCTTATACGACTTTCAACCTTTTTAGATGGATTCTTCAAATAATCAATAATTTCCTTTCTCCAGTCATCGGTATCAACTGCTGATGTTAACACTTCTTGAATAGGCTGATATCCTAAAGCATGCTGAGCCAATCGATTAGCCTCTTCATTATGCAGCCGAGAAACATGTTCCAGATGAAAATTCCTAAACCCTTTCAACAACTGCAAACACTTCTCATAATATGAAATTAAAATTTCACTTCGGCATTCATAAATCCCAGCCAACTGATTTATAACTAGCATAGAATCACCAAAGACTTCAACAGCATCGGCACATACTTCCTTAAGCAATTCTAACCCTTTTATCAGGGCTTGGTACTCAGCTTGATTGTTTGTTGATGTAGCAACAATCGGTAATGAAACTCATACTTCTTCCCCTGAGGGGAAATTAACACAATACCGATGCCTGCCCCTTCACCACATATAGACCCATCAAAGAAAAGTGTCCAAGGAGCAATCTCCAGAGAATCCACATTGTTGCAATGTTGAGTAACAAAATCGGCCATAACCTGTCCTTTAACTGCCTTAGCCGATTCATAATGTAGGTCAAATTCTGATAATGCTAAAATCCATTTGCCAATTCTACCATTTAATATCGGCATCGACAGCATATACTTGACCACGTCATCTTTGCATATGACAGTACACTCAGCCGATAGTAAATAATGCCTCAACTTAATACAAGAAAAGTATAGACACAGACATAATTTCTCGATAGCAGAATACCTAGTTTTAGGATCTATTAACTGTCTGCTCAAATAATAGATAACACGTTCTTTCCCTTCAAATTCTTGAATAAGAGCTGAACCAATAACAGTATCATCAGTTGACAAATACAATCCAAAAGGTTTTCCATGTTGAGGTGGAACTAGCACTGGAGGATTTGTTAAGTAACTCTTAATTTCATTCAGGGCTAATTGTTGCTCATCTCCCCATTTAAATTTCTGATCGGCTTTCAATTTTAGTAATGGACTGAAGGCTTTGATCTTACCCGACAGATTAGATATGAACCTCCTGATGAAATTAATCTTACCGATCAAGGATTGTAATTCAGTTTTATTGGCAGGAGCAACAACCTTGTTGATTGCCTCAATAGACTTTCTACTAATTTCAATGCCCCGCTGATGCACCATAAAACCCAAGAATTGTCCTGCCGATACATAAAATGCACATTTATTAGGATTCATCTTTAATCCATGCTTCCTTGTGCACCCCAATATCTTTCGTAGATCGATTAGATGCTTTGTGATATCTCCAGACTTAATCACTATGTCATCAATGTAGATCTCTACCAATGTGCCGATATATTCATGAAAAATAAAGTTCATAGCTCTTTGATAAGTAGCACCGGCATTTTTCAAACCAAATGTCATAACTATCCATTCAAATAATCCCACATGACCTGGACACCTAAAAGCAGTCTTGGGAATGTCCTCTTCAGCCATGAATATTTGATTATAACCCGCATTACCATCCATGAAACTGATAATTTGATGTCCTGCTGCAGCATCAATCAATAGATCAGCAATCGGCATTGGGTAACCATCCATCGGTGTGGCTTTATTGAGATTCCTGAAATCAATACAAACACGAAGTTTCCCATTTTTCTTGTAAACAGGAACCACATTAGAAATCCACTCTGCATATCGACACTGCTGAATAAACTTTGCCTCAATCAATTTAGTTATTTCGGCCTTAATATCAGGAAGTATATTAGGATTGCATCGGCGTGCCAGCTGCTAATGTGGCCGAAATCTAGACTTAATAGGCAACCGATGTTCAACTATAGATCGGTCTAATCCAGGCATTTCACTATAATCCCAAGCAAAACAATCTTTATATTCTTTTAACAAATCGACTAATTGTTGTTTACACTTGGAACTTAACTTAGCACTAATAAAAGTAGGCCTTGGCCTATCGCCTTCACCAATATCTACTTCTACTAAATCATTAGCCGATGTAAATCCTTGACCTAATTTTCCATCATCGGCAAACCTATCCATTAAAATTCTTCTTCAGAACCGACTGCTTAGATCGGTGGAATTTCGTAATCGGCAACCTTAAGGAACTCTTTTTCCCAAGCTTCTCCTGATATGCATTTCGTTCGTTCATAAGTGTCTGATTCTGCCGATGCGATGATATAAGAAGAATCACCAGGAACAACTTCAATTTTATCTCCAATCCATTGTATAAGGCACTGATGCATTGTAGAAGGAACACAACAATTAGCATAAATCCAATCCCTTCCTAAAAGCAGATTATATGCACCCTTGCCATTAATGACAAAGAAAGTCATCGGTAAGGTTTTACTGCCGATGGTCAACTCAACACACACTGCCCCTTTAGCTGGTGACACATTGCCTTCAAAATCCTTTAGCATCATATCGGTTTTAGTTAAGTCTTGATTTCCTTTACCAAGCTTCCGATACATTACATAAGGCATAATATTAATCGCAGCTCCATCAATAAGTATCTTAGATACAGGCTGCCCATCAACTCTGCCTTTTACAAACAAAGCCTTGAGATGTTGTCTCTCATCATCAGCAGGCTTCTCAAAAACAGCCATCATTGGATCTAGCGTTAATTAAGCTATTTGGTCAGAGAAAACAACTTCTTCCTCATTATCAGAGAGTGCCAAAAATTCCATCGGCAACATAAACACCATATTGACATCTGCCGATGGGCCTTTATTTTTGTGTTTTATCTGCCACTACTGATTACCAGATCTCCCATTGGAGGAACTCTCTTCTTGGTATAAGTCCTCTTGACGCTCTCGCTACATTCTCCTTTTCTGTGTCTTTGTCAAACCTTCTGGACACCATTGAGGAAGTTTAGTTTTCCAAACTGGCTGATAATAGGTCCTGGTTGACTCTACACGACATATATTAGGATCCCTATAAAATATTTCTTCATCAAGAACTCTTGCATTTGCCATCTCTTCAAGTTCCTCTTGGTTTCTCAGAAAATATGCAACGCGTTTACCAAGCCTTTCATGTACACTGAGCCTGCCCCCGAGCTGATCATGTACTGATGCTTTACCTCTGATCGGCTCATTGATGGACAAACCTTGATTACCAGATTGAAACCTCCTTTCTGGACGATTAACCCCATAATAACCATTGCACTCTGGGCAATTTTCAACAGTAGGTAACTTAATAGCTTCTTCCCAACAATGAATAAAAAACGGACACCTCCAATGATCCTTATGCCGATTCCACTCCTCTCGGTGTCTTTCTTCTTGCTGTTGTCGATATCGGTCCCTTCGCTGACGCCAGCCTTCCTGTTGCCTTTGATGGGTAATCACAATGCCAGATCGAGGTGGCTTTCCAGAACTGCCACCTTCTCTTAATAGTCCCTTACCTTTTGCATCATCGGTAGTTATCCGATGTTGGGGATCTACTGATGCGTTTTTCTCAGTAGCTTCCGATGTCAACACCTTAGTCTTTCCTTCAGCATCCAACATATTTGCTGGAAAAGGATGTTGATCAATTTTCATCGGCTTCTGGATCTTGGAATTACCAAATTTAATTCTCCCAGACTCAATAGCTAATTGCAACTGCTGTCTAAACACTTTGCACTCATTTGTACTGTGTGAAGTTGCATTATGCCATTTGCAATACAGCATTTTCTTCAATTCTTCTGCCGATGGGATCACATGATTAGGTGACAGCTTAATCTGGCCCTCTTGAAGCAAAAGATCAAATATCTTATCGGCTTTGGTGATGTCGAAAGTAAACTTCTTTGGCTCTTTTTAACCAAAGGGACAAGATATCGGCTTTTTATTCTTAACCCACTCAGCCAAACCGATAACTGGTTCTTCATCCGAGTCAGAATCTTCTACCTCTCCGACAAATGAAACCTTCTTGTTCCAATTCCTTTTGGGTTCAAAAACCCTAGTGTCTTGATTAGAAATCTTTTGCACTAGACGACTTAGGCTTTCGAACTCCTGAGAGGCATATCTGTCCTTAAGGTGTGGCAACAATCCTTGAAAGGCCAAATCGGCAAGTTGCCGATCATCCAATACTAGGCTATAACACTTATTTTTTACATCTCGTAGCCTTTGCACAAAGCCTTCCACCAATTCATCATTGCGCTGTTTCAACTTTACCAAATCGGTAAGCTTCTTTTCATGAACTCCAGCAAAGAAATATTTATGAAATTGCTTTTCCAGATCAGCCCAAGTAATAATAGAATTTGGCGGTAATGAAATAAACCATGTAAATGCTGATCCAGATAGAGATGATGAAAACAAATGAACTCTCAATTCATCTCTACTAGCTGCCTCTCCACATTGAATAATGAAGCGATTAACATGCTCCATAGTTGATGTATCATCTTGCCCAGAGAACTTAGTGAAATCTGGCACCTTGTACCGATTTGGGAGAGGAATTAAATCGTATGCCGGAGGATATGGGGTCCGATAAAAATAGGTATTGACCTTGGGCTTGATCCCAAACTGATCCTTCATAATTTCTGCTATTTTATCGGCCCAAAAAGCATCAACATCTTGTTGGCGATATGGCTGAATTTCCACCGGAGGTACTTGCTGATACCCTTCTGCATATCCTTGTGGCCCACGATCTCCAGCAATTGGCATATTTGCCACTATTTGTGGTCCATTAATCTGCTGGAAAGGATTCATCGGCTGAGTTGCTGATGCTTGATTCTGAAAATCAGCATGCATGTGACCTTGATGAATACCTGTAGCTTGCTGATTTGGCTGAACTGTATGTTGAGTGGGAAACTGCCCTGACCAATTATTATTAGCGTTCATCGGTACAAAATTTGCCGATGGCTGGTAATTTGTTGACATTGCTGGATAATTACAACCAACTTGAGGTATAACCTGGACTCCAGGTTGACTTACAATAGGAGCCTTCTGTTGCATCGGTAACAAATTTGCCGATGGACTTGAATTAGATGTTTGACCCAACAGCACCTGGAAACCACCTAAAGTTGGTTGCACAGTAGTTGTTGTAGTATGTTGAGGTACTTGAACTATCGGCGAACCAGCCGATGGCATAGGAGATTTTCCTACTGTGTCAAACACTTGAGGTAATCCAGGGTTAAAAGCAGATGGCTCTGGAGGCATACCATATCCCCACCAATTAGCAGGAGTCTGATTACTCTGTGGCACAGGACCTGATAAAGCCGATGCCGTTAGATCTGTATTAAGCTGAACTCGTCCTAATAATGCTGAATCTGATCGTATCGATGTAGACTGTACGTTAGATAATCCTGCTGATACTGGAGGGGAAGAAACCTCTGTACCCACAACGGCTAGGGGGGCCGATGGAGTAATAACAGATGCTGATTCTGGTTGATGATAAGCGGGCCCAACGTAATGAGGTGACGCTTGCCCTTCTTTGAAAGTTCGAACCACAACATTATGAACAGTATTGGACAGCACATTGGAGTGATTAATTAAAGCATGATTGACTACAGAATTAACCATCTCTTGAAGTTTACCCGGATTAGAATCAAAGGTAACTTGCTGAGGCAACGGCAAGTCTTGCTTCTGGATGACTTGTCCACTCTTGTTCAAGCTGAATGACTTCAAGCAGAGCTGTCTGTATTCCTCTATAGCCTTTTCCATAGCCTGCCTCTGTTCTTCCTTCAGACCTTCTTCTGTTACCACGATGATGTTCCTCGCATCGATCTCAGGATTGAGCATATTGAATAGATCTGTCCCACCGGGCGTGCCAAAAGATGTGTTGATGCAAAAGTGGATCTGCAAACACAAAGGGTTAATACCCGAAATCGATATCCAAAGCGTGCTAGTCGATTTGACCTGTTAATCGACAAGGATGAAGATACGAGCACTTTGGTCCTGACAACAGCGATACGCCCAGAAGTCATGACCAAGAGATACTCACGCGGAACTCGAGGATCGTCGAAGATTGCACTGGAGCAATGCAACTCGCCGAATCGATGAGAACTCATAAAAGGAAAAAGTATGCAAATTGACGAAGTCGCCGAAAAGTAGATGCAAATAAGAGTAAAAGTTGGTTTTTGATATTGATTGATTTATTATTACATTGCCCTTCACTCTATATTTATATCCTGATCTACAGAAACGTAACCAAATACGACTAGGACACTAAATCCAAATCTAAGGAAACATATGACTTTGATACAACTCAAAATCTAATAAACGTAGACAAGGAAATTAACTCCTATCTTATTTCATAGTCTGCCTCAATCACGATGGTATCCTCATCGACCTCCTTTCAATCGGCACACTCCCTGTTCCATTGGCAGCAGCCTTCAAGTCTCTTTCATCGGCACACTCCCTGTTTCATCGGCAGCAACCTTTAAGTCTTCTTTCATCGGCATCGGCAATAATACCCTTAACCTCATCGGCAACAACTCAATTTGAATTCACATGCCGCCACCACTCATAAGCAGCCTTCTTCACAAGCTCAATTTCATCGGCTATCAATCTACACAGTAATCTTCCCTCTGCTGATTAGCCCTTCCTGACCATCTTGACACGTGCTAAAAAACGATGTCAACAAGTACCATCGGGTGTGTCCAAAACGATTTCCAAGACTACGGTACGTTTGGCACAAACAGTGAACCTATCTTGCACCAATACTAACACTACCTCCAAAGAGACTGAGACAAGATTCCACATGACCCACGTCACCGAGGAGTACCTTCGAGTGCGTCTAAGATGATTTCTGAGCCTATGGTATCTTTGGCGCAGACCTTGCACCTATCTTGCGTCATGATTAGCACCATCGCCAAGTAGACCAAATCAAGCTTCCACTTGATTCTCATCACCTAGAAATATCATTGGGTGCGTCCAAAATGATTTATTAGCCTATGGTACGATTGGCGCAAACTATGCACCTATCTTGCATCGACACTAACACTGTCTCTAAACGGACTAAAAATGAGATTCCACATGACCCACGTCACCTAGGTGTTCCATCGGGAGTGTCCAAAATGATTTCCAAGCCTATGGTACGTTCGACGCAAACCGTGCACCTATCTTGCATCTAGATTAGCACTATCTCCAGATGGATCGAATCAAGCTTCCACTTGAGCCTCGTCACCTAGGAGTACCATCGGGTGCGTCCAAAAATGATTTCTAAGACTACGGTACGTTTGGCACAAACCGTGCACCTATCTTACACCAATACTAACATTGCCTCCAAAGAGACCGGGACAAGATTCCACATGACCCACATCACCGAGGAGTACCTTCGGGTGCGTCTAAAATGATTTCTGAGCCTGTGGTATTTTTGGCGCAAACCATGCACCTATCATGCGTCATGATTTGCACTATCTCCAAACACACCGAATTGAGTTTCCACTCACGCCTTGTCACCATGGAGTATCATTGTGTGCATCCAAAATGATTTCTGAGCCAATGGTACGTTTGGTGCAAACCGTGCACCTATCTTGCATCAAGATTAGCACTGTCTCCAAACGGACTGAATCGAGCTTCCACTTGAGCCTCTTCACCTAGGAGTACCATCAGGTGAGCCCAAAAAATGATTTCTGAGCCTATGGTATGTTTGGCGCAAACCTTGCACCTATCTTGCGTCATGATTAGCACTATTGCCAAACAGACCAAATTGAGCTTCCACTTGATTCTCATCACCTAGAAGTATCATTGGGTGTGTCCAAAATGATTTATTAGCCTATGGTACGATTGGCGCAAACTATGCACCTATCTTGCACCGACACTAGCACTGTCTCTAAACGGACTGAAAATGAGATTCCACATGACCCACGTCACCTAGGTGTTCCATCGGGAGTGTCTAAAATGATTTCCAAGCCTATGGTACGTTCGGCACAAACCGTGCAGCTATCTTGCATCTTGATTAGCACTATCTCCAGGTCGATCGAATCAAGCTTCCACTTGAGCCTCATAACCTAGGAGTACCATCGGGTGCGTCCAAAACGATTTCCAAGACTACGGAACGTTTGGCATAAACAGTGCACCTATCGTGCACCAATACTAACACTACCTCCAAAGAGACCGAGACAAGATTCCACATGACCCACGTCACCGAGTACCTTCGAGTGCGTCTAAGATGATTTCTGAGCCTATGGTATGTTTGGCGCAGACCTTGCACCTATCTTGCGTCATGATTAGCACTATCGCCAAACAGACCAAAACAAGCTTCCAATTGATTCTCATCACCTAGAAGTATCATTGGGTGCGTCCAAAATGATTTATTAGACTATGGTACGATTGGCGCAAACTATGCACCTATCTTGCACCGACACTAACACTGTCTCTAAATGGACTAAAAATGAGATTCCACATGACCCACGTCACCTAGGTGTTCCATCGGGAGTGTCCAAAATGATTTCCAAGCCTATGGTACGTTCGACGCAAACCGTGCACCTATCTTGCATCTAGATTAGCACTATCTCCAGATGGATCGAATCAAGCTTCCACTTGAGCCTCGTCACCTAGGAGTACCATCGGGTGCGTCCAAAACGATTTCCAAGACTACGGTACGTTTGGCACAAACCGTGTACCTATCTTGCACCAATACTAACACTACCTCCAAAGAGACCGAGACAAGATTCCACATGACCCACGTCACCGAGGAGTACCTTCGGGTGCGTCTAAAATGATTTCTAAGCCTGTGGTATTTTTGGCACAAACCATGCACCTATCATGCGTCATGATTTGCACTATCTCTAAACACACCGAATCGAGTTTCCACACAAGCCTTGTCACCATGGAGTATCATTGTGTGCATACAAAATGATTTCTGAGCTAATGGTACGTTTGGTGCAAACCGTGCACCTATCTTGCATCAAGATTAGCACTATCTCCAAACGAACTGAATCGAGCTTCCACTTGAGCCTCTTCACCTAGGAGTACCATCAGGTGAGCCCAAAAAATGATTTCTGAGCCTATGGTATGTTTGGCGTAAACCTTGCACCTATCTTACGTCATGATTAGCACTATCACCAAACAGACCAAATCAAGCTTCCACTTGATTCTCATCACCTAGAAGTATTATTGGGTGCGTCAAAATGATTTATTACCCTATGGTACGATTGGCGCAAACTATGCACCTATGTTGCACCGACACTAACACTGCCTCTAAACGGACTGAAAATGAGATTCCACATGACCCACGTCACCTAGGTGTTCCATCAGGAGTTTCCAAAATGATTTCCAAGCCTGTTCGACGCAAACCGTGCAGCTATCTTTCATCTTGATTAGCACTATCTCTAGGTCGATCGAATCAAGCTTCCACTTGAGCCTCATAACCTAGGAGTACCATCGGGTGCGTCCAAAATGATTTCCAAGACTACGGAACGTTTGGCATAAACAGTGCACCTATTGTGCACCAATACTAACACTACCTCCAAAGAGACCGAGACAAGATTCCACATGACCCACGTCACCGAGGAGTACCTTCAGCTATCTTGCATCTTGATTAGCACATCTCCAGGTCGATCGAATCAAGCTTCCACTTGAGCCTCATAACCTAGGAGTACCATCGGGTGCGTCCAAAACGATTTCCAAGACTACGGAACGTTTGGCATAAACAGTGCACCTATTGTGCACCAATACTAACACTACCTCCAAAGAGACCGAGACAAGATTCCACATGACCCACATCACCGAGGAGTACCTTCTAGTGCGTCTAAGATGATTTCTGAGCCTATGGTATGTTTGGCGCAGACCTTGCACCTATTTTGCGTCATGATTAGCACTATCGCCAAACAGACCAAAACAAGCTTCCACTTGATTCTCATCACCTAGAAGTATCATTGGGTGCGTCCAAAATGATTTATTAGCCTATCGTACGATTGGCGCAAACTATGCACCTATCTTGCACCGACACTAACACTGTCTCTAAATGGACTAAAAATGAGATTCCACATGACCCATGTCACCTAGATGTTCCATCGGGAGTGTCCAAAATGATTTCCAAGCCTATGGTATGTTCGACGCAAAACGTGCACCTATCTTGCATCTAGATTAGCACTATCTCCAAGTGGATCGAATCAAGCTTCCACTTGAGCCTCGTCACCTAGGAGTACCATCGGGTGCGTCCAAAACGATTTCCAAGACTACGGTACGTTTGGCACAAACTGTGTACCTATCTTGCACCAATACTAACACTGCCTCCAAAGAGACCGAGACAAGATTCCACATGACCCACGTCACCGAGGAGTACCTTCGGGTGCGTCTAAAATGATTTCTAAGCCTGTGGTATTTTCGGCGCAAACCATGCACCTATCATGCGTCATGATTTGCACTATCTCTAAACACACCGAATCGAGTTTCCACTCAAGCCTTGTCACCATGGAGTATCATTGTGTGCATCCAAAATGATTTCTGAGCTAATGGTACGTTTGGTGCAAACCGTGCACCTATCTTGCATCAAGATTAGCACTATCTCCAAACGAACTGAATCGAGCTTCCACTTGAGCCTCTTCACCTAGGAGTACCATCAGGTGAGCCCAAAAAATGATTTCTGAGCCTATGGTATGTTTGGCGCAAACCTTGCACCTACCTTGCGTCATGATTAGCACTATCACCAAACAGACCAAATCAAGCTTCCACTTGATTCTCATCACCTAGAAGTATTATTGGGTGCGTCCAAAATGATTTATTGGCCTATGGTACGATTGGCGCAAACTATGCACCTATGTTGCACCGACACTAACACTGCCTCTAAACGGACTGAAAATGAGATTCCACATGACCCACGTCACCTAGGTGTTCCATCAGGAGTTTCCAAAATGATTTCCAAGCCTATGGTACGTTCGACGCAAACCGTGCAGCTGTCTAGCATCTTGATTAGCACTATCTCCAGGTCGATCGAATCAAGCTTCCACTTGAGCCTCATAACCTAGGAGTACCATCGGGTGCGTCCAAAACGATTTCCAAGACTACGGAACGTTTGGCATAAACAGTGCACCTATCGTGCACCAATACTAACACTACCTCCAAAGAGACTGAGACAAGATTCCACATGACCCACGTCACCAAGGAGTACCTTCAGCTATCTTGCATCTTGATTAGCACTATCTCCAGGTCGATCGAATCAAGCTTCCACTTGAGCCTCATAACCTAGGAGTACCATCGGGTGCATCCAAAACGATTTCCAAGACTACGGAACGTTTGGCATAAACAGTGCACCTATCGTGCACCAATACTAACACTACCTCCAAAGAGACCGAGACATGATTCCACATGACCCACGTCACCGAGGAGTACCTTCGTGTGCGTCTAAGATGATTTCTGAGCCTATGGTATGTTTGGCGCAGACCTTGCACCTATCTTGCGTCATGATTAGCACTATCGCCAAACCGACCAAATCAAACTTCCACTTGATTCTCATCACCCAGAAGTATCATTGGGTGCGTCCAAAATGATTTATTAGCCTATGGTACGATTGGCACAAACTATGCACCTATCTTGCACCGACACTAACACTGTCTCTAAACGGACTAAAAATGAGATTCCACATGGCCCATGTCACCTAGGTGTTCCATCGGGAGTGTCCAAAATGATTTCCAAGCCTATGGTACGTTCGACGCAAAACGTGCACCTATCTTGCATCTAGATTAGCACTATCTCCAAGTGGATCGAATCAAGCTTCCACTTGAGCTTCGTCACCTAGGAGTACCATCGGGTGCGTCCAAAACGATTTCCAAGACTACGGTACGTTTGGCACAAACCGTGTACCTATCTTGCACCAATACGAACACTGCCTCCAAAGAGACCGAGACAAGATTCCACATGACCCACGTCACCGAGTAGTACCTTCGGGTGCGTCTAAAATGATTTCTAAGCCTGTGGTATTTTCGGCGCAAACCATGCACCTATCATGCGTCATGATTTGCACTATCTCCAAACACACCGAATCGAGTTTCCACTCAAGCCTTGTCACCATGGAGTATCATTGTGTGCATCCAAAATGATTTCTAAGCTAATGGTACGTTTGGTGCAAACCGTGCACCTATCTTGCATCAAGATTAGCACTATCTCCAAACGAACTGAATCGAGCTTCCACTTGAGCCTCTTCACCTAGGAGTACCATCAGGTGAGCCCAAAAAATGATTTCTGAGCCTATGGTATGTTTGGCGCAAACCTTGCACCTATCTTGCGTCATGATTAGCACTATCACCAAACAGACCAAATCAAGCTTCCACTTGATTCTCATCACCTAGAAGTATCATTGGGTGCATCCAAAATGATTTATTAGCCTATGGTACGATTGGCGCAAACTATGCACCTATGTTGCACCGACACTAACACTGCCTCTAAACGGACTGAAAATGAGATTCCACATCACCCACGTCACCTAGGTGTTCCATCAGGAGTTTCCAAAATGATTTCCAAGCCTATGGTACGTTCGACGCAAACCGTGCACCTATCTTGCATCTAGATTAGCACTATCTCCAAGTCGATCGAATCAAGCTTCCACTTGAGCCTCGTCACCTATGAGTACAATCGCGTGCGTCAAAAATGATTTCCAAGACTACAATACGTTTGGCACAAACCGTGCACCTATCTTGCACCAATACTAACACTGCCTCCAAAGAGACCGAGACAAGATTCCACATGACCGATGTCACCCAAGAGTACCTTCGGGGGCATCTAAAATGATTGCTGAGCCTGTGGTATTTTCGGCGCAAACCATGCACCTATCATGCGTCGAGATTTGCACTATCTCCAAGCACACTAAATCAAGCTTCCACTTGATTCTCATCACTGTTGACGGTCCTTAAGTATCAAATATAATTGTCAACTAAACATGGAAAAGGATCAATATGCACCAAACATCTAGAATTAGGGTTTTATCTGAGAGAATTCCACGAGTTTTGGTGTTTATCTATTTCTGCAGGGAGTTATCAGATAATATGGAAAAGAGGTCCACATGTCGGGTTAATGATGGGGAAATTACTTGGCACGCAATTATCTTACATCTAGAAGACTCCAGAAGCCACGGGAACGAACGGGAGCCGTAACGGGCCAGGACACAGGGCGCCCGCCCTGTGCCCTAGGGCGCCCGCCCTGCCCCTCGGGCCAATCAGCTTCTGCCTCGCGGATTATGCTCCACCGCCTCTCTAGATCAAGGAAAACCGTCCGTTCTAAGTCGGTTTGATCCGACAGTCCAGATTCATTTGAAAGGGCTATATAAGCAAGGCACCACCACCCGAGGGGAGAGAAAAAAATCATTATCAGAGGAAGCCAGAAAAGTTAGGGTTTAGGAAGTTCTCTCCCGCAGAGAATTAGAAGTAGCTACTCCATTGTTCTTCAAGTCTTATAGGTTTGATTAGATAGAATTAGAGAAGTAGAGCATTCAAGCTCTAGATTTCGGATCTTCATCAATAAAGATTGGTATTATTTCATATCATTCTCTACTACTTTATTCTAATTGCATTATGTCTCTGTTTATTATGTTCTTAGTTTACTCTAGTTCTATAATTGATATAGTTATGATTGATAATGAGTTTATGTATGAGTTTGCAAAGCGCTTAGCTCTTACCTCGAGGGAGTTAAGTGGTAAATCATATGTGGGCGTGGTGCTTAGATATTATTTACCTGCAAATGTATCCTATTGGCCGGGTTGTGTGGTAGTTCGCGATAGTGACAGCTTCGTTGATTCTTATACATAAATAAAGAGTCTTTTATGCTATATATGATCTTGTAGAATGTTTAGAGTAGATTGTGACTTAGTAGATAGTAGATACTTAGAATCCATTCTCTAGCTAATCCGACGTCACCTTATATCAATATGGAGTAGTCTATTTCTAATCGCTGTGTTATTTACCCATGAGCTTATAATTCATTATCTTTATTTATGGCTTACCCCCTGCCAAAGCAAGTGACTGTGTGACGAGTTTCTCATTAGTAATCATGTTTAGCAAAGTTGATCTCTAGTCTATGTCATTCTACACCTGCTTTCACCGTTCTCTTAAGCAAAATATAAATAACGATACCCGGAATACTTTTCCTGGTGAAATGCTACAATGAGGTATTTTATCTGTGCGCTTGCGGATAGAATAGATTATCTTCTAAAGAGCCCTTTACATTTATAAATACCTATGTACACTCTGGCACCATGCTGGGGATGACAACCTAGTATTTAAGTGGTGTTAGTAAGTGTCAACAAGCATTTCTAGCGCCGTTGTCGGGGATCGGTAATGAAAGTCAGGAAGTCATCAAGGTTATTCACATAAAATTTTTTAAACTAGACTATTGAGAAAAATTGCAAAAACAGCTACTAAGTGAGAAATCATAACAAGGCACCTCTACTTTGGCAGGATTCACCCTGTTGTTTTTCTATGTTTATATTTTTATACAGGGTATATCAGGATTGACTTTGGTACATTCAACTCTTCATCATCAGAACCAAAGCAATCAAAAAGAAGAAGCTAGTCACCATTTGTTGAAGTTATGGCACAAAAGACATTACAAGAATTCTCTGCTCCAACTCTTGAGAACATTCCAACTGGTCCAAGAATTGAAGCAGAAGAAGAAGAAGAAGCACCCGAGTTTGAGCTCAAGTCAAGCCTCATCAATTTGGTGCAAGCTACACAATTCACTGGAAAGGTACACGAAGATGCAAATGCACATCTGCAGAATTTCCTGGAGATTGGAAGCACAGTCCGCATCAACGGTGTTCACAAGGACGTCATACTACTTCGTCTCTTTCCATTCTCATTAGAAGGAAAAGCGAGGAAGTGGTTTTACACTCATAAAGACAACATCAATAACTGGACGGACTTGTCAGATGCCTTTCTAGCAAAGTTTTTCCCTATAGGCAAAACAGCTGCCTTAAGAGGAAATATTGTCAATTTCCAGCAGCAGAAGATAGAAGCCATTTCAAAAGCATGGGAGCGTTTTCAAGGATACATATCAGATTGTCCTCACCATGGAATGGCTAGATGGTTACTTATGCAGACCTTCTACCATGGATTAACTCAGAAGGCTCGTGAGTGCCTAGATGCATCTGCTAAAGGATCATTCTTGGAGCTTACAATTGGACAAGCTGAGACACTTTTGGAGAAGATATCAGAAAATCAAGGCTGGTTCCAAGACAAAGCTCAACAATGTCATCAAACTGAAGAAATACCAGAAGAAGTACATGCAATATCAACCAAGATGGAGAATTTGCTCCATTGGATTGATCAGAGGGCCAAGTTCAAAGAAGATCAAAGAGTCATTGAAACAGCACATAAACCCACTGTAAGTCAACCCAATAGTAAAGGTATTAACTTAGGTAATTCCTTCAAGCCACTTAAGGAAATAATAGCTCAACAAACCAAAATTAATGATAAAGTTAAACAAAGGCTAGATACAAATGAATCATCTCTAAACAGATATACATAATAAAATGGATTTTCTATCAGCTGCCTTTGATGAGCAGAACACTATTAATAAAAGGGTAGAACTTAAATTAGCAAAGCTAGCTGCTGCACTGCCTGTTGCTACTAACCTTGAGCAGGTAAAGAACATAATTACCAGAGGAGGGAAGGCCACTAAGGATCCTCCTTTCCCAAAAGAGAGGCAAAGAAAACCAGCATCAGTGCAACCAGCAGTGATAGAAGAAAACCCTATTGAAGCAGAAGAGCTGCTACGATCACCAAGAACTGGAGAAATGATGAAAGATTTTTACGACACCAACTATTTGCCATTCCCTAGAAGAAACAGAGGACCATAGTCGGATGAGCAGTTTGGTAAGTTTGTGGAGGTAATTCAGAAATTATATGTCAACATACCTCTACTTGATGCCATACAGGTACCCACATATGCAAAGTACATTAGAGATATTCTTAACAAGAAGAGGCCACTGCCCACCACTGAGGTGATCAAGCTGACAGAAGAGTGTAGTGAGGCCATCCTCAACATACCATTAAGAAAGAAGAAAGATCCAGGATGTCCCACCATTGATTGCTCGATCGGAGACCAACACTTCAACAATGCACTTTGTGATCTCGGAGCAAGCGTCAGCGTGATGCCAGCATCAGTCTACAAGAAGCTCAAGCATACAACCCTTGAACCAACATCAATGTGTCTACAACTAGCAGATCAATCAATTCGACACCCGATGGGCATCGCCGAAAACATCCCAGTCAAGATAAGAGACTTCATTATACCAGTAGACTTTGTGGTACTGGACATGAGTCCCGACTCAAAAGTGTCCATTATCCTTGGGAGGCCATTTCTGAGTACCGCCAACACCCACATTGATGTCGGAAAGGGAGAAATCAAGTTCAACATAAACGGACAAGAAGAACACTTCACATTCAAACCCAGACCAGAGAGAGACTCCACAGTGAAGGAAGTTCATGAAGAAGAACCACTGGAGGCACCATCTCCGGAGGAAGGTAAATTAGAAGATTGAAAGATTTGGAGGTCCAGCTTGGGGGACCTAAAATTCCCAAACCCTCGCCGGGAGGTAAATCGGTATTTATCCATTGCATATTTAATTCTTGCATTAGTTATATTCATGCATAGCATCATAATAAATAATAAAAAAAAAGAGAGAGAAGCCCCATATAAATAATACATATGGTGTGTAACAACCCATATTTATTAATTATAGTGGTGGCATAAAAATATTTTTCCATGATCATTTCAAATTGTTTTGAATTTCTTTAGTTTTTCTCCTGCATTATATTTATCATTTTCAACCTTCTAGAAGCATGACCCACACCCTTGGGTCCCACATGTCATACACTTCACCTCACATACATCCCATCACATAATTTCATCCACCAATATGTTTCCACTCACCAGACATCTTTCCACCGTCCAACCACTATCAAAACATCCTTTTTCTGCATGAGATCAAAGCAAAGGACCAAGTGGAGAAGAGGCAGCCAGGATGGGCACCAGGGGTGGGCGCCCGCCCACCTACCCAGGGCGCCCGCCCTGTCCCCTGCTCCTTCTATAAAAGCCACCTCCAGTTCTCCTTCTCTTCACACACTCATTTCAGAAAACCCTGCAACCTCATAGTTCTCAGTTTCCAAAGCATAGTTCTAGTAGAGAAGAGAAGAGAGAGTGAAGAAGGGGAAGAGAGTGTGAGAAGGTTAAGAGCTCTTTTGAGTAAGAGAGCTAGGTCACTTAGTCAGCAGTAATCCCGCTGTCCAGCGGAACTAAAAGTTGTTAGGGGGAGGCCCTGTTAAAATTAAAACTTGTCTTGAACGATTAACCCCCAGACGACTGACTTTTGGACGGCTAACCGGTGACATTTTTCTAACATATTCTCCACTAGTTGTGTTGGTGTCTACTCTTTCTTTTTACAGGATGTTGAGGAAGATCAAGAAAGCTAGCAAGGCCATCAAGAATATCGGGACAAGGAGTTCGTCCCGACACTCCTCCCGCCACTCGGAAATGAGCGTCGATCCGGCACCCCAGCAAGCTCCATCATCCTCCTCTGCTCCTAGGATCAAAGTGCTCCTCAAGCCAGGAGACCTTGATCTCAAGAGCCATAGAGAGAAAGACATCTACCAGCAGTTAAAAGGACGCTACTCCGACGCCTCCTATGTGTTCACGGGTGATTATTACTATGATACCCGTGCATTCCACAACCGCACCGACAACGCCCTGCTCAACATCCAGAATCAACAAGCGGAACAAATGCGCCGCTGGGAAGCCCAAGAGAAGTGGAACCAAGAGCAAGCTGCCCAGATACAAGGCCTAAGGGAGGATACGGCTACGATAGAAAATAACATTGCCAGCATGATGAGTTTCTTCAACATTGAATAAAGACATCGCCAACATCTAGCTTGGGGGAGTTTCCTCCCCATTTTACCAAGTAAGTTGTTAGTTGTTTTTGTTATTTATTTTCTGCTTTAGTATTTCATATTAAAAAAAATCCCTATAAATACTTTCTTTCTTGCTTTAATTTAATTTACTGCTTTCCATAAAACATGAAAACAAAATAAAAAGAGTGTGTAGATAAGTGTGCTTTAATTTATCTGCTAAGTTTTCATCTCTAGAAAAATAAAAAGACCAAAAAGATGTTTGATGGAAATGATGAATAGTTGCTCTGTTTGCTTACTTTCAAGTACCTAACTTTCATATTAAGTTCTCCCATGAATTGCTAAAACTAATAAATCTTTATTCTGTGGGAAGCATGAACCTAAAACTAAAGTCTAGGTAAAAGAAAGACATGATATAAAGTTTTGAGCTGCTGTTTATCTTGTTTCTACTACACTAAGTTCTGGAGATTTATTTTGAAAATTTACAAAATCACATGATGAGTTCCTAGCATGATTGGAAAAAATTCCTACCACAGCCATACTTGCTATAATTGCTATATCTTTTACTACTCATTCGCCACATTGAGTTTGATCGAGCTGTGTAGACCCTTAGGAGCTTTTCATGTGGTTAAATCAAGATATTCACTTGCACACATCTATTACACCATTCATCACCATTCATCAAAAACCTGTTAAAAATATTGTTACTACTTGTTGTCCCAAGTATTGTTATTTTCTCTCTTCAAAAAGATTCGATGCAGAAGAGGCATGGGTTATGCAAAAATTTATATATGAGGAAATAAAAAGGGGCAAGTGCCCGGAACCTCAGAAAAAACGAGGAAATAAAAAGGAGCAAGTGCTCGGAACCTCGAAAGAAAAAGAAAAAGCGTGAGACGAGAGGTAAAAATGGACAAGTGTCCGACAGTAGAATTAGGGGTACAAAGATACCCACCTAAGGAAAAAAAAAGAAGATAGCCCATGTTCTTAAAAGCAAAGATCAAGAAGGAGGAGAGATAGCAATATGAGGAGCAATGAGAAGTAAGTTTATTATTTATACATTATCACCGTCATTATCATTTATTCCACCACACATGCACATCTTGATTTAATTATATGCTGAGTTCCTTTGGATCCATGGCTCGATTAGACAATATATGAACCATTTTTCACTCTTATGAGCTCCACATAAATATTTCATCAGTCATAAGAAAGTGATCTCATTGGTAAGGATCCACAAATACCACATATAGAGAGACTTGAGAGAATCATGTCTAGGAACTCTGAGCTTTATTTTTTTGAAAACTTATGCAAAACTCCAGAATAAGGTGAAGTATAGACAGGAGGAATAGTGCTTGACTTAATTACTTTGTCTTTTCGATTACTCAAGATTTAAGTGCAGGTACTAAGCCCCATGAACACTTCACTCTAATCTGGGAGAATTTTATATGAAAGTATGTGTGCCTGACAGAAAAGTAAACATCGAAGCAACTCCTGATCCATCTGAGTTTGTCTGTTTGCTCAGGGACGAGCAAAGGTTAAGCTTGGGGGAGTTTGTTGACGGTCCTTAAGTATCAAATATAATTGTCAACTAAACATGGAAAAGGATCAATATGCACCAAACATCTAGAATTAGGGTTTTATCTGATAGAATTCCATGAGTTTTGGTGTTTATCTATTTCTGCAGGGAGTTATCAGATAATATGGAAAAGAGGTCCACATGTCGGGTTAATGACGGGAAAATTACTTGGCACACAATTATCTTACATCTAGAAGACTCCAGAAGCCACGGGAACGAACGGGAGCCGTAACGGGCTAGGACACAGGGCGCCCGCCCTGTGCCCTAGGGCGCCCGCCCTGCCCCTCGGGCCAATCAGCTTCTGCCTCGCGGATTATGCTCCACCGCCTCTCTAGATCAAGGAAAATCGTCCGTTCTAAGTCGGTTTGATCCGACGGTCCAGATTCATTTGAAAGGGCTATATAAGCAAGGCACCACCACCCGAGGGGAGAGAAAAAAATCATTATCAGACGAAGCCAGAAAAGTTAGGGTTTAGGAAGTTCTCTCCCGCAGAGAATTAGAAGTAGCTACTCCATTGTTCTTCAAGTCTTATAGGTTTGATTAGATAGAATTAGAGAAGTAGAGCATTCAAGCTCCAGATTTCGGATCTTCATCAATAAAGATTGGTATTATTTCATATCATTCTCTACTACTTTATTCTAATTGCATTATGTCTCTATTTATTATGTTCTTAGTTTACTCTAGTTCTATAATTGATATAGTTATGATTGATAATGAGTTTATGTATGAGTTTGCAAAGCGCTTAGCTCTTACCTCGAGGGAGTTAAGTGGTAAATCATATGTGGGCGTGGTGCTTAGATATTATTTACCTGCAAATGTATCCTATTGGCTGGGTTGTGTGGTAGTTCGCGATAGTGACAGCTTCGTTGATTCTTATATAGTCCACCCTCCGTTGATAGGACAGGCAGAATTTGTATTGCGGAGTAAGTCTTACTATGTTCTGATTTACTTTAGCAATGTTCCTTATACATAAATAAAGAGTCTTTTATGCTATATATGATCTTGTAGAATGTTTAGAGTAGATTGTGACTTAGTAGATAGTAGATACTTAGAATCCATTCTCTAGCTAATCCGACGTCACCTTATATCAATATGGAGTAGTCTATTTCTAATCGCTGTGTTATTTACCCATGAGCTTATAATTCATTATCTTTATTTATGGCTTACCCCCTGCCAAAGCAAGTGACTGTGTGACGAGTTTCTCATTAGTAATCATGTTTAGCAAAGTTGATCTCTAGTCTATGTCATTCTACACCTGCTTTCACCGTTCTCTTAAGCAAAATATAAATAACGATACCCGGAATACTCTTCCTGGTGAAATGCTACAATGAGGTATTTTATCTGTGCGCTTGCGGATAGAATAGATTATCTTCTAAAGAGCCCTTTACATTTATAAATACCTATGTACACTCTGGCACCATGCTGGGGATGACAACCTAGTATTTAAGTGGTGTTAGTAAGTGTCAACAATCACCTAGAAGTATCATTGGGTGCGTCTAAAATGATTTATTAGCCTATGGTACGATTGGAGCAAACTATGCACCTATCTTGCTCCGACACTAACACTATCTCTAAACGGACTGAAAATGAGATTCCACATGACCCATGTCACCTAGGTGTTCCATCGGGAGTGTCCAAAATGATTTCCAATCCTATGGTATGTTCGACACAAACCGTGCACCTATCTTGCATCTAGATTAGCACTATCTCCAAGTGGATCGAATCAATCTTACACTTGAGCCTCATCACCTAGGAGTACCATCGGGTGCGTCCAAAATGATTTCCAAGACTACGGTACGTTTGGCACAAACCGTGCACCTATCTTACACCAATACTAACACTACCTCCAAAGAGACCGAGACAAGATTCCACATGACCCACGTCACCGAGGAGTACCTTCGGGTGCATCTAAAATGATTTTTGAACCGGTGGTATTTTCAGCGCAAACCATGCACCTATCATGCGTCATGATTTGCACTATCTCCAAACACACCGAATCGAGTTTCCACTCAAGCCTTGTCACCATGGAGTATCATTGTGTGCATCCAAAATGATTTTTGAGCCAATGGTACATTTGGTGCAAACTGTGCACCTATCTTGCATCAAGATTATCACTATCTCCAAACAGACTGAATCGAGCTTCCACTTGAGCCTCTTCACCTAGGAGTTCCATCAGGTGAGCCCAAAAAATCATTTCTGAGCCTATGGTATGTTTGACGCAAACCTTGCACCTATCTTGCGTCTTGATTAGCACTATCGCCAAACAGACCAAATCGAGCTTCCACTTGATTCTCGTCACCTACAAGTATCATTGGGTGCGTCCAAAATGATTTATTAGCCTATGGTACGATTTGCGCAAACTATGCACCTATCATGCACCGACACTAACACTGCCTCTAAACGGACTGAAAATGAGATTCCACATGACCCACGTCACCTAGGTGTTCCATCGGGAGTGTCCAAAATCATTTCCAAGCCTATGGTACGTTCGACGTAAACCGTGCATCTATCTTGCATCTAGATTAGCACTATCTCCAAGTCGATCGAATCAAGCTTCCACTTGAGCCTCGTCACCTAGGAGTACAATCGGGTGTGTCCAAAACGATTTCCAAGACTACGATACGTTTGGCACAAACCGTGCACCTATCTTGCACCAATACTAACACTGCCTCCAAAGAGACCGAGACAAGATTCCACATGACCCACGTCACCCGAGAGTACCTTCGGGTGCATCTAAAATGATTTCTGAGGCTTTGGTATTTTCGGCGCAAACCATGCACCTATCATGCGTCGAGATTTGCACTATCTTCAAGCACACTGAATCGAGTTTCCACTCAAGCCTTGTCACCATGGAGTGTCATTGTGTGCATCCAAAACGATTTCTGAGCCAATGGTACGTTTGGTGCAAACCGTGCACCTATCTTGCATCATGATTAGCACTATCTCCAAACGGACTGAATCGAGCTTCCACTTGAGCCTCTTCATCTAGGAGTACCATCAGGTGAGCCCAAAAAATGATTTCTGAGCCTATGGTATGTTTGGCGCTGTAACACTCCTGTGTTACGCAATGCATTTTTGCATAACAATCATATTGCACCGCATTCATAACATTATAATCATGTGTGGTAAATTATAATTTGATTAAAATAAAAGCTTGAAAATAATGTATGTGATAAATTGTATTAATATGATAATCACATTGTACCAAAAATCTTGCAACTATAAATTTTACATCACTTGGAACCCTAGTTCAAATTTTGGAGCAACTAGATGACTCAAATTTTGTCAAAACTTGTTCAAAAATATTCATAAAAATTATTCAAAAATATCCCCTATTTTAGCTTTTATTCTGCCATTCGAAATCTATCAAGAATTTTCAGTTGGCCCCTTAATCAAAGTTGTAGAGAATTTAATTCTGAGCAACTTTTATTTTTGGGTCAATTCCAGAAAATATCTTCCTCTTGTTCAAAATGTAGTTTGAAGTTTGAAATCCATTTGAATTAATTTTTGAAAATTGGAAAAATGAGTTTTTGCCTTAGCAGGCCGCGGCCTCACTTCTCGGCCCGCTCGCGAAGCCGCCCGGCCCAGCCGGCCGCGCGCGCCCGCGCGACGCAGACGGCCCGGCCCACAACCCCCGGCCTCCTTCCTCCTCCCGCGCGCGCCCGCGCCTCGCTGGCCGCCGCGGCAGGGCGCGTTCGCCGCGTGTCGGCCATGCGCTGCCGCCGCTCGCCGCGCGTCGCCCTCGCTCTGCTCTCCCGCCAGCGCGAGCGCACTCAAAACCGCCTGCCCGAGCCTCCTCGCTCCCTCACTTCCCCCCCCCTCGCTCGCCAGCCACTCCTTCTCTCCCAACCGAGCGGGCGAACGGCTCGCCGCCGCGAGCTCCGACTTCGCTCCCCCGTTCCGACGTCGGCAGTCCACCACCGTCAAATCCATCTTGCACCGAGCTCCGCCCCGTCCTTCCCTCCTCCGAACAAGCATCGCCGTTCCCTCGCTGCCCACGGTAGGGCTCAATTCCTCCTCGCCTCGCCGCGCCACCGCGACGGTGCCGACGAGCCGCGCTTCTCCACCGCCTCACCCGCCATCTCTTTACCCTCCCGCACCGTCTTCACGTGTTGGCCACTCCTTGGCGACCGTGTTGCACGTCTTGGTGGGTCACTGGCTGGCCGGAGCCGGCCGATTGGCCGTGACCGCCGCCGCGACGTCGATGCCGGGAACGCCGGCGACGCGACGCGCTCGGGTCTTCCCCCCCTCTCTCTCGGTGGGCTGGACCGTGCCTGCGGGCCAAGCCCGAGCAGGCCGGCTCGGTCTCCTCCCCCGCGCGAGCGAGATGGGCCGCGGCAGCCGTGGGCCGATCGTTTTTCTCGGGCCGGCCCAGCGCCATTTAAATAAATCCGTTTTCATTTCTCTTTTTATTATTCTTGATGAAAAACACTTTGGAAAATGTTTTCTTGGTCATTTTAGCTCCAAAAATGGTGAAATAAATTTCTATGTGCTCATTTGAACCAGATCTACAATATAAAAATATTGCATGCTAATATTTCATTACTTTTCTGTAGTGTTTTATTTAATCTTTGAAATTGATGTTTTCTTGAAAAATTGATAATAAAATGTAGAAAAATCCAAAAAATGTGGTTCCAAGTTTGTTAATCTTTGTGTGCCCTCTATTTGCTAGGAAAATTTTATATCATGTCTGTTCTGTAGAAAAATGTATAGTTGTAGTTCAAATGCTTTCTATCACTAATATTTGTTTTTTTGTTATTTAAATAAATTTGAATAAAACATGCAAGTGATAATTTTTCTATAGTGATTGTTTAGGGAGTAGATAGTAGGAAAATTCCTAAATCTGTTGTTTGATACTTTTCATAATGTAAAGTATTTTAAATCTCCATTTCGGGCCTTAGTTTGTTATTTTTGTATAGTTAGTTCTAGTAATCCAAAAGCAGTAAAAATCTTGTGTCAGGCTATTCTTGATATTAGTAATCCACTGTAATTTTCTAAGATTTTTCTGAGCTACTAAAATATGTGTTGCTGTTCAACCATAGGGCTAATTAGGGTTTCTATTCATTCTTAATGCAAAGATAGTTAGTAAAATATACTTTGGTGTATCTTTGAAGCATCTTGATTGTTCAAGTACTCTTGCATGATAGAGAATAGTGGTGGTAGTTTTCGAGTACATGTTCTTGGATGACGTAGACTACCTTGTAGAAGAATCATAAGTTCCACGTAATCCGATAACGTAACATATTCATTACATCGCATGCATTCCGCATCATCATCATCTCATGTCACCTCTGCAATGCATCTATGCATGTTGCACTCATATTTCTGCATCATACAGGATCGCAGGAAGTGGTTCCGACAGTTGTTCCCGAGGACGCAGAGGAGCAGCTCGAAGTGCCGGAGCCGGAGCCAACAGAAGCCGAAGAGGAGGCCGGTGAAGAGCTTCCGGAGTGCCCCGATCATCGTCCCAGCTCCTTTGAGCGAGGCAAGCCCCGGAGCATTTCTCCCCCGGTTTGCGAATAATTATTTATTAATTTTACTTAATCTGATGCATTAAGTTTAGGAGTTGTTTGCAAACGTTGCTGCATTATACCTTGTTTCACCTTGTTTTACCCGATCCTTGTTACCCTGGTGTCCACAGTCAATACTTGCTTAGCTTGCTTAGACCGGTAGAAGTCGGGTGATTGCCTGTCATCCGCGAGCTATAGGGGATTACCTGGTTTATGTGAAAGAATGTCATGTGGGAATAACTAAGTGTGGAAATGAATTTGAGACCAGGTGGAAGCTTGTAGGGTTCTGGATTGTAGTGTCTTCCGTCTGTGTCGGTTAAGGACCGTCCGATGTCGGGCCTCGGGTCATGTTGAACGCATGCCTCACATTTAGCTGGCCGAATAAAGTACCTTTCGACCGCGAAGCCGGGAGATTATTCGGGCCGAGTGGATTGCCCGCAACGCACTGTACCGGAGCAGTAGTGGCAGGAAACGGGGGCGCGATGATAAGGCCAAAGAGCAGTCGGGCGGCCCCCGGGTACATGTGGTTCCTGGCAAGCTCGTGACTTTACCTGAATGGTTGACTCGGTGACCAACACCTCACTTTAGCGGGTGAGTGAGGTTTGTGTGAGGAATAAATTACCAGCTGGTCAATAATCGATTCGAATCGCCATCGTTCACTGGATAGTGAACACTTGACTTGAGTTACTTCATCGTAGTAATATTGATGAAACACTTGGATAGTTATGTGGAAAATGACATGGTAATTATTTGATAATGATCAATAGTAATCCCTGTTTGCTTAACTACATGGTTACTTTAGTATAAGTGCAAACATAGTTGACAGGGGAATAAAGAATTAAAATATTACATGCTTTTGTAAAGGAATTGATAAGCTAAAAATGCTTTTCTTGCAAATGAGTCAGCTACCCCACCAAAAAGCCTATCATGATCCTTGGTGTCATTTTATTTTGGTTCTGTCGGGTAAGTCTAGCTGAGTACCTTCTCGTACTCAGGGCTTTGTTCCCACTTGTTGCAGATGGACAGATGTACTATGGTTATTGTATCAACTGTCTCTACCCTGCGATGGGCGAAGCCTAGGACCATGGGCAATGGTCACTCACTACTCCTCGCCTGATGCTTTTGTGGGAGATGATCGCGAGCTGGCACTTTATTTTGGAAAGTCGTGTGTGTGTGTGCGCTTTGAACTAATGCTTCCGCTACTTTATTCGAAACTGGTTTGTAATAACTATGTTTAAACTCCGATGTATTTTGTGCCGCGAACTACTATGTAACTTATGAAGGTAATCGCTAAGCTTATTACGATCTTGGCTGTGATGTGAAATGGTTTGAAATCCGTCGAGATTTCACGGACTACCGGGTTATACGGGCTTAAGTTTGTTGAAATTATCCGTCCGATGGATGATTTTCTTACTTAATCTCGTATAATTGGGCGGTTCTGTTACAGCTGGCATCGGAGCAAGGTTTAGCATAATTACTGTTCATAAGTGTATTTAAAACAAAATTCTGTTTAAAAAGTGTGATTTTCAAACTAAAAGTGTGCCAGTGGTCATATCCTGTATGCCCAGTTAAGGACTCTAGGTGGCTAATTAAGTACTAACTTGGGGTTCTTGCACCATATTTCTTTTTCGTTGCTCATACGGCGTGCTATTGTATGAGTGCCACTTAATTGAGTGGTAATGTATGGATCAGTTACCTCTACGCTTCGGTAAGTGTGAGCTGTGAGAGCATGATCGGATACACCGCCGATCTAGGGAGAGTGCTTATATGATACTTGGATAATTACATGTTTTACACATGTTTTTTATGAAAGTGTCGCATGTGTGGGTGTTCCGTCCGTTGAGGCGATGCCGTCAGTAGGACGATGTGTTTGGGTAGTTACTACCGTTGTACACGCATCTGGGGATTCGTGTAAAGCGTGTAGGTAGATTTACTGCTTTCATGCATTCATGGGGAATGGGCTGAAATGAATTTTCTGCAGGTACATAACAGCGTATCGTGTAGACCGAATTAGTTACGTATATGAGAGATCGTTTGTATGCCACCGAATTCACCGTTAGATGTTTTTATTTCATAAGTGTGTGAGAACGTAAGACTCGTGCATGCATCATATTGTCTGTGCATTCTATTCATGACATGCATTCCTCCCCTTATAAAAGGATTATCCCATTTTGATAAAAGCGACCTCAACTAAAATATGTTCTCACCGGGTAATTAAAACATGTGCTACAGATGGCCCGCACGAAGCAGACTGCCCGTAAGTCCACTGGTGGAAGAGCACCCCGTCGTCAGCTGGCCCCGCGGGAGCACCGCAACACGGACACTTTTCTAAGCGAGTTTGGCATGCCCACCTTGCTTTGGAGAGTGCTCCATGATGTGGGGTACCCGGAGGGTCAAGAGCCAGTTTACTCTTGGAGCGAGAGCCAGTTAGATGAAGATGGACTTGCTGTTGTGGAGATCACCGTTCCTGCTCTTGGTGATGTGCCAGATTGGGATGGTTGGCATCTGGAGTTTGAAGGACGCACTCCAGTCGAGGGTGCAGAGGGCGCAACTTTTCGCGTCATCCGAGACATCATGAGCAGATTTCCCAATGAGTTGGCAGCAGCTTTGGCCGGTACTTTCCCGAGAGATGATCCTCGCGATGCCATTTGGGTACAGCCGCAAGGAAGTGCCCTAGTTAGAGGCCCCAGTGAAGGACGGGCTAGCGACAACCACACCATGAGTGCCATGTATGCAGCCATCAGAGCATACCAAGGTCTGGAGAATACCTATTGGACTTTGACTGGCCTACGTGGTGATGATCGGCTTGAAGCAAGAAAACAGAAGAAGAAGCAAGCACGTGCCATAGCTAGCTTGCAGGAGCAGTTGGCTGACATGAGCTTGCAGCGGGACCGCGCTCTCGAGAGAGGCGAGAGTTCCATGCAGCAGGTACAGAGGTTGACTCAGGCCAACAGAAATGCAGACCGCATGATGGAACAGCTGGTACAAGAAAGGAATGAAGCCTGGAACGAGAGGGACCTTCTAAGGCAGAGGGTCGAGGAGCTAGAAGAGTACAATGCCAACTTGCATGAAGAGTTCCATGCCCTCTACAACGGGATGGGCCCGTATGCTCCTCCGAACGCCACTCAGATGGACATCGACGACGACGCTGCTGCTGAAGGTAGCGATGGCGACGCCTCCGACCTCGACAACGGCCCCGAGGAGTAGGATAGTGTCCTACGTTAGTAGCTAGGCTTGACGCGATGGCCTTCTTTTGGTTTCCATGTATCATGTTGTATCCTGTTCGACCTTGAGACTGACGATCTTTGGAGTTTGGTTGTGTATGCGATACCCGAGCGCATAAAAGTCCAGTGTGTGTATGCTGACAACGTGGTTGTATGGAACGCGATGTTGCATTGAAGTAACTTAATTGGTGCTGTTGTTTAATTGGAATGAAATTATTGCGCCTCTGTTTTCTTGTATGACTTGTTCTCTCCAATGAATTCAGTATGGCATGATTGTTCATTCGAACACAATTCTACAACTTCACTCAATTGTTGCTTGTTGCTGAAATATGCAGATGGCCAACACTCGTCGTGCCACGTATGAAGCCGCTGAGACTGGTGGCAACGGTGCAGGAGCTGGTGGAAGTGGTGCAAACAACGTCAACCACCAGGAACCACGGCCAGAGCCACATTTGCCCCCTCCTCCGCCGCTCACTGCAGAGATGTTCTTCACACAGTTTCTTGGGAGTCAACGCAGTACTGAACAGTCACAGAGGAATATGGAAGATTTTCTGCGTACCATTGCTGAAAATGTTCAGAGGTAATAATCAAGGTGGTGGCCATGGAGTGAACCAGTACAGCAGTTTCAAGGATTTCATGGATACTAGGCCACCTATTTTCAAGGAAGCAGCAGAGCCACTCGATGCCGAATAATGGATCAACACTATGGAAGATAAGTTCCGTGTGTTGAGGCTGACAGAAGTTCTGAAAACAGAGTATGCTGCACATCAGTTACAAGGACCAGCAGGAATGTGGTGGAAGCATCACCGCACCACTTTTCCTCCCAATGCCCAGATTACTTGGAGGGATTTCACTGAAGCTTTTAAGGGAGTTTATATTCCCCCAGGGTTGGTTGAGATGAAGCTTGGAGAGTTCTTAGCCTTGAATCAGGGTACCAAGACGGTGACCCAGTATCTGCATGCCTTTAATAACTTGTGCCGCTATGCTCCAGACATGGTTGACACAGATGCAAAGAAGATTGCTAGCTTCAAGAGAGGGTTAAGTTCGAAGATGATGAAGCATGTGGGTACCAATACCCGCAACAGATTCAACGACTTTATCAGTGATTGTTTGAAGCAAGAAAAGAATAATAACGCCTACACCGCATCCAAGAATCGCAAGAGAGTGTTTGAGTCAGGACCATCCCAGTCCAGAGTTGTCACTGCAAATCGTTCATTCTATTGTCCGTCCGCACCTGGTGCAAGGTTCAGGCCGCCGCAGCATAAAACCCAGAACTACAAGGGACCACAGAAACCGTACAAGATGGCAGTGCCGCCAACAAAGACCAACGCAGCTGCAGAACAGAGCAACTCCAAGGGAGTTATAGGGTCTGCTGGTACAGTGAAAGGGCCCTGCTACAACTGTGGTCAGCCAGGCCACTTTTCAAAGTTCTCCCCTTATCCGCCTAAAAAGAAGCAACAGACTTACAATGCTCGTGTGCACCACACCACCATTGATGAAGTTCCCGAGGGAGAGCCTGTAACTGCCGGTAAGTTTCTTGTGAACCATCACCCTGCAGTTGTTCTTTTTGATTCTGGATCCTCGCATTCTTTTATGAGTCAAGCATTTGCACAGAAGCATGAACAACTATGCATAGAATTGAGTTATGGTTATCGCATAAGTTCAGCAGGAGCTGATGTGTTAACCAATAAGATGGTTAGAGGGGCAACCCTTGAGTTAGGTAGTCGGAAGTTTCGAGTGAACCTGGTAGTTATGCCTGGACTAGTTTTGGATGTAATAATAGGAATGAACTGGATGAAAGACTGGGAAGCAGTCATAGATACAAGCAGTCGGATGCTTACCCTTAAAGATCCCCAGGCAGAGGGTACTTTCCAGGTACCATTGCCTAAAAGAACAGATCTTGTGAGTGTGACCTGTGCCATGGAAGTTGCTCCTATCCATCAGATCCCGGTAGTGTGTGAGTTCCCGGATGTGTTTCCAGACGAGTTACCTGGCCTTCCTCCAGACAGAGATGTTGAGTTCGGAATCGAGTTGATCCCCGGGACAGCTCCGATTTCGAGGAGACCTTATCGGATGCCTCCGGATGAGTTAGCTGAGTTGAAGAAACAGTTGGAAGAGTTATTAAAGAAGGGGTTTATCCACCCAAGTAAGTCTGAATGGGGATGTCCTGCCTTGTTCGTAAAGAAAAAGAAAGAGGGTACTCTCAGGATGTGTGTGGATTATCGACCTCTTAATGCTGTAACCATCAAGAATAAATATCCCTTGCCTCATATCGACGTTCTGTTTGATCAGTTAGCTAAGGCTAGAGTGTTCTCCAAGATAGACCTAAGGTCTGGGTATCATCAGATAAAGATTAGACCACAAGATGTTCCGAAAACTGCCTTTTCTACCAGATACGGGTTGCACGAGTATCTTGTTATGTCATTTGGACTAACAAATGCTCCTGCATATTTTATGTATCTGATGAATACGGTTTTCATGCCAGAGTTGGACAAGTTTGTAGTTGTCTTCATTGATGACATTCTAGTATACTCTGAAAATGAGAAAGATCATGAAGAGCATCTGAGAATTGTCTTGACCAGGCTGAGAGATCATAAGTTATATGCTAAGTTCAGCAAATGTGAATTTTGGTTGAAGAAAGTTCCTTTCCTCGGTCATATTCTATCTGAGAATGGAGTTTCTGTAGATCCGAGTAAAGTGCAAGAGGTTATGGATTGGAAGACTCCAACCACAGTGTCAGAAGTCAGGAGTTTTCTAGGGTTAGCTGGTTACTATCGCCGCTTTATCCCAGACTTCTCGAAGATTGCCAAGCCAATGACAAGTCTGTTACAGAAAGATCACAAGTTTGTGTGGACAGCGGAGTGTGAGACAGCTTTCCATACCTTGCGGAAACTGTTGACCACTGCTCCAGTTCTTGCACAGCTCGACATCGAGAAACCTTTTGATGTGTTCTGTGACGCATCAAAAATAGGATTAGGGTGTGTGCTGATGCAAGAAGGAAGAGTCATTGCTTATGCCTCCCGGCAGTTGAGAAAACATGAAATCAATTATCCGACACATGATCTTGAGCTTGTCGCTGTAGTGCATGCCTTAAAGATTTGGAGACACTATTTACTGGGTAATGTGTGCAACATTTTCACCGATCATAAGAGTCTCAAGTACATTTTCACCCAACCAGAATTGAACATGAGACAGCGAAGATGGTTAGAACTAATCAAAGACTACAACTTGAATGTACAGTATCACCCTGGGAAAGCCAATGTGGTAGTTGATGCTTTAAGCAGAAAGTCACATTGTTTGAATATGCAACCCTTACTGGAAGATGGTTTCAATCTAATGCGCCCTGCCGTGCTACATAGTATTCAGGTCAGTTGTTCCTTAGAGAGTAAGATTATAGAAGGACAGAAAGCAGACAAAGGAATATTCCACATCAAAAAGAAGATTCAAGAAGAACCCTCGAAACACTTCAGGGTGGATGAGCAGGATGTGTTGTGGTTCGACAACCGTCTTGTTGTTCCAAAGGATAGAGAGCTTAAGAATAAAATTATGGATGAAGCTCATCTCTCTAAGTTGTCTATTCATCCTGGCAGGAGTAAAATGTATCAAGAACTAAGACCTCGTTATTGGTGGACCAAGATGAAGAAGGAAATTGCAGCGTATGTAGCCAGATGTGACACATGTTGTAGAGTGAAAGCAATTCACATGAAGCCTGCCGGAATGTTACAACCTTTGTTAGTACCGAGTTGGAAGTGGGATGATATAAGTATGGATTTTATCACGGGTCTACCTACTACTCAAAAAGGTCACGATTCTATTTGGGTAATTGTGGATCGTCTTACTAAGACAGCCCACTTTTTGCCTGTCAAAACGGAATATAGACCACCTCAATATGCTGAGAAGTATATTGCAGAGATTGTGAGATTGCATGGCATACCAAAGACTATAGTGTCTGACAGAGGGTCACAGTTCACTGCTCACTTTTGGGAGCATTTGCACAAAGGTTTGGGGACTAGTCTGATTCGTAGCACTGCCTATCATCCTCAAACAGATGGTCAGACTGAAAGAGTTAATGCTGTTCTAGAGGATATGTTAAGAGCTTGTGTGTTGTCTTCCAGAGGTTCATGGGAGTCATGGTTACCGTTAGCAGAGTTCGCATACAATAACAGCTATCAAGAGAGTATCAAGATGGCACCTTTTGAGGCTCTGTATGGCCGAAAGTGTAGAACACCGTTAAACTGGATTGAGCCAGGAGAAAGAAGGTATTATGGTATTGACTTCGTAGAGGAAGCCAAAAAGAAAGTTCATATCATCCAGCAGAATATGAGAGCAGCTCAGTCACGTCAGAAAAGTTATGCAGATAAGAGAAGGAGACCGCTTGTGTTCGAAGTTGGTGACTATGTTTATCTAAAAGTTATGCCAATGAAAAAGAAATGGTTTGGTGTGCGCAGAAAGCTGGCCGCCAGATTTGTAGGACCTTACAAAATCTTGGAAAGGAAGGGTCCTGTGGCTTATAAATTGGAATTACCAGAGTCAATGGGTGCTATATTCCCAGTTTTTCATGTATCACATCTCAAGAAATGTTTACGCGTTCCAGAGGAAAGGATTGAACCTCGAGGCATAAAACTCAAGTCAGATCTGGTGTATCGTGAGCAGCCAGTTCAAGTATTGGATACCAAGGAAAGGGCTACTCGAAACAGTGTGGTGAAAACATATAAGATACAATGGAGTCATCACGATGAAGGGGATGCATCTTGGGAAACGGGTGAATACTTAAAGAATGCATACGAAGATTTTTATAATAAATGGTTCGTAACCCAAATCTCGGGACGAGATTTTTATAAGGGGGGAGGGCTGTAACACTCCGGTGTTACGCAATGCATTTTTGCATAACAATCATATTGCACCGCATTCATAACATTATAATCATGTGTGGTGAATTATAATTTGATTAAAATAAAAGCTTGAAAATAATGTATGTGATAAATTGTATTAATATGATAATCACATTGTACCAAAAATCTTGCAACTATAAATTTTACATCACTTGGAACCCTAGTTCAAATTTTGGAGCAACTAGATGACTCAAATTTTGTCAAAACTTGTTCAAAAATATTCATGAAAATTATTCAAAAATATCCCCTATTTTAGCTTTTATTCTGCCATTCAAAATCTATCAAGAATTTTCAGTTGGCCCCTTAATCAAAGTTGTAGAGAATTTAATTCTGAGCAACTTTTATTTTTGGGTCAATTCCAGAAAATATCTTCCTCTTGTTCAAAATGTAGTTTGAAGTTTGAAATCCATTTGAATTAATTTTTGAAAATTGGAAAAATGAGTTTTTGCCTTAGCAGGCCGCGGCCTCACTTCTCGGCCCGCTCGCGAAGCCACCCGGCCCAGCCGGCCGCGCGCGCCCGCGCGACGCAGACGGCCCGGCCCGCAACCCCCGGCCTCCTTCCTCCTCCCGCGCGCGCCCGCGCCTCGCTGGCCGCCGCGGCAGGGCACGTTCGCCGCGTGTCGGCCATGCGCTGCCGCCGCTCGCCGCGCGTCGCCCTCGCTCTGCTCTCCCGCCAGCGCGAGCGCACTCAAAACCGCTTGTCCGAGCCTCCTCGCTCCCTCACTTGCCCCCCTCGCTCGCCAGCCACTCCTTCTCTCCCCACCGAGCGGGCGAACGGCTCGCCGCCGCGAGCTCCGACTTCGCTCCCCCGTTCCGACGTCGGCAGTCCACCACCGTCAAATCCATCTTGCACCGAGCTCCGCCCCGTCCTTCCCTCCTCCGAACAAGCATCGCCGTTCCCTCGCTGCCCACGGTAGGGCTCAATTCCTCCTCGCCTCGCCGCGCCACCGCGACGGTGCCGACGAGCCGCGCTTCTCCACCGCCTCACCCGCCATCTCTTTACCCTCCCGCACCGTCTTCACGTGTTGGCCACTCCTTGGCGACCGTGTTGCACGTCTTGGTGGGTCACTGGCTGGCCGGAGCCGGCCGATTGGCCATGACCGCCGCCGCGACGTCGATGCCGGGAACGCCGGCGACGCGACGCGCTCGGGTCTTTCCCCCCTCTCTCTCGGTGGGCTGGACCGTGCCTGCGGGCCAAGCCCGAGCAGGCCGGCTCGGTCTCCTCCCCCGCGCGTGCGAGATGGGCCGCGGCAGCCGTGGGCCGATCGTTTTTCTCGGGCCGGCCCAGCGCCATTTAAATAAATCCGTTTTCATTTCTCTTTTTTTTATTCTTGATGAAAAACACTTTGGAAAATGTTTTCTTGGTCATTTTAGCTCCAAAAATGGTGAAATAAATTTCTATGTGCTCATTTGAACCAGATCTACAATATAAAAATATTGCATGCTAATATTTCATTACTTTTCTGTAGTGTTTTATTTAATCTTTGAAATTGATGTTTTCTTGAAAAAATGATAATAAAATGTAGAAAAATCCGAAAAATGTGGTTCCAAGTTTGTTAATCTTTGTGTGCCCTCTATTTGCTAGGAAAATTTTATATCATGTCTGTTCTGTAGAAAAATGTATAGTTGTAGTTCAAATGCTTTCTATCACTAATATTTGTTATTTTTGTTATTTAAATAAATTTGAATAAAACATGCAAGTGATAATTTTTCTATAGTGATTGTTTAGGGAGTAGATAGTAGGAAAATTCCTAAATCTGTTGTTTGATACTTTTCATAATGTAAAGTATTTTAAATCTCCATTTCGGGCCTTAGTTTGTTATTTTTGTATAGTTAGTTCTAGTAATCCAAAAGCAGTAAAAATCTTGTGTCAGGCTATTCTTGATATTAGTAATCCACTGTAATTTTCTAAGATTTTTCTGAGCTACTAAAATATGTGTTGCTGTTCAACCATAGGGCTAATTAGGGTTTCTATTCATTCTTAATTCAAAGATAGTTAGTAAAATATACTTTGGTGTATCTTTGAAGCATCTTGATTGTTCAAGTACTCTCGCATGATAGAGAATAGTGGTGGTAGTTTTCGAGTACATGTTCTTGGATGACGTAGACTACCTTGTAGAAGAATCATAAGTTCCACGTAATCCGATAATGTAACATATTCATTACATCGCATGCATTCCGCATCATCATCATCTCATGTCACCTCTGCAATGCATCTATGCATGTTGCACTCATATTTCTGCATCATACAGGATCGCAGGAAGTGGTTCCGACAGTTGTTCCCGAGGACGCAGAGGAGCAGCTCGAAGTGCCGGAGCCGGAGCCAACAGAAGCCGAAGAGGAGGCCGGTGAAGAGCTTCCGGAGTGCCCCGATCATCGTCCCAGCTCCTTTGAGCGAGGCAAGCCCCGAAGCATTTCTCCCCCGGTTTGCGAATAATTATTTATTAATTTTACTTAATCTGATGCATTAAGTTTAGGAGTAGTTTGCAAACGTTGCTGCATTATACCTTGTTTCACCTTGTTTTACCCGATCCTTGTTACCCTGGTGTCCACAGTCAATACTTGCTTAGCTTGCTTAGACCGGTAGAAGTCGGGTGATTGCCTGTCATCCGCGAGCTATAGGGGATTACCTGGTTTATGTGAAAGAATGTCATGTGGGAATAACTAAGTGTGGAAATGAATTTGAGACCGGGCGGAAGCTTGCAGGGTTCTGGACTGTAGTGTCTTCCGTCTGTGTCGGTTAAGGACCGTCCGATGTCGGGCCTCGGGTCATGTTGAACGCATGCCTCACATTTAGCTGGCCGAATAAAGTACCTTTCGACCGCGAAGCCGGGAGATTATTCGGGCCGAGTGGATTGCCCGCAACGCACTGTACCGGAGCAGTAGTGGCAGGAAACGGGGGCGCGATGATAAGGCCAAAGAGCAGTCGGGCGGCCCCCGGGAACATGTGGTTCCTGGCAAGCTCACGACTTTACCTGAATGGTTGACTCGGTGACCAACACCTCACTTTAGCGGGTGAGTGAGGTTTGTGTGAGGAATAAATTACCAGCTGGTCAATAATCGATTCGAATCACCATCGTTCACTGGATAGTGAACACTTGACTTGAGTTACTTCATCGTAGTAATATTGATGAAACACTTGGATAGTTATGTGGAAAATGACATGGTAATTATTTGATAATGATCAATAGTAATCCCTGTTTGCTTAACTACATGGTTACTTTAGTATAAGTGCAAACATAGTTGACAGGGGAATAAAGAATTAAAATATTACATGCTTTTGTAAAGGAATTGATAAGCTAAAAATGCTTTTCTTGCAAATGAGTCAGCTACCCCACCAAAAAGCCTATCATGATCCTTGGTGTCATTTTATTTTGGTTCTGTCGGGTAAGTCTAGCTGAGTACCTTCTCGTACTCAGGGCTTTGTTCCCACTTGTTGCAGATGGACAGATGTACTATGGTTATTGTATCAACTGTCTCTACCCTGCGATGGGCGAAGCCTAGGACCATGGGCAATGGTCACTCACTACTCCTCGCCTGATGCTTTTGTGGGAGATGATCGCGAGCTGGCACTTTATTTTGGAAAGTCGTGTGTGTGTGCGCGCGCTTTGAACTAATGCTTCCGCTACTTTATTCGAAACTGGTTTGTAATAACTATGTTTAAACTCCGATGTATTTTGTGCCGCGAACTACTATGTAACTTATGAAGGTAATCGCTAAGCTTATTACGATCTTGGTTGTGATGTGAAATGGTTTGAAATCCGTCGAGATTTCACGGACTACCGGGTTATACGGGCTTAAGTTTGTTGAAATTATCCGTCCGATGGATGATTTTCTTACTTAATCTCGTATAATTGGGCGGTTCTGTTATAGGCGCAAACCTTGCACCTATCTTGCGTCATGATTAGCACTATCGCCAAACAGACCAAATCAAGCTTCCACTTGATTCTCATCACCTAGAACTATCTTGGGTGCGTCCAAAATGATTTATTAGCCTATGGTACGTTTGGTGCAAACTATGCACCTATCTTGCACCGACACTAACATTGCCTCTAAATAGACTGAAAATGAGATTCCACACGACCCACGTCACCTAGGTGTTCCATCGGGAGTGTCCAAAATGATTTCCAGGCCTATGGTACGTTCGATGCAAACCGTGCACCTATCTTGCATCTAGATTAGCACTATCTCCAAGTCGATCGAATCAGGCTTCCACTTGAGCATCGTCACCTTGGAGTACAATCAGGTGCGTCCAAAACGATTTCCAAGACTACGATACGTTTGGCACAAACTGTGCACCTATCTTGCACCAATACTAACACTACCTCCAAAGAGATCGAGACAAGATTCCACATGACCCACGTCACCCAGGAGTACCTTCGGGTGCATCTAAAATGATTTTTGAGCCTGTGGTATTTTTGGCGCAAAGCATGCACCTATCATGCGTCGAGATTTGCACTATCTCCAAGCACACCAAAACAAGCTTCCACTTGATTCTCATCACCTAGAAGTATCATTGGGTGCATCCAAAATGAGTTATTAGCCTATGTTATGATTGGCGCAAACTATGCACCTATCTTGCACCGACACAAATACTGTCCCCAAACGGACTGAAAATGAGATTCCACATGACCCACGTCACCTAGGTGTTCCATCGGGAGTGTCAAAATGATTTCCAGGCCTATGGTACGTTCGACGCAAACCGTGCACCTATCTTGCATCTAGATTAGCACTATCTCCAAGTGGATCGAATCAAGCTTACACTTGAGCCTCGTCACCTAGGAGTACCATCGGGTGCGTCCAAAACAATTTCCAAGACTACGATACGTTTGACACAAACCATGTACCTATCTTACACCAATACTAACACTGCCTCCAAAGAGGCCAAGACAAGATTCCACATGACCCACGTCACCGAGGAGTACCTTCGGGTGCATCTAAAATGATTTATGAACCGGTGGTATTTTCGGCGCAAACCATGCACCTATCATGCGTCATGATTTGCACTATCTCCAAACACACCGAATCGAGTTTCCACTCAAGCCTTGTCACCATGGAGTATCATTGTGTGCATCCAAAATGATTTTTGAGCCAATGGTACATTTGGTGCAAACTGTGCACCTATCTTGCACCAAGATTAGCACTATCTCCAAACGGACTGAATCGAGCTTCCACTTGAGCCTCTTCACCTAGGAGTACCATCAGGTAAGCCTAAAAAATGATTTCTGAGCCTATGGTATGTTTGACGCAAACCTTGCACCTATCTTGCGTCTTGATTACCACTATCGCCAAACAGACCAAATCGAGCTTCCACTTGATTCTCGTCACCTACAAGAATCATTGGGTGCGTCCAAAATGATTTATTAGCGTATGGTACGATTTGCGCAAACTATGCACCGATCATGCGTCGACACTAACACTGCCTCTAAACGGACTGAAAATGAGATTCCACATGACCCACGTCACCTAGGTTTCCATCAGGAGTGTCCAAAATGATTTCTAAGCCTATGGTACGTTCGACGCAAACCGTGCATCTATCTTGCATCTAGATTAGCACTATCTCTAAGTCGATTGAATCAAGCTTCCACTTGAGCCTCGTCACCTAGGAGTACAATCGGGTGCGTCCAAAACGATTTCCAAGACTATGATACGTTTGGCACAAACCGTGCACCTATCTTGCACCAATACTAACACTGCCTCCAAAGAGACCGAGACAAGATTCCACATGACCCACGTCACCCGAGAGTACCTTCGGGTGCATCTAAAATGATTTCTGAGCCTGTGGTATTTACGGCGCAAACAATGCACCTATCATGCGTCGAGATTTGCACTATCTCCAAGCACACCGAATTGAGTTTCCACTCAAGCCTTGTCACCATGGAGTGTCATTGTGTGCATCCAAAATGATTTCTGAGCCAATGGTACATTTGGTGCAAACCGTGCACCTATCTTGCATCAAGATTAGCACTATCTCCAAACGGACTGAATCGAGCTTCCACTTGAGCCTCTTCAATGCACCTATCTAGCACCGACACTAACACTGCCTCTAAACGGACTGAAAATGAGATTCCACATGACCCACGTCACCTAGGTGTTCCATCGGGAGTGTCCAAAATGATTTCCAAGCCTATGGTACGTTTGACGCAAACCGTGCACCTATCTTGCATCTAGATTAGCACTATCTCCAAGTCGATCGAATCAAGCTTCCACTTGAGCCTCGTCACCTAGGAGTACCATCGGGTGCGTCCAAAATGATTTCCAAGACTACGATACGTTTGGCACAAACCGTGCACCTATCTTGCACCAATACTAACACTGCCTCCAAAGAGATCGAGACAAGATTCCACATGACCCACGTCACCCAGGAGTACCTTCGGGTGCATCTAAAATGTTTTCTGAGCCTGTGGTATTTTTGGCGCAAACCATGCACCTATCATGCGTCAAGATTTGCACTATCTCCAAGCACACCAAATCAAGCTTCCACTTGATTCTCATCACCTAGAAGTATCATTGGGTGCATCCAAAATGATTTATTAGCCTATGGTACGATTGGCGCAAACTATGCACCTATCTTGCACCGACACTAACACTGTCTCTAAATGGACTAAAAATGAGATTCCACATGACCCACGTCACCTAGGTGTTCCATCGGGAGTGTCCAAAATGATTTCCAAGCCTATGGTACGTTCGACGCAAACCGTGCACCTATCTTGCATCTAGATTAGCACTATCTCCAAGTCGATCGAATCAAGCTCCCACTTGAGCCTCGTCACCTAGGAGTACCATCGGGTGCGTCCAAAATGATTTCCAAGACTACGATACGTTTGGCACAAACCGTGCACCTATCTTGCACCAATACTAACACTGCCTCCAAAGAGATCGAGACAAGATTCCACATGACCCACGTCACCCAGGAGTACCTTCGGGTGCATCTAAAATGTTTTCTGAGCCTGTGGTATTTTTGGCGCAAACCATGCACCTATCATGCGTCAAGATTTGCACTATCTCCAAGCACACCAAATCAAGCTTCCACTTGATTCTCATCACCTAGAAGTATCATTGGGTGCATCCAAAATGATTTATTAGCCTATGGTACGATTGGCGCAAACTATGCACCTATCTTGCACCGACACTAACACTGTCTCTAAATGGACTAAAAATGAGATTCCACATGACCCACGTCACCTAGGTGTTCCATCGGGAGTGTCCAAAATGATTTCCAAGCCTATGGTACGTTCGACGCAAACCGTGCACCTATCTTGCATCTAGATTAGCACTATCTCCAAGTCGATCGAATCAAGCTTCCACTTGAGCCTCGTCACCTAGGAGTACCATCGGGTGCGTCCAAAATGATTTCCAAGACTACGATACGTTTGGCACAAACCGTGCACCTATCTTGCACCAATACTAACACTGCCTCCAAAGAGATCGAGACAAGATTCCACATGACCCACGTCACCCAGGAGTACCTTCGGGTGCATCTAAAATGTTTTCTGAGCCTGTGGTATTTTTGGCGCAAACCATGCACCTATCATGCGTCAAGATTTGCACTATCTCCAAGCACACCAAATCAAGCTTCCACTTGATTCTCATCACCTAGAAGTATCATTGGGTGCATCCAAAATGATTTATTAGCCTATGGTACGATTGGCGCAAACTATGCACCTATCTTGCACCGACACTAACATTGTATCTAAATGGACTAAAAATGAGATTCCACATGACCCACGTCACCTAGGTGTTCCATCGGGAGTGTCCAAAATGATTTCCAAGCCTATGGTACGTTCGACGCAAACCGTGCACCTATCTTGCATCTAGATTAGCACTATCTCCAAGTCGATCGAATCAAGCTTCCACTTGAGCCTCGTCACCTAGGAGTACCATCGGGTGCGTCCAAAATGATTTCCAAGACTAACACTGCCTCCAAAGAGACCAAGACAAGATTCCACATGACTCATGTCACCTAGGAGTACCTTCGGGTGAATCTAAACTGATTTCTGAGCTTGTGGTATTTTCGGCGCAAACCATGCACCTATCATGCGTCGAGATTTGCACTATCTCCAAACACACCGAATCGAGTTTCCACTCAAGCCTTGTCACCATGGAGTATCATTATGTGCATCCAAAATGATTTCTGAGCCAATGGTACATTTGGTGCAAACCGTACACCTATCTTGCATCAAGATTAGCACTATCTCCAAACGGACTGAATCGAGCTTCCACTTGAGCCTCTTCACCTAGGAGTACCATCAGGTGAGCCCAAAAAATGAATTCTGAGCCTATGGTATGTTTGGCGCAAACCTTGCACCTATCTTGCATCATGATTAGCACTATCGCCAAACAAACCAAATCAAGCTTCCACTTGATTCTCATCACCTAGAAGTATTATTGGGTGCGTCCAAAATGATTTATTAGCCTATGGTACAAATTGGCGCAAACTATGCACCTATCTTGCACCGACACTAACACTGTCTCTAAACGGACTGAAAATGAGATTCCACATGACCCACGTCACCTAGGTGTTCCATCGGGAGTGTCCAAAATGATTTCCAAGCCTATGGTACGTTCGACACAAACCGTGCACCTATCTTGCATCTAGATTAGCACTATCTGCAGGTGGATCGAATCAAGCTTCCACTTGAGCCTCGTCACCTAGGAGTACCATCGGGTGTGTCCAAAATGATTTCCTAGACTACGGTACGTTTGGCACAAACTGTGCACCTATCTTGCACCAATACTAACACTGCCTCCAAAGAGACCGAGACAAGATTCCACAAGACCCACGTCACCGAGGAGTACCTTCAGGTGCGTCTAAAATGATTTCTGAGCATGTGGTATTTTCGACGCAAACCATGCACCTATCAAGCGTCAAGATTTGCACTATCTCCAAACACACCGAATCGAGTTTCCACTCAAGCCTTGTCACCATGGAGTATCATTGTGTGCATCCAAAACGATTTCTGAGCCAATGGTACATTTGGTGCAAACCGTACACCTATCTTGCATCTAGATTAGCACTATCTCCAAACGGACTGAATCGAGCTTCCACTTGAGCCTCTTCACCTAGGAGTACCATCAGGTGAGCCCAAAAAATGAATTATGAGCCTATGGTATGTTTGGCGCAAACCTTGCACCTATCTTACGTCATGATTAGGACTATCGCCAAACAGACCAAATCAAGCTTCCACTTGATTCACATCACCTAGAAGTATCATTGGGTGCGTCCAAAATGATTTATTAGAGTATGGTACGTTTGGCGCAAACTATGCACCTATCTTGCACCGACATTAACACTGTCTCTAAACGGACTGAAAATGAGAGTCCACATGACCCACGTCACCTAGGTGTTCCATCGGGAGTGTCCAAAATGATTTCCAAGCCTATGGTACATTCGTCGCAAACCATGCACCTATCTTGCATCTAGATTAGCACTATCTGCAGGTGGATCGAATCAAGCTTCCACTTGAGCCTCGTCACCTAGGAGTACCATCGGGTGCGTCCAAAATGATTTCCTAGACTACGGTACGTTTGGCACAAACTATGCACCTATCTTGCACCAATACTAACACTGCCTCCAAAGAGACCAAGACAAGATTCCACAAGGCCCACGTCACCGAGGAGTACCTTCGGGTGCATCTAAAATGATTTCTGAGCCTGTGGTATTTTCGGCGCAAACCATGCACCTATCATGCATCAAGATTTGCACTATCTCCAAGCACACCAAATCAAGCTTCCACTTGATTCTCATCACCTAGAAGTATCATTGGGTGCATCCAAAATGATTTATTAGCCTATGGTACGATTGGCGCAAACTATGCACCTATCTTGCACCGACACTAACACTGTCTCTAAATGGACTAAAAATGAGATTCCACATGACCCACGTCACCTAGGTGTTCCATCGGGAGTGTCCAAAATGATTTCCAAGCCTATGGTACGTTCGACGCAAACCGTGCACCTATCTTGCATCTAGATTAGCACTATCTCCAAGTCGATCGAATCAAGCTCCCACTTGAGCCTCGTCACCTAGGAGTACCATCGGGTGCGTCCAAAATGATTTCCAAGACTACGATACGTTTGGCACAAACCGTGCACCTATCTTGCACCAATACTAACACTGCCTCCAAAGAGATCGAGACAAGATTCCACATGACCCACGTCACCCAGGAGTACCTTCGGGTGCATCTAAAATGTTTTCTGAGCCTGTGGTATTTTTGGCGCAAACCATGCACCTATCATGCGTCAAGATTTGCACTATCTCCAAGCACACCAAATCAAGCTTCCACTTGATTCTCATCACCTAGAAGTATCATTGGGTGCATCCAAAATGATTTATTAGCCTATGGTACGATTGGCGCAAACTATGCACCTATCTTGCACCGACACTAACACTGTCTCTAAATGGACTAAAAATGAGATTCCACATGACCCACGTCACCTAGGTGTTCCATCGGGAGTGTCCAAAATGATTTCCAAGCCTATGGTACGTTCGACGCAAACCGTGCACCTATCTTGCATCTAGATTAGCACTATCTCCAAGTCGATCGAATCAAGCTTCCACTTGAGCCTCGTCACCTAGGAGTACCATCGGGTGCGTCCAAAATGATTTCCAAGACTACGATACGTTTGGCACAAACCGTGCACCTATCTTGCACCAATACTAACACTGCCTCCAAAGAGATCGAGACAAGATTCCACATGACCCACGTCACCCAGGAGTACCTTCGGGTGCATCTAAAATGTTTTCTGAGCCTGTGGTATTTTTGGCGCAAACCATGCACCTATCATGCGTCAAGATTTGCACTATCTCCAAGCACACCAAATCAAGCTTCCACTTGATTCTCATCACCTAGAAGTATCATTGGGTGCATCCAAAATGATTTATTAGCCTATGGTACGATTGGCGCAAACTATGCACCTATCTTGCACCGACACTAACACTGTCTCTAAATGGACTAAAAATGAGATTCCACATGACCCACGTCACCTAGGTGTTCCATCGGGAGTGTCCAAAATGATTTCCAAGCCTATGGTACGTTCGACGCAAACCGTGCACCTATCTTGCATCTAGATTAGCACTATCTCCAAGTCGATCGAATCAAGCTCCCACTTGAGCCTCGTCACCTAGGAGTACCATCGGGTGCGTCCAAAATGATTTCCAAGACTACGATACGTTTGGCACAAACCGTGCACCTATCTTGCACCAATACTAACACTGCCTCCAAAGAGATCGAGACAAGATTCCACATGACCCACGTCACCCAGGAGTACCTTCGGGTGCATCTAAAATGTTTTCTGAGCCTGTGGTATTTTTGGCGCAAACCATGCACCTATCATGCGTCAAGATTTGCACTATCTCCAAGCACACCAAATCAAGCTTCCACTTGATTCTCATCACCTAGAAGTATCATTGGGTGCATCCAAAATGATTTATTAGCCTATGGTACGATTGGCGCAAACTATGCACCTATCTTGCACCGACACTAACACTGTCTCTAAATGGACTAAAAATGAGATTCCACATGACCCACGTCACCTAGGTGTTCCATCGGGAGTGTCCAAAATGATTTCCAAGCCTATGGTACGTTCGACGCAAACCGTGCACCTATCTTGCATCTAGATTAGCACTATCTCCAAGTCGATCGAATCAAGCTTCCACTTGAGCCTCGTCACCTAGGAGTACCATCGGGTGCGTCCAAAATGATTTCCAAGACTACGATACGTTTGGCACAAACCGTGCACCTATCTTGCACCAATACTAACACTGCCTCCAAAGAGATCGAGACAAGATTCCACATGACCCACGTCACCCAGGAGTACCTTCGGGTGCATCTAAAATGTTTTCTGAGCCTGTGGTATTTTTGGCGCAAACCATGCACCTATCATGCGTCAAGATTTGCACTATCTCCAAGCACACCAAATCAAGCTTCCACTTGATTCTCATCACCTAGAAGTATCATTGGGTGCATCCAAAATGATTTATTAGCCTATGGTACGATTGGCGCAAACTATGCACCTATCTTGCACCGACACTAACATTGTATCTAAATGGACTAAAAATGAGATTCCACATGACCCACGTCACCTAGGTGTTCCATCGGGAGTGTCCAAAATGATTTCCAAGCCTATGGTACGTTCGACGCAAACCGTGCACCTATCTTGCATCTAGATTAGCACTATCTCCAAGTCGATCGAATCAAGCTTCCACTTGAGCCTCGTCACCTAGGAGTACCATCGGGTGCGTCCAAAATGATTTCCAAGACTAACACTGCCTCCAAAGAGACCAAGACAAGATTCCACATGACTCATGTCACCTAGGAGTACCTTCGGGTGAATCTAAACTGATTTCTGAGCTTGTGGTATTTTCGGCGCAAACCATGCACCTATCATGCGTCGAGATTTGCACTATCTCCAAACACACCGAATCGAGTTTCCACTCAAGCCTTGTCACCATGGAGTATCATTATGTGCATCCAAAATGATTTCTGAGCCAATGGTACATTTGGTGCAAACCGTACACCTATCTTGCATCAAGATTAGCACTATCTCCAAACGGACTGAATCGAGCTTCCACTTGAGCCTCTTCACCTAGGAGTACCATCAGGTGAGCCCAAAAAATGAATTCTGAGCCTATGGTATGTTTGGCGCAAACCTTGCACCTATCTTGCATCATGATTAGCACTATCGCCAAACAAACCAAATCAAGCTTCCACTTGATTCTCATCACCTAGAAGTATTATTGGGTGCGTCCAAAATGATTTATTAGCCTATGGTACAAATTGGCGCAAACTATGCACCTATCTTGCACCGACACTAACACTGTCTCTAAACGGACTGAAAATGAGATTCCACATGACCCACGTCACCTAGGTGTTCCATCGGGAGTGTCCAAAATGATTTCCAAGCCTATGGTACGTTCGACACAAACCGTGCACCTATCTTGCATCTAGATTAGCACTATCTGCAGGTGGATCGAATCAAGCTTCCACTTGAGCCTCGTCACCTAGGAGTACCATCGGGTGTGTCCAAAATGATTTCCTAGACTACGGTACGTTTGGCACAAACTGTGCACCTATCTTGCACCAATACTAACACTGCCTCCAAAGAGACCGAGACAAGATTCCACAAGACCCACGTCACCGAGGAGTACCTTCAGGTGCGTCTAAAATGATTTCTGAGCATGTGGTATTTTCGACGCAAACCATGCACCTATCAAGCGTCAAGATTTGCACTATCTCCAAACACACCGAATCGAGTTTCCACTCAAGCCTTGTCACCATGGAGTATCATTGTGTGCATCCAAAACGATTTCTGAGCCAATGGTACATTTGGTGCAAACCGTACACCTATCTTGCATCTAGATTAGCACTATCTCCAAACGGACTGAATCGAGCTTCCACTTGAGCCTCTTCACCTAGGAGTACCATCAGGTGAGCCCAAAAAATGAATTATGAGCCTATGGTATGTTTGGCGCAAACCTTGCACCTATCTTACGTCATGATTAGGACTATCGCCAAACAGACCAAATCAAGCTTCCACTTGATTCACATCACCTAGAAGTATCATTGGGTGCGTCCAAAATGATTTATTAGAGTATGGTACGTTTGGCGCAAACTATGCACCTATCTTGCACCGACATTAACACTGTCTCTAAACGGACTGAAAATGAGAGTCCACATGACCCACGTCACCTAGGTGTTCCATCGGGAGTGTCCAAAATGATTTCCAAGCCTATGGTACATTCGTCGCAAACCATGCACCTATCTTGCATCTAGATTAGCACTATCTGCAGGTGGATCGAATCAAGCTTCCACTTGAGCCTCGTCACCTAGGAGTACCATCGGGTGCGTCCAAAATGATTTCCTAGACTACGGTACGTTTGGCACAAACTATGCACCTATCTTGCACCAATACTAACACTGCCTCCAAAGAGACCAAGACAAGATTCCACAAGGCCCACGTCACCGAGGAGTACCTTCGGGTGCATCTAAAATGATTTCTGAGCCTGTGGTATTTTCGGCGCAAACCATGCACCTATCATGCATCAAGATTTGCACTATCTCCAAACACACCGAATCAAGTTTCCACTCAAGCCTTGTCACCATGGAGTATCATTGTGTGCATCCAAAATGATTTCTGAGCCAATGGTACGTTTGGTGCAAACCATACACCTATCTTGCATCTAGATTAGCACTATCTCCAAACGGACTGAATCGAGCTTCCACTTGAGCCTCTTCACCTAGGAGTACCATCAGGTGAGCCCAAAAAATGAATTCTGAGCCTATGGTATGTTTGGCGCAAACCTTGCACCTATCTTACGTCATGATTAGGACTATCGCCAAACAGACCAAATCAAGCTTCCACTTGATTCACATCACCTAGAAGTATCATTGGGTGCATCCAAAATGATTTATTAGCCTATGGTACGATTGGCGCAAACTATGCACCTATCTTGCACCGACACTAACACTGTCTCTAAATGGACCGAAAATGAGATTCCACATGACCCACGTCACCTAGGTGTTCCATCGGGAGTGTCCAAAATGATTTCCAGGCCTATGGTACGTTCGACATAAACCGTGCACCTATCTTGCATCTAGATTAGCACTATCTCCAAGTGGATCGAATCAAGCTTCCACTTGAGCCTCATCACCTAGGAGTACCATCGGGTGCATCCAAAACGATTTCTAAGACTATGATACGTTTGGCACAAACCGTGCACCTATCTTGCACCAATACTAACACTGCCTCCAAAGAGACCGAGACAAGATTCCACAAGACCCACGTCACCGAGGAGTACCTTCAGGTGCGTCTAAAATGATTTCTGAGCCTGTGGTATTTTCAGCGCAAACCATGCACCTATCTAGCGTCAAGATTTGCACTATCTCCAAACACACCGAATCGAGTTTCCACTCAAGCCTTGTCACCATGGAGTATCATTGTGTGCATCCAAAATGATTTCTGAGCCAATGGTACATTTGGTGCAAACCGTACACCTATCTTGCATCTAGATTAGCACTATCTCCAAACAGACTAAATCGAGCTTCCACTTGAGCCTCATCACCTAGGAGTACCATCAGGTGAGCCCAAAAAATGAAATCTGAGCCTATGGTATGTTTGGCGCAAACCTTGCACCTATCTTACGTCATGATTAGGACTATCGCCAAACAGACCAAATCAAGCTTCCACTTGATTCACATCACCTAGAAGTATCATTGGGTGCGTCCAAAATGATTTACTAGAGTATGGTACGTTTGGCGCAAACTATGCACCTATCTTGCACCGACACTAACACTGTCTCTAAACGGACTGAAAATGAGAGTCCACATGACCCACGTCACCTAGGTGTTCCATCGGGAGTGTCCAAAATGATTTCCAAGCCTATGGTACGTTCGACGCAAACATTGCACCTATCTTGCATCTAGATTAGCACTATTTCCAGGTGGATCGAATCAAGCTTCCACTTGAGCCCGTCACCTAGGAGTACCATCAGGTGCGTCCAAAACGCTTTCCAAGACTACGGTACGTTTGGCACCAATCGTGCACCTCTCTTGCAAAAATACTAACACTGCCTCCAAAGAGACCGAGACAAGATTCCACATGACCCACGTCACAAAGGAGTACCCTCGGTTGCGTCCAAAATGATTTCTGAGCCTGTGGTATTTTCAGCGCAAACCAAGCACCTATCATGTGTCAAGATTTGCACTATCTCCAAACACACCGAATCGAGTTTCCACTCAAGCCTTGTCACCATGGAGTATCATTGTGTGCATCCAAAATGATTTCTGAGCCAATGGTACGTTTGGTGCAAACTGTGCACCTATCTTGCATCTAGATTAGCACTATCTCCAAATGGACTGAATCGAGCTTCCACTTGAGCCTCTTCACCTAGGAGTACCATCAAGTGAGCCCAAAAAATGATTTCTAAGCCTATGGTATGTTTGGCGCAAACCTTGCACCTATCTTACGTCATGATTAGGACTATCACCAAACAGACCAAATCAAGCTTCCACTTGATTCACATCACCTAGAAGTATCATTGGGTGCGTCCAAAATGATTTATTAGCCTATGGTACGTTTGGCGCAAACTATGCACCTATCTTACACCGACACTAACACTGTCTCTAAATGGACTAAAAATGAGATTCCACATGACCCACGTCACCTAGGTGTTCCATCAGGAGTGTCCAAAATGATTTCCAAGCCTATGGTACGTTCGACGCAAACCGTGCACCTATCTTGCATCTAGATTAGCACTATCTCCAGGTGGATCGAATCAAGCTTCCACTTGAGGCCCGTCACCTAGGAGTACCATCGGGTGCGTCCAAAGCGATTTCCTAGACTACGGTACGTTTGGCACAAACCGTGCACCTATCTTGCACCAATACTAACACTGCCTCCAAAGAGACCGAGACAAGATTCCACATGACCCACGTCACGGAGGAGTACCTTCGGGAGCGTCCAAAATTATTTCTAAGCCTGTGGTATTTTTGGCGCAAACCATGCACCTATCATGCGTCAAGATTTGCACTATCTCCAAACAAACCGAATCGAGTTTCCACTCAAGCCATGTCACCATGGAGTATCATTGTGTGCATCCAAAATGATTTCTGAGCCAATGGTACGTTTGGTGCAAACCGTGCACCTATCTTGCATCTAGATTAGCACTATCTCCAAACGGACTGAATCGAGCTTCCACTTGAGCCTCTTCACCTAGGTGTACCATCAGGTGAGCCCAAAATATGATTTCTGAGCCTATGGTATGTTTGGCGCAAACCTTGCACCTATCTTACGTCATGATTAGCACTATCGCCAAACAGACCAAATCAAGCTTCCACTTGATTCTCATCGCCTAGAAGTATCATTGGGTGCGTCCAAAATGATTTATTAGCCTGTGGTATGATTGGCGCAAACTATGCACCTATCTTGCACCGACACTAACACTGCCTCTAAACGGACTGAAAATGAGATTCCACATGACCCACGTCACCTAGGTGTTCCATCGGGAGTGTCCAAAATGATTTCCAAGCCTATGGTACGTTCGACGCAAACCGTGCACCTATCTTGCATCTAGATTAGCACTATCTCCAAGTCGATCGAATCAAGCTTCCACTTGAGCCTCATAACCTAGGAGTACCATCGGGTGCGTCCAAAACGATTTCCTAGACTACGGTACGATTGGCACAAACTGTGCACCGATCTTGCACCAATACTAACACTGCCTCCAAAGAGACCGAGACAAGATTCCACAAGACCCACGTCACCGAGGAGTACCTTCAGGTGCGTCTAAAATGATTTCTGAGCCTGTGGTATTTTCAGTGCAAACCATGCACCTATCAAGCGTCAAGATTTGCACTATCTCCAAACACACCGAATCGAGTTTCCACTCAAGCCTTGTCACCATGGAGTATCATTGTGTGCATCCAAAATGACTTCTGAGCCAATGGTACATTTGGTGCAAACCGTACACCTATCTTGCATCTAGATTAGCACTATCTCCAAACAGACTAAATCGAGCTTCCACTTGAGCCTCATCACCTAGGAGTACCATCAGGTGAGCCCAAAAAATGAAATCTGAGCCTATGGTATGTTTGGCGCAAACCTTGCACCTATCTTACGTCATGATTAGGACTATCGCCAAACAGACCAAATCAAGCTTCCACTTGATTCACATCACCTAGAAGTATCATTGGGTGCGTCCAAAATGATTTACTAGAGTATGGTACGTTTGGCGCAAACTATGCACCTATCTTGCACCGACACTAACACTGTCTCTAAACGGACTGAAAATGAGAGTCCACATGACCCACGTCACCTAGGTGTTCCATCGGGAGTGTCCAAAATGATTTCCAAGCCTATGGTACGTTCGACGCAAACATTGCACCTATCTTGCATCTAGATTAGCACTATTTCCAGGTGGATCGAATCAAGCTTCCACTTGAGCCCGTCACCTAGGAGTACCATCAGGTGCGTCCAAAACGCTTTCCAAGACTACGGTACGTTTGGCACCAATCGTGCACCTCTCTTGCAAAAATACTAACACTGCCTCCAAAGAGACCGAGAGAAGATTCCACATGACCCACGTCACAAAGGAGTACCCTCGGTTGCGTCCAAAATGATTTCTGAGCCTGTGGTATTTTCAGCGCAAACCAAGCACCTATCATGTGTCAAGATTTGCACTATCTCCAAACACACCGAATCGAGTTTCCACTCAAGCCTTGTCACCATGGAGTATCATTGTGTGCATCCAAAATGATTTCTGAGCCAATGGTACGTTTGGTGCAAACTGTGCACCTATCTTGCATCTAGATTAGCACTATCTCCAAATGGACTGAATCGAGCTTCCACTTGAGCCTCTTCACCTAGGAGTACCATCAAGTGAGCCCAAAAAATGATTTCTAAGCCTATGGTATGTTTGGCGCAAACCTTGCACCTATCTTACGTCATGATTAGGACTATCACCAAACAGACCAAATCAAGCTTCCACTTGATTCACATCACCTAGAAGTATCATTGGGTGCGTCCAAAATGATTTATTAGCCTATGGTACGTTTGGCGCAAACTATGCACCTATCTTACACCGACACTAACACTGTCTCTAAATGGACTAAAAATGAGATTCCACATGACCCACGTCACCTAGGTGTTCCATCAGGAGTGTCCAAAATGATTTCCAAGCCTATGGTACGTTCGACGCAAACCGTGCACCTATCTTGCATCTAGATTAGCACTATCTCCAGGTGGATCGAATCAAGCTTCCACTTGAGGCCCGTCACCTAGGAGTACCATCGGGTGCGTCCAAAGCGATTTCCTAGACTACGGTACGTTTGGCACAAACCGTGCACCTATCTTGCACCAATACTAACACTGCCTCCAAAGAGACCGAGACAAGATTCCACATGACCCACGTCACGGAGGAGTACCTTCGGGAGCGTCCAAAATTATTTCTAAGCCTGTGGTATTTTTGGCGCAAACCATGCACCTATCATGCGTCAAGATTTGCACTATCTCCAAACAAACCGAATCGAGTTTCCACTCAAGCCATGTCACCATGGAGTATCATTGTGTGCATCCAAAATGATTTCTGAGCCAATGGTACGTTTGGTGCAAACCGTGCACCTATCTTGCATCTAGATTAGCACTATCTCCAAACGGACTGAATCGAGCTTCCACTTGAGCCTCTTCACCTAGGTGTACCATCAGGTGAGCCCAAAATATGATTTCTGAGCCTATGGTATGTTTGGCGCAAACCTTGCACCTATCTTACGTCATGATTAGCACTATCGCCAAACAGACCAAATCAAGCTTCCACTTGATTCTCATCGCCTAGAAGTATCATTGGGTGCGTCCAAAATGATTTATTAGCCTGTGGTATGATTGGCGCAAACTATGCACCTATCTTGCACCGACACTAACACTGCCTCTAAACGGACTGAAAATGAGATTCCACATGACCCACGTCACCTAGGTGTTCCATCGGGAGTGTCCAAAATGATTTCCAAGCCTATGGTACGTTCGACGCAAACCGTGCACCTATCTTGCATCTAGATTAGCACTATCTCCAAGTCGATCGAATCAAGCTTCCACTTGAGCCTCATAACCTAGGAGTACCATCGGGTGCGTCCAAAACGATTTCCTAGACTACGGTACGATTGGCACAAACTGTGCACCGATCTTGCACCAATACTAACACTGCCTCCAAAGAGACCGAGACAAGATTCCACAAGACCCACGTCACCGAGGAGTACCTTCAGGTGCGTCTAAAATGATTTCTGAGCCTGTGGTATTTTCAGTGCAAACCATGCACCTATCAAGCGTCAAGATTTGCACTATCTCCAAACACACCGAATCGAGTTTCCACTCAAGCCTTGTCACCATGGAGTATCATTGTGTGCATCCAAAATGACTTCTGAGCCAATGGTACATTTGGTGCAAACCGTACACCTATCTTGCATCTAGATTAGCACTATCTCCAAACAGACTAAATCGAGCTTCCACTTGAGCCTCATCACCTAGGAGTACCATCAGGTGAGCCCAAAAAATGAAATCTGAGCCTATGGTATGTTTGGCGCAAACCTTGCACCTATCTTACGTCATGATTAGGACTATCGCCAAACAGACCAAATCAAGCTTCCACTTGATTCACATCACCTAGAAGTATCATTGGGTGCGTCCAAAATGATTTACTAGAGTATGGTACGTTTGGCGCAAACTATGCACCTATCTTGCACCGACACTAACACTGTCTCTAAACGGACTGAAAATGAGAGTCCACATGACCCACGTCACCTAGGTGTTCCATCGGGAGTGTCCAAAATGATTTCCAAGCCTATGGTACGTTCGACGCAAACATTGCACCTATCTTGCATCTAGATTAGCACTATTTCCAGGTGGATCGAATCAAGCTTCCACTTGAGCCCGTCACCTAGGAGTACCATCAGGTGCGTCCAAAACGCTTTCCAAGACTACGGTACGTTTGGCACCAATCGTGCACCTCTCTTGCAAAAATACTAACACTGCCTCCAAAGAGACCGAGACAAGATTCCACATGACCCACGTCACAAAGGAGTACCCTCGGTTGCGTCCAAAATGATTTCTGAGCCTGTGGTATTTTCAGCGCAAACCAAGCACCTATCATGCGTCAAGATTTGCACTATCTCCAAACACACCGAATCGAGTTTCCACTCAAGCCTTGTCACCATGGAGTATCATTGTGTGCATCCAAAATGATTTCTGAGCCAATGGTACGTTTGGTGCAAACTGTGCACCTATCTTGCATCTAGATTAGCACTATCTCCAAATGGACTGAATCGAGCTTCCACTTGAGCCTCTTCACCTAGGAGTACCATCAAGTGAGCCCAAAAAATGATTTCTAAGCCTATGGTATGTTTGGCGCAAACCTTGCACCTATCTTACGTCATGATTAGGACTATCACCAAACAGACCAAATCAAGCTTCCACTTGATTCACATCACCTAGAAGTATCATTGGGTGCGTCCAAAATGATTTATTAGCCTATGGTACGTTTGGCGCAAACTATGCACCTATCTTACACCGACACTAACACTGTCTCTAAATGGACTAAAAATGAGATTCCACATGACCCACGTCACCTAGGTGTTCCATCAGGAGTGTCCAAAATGATTTCCAAGCCTATGGTACGTTCGACGCAAACCGTGCACCTATCTTGCATCTAGATTAGCACTATCTCCAGGTGGATCGAATCAAGCTTCCACTTGAGGCCCGTCACCTAGGAGTACCATCGGGTGCGTCCAAAGCGATTTCCTAGACTACGGTACGTTTGGCACAAACCGTGCACCTATCTTGCACCAATACTAACACTGCCTCCAAAGAGACCGAGACAAGATTCCACATGACCCACGTCACGGAGGAGTACCTTCGGGAGCGTCCAAAATGATTTCTAAGCCTGTGGTATTTTTGGCGCAAACCATGCACCTATCATGCGTCAAGATTTGCACTATCTCCAAACAAACCGAATCGAGTTTCCACTCAAGCCATGTCACCATGGAGTATCATTGTGTGCATCCAAAATGATTTCTGAGCCAATGGTACGTTTGGTGCAAACCGTGCACCTATCTTGCATCTAGATTAGCACTATCTCCAAACGGACTGAATCGAGCTTCCACTTGAGCCTCTTCACCTAGGTGTACCATCAGGTGAGCCCAAAATATGATTTCTGAGCCTATGGTATGTTTGGCGCAAACCTTGCACCTATCTTACGTCATGATTAGCACTATCGCCAAACAGACCAAATCAAGCTTCCACTTGATTCTCATCGCCTAGAAGTATCATTGGGTGCGTCCAAAATGATTTATTAGCCTATGGTATGATTGGCGCAAACTATGCACCTATCTTGCACCGACACTAACACTGCCTCTAAACGGACTGAAAATGAGATTCCACATGACCCACGTCACCTAGGTGTTCCATCGGGAGTGTCCAAAATGATTTCCAAGCCTATGGTACGTTCGACGCAAACCGTGCACCTATCTTGCATCTAGATTAGCACTATCTCCAAGTCGATCGAATCAAGCTTCCACTTGAGCCTCGTAACCTAGGAGTACCATCGGGTGCGTCCAAAACGATTTCCTAGACTACGGTACGATTGGCACAAACTGTGCACCGATCTTGCACCAATACTAACACTGCCTCCAAAGAGACCGAGACAAGATTCCACAAGACCCACGTCACCGAGGAGTACCTTCAGGTGCGTCTAAAATGATTTCTGAGCCTGTGGTATTTTCAGTGCAAACCATGCACCTATCAAGCGTCAAGATTTGCACTATCTCCAAACACACCGAATCGAGTTTCCACTCAAGCCTTGTCACCATGGAGTATCATTGTGTGCATCCAAAATGACTTCTGAGCCAATGGTACATTTGGTGCAAACCGTACACCTATCTTGCATCTAGATTAGCACTATCTCCAAACAGACTAAATCGAGCTTCCACTTGAGCCTCATCACCTAGGAGTACCATCAGGTGAGCCCAAAAAATGAAATCTGAGCCTATGGTATGTTTGGCGCAAACCTTGCACCTATCTTACGTCATGATTAGGACTATCGCCAAACAGACCAAATCAAGCTTCCACTTGATTCACATCACCTAGAAGTATCATTGGGTGCGTCCAAAATGATTTACTAGAGTATGGTACGTTTGGCGCAAACTATGCACCTATCTTGCACCGACACTAACACTGTCTCTAAACGGACTGAAAATGAGAGTCCACATGACCCACGTCACCTAGGTGTTCCATCGGGAGTGTCCAAAATGATTTCCAAGCCTATGGTACGTTCGACGCAAACATTGCACCTATCTTGCATCTAGATTAGCACTATTTCCAGGTGGATCGAATCAAGCTTCCACTTGAGCCCGTCACCTAGGAGTACCATCAGGTGCGTCCAAAACGCTTTCCAAGACTACGGTACGTTTGGCACCAATCGTGCACCTCTCTTGCAAAAATACTAACACTGCCTCCAAAGAGACCGAGACAAGATTCCACATGACCCACGTCACAAAGGAGTACCCTCGGTTGCGTCCAAAATGATTTCTGAGCTTGTGGTATTTTCAGCGCAAACCAAGCACCTATCATGCGTCAAGATTTGCACTATCTCCAAACACACCGAATCGAGTTTCCACTCAAGCCTTGTCACCATGGAGTATCATTGTGTGCATCCAAAATGATTTCTGAGCCAATGGTACGTTTGGTGCAAACTGTGCACCTATCTTGCATCTAGATTAGCACTATCTCCAAATGGACTGAATCGAGCTTCCACTTGAGCCTCTTCACCTAGGAGTACCATCAAGTGAGCCCAAAAAATGATTTCTAAGCCTATGGTATGTTTGGCGCAAACCTTGCACCTATCTTACGTCATGATTAGGACTATCACCAAACAGACCAAATCAAGCTTCCACTTGATTCACATCACCTAGAAGTATCATTGGGTGCGTCCAAAATGATTTATTAGCCTATGGTACGTTTGGCGCAAACTATGCACCTATCTTACACCGACACTAACACTGTCTCTAAATGGACTAAAAATGAGATTCCACATGACCCACGTCACCTAGGTGTTCCATCAGGAGTGTCCAAAATGATTTCCAAGCCTATGGTACGTTCGACGCAAACCGTGCACCTATCTTGCATCTAGATTAGCACTATCTCCAGGTGGATCGAATCAAGCTTCCACTTGAGGCCCGTCACCTAGGAGTACCATCGGGTGCGTCCAAAGCGATTTCCTAGACTACGGTACGTTTGGCACAAACCGTGCACCTATCTTGCACCAATACTAACACTGCCTCCAAAGAGACCGAGACAAGATTCCACATGACCCACGTCACGGAGGAGTACCTTCGGGAGCGTCCAAAATGATTTCTAAGCCTGTGGTATTTTTGGCGCAAACCATGCACCTATCATGCGTCAAGATTTGCACTATCTCCAAACAAACCGAATCGAGTTTCCACTCAAGCCATGTCACCATGGAGTATCATTGTGTGCATCCAAAATGATTTCTGAGCCAATGGTACGTTTGGTGCAAACCGTGCACCTATCTTGCATCTAGATTAGCACTATCTCCAAACGGACTGAATCGAGCTTCCACTTGAGCCTCTTCACCTAGGTGTACCATCAGGTGAGCCCAAAATATGATTTCTGAGCCTATGGTATGTTTGGCGCAAACCTTGCACCTATCTTACGTCATGATTAGCACTATCGCCAAACAGACCAAATCAAGCTTCCACTTGATTCTCATCGCCTAGAAGTATCATTGGGTGCGTCCAAAATGATTTATTAGCCTATGGTATGATTGGCGCAAACTATGCACCTATCTTGCACCGACACTAACACTGCCTCTAAACGGACTGAAAATGAGATTCCACATGACCCACGTCACCTAGGTGTTCCATCGGGAGTGTCCAAAATGATTTCCAAGCCTATGGTACGTTCGACGCAAACCGTGCACCTATCTTGCATCTAGATTAGCACTATCTCCAAGTCGATCGAATCAAGCTTCCACTTGAGCCTCGTAACCTAGGAGTACCATCGGGTGCGTCCAAAACGATTTCCTAGACTACGGTACGATTGGCACAAACTGTGCACCGATCTTGCACCAATACTAACACTGCCTCCAAAGAGACCGAGACAAGATTCCACAAGACCCACGTCACCGAGGAGTACCTTCAGGTGCGTCTAAAATGATTTCTGAGCCTGTGGTATTTTCAGTGCAAACCATGCACCTATCAAGCGTCAAGATTTGCACTATCTCCAAACACACCGAATCGAGTTTCCACTCAAGCCTTGTCACCATGGAGTATCATTGTGTGCATCCAAAATGACTTCTGAGCCAATGGTACATTTGGTGCAAACCGTACACCTATCTTGCATCTAGATTAGCACTATCTCCAAACAGACTAAATCGAGCTTCCACTTGAGCCTCATCACCTAGGAGTACCATCAGGTGAGCCCAAAAAATGAAATCTGAGCCTATGGTATGTTTGGCGCAAACCTTGCACCTATCTTACGTCATGATTAGGACTATCGCCAAACAGACCAAATCAAGCTTCCACTTGATTCACATCACCTAGAAGTATCATTGGGTGCGTCCAAAATGATTTACTAGAGTATGGTACGTTTGGCGCAAACTATGCACCTATCTTGCACCGACACTAACACTGTCTCTAAACGGACTGAAAATGAGAGTCCACATGACCCACGTCACCTAGGTGTTCCATCGGGAGTGTCCAAAATGATTTCCAAGCCTATGGTACGTTCGACGCAAACATTGCACCTATCTTGCATCTAGATTAGCACTATTTCCAGGTGGATCGAATCAAGCTTCCACTTGAGCCCGTCACCTAGGAGTACCATCAGGTGCGTCCAAAACGCTTTCCAAGACTACGGTACGTTTGGCACCAATCGTGCACCTCTCTTGCAAAAATACTAACACTGCCTCCAAAGAGACCGAGACAAGATTCCACATGACCCACGTCACAAAGGAGTACCCTCGGTTGCGTCCAAAATGATTTCTGAGCCTGTGGTATTTTCAGCGCAAACCAAGCACCTATCATGCGTCAAGATTTGCACTATCTCCAAACACACCGAATCGAGTTTCCACTCAAGCCTTGTCACCATGGAGTATCATTGTGTGCATCCAAAATGATTTCTGAGCCAATGGTACGTTTGGTGCAAACTGTGCACCTATCTTGCATCTAGATTAGCACTATCTCCAAATGGACTGAATCGAGCTTCCACTTGAGCCTCTTCACCTAGGAGTACCATCAAGTGAGCCCAAAAAATGATTTCTAAGCCTATGGTATGTTTGGCGCAAACCTTGCACCTATCTTACGTCATGATTAGGACTATCACCAAACAGACCAAATCAAGCTTCCACTTGATTCACATCACCTAGAAGTATCATTGGGTGCGTCCAAAATGATTTATTAGCCTATGGTACATTTGGCGCAAACTATGCACCTATCTTACACCGACACTAACACTGTCTCTAAATGGACTAAAAATGAGATTCCACATGACCCACGTCACCTAGGTGTTCCATCAGGAGTGTCCAAAATGATTTCCAAGCCTATGGTACGTTCGACGCAAACCGTGCACCTATCTTGCATCTAGATTAGCACTATCTCCAGGTGGATCGAATCAAGCTTCCACTTGAGGCCCGTCACCTAGGAGTACCATCGGGTGCGTCCAAAGCGATTTCCTAGACTACGGTACGTTTGGCACAAACCGTGCACCTATCTTGCACCAATACTAACACTGCCTCCAAAGAGACCGAGACAAGATTCCACATGACCCACGTCACGGAGGAGTACCTTCGGGAGCGTCCAAAATTATTTCTAAGCCTGTGGTATTTTTGGCGCAAACCATGCACCTATCATGCGTCAAGATTTGCACTATCTCCAAACAAACCGAATCGAGTTTCCACTCAAGCCATGTCACCATGGAGTATCATTGTGTGCATCCAAAATGATTTCTGAGCCAATGGTACGTTTGGTGCAAACCGTGCACCTATCTTGCATCTAGATTAGCACTATCTCCAAACGGACTGAATCGAGCTTCCACTTGAGCCTCTTCACCTAGGTGTACCATCAGGTGAGCCCAAAATATGATTTCTGAGCCTATGGTATGTTTGGCGCAAACCTTGCACCTATCTTACGTCATGATTAGCACTATCGCCAAACAGACCAAATCAAGCTTCCACTTGATTCTCATCGCCTAGAAGTATCATTGGGTGCGTCCAAAATGATTTATTAGCCTATGGTATGATTGGCGCAAACTATGCACCTATCTTGCACCGACACTAACACTGCCTCTAAACGGACTGAAAATGAGATTCCACATGACCCACGTCACCTAGGTGTTCCATCGGGAGTGTCCAAAATGATTTCCAAGCCTATGGTACGTTCGACGCAAACCGTGCACCTATCTTGCATCTAGATTAGCACTATCTCCAAGTCGATCGAATCAAGCTTCCACTTGAGCCTCGTAACCTAGGAGTACCATCGGGTGCGTCCAAAACGATTTCCTAGACTACGGTACGATTGGCACAAACTGTGCACCGATCTTGCACCAATACTAACACTGCCTCCAAAGAGACCGAGACAAGATTCCACAAGACCCACGTCACCGAGGAGTACCTTCAGGTGCGTCTAAAATGATTTCTGAGCCTGTGGTATTTTCAGTGCAAACCATGCACCTATCAAGCGTCAAGATTTGCACTATCTCCAAACACACCGAATCGAGTTTCCACTCAAGCCTTGTCACCATGGAGTATCATTGTGTGCATCCAAAATGACTTCTGAGCCAATGGTACATTTGGTGCAAACCGTACACCTATCTTGCATCTAGATTAGCACTATCTCCAAACAGACTAAATCGAGCTTCCACTTGAGCCTCATCACCTAGGAGTACCATCAGGTGAGCCCAAAAAATGAAATCTGAGCCTATGGTATGTTTGGCGCAAACCTTGCACCTATCTTACGTCATGATTAGGACTATCGCCAAACAGACCAAATCAAGCTTCCACTTGATTCACATCACCTAGAAGTATCATTGGGTGCGTCCAAAATGATTTACTAGAGTATGGTACGTTTGGCGCAAACTATGCACCTATCTTGCACCGACACTAACACTGTCTCTAAACGGACTGAAAATGAGAGTCCACATGACCCACGTCACCTAGGTGTTCCATCGGGAGTGTCCAAAATGATTTCCAAGCCTATGGTACGTTCGACGCAAACATTGCACCTATCTTGCATCTAGATTAGCACTATTTCCAGGTGGATCGAATCAAGCTTCCACTTGAGCCCGTCACCTAGGAGTACCATCAGGTGCGTCCAAAACGCTTTCCAAGACTACGGTACGTTTGGCACCAATCGTGCACCTCTCTTGCAAAAATACTAACACTGCCTCCAAAGAGACCGAGACAAGATTCCACATGACCCACGTCACAAAGGAGTACCCTCGGTTGCGTCCAAAATGATTTCTGAGCTTGTGGTATTTTCAGCGCAAACCAAGCACCTATCATGCGTCAAGATTTGCACTATCTCCAAACACACCGAATCGAGTTTCCACTCAAGCCTTGTCACCATGGAGTATCATTGTGTGCATCCAAAATGATTTCTGAGCCAATGGTACGTTTGGTGCAAACTGTGCACCTATCTTGCATCTAGATTAGCACTATCTCCAAATGGACTGAATCGAGCTTCCACTTGAGCCTCTTCACCTAGGAGTACCATCAAGTGAGCCCAAAAAATGATTTCTAAGCCTATGGTATGTTTGGCGCAAACCTTGCACCTATCTTACGTCATGATTAGGACTATCACCAAACAGACCAAATCAAGCTTCCACTTGATTCACATCACCTAGAAGTATCATTGGGTGCGTCCAAAATGATTTATTAGCCTATGGTACGTTTGGCGCAAACTATGCACCTATCTTACACCGACACTAACACTGTCTCTAAATGGACTAAAAATGAGATTCCACATGACCCACGTCACCTAGGTGTTCCATCAGGAGTGTCCAAAATGATTTCCAAGCCTATGGTACGTTCGACGCAAACCGTGCACCTATCTTGCATCTAGATTAGCACTATCTCCAGGTGGATCGAATCAAGCTTCCACTTGAGGCCCGTCACCTAGGAGTACCATCGGGTGCGTCCAAAGCGATTTCCTAGACTACGGTACGTTTGGCACAAACCGTGCACCTATCTTGCACCAATACTAACACTGCCTCCAAAGAGACCGAGACAAGATTCCACATGACCCACGTCACGGAGGAGTACCTTCGGGAGCGTCCAAAATGATTTCTAAGCCTGTGGTATTTTTGGCGCAAACCATGCACCTATCATGCGTCAAGATTTGCACTATCTCCAAACAAACCGAATCGAGTTTCCACTCAAGCCATGTCACCATGGAGTATCATTGTGTGCATCCAAAATGATTTCTGAGCCAATGGTACGTTTGGTGCAAACCGTGCACCTATCTTGCATCTAGATTAGCACTATCTCCAAACGGACTGAATCGAGCTTCCACTTGAGCCTCTTCACCTAGGTGTACCATCAGGTGAGCCCAAAATATGATTTCTGAGCCTATGGTATGTTTGGCGCAAACCTTGCACCTATCTTACGTCATGATTAGCACTATCGCCAAACAGACCAAATCAAGCTTCCACTTGATTCTCATCGCCTAGATGTATCATTGGGTGCGTCCAAAATGATTTATTAGCCTATGGTATGATTGGCGCAAACTATGCACCTATCTTGCACCGACACTAACACTGCCTCTAAACGGACTGAAAATGAGATTCCACATGACCCACGTCACCTAGGTGTTCCATCGGGAGTGTCCAAAATGATTTCCAAGCCTATGGTACGTTCGACGCAAACCGTGCACCTATCTTGCATCTAGATTAGCACTATCTCCAAGTCGATCGAATCAAGCTTCCACTTGAGCCTCGTAACCTAGGAGTACCATCGGGTGCGTCCAAAACGATTTCCTAGACTACGGTACGATTGGCACAAACTGTGCACCGATCTTGCACCAATACTAACACTGCCTCCAAAGAGACCGAGACAAGATTCCACAAGACCCACGTCACCGAGGAGTACCTTCAGGTGCGTCTAAAATGATTTCTGAGCCTTGGTATTTTCAGTGCAAACCATGCACCTATCAAGCGTCAAGATTTGCACTATCTCCAAACACACCGAATCGAGTTTCCACTCAAGCCTTGTCACCATGGAGTATCATTGTGTGCATCCAAAATGACTTCTGAGCCAATGGTACATTTGGTGCAAACCGTACACCTATCTTGCATCTAGATTAGCACTATCTCCAAACAGACTAAATCGAGCTTCCACTTGAGCCTCATCACCTAGGAGTACCATCAGGTGAGCCCAAAAAATGAAATCTGAGCCTATGGTATGTTTGGCGCAAACCTTGCACCTATCTTACGTCATGATTAGGACTATCGCCAAACAGACCAAATCAAGCTTCCACTTGATTCACATCACCTAGAAGTATCATTGGGTGCGTCCAAAATGATTTACTAGAGTATGGTACGTTTGGCGCAAACTATGCACCTATCTTGCACCGACACTAACACTGTCTCTAAACGGACTGAAAATGAGAGTCCACATGACCCACGTCACTTAGGTGTTCCATCGGGAGTGTCCAAAATGATTTCCAAGCCTATGGTACGTTCGACGCAAACATTGCACCTATCTTGCATCTAGATTAGCACTATTTCCAGGTGGATCGAATCAAGCTTCCACTTGAGCCCGTCACCTAGGAGTACCATCAGGTGCGTCCAAAACGCTTTCCAAGACTACGGTACGTTTGGCACCAATCGTGCACCTCTCTTGCAAAAATACTAACACTGCCTCCAAAGAGACCGAGACAAGATTCCACATGACCCACGTCACAAAGGAGTACCCTCGGTTGCGTCCAAAATGATTTCTGAGCCTGTGGTATTTTCAGCGCAAACCAAGCACCTATCATGCGTCAAGATTTGCACTATCTCCAAACACACCGAATCGAGTTTCCACTCAAGCCTTGTCACCATGGAGTATCATTGTGTGCATCCAAAATGATTTCTGAGCCAATGGTACGTTTGGTGCAAACTGTGCACCTATCTTGCATCTAGATTAGCACTATCTCCAAATGGACTGAATCGAGCTTCCACTTGAGCCTCTTCACCTAGGAGTACCATCAAGTGAGCCCAAAAAATGATTTCTAAGCCTATGGTATGTTTGGCGCAAACCTTGCACCTATCTTACGTCATGATTAGGACTATCACCAAACAGACCAAATCAAGCTTCCACTTGATTCACATCACCTAGAAGTATCATTGGGTGCGTCCAAAATGATTTATTAGCCTATGGTACGTTTGGCGCAAACTATGCACCTATCTTACACCGACACTAACACTGTCTCTAAATGGACTAAAAATGAGATTCCACATGACCCACGTCACCTAGGTGTTCCATCAGGAGTGTCCAAAATGATTTCCAAGCCTATGGTACGTTCGACGCAAACCGTGCACCTATCTTGCATCTAGATTAGCACTATCTCCAGGTGGATCGAATCAAGCTTCCACTTGAGGCCCGTCACCTAGGAGTACCATCGGGTGCGTCCAAAGCGATTTCCTAGACTACGGTACGTTTGGCACAAACCGTGCACCTATCTTGCACCAATACTAACACTGCCTCCAAAGAGACCGAGACAAGATTCCACATGACCCACGTCACGGAGGAGTACCTTCGGGAGCGTCCAAAATGATTTCTAAGCCTGTGGTATTTTTGGCGCAAACCATGCACCTATCATGCGTCAAGATTTGCACTATCTCCAAACAAACCGAATCGAGTTTCCACTCAAGCCATGTCACCATGGAGTATCATTGTGTGCATCCAAAATGATTTCTGAGCCAATGGTACGTTTGGTGCAAACCATGCACCTATCTTGCATCTAGATTAGCACTATCTCCAAACGGACTGAATCGAGCTTCCACTTGAGCCTCTTCACCTAGGTGTACCATCAGGTGAGCCCAAAATATGATTTCTGAGCCTATGGTATGTTTGGCGCAAACCTTGCACCTATCTTACGTCATGATTAGCACTATCGCCAAACAGACCAAATCAAGCTTCCACTTGATTCTCATCGCCTAGAAGTATCATTGGGTGCGTCCAAAATGATTTATTAGCCTATGGTATGATTGGCGCAAACTATGCACCTATCTTGCACCGACACTAACACTGCCTCTAAACGGACTGAAAATGAGATTCCACATGACCCACGTCACCTAGGTGTTCCATCGGGAGTGTCCAAAATGATTTCCAAGCCTATGGTACGTTCGACGCAAACCGTGCACCTATCTTGCATCTAGATTAGCACTATCTCCAAGTCGATCGAATCAAGCTTCCACTTGAGCCTCGTAACCTAGGAGTACCATCGGGTGCGTCCAAAACGATTTCCTAGACTACGGTACGATTGGCACAAACTGTGCACCGATCTTGCACCAATACTAACACTGCCTCCAAAGAGACCGAGACAAGATTCCACAAGACCCACGTCACCGAGGAGTACCTTCAGGTGCGTCTAAAATGATTTCTGAGCCTGTGGTATTTTCAGTGCAAACCATGCACCTATCAAGCGTCAAGATTTGCACTATCTCCAAACACACCGAATCGAGTTTCCACTCAAGCCTTGTCACCATGGAGTATCATTGTGTGCATCCAAAATGACTTCTGAGCCAATGGTACATTTGGTGCAAACCGTACACCTATCTTGCATCTAGATTAGCACTATCTCCAAACGGACTGAATCGAGCTTCCACTTGAGCCTCATCACCTAGGAGTACCATCAGGTGAGCCCAAAAAATGAAATCTGAGCCTATGGTATGTTTGGCGCAAACCTTGCACCTATCTTACGTCATGATTAGGACTATCACCAAACAGACCAAATCAAGCTTCCACTTGATTCACATCACCTAGAAGTATCATTGGGTGCGTCCAAAATGATTTATTAGAGTATGGTACGTTTGGCGCAAACTATGCACCTATCTTGCACCGACACTAACACTGTCTCTAAACAGACTAAAAATGAGAGTCCACATGACCCACGTCACCTTGGTGTTCCATCGGGAGTGTCCAAAATGATTTCCAAGCCTATGGTACGTTCGACGCAAACCGTGCACCTATCTTGCATCTAGATTAGCACTATCTCCAGGTGGATCGAATCAAGCTTCCACTTGAGCCCCGTCACCTAGGAGTACCATCAGGTGCGTCCAAAACGCTTTCCAAGACTACGGTACGTTTGGCACAAACCATGCACCTATCTTGCAAAAATACTAACACTGCCTCCAAAGAGACCGAGACAAGATTCCACATGACCCACGTCACCTAGGTGTTCCATCAGGAGTGTCCAAAATGATTTCCAAGCCTATGGTGCGTGAAAGGATCAAGATGCCCAAGAGGGGGGTGAATTGGGCTTTTCTAAAAATTAATTGCAAGAATTAAATCCTACAAGCCGGAATTCACCCCTAGTGCCTACTTGTGTTCCTAGTGAGTCTACCGACAAAAGTTTTGCACCCTAGTTTCCAATCCTAGTCTAGCATGGCAATTCTAGGAAGGTAAATCAAGCAATGAAAGTAAATACGAGAATGTAAATGCTTGAATGTAAAGGGCAGGGAACACGGCGATGTTTTTCCGAGGTATCGGAGAGTCGCCACTCCCCACTAGTCCTCGTTGGAGCACCCGCGCAAGGGTGTCGCTCCCCCTTGATCCGCGCAAGGATCAAGTGCTCTCTACAGGTTGATTCTTCGACACTCCGTCGCGGTGAATCACCCACAACCGCGCACAACATGAGTTGGGTCATCCACAAGCTCCGCCGGATGATCACCAAACTCCCAATCACCACAAAGCCGTCTAGGTGATGGCGATCACCAAGAGTAACAAGCTAGAACTCTCACTTGACCACCACGAGCCCAAATGAGGAGATGGATGCACACTTGCTACTCTCGAATCACTAGTGAGGAAATCTCAAACTTTGATTCTCAAATCTCTATCCTCACTAGAGCTCTTGCACTCCCTGGCACTCTAAAGGGTTTTCTCAGATGTTTGAATGAGCAAGAGACCTCTAAAAGAGGTGGAGGGGATGTATTTATACACCCCTCAAAGAAAACGAACTGTTATGTTCTGACACGGGCTGACCGGACGCGCCGGTCGAACTGACCGGACGCGCCGGTCGCCCGTAACGGTCAAAACGTGATTTTCAACTGAACAACCGGACGCGCCGGTCAGGGGTGACCGGACGCGTCCGATCGTGCAAGGGAGCTTACTGTAAGTGCACCGGACGCGAGGCCGCGTCCGATCGTTGAAGACCGGATGCGTCCGGTCCTCTCTGGACCTTACTGGACTGTGACCGGACGCGCCGATCACAGCCAGGTCGCGTCCGACGGGTGTTCCCCTCAAGTGACACGTGTCAGTCACTGACCACCGCGTCCGGTCCTCATGAGGACCGCGTCCGGTGGTTAGGGCCGAAACCCTAGCCGCGGTAACGTACTGACCGGACGCGTCCAGTCGTGCCGAAGACCGCGTCCGGTCAGTGGGAAACAGCCCGAAACTTTCCGAAACGCGTCGCAACTTCAACCAAGTTGCTTCCAACTGAACTTTGAGCTATTCTTGGGTTGCCTAGCGCCAAGTTTAACAAGTGTGCACCACACCTAAACATAGGACTCGCCTAGGTCAAGCTACCCGTTCATGCCCCCCTTTATAGTACGGCCAAAAGAGAAAAACGAAGATCCTAACGACTATTCCGAATGTGTCTCAACACCTCGACATCCGGAACTAACCGTCCTTAATCTTGACGTCACTCTTTTGAAAACCGAAATGATTTCCATCAAGGGACACGAATACCATGGTGCCCAAAGCAGTTATAGCCTCCATGACCTAACTTACCAACGTTTCTGCAAAACACACGTTAGTCATGGTAATAAAGCGTTGTCATCAATTGCCGAAACCAAACCTTGGGGCCTAGATGCTTTCAATCTCCCCCTTTTTGGTGATTGATGACAACACTAAGGTTCAAAAGATTAGAGTTGAGGTTTTCGAGAATGCTTGGTTCACATAAGCAAAAAGCAATAAGCACAAAGGGGTTAGGAATTGCTTATGTGCCCTAGGCCAAAAGAGTGTACTCATAAGATAAGACAAAAAGCGTTAGTACACATAAAGATTATAGCTCATAAGAAATTGGAGTAAGGCATGGAAGCACAACCTTAGAGCTATAACTAAAACGGTGACATAAAATAAAACTGTGACGAGAATAACACATTAAGACTCAAAGTTTACGACTCGACGACAATGTCACATGAATGCAATGCTGAAAAGTAAACATGATATGCATGAATGTAGCACACAAAAAACGAAAACCCTCTAACAAAACTCCCCCTGAAACTACTCTCTCTCCCCCTTTGGCATCAAGCGCCAAAAACTAATCTAATGATCTGACGAGGGGATAGACGGAGTCGTGTCGGGTGCCGAGGTGCGCGGAGTAATCATGAAGTGTAGCGAATCACCCTCGGAGTCTGAGCTATTTGGCTGACCCTCTGAAGAAGCACGTGGCTGCGAAGCGGTCTGGGTCTGAGCAGGAACAGGCACTGACTGAGTAGCAACAAGTGGATCTGTCTGAGTAACCTGAGCCAGTAGTGAGCCAATAGCAGGGGGATCTGTCGAGGCAACTGAAGAAGGGATGGTCTCTGTAGTCCCGGTCCCTGTCACTGGAGGAACGGCTGCCTCGGGAGCTGACAACCCTGACGAAGTGTGAAACGTAGTAGTGTGCGAGGGTGTCAGATGACCAGTCAACTCGCTGTAGGAAGCACTGAAATCACCAATAGGTGTGCCTGTCAGGAGATGCGGGCGAGGCTGGTCTGACGGTGTAAACCCCGTATGTATAGGAGTGAAGCTCGGGGACTGAAAAGACTGGGGAACCTGCTGCTGTGGAGATGTAAACTGGAAGCTCGGCTCTCCCTGACTCGACGGACCACTGGAATGCAAAGCCTGAGTCATGACAGAAGCAGGCGGAGGAACCCCGACTGTGATAAGGTGGCGCAGGAGATCCATGTACTGCTGCTGACTCTGTCGCTGCATCTCAACCTGTTGCCTCTGGATCTCAAGCTGCTGTCGCTGAAACTCGTCCTGACGAGCCTGAATCTGTGCAAGGGCTGCAGCTGTGTCCTGTGCCTGACGCTGAATCTGCTGCTGCTGCTGCTCCTGAGCCTGGGTCAACCTCTCAAGAATAGCCACCATGGCTGGGTCTGAGCGGGAGGCTGAGCCAGAGCCACCGGCCTCGTGGTCGTGAGACCGAGGAGACCGGTACCTGGGGATGGGCTGGTAGTCCTCATCTGTGCTGTCTGAAGTCACATCCTCAGGTATATCAGCAGTCTGAGCCTCAAGGTCCGCAAGCTCTGCCTCAGCAAGCTCATCAACTCTGGCGTCCTGCTCAGCTGCTGTCTCAGGAACATCTGGGCGCTCACGCTGTCCTGGCGCTGGGGCCTGATCTCTAGTAACCGAGGCCCAAAGCTGACGGATATCATAATCAGGGAAAGCAGTAGTAGTGTTTGCTATCTCCGCCCTGATCTCTGGTGGCATCTGGATAGAAGATCTGATGATAAAGCAAATCCAGTGTGCGTAGGGCAGCTGACGATTACCCTTGAAGCCCTCAGCAATGGTGTCCTCCATCTCACTAAGGATAAGATCCCAGATGTCAAACTGTCTCTGTGAGAGGAGGTGGTGAACAACCCAAAGCTGCATCCTCGTCAGTCCCTCTCTGTAGCCAAGTCTGGGAAGTAGAGTGCGTCTGAGAATGGCATCCAAGACCCTGGCAAGTGGCGTCAGGCTGGCAGGCGTACGACGAGACCCTTCGCCAAAAGGCTCACGAAAGCAGGGTCGAACCAGGTCGGTAGGTGGCACTGCTCCGCCGTGAGGGCGTCTGGGAGGAGGAGTCTGTCCATAACACAGCTGATGGATCCTCGTGTCAGAAGCTGGTAGTCTGAGGATCTCTCGAGCTCTGGAACTGTACAATCTGTGATCGCGGCCTCTGAAAGCAAAGTGAATGAACTCATGGGCAGGATCAATCCAAAGTGAAGCATAGAACTCCCTGACCCATGTGCCGCAGTATGCACCTGTCCGTCCTAGAAGATCCGACAAACCAAGCATATAGGACAGGTGCGGAAGGAGCTGCTCTCCCACAACATCAACCAATGCCTCAAGTCGACATACCCTCTGAGGTCTGAAAGCAATACCACTGTCAACTAAGGCCCTGTAGAAATCCTCCTGAAGTGGGGTATAGAAACCCTCTGAAGCTCTGGGATCTCTGACAGGTGGAAACCAACGGCTGACCTCCACAAACCTCAACCCCTGCACCTGACGTGCTGAAGCACCCCTCAGGTCAAAGTGCTCGACCGGGGGTGAACCTCTAGCTCTGGGAGGAGGACGTGCTCCACGACGCTGGCCCTTAGGCCTAGGTGTCACCTGAGTACGAGCACGTGTGGAGCGGCGACGTGGTGGAGACTGAGCTGGCTGCTCCTCTGTATCCTCTGTAGCCTGTGGAGCCTCGGTAGCCTGTGTAGCCTCTGTAGCCTCTGTCGGCTCTATGGGTGGATCTACTGACATCTGCTCCGAAGGTCCAGTATCCTCGGTACCCTCAGTGGCCTCAGTGCCGAGCTGTCGACCTTCAAGGTGAAAGCGACGCTCGCCTATGTGTATGCCACTGCGTCTGCCACCTCGCTCTGCCTGCTCTGCAGCGTCTGCCATAGCCTGAGCAACCTCTGCCTCTGAAGGCGTCCTCTTCTTCTTCCTGGCCATCATCTTGATGCGCTTACCACGCGCAATCTCATCACGACGGGGAGGACTGTTGTCCCCGTCACCAGGAGCACCACCGGCGTTCTTGCAACGCACCATGCTGATCAACTGACTGAGAACCTCTGTAAGATGATGAACTGACACTCAAGAGGCTTGGCCTCAATTCGTATCCGCAGGCTTGGCCTCGGATTCAGCAAACAGATCTGACCCTGACACACCGACTGACTCGCTGCACCGATGGAATAGAAAGATATACTATAAGTACATATATAACTAAGAGGTGCGAAGCCCTAGAGATAGCAAGCATATTAGATACAAAGTGAAACGTGACGCGAAGCTACCTCGGATCGACGAGACGACGGTGAGAAGAAGCGGTGACCTAGGTCGCGAGAATCCCCGAATTCGACGATCGAGCACTGAAAGGATCGAGCGAGATAATCAATGAATGATATCGGTCAAGGTTAGCCCTAGCAACGACACAAAACGAAATTGAATCGAGGACGATCGATTTCGTTACCTGGAGAGCGGTTTAGGGCAAACCCTAGGTTAGGGTTTGGGCTAAAACCCTAGATTGCTCGGGTGAGGATGGAGAAGGCAAGGAGCTCGGGCACAAGGGGCTAGGCTGCACGGGGGAGGAGCTACGGCTGTTGTGGTGAAGTCACGGTGGTGGAGAGCTCACCGGCGATGAGGAAGAAGCGGACGCGGTGGTTGCGGCGGCGCGGCGATGGAGCGCGACTGCGGCAGCACGGGGGCGCGGCTCGGGCGTGGGGGTGCGCGCGGGCAAGCAGTGAGGGCGAGCGAGCGAGGATGGCGCGGCGCGGCTACGGTGAGGGCTCGCCGGCGGTGAGGACGTCGAGGGCGCGGCGAATTGGCGAGAAGACGAGCGGCGGCGGCGGATTGCGTTCGGATGAAGAAGAAAACGGACGAGAACGAACGGTTTTATGAGGGGCTCAGATCCGCTCGACGCGCGATGACCGGACGCGGTGGTCGTTATGACCGGACGCGGTGGTGCAGCGTCCGGTCACACTCCAGTAAGCTCCTGGAGTGACCGGACGCGTCCGGTGAGGACTGACCGGACGCGGTCAGAGTCCGGTCGCTGGGAGCTCGGGAATTCATCGCGGATGACCGGACGCGGTGGTGGTAGCCGGGACCGGACGCGGTGGTCAACACAGGCGCGTCCGGTGCAGCGTTCGATCACTAGGTCTGGAGTTGGTCTTCTGGATGACCGGACGCACTGGTGGACGCCAGGACCGGACGCGGTGGTGAAGCATCACTGCGTCCGGTGCAGCGTCCGGTCCAGCGTCCGGTCGCTGTTCTTCGCCCTTCTTCGTTCCAAACTCCGACACGACTTCTCTCAATCAAGTTCCAATTCAAAGAGACACAAATAAACACCAATTGGAACCTGATATGAGTGACCTCACTCAAACCCTCAAATTTTTCAAAATATTTTGCCTTAGGCTAGTATTATTTTTAGGAAAATAGGCAATAAACACCCAAGGAGCAACGTATGGCCATGCAATAGAGTTTTTGGACCTTTAGGAGCGTCAAAAAGCTCTCTCTATCCATGGACGAACACAGAGGTTGCTCAAAGCTAAACCGAAAAGAAACGACAAACAAACAACCATGCATATGCAATGCAATACAAGAAAGTAACGCTAGGTTGCTTGTCACGTTTGATCCATGGTTAGGCTTCTTCACCCCTCCAAAGGAGGGTTATCGTAACCGTGTTAGCCAAGCCCTAAATGCATTGCGATAAAATAAACGTGACATATAATACAATGCAATGCCAGGGAAAACACACGCTTATCTTTTAAAGTTACTTGAATCAAGCACATTTAGTTCACTTCTTAGCCTACAAAAGGTAGCCTCATCCAAAGGTTTAGTGAAGATATCCGCTAATTGATTTTCACTTCGTACACCTTCTAGTGATATGTCATTTTTAGCAACGTGATCTCTTAGAAAGTGATGGCGGATATCAATGTGCTTGGTGCGAGAGTGTTGTACCGGATTGTTAGCAATTTTAACGGCACTTTCATTATCACATAAAAGTGGCACCTTTTCAAGAACAATTCCATAGTCTAGGAGGGTTTGTTTCATATATAAGATTTGTGCACAACAAGCCCCCGCGGCAATGTATTCCGCCTCGGCGGTGGACAAAGCCACACTATTTTGCTTTTTAGATGACCAAGATACTAAGGATCTCCCAAGCAAATGGCACCCTCCGGATGTGCTTTTTCTATCAATTTTGCAACCGGCATAATCCGAGTCGGAATAGCCAACTAGTTGGAATCTAGCTCCTTTGGGATACCAAAGACCAATGCTTGGGGTGTGCTTAAGATATCTTAGGATTCTTTTTACGACACTTAAGTGAGGTTCTTTAGGGCACGCTTGAAAGCGAGCACACATGCACACACTAAACATGATATCGGGCCTAGATGCGGTAAGGTACAACAAGCTACCAATCATAGAACGGTAGAGAGTTTGATCAACCGGTTTACCTCCCTCATCTAGGTCGAGATGTCCATTTGATGGCATTGGGGTCTTGATTGGTTTGCATTCTTCCATCTTGAATCTTTTAAGAAGATCCTTGGTATACTTTTCTTGAGAGATGAAAATCCCTTCTCTCATTTGCTTGACTTGAAAACCAAGGAAGAATGTGAGCTCACCAATCATTGACATCTCGAACTCCTTCGACATCAATTCACCAAATTCCTTGCAATAATCTTCATTTGTTGACCCAAAGATGATATCATCAACATACACTTGACAAATGAAGATCTCCCCATTAAGCTTCTTGGTGAATAGTGTGGTGTCGACCTTCCCAATGGTGAAGCCCTTCTTAATGAGGAAGTCTCGGAGGCGCTCATACCACGCTCTAGGGGCTTGCTTGAGCCCATATAGCGCCTTGGACAACCTATAAACATGATTAGGATATCTAGGGTCTTCAAACCCGGGAGGTTGATTGACATAGACTAGTTCATTTATAAAGCCATTTAAGAATGCACTTTTCACATCCATTTGATATAGTTTCATATCATGATGTGATGCATAAGGAAGGAGGATACGAATGGCTTCAAGTCTTGCAACGGGTGCAAAGGTCTCTCCAAAATCAAGGCCTTCAACTTGAGAGAACCCCTTTGCAACTAGTCTTGCCTTGTTCCTCACTACTATGCCTTGGTCATCTTGCTTGTTTCGGAACACCCACTTGGTTCCAATGACTCTTGCACCTTTAGGATGCTCTTCAAGTGTCCATACTTGATTGCGGGTGAAGTTGTTCAATTCTTCATGCATAGCATTCACCCAATCCGGATCTTGAAGAGCTTCTTCTACATTTTTAGGTTCAACACAAGAGACAAAAGAGTGATGTTCAACAAAAGAAGCAAGCTTTTGAGATCGAGTCATCACTCCCTTAGTAGGACTCCCTATGATGAGTTCTTGTGGATGTGCTTGAAGTAGAGGTGAATTTCTTCTATCAACCATTTGAGGAGGTGGAGGGGGAGCATCAACATCTTGAGCTTGTGCCTCGGCTTGTTCATGAGAGACATAGGTGTCTTCATTTTCAACTCTCTCATTCTTGTCATCATCTTGAGGCACACGTGATGAAGATGGTGGATCAATGATTTGCACGTCGTCTTCATCATCTTTTGGCTTGATGTCTCCCACGGGCATGTTCTTCATGGCCTCCCTCAAGGGTTCATCACCTACATCATCACAATTCTCAATTGCTCCTTGGGAGCCGTTAGATTCATCAAATTCCACATCATATGTTTCTTCAACCAAACCGGTGGTATGGTTAAATACTCTATATGCTTTGGACTTTGATGAGTAACCAACAAGAAAACCAATATCACAACGTCTTTGAAACTTCCCTAGGTGTTGACGCTTCTTGTAGATGTAGCATTTGCAACCAAACACCCGGAAGAATGAGACGTCCGGCTTTTTCCCATTAAGCAACTCATAGGGGGTCTTGCCAAGAAACTTTTGGAGGAAGAGGCGATTTGAAGCATAACATGCGGTGTTGATTGCCTCGGCCCAAAACTTTTCCGGAGTGTTGTACTCATCTAGCATTGTTCTTGCAAGGGTGATCAAAGTCCGGTTCTTTCTCTCAACTACACCATTTTGTTGAGGAGTGTAGGTTGAAGAGACCTCATGCTTGATTCCAATTTCATCACAATAAGCTTCAATGTTGGTGTTGTCAAACTCTTTGCCATTGTCACTTCTAATTTTCTTTATCTTGACTTCAAATTCATTTTGAGCTCTCTTTGCAAACTTCTTGAAGCAACTTGCCACTTCGGATTTGTCATGAAGGAAGAAAGTCCATGTATACCTTGAGTAGTCATCCACTATCACAAGACAATAGAGATTACCACCCAAGCTCTTGTATGTTGTAGGCCCAAACAAATCCATATGTAGAAGTTCTAGCACTCTTGAGGTTGACATGAAAGCCTTGGTTGGATGAGTGTTTGCAACTTGTTTGCCCGCTTGACATGCACTACAAGGTTTGTCCTTTTCAAACTTCACATCCTTCAATCCTCTCACTAGTTCTTTCTTCAATAGCTTGTTGAGAGTGCTCATTCCAACATGTGCAAGCCTCCTATGCCAAAGCCAACCAAGTGAGGTCTTGGTGAACAAACATGTCATCAACTTTGCATCTTCGGAGGTGAAGTCAACAAGATAAAGATTGTTGTATCTAAAGCCTTTGAATATCACTTGCTTGTCATCTATCTTTGAAACTTCCACTTCATTTGGTGTGAACAAGCATTGGAAGCCAAGGTCACAAAGTTGCCCGACGGATAATAAGTTGAAACTCAATGAAGCAACATAGAGCACATTTGAGAGTGAGTGATCATTTGATATTGCAATCTTGCCTATACCCTTGACTTTGCTCTTTGAATTATCCCCAAATGTGATCTTCTCTTGACATATCCCATTCTCTTCAATGGAGGTGAACATACGAGGATCACCGGTCATATGTTGAGTGTAACCACTATCAATAACCCAATGAGATCCACCGGTCTTGTAGTTCACCTACACACAAGAGATCAAGCTTTTTGTTTAGGGACCCAAACTTGAGAGGGGCCCTTGACTTTCTCAACTAGTGACTTGGCAACCCATATTTTCTTTGGCCTATTCTTGTTTGGGGGACCCAAGAACATGACTTTCATCTTTCCATTTGAATCTTTTCTTAGCATGTAATGAGCATTGAAGGCAAAGGGTCTAGCATGCTTGGGCATGGGTTGTGGTGGTGGAGTTTTGCATTCATGAGCAAAGTGACCTTCTTGACCACACTCAACACATCTCTTTGGCTTGGGCTTTGACTTGCTTTGTTGTTGAGCTTTAGCCTTCTTCTCTTGATTTGCCAAGTACCCAATACCACTTCTATCCATCTTCATTACGGTGTTCATGAGGAGCTCACTTTGCAAATATTGGCCTCTTGTGAACTTGCTTAGACCGGTCTTGAGATGCTCTTTTTCTTGCTTGAGCTTCTTGTTCTCTTCAATGAGTGACTCATTTGTTGTTTGCTTCTCAAGAGCCATCAAACCTTTAAGCTTCTTGTTCTCATTTGCAAGCTTCTCATTCTCACACTTGATCTTGGCATAATCATCATAGTTGTTTGACTCAACCACACTCTTGCCTTTGCTACTAGAACCTTGCTCAATGCTTTCAATGATCAAATCATCACATGATGTAGCTATATCACACTTAACAACATTGTTAGTAGCATCATGTGTCTCAAGAGCAAGTTCATTAGCAACCACAAGACTATCGTAGTCAATTTTTAATGTGGTGTATTTGTCTTTCAAGGAGTTATGTCTAGTGATGAGCTCATCATGCTTCTTCTCAAGTTTATCATGTTGATCTTTAAGCTCTTTGTTTGAGGTTTTGAGCTCCTTGAGAGTGGAAGACATAACTTCATTTTGATCTCTAAGCTCACCACTAGTCTTTTGAGCATTTTCAAGTTTTGATGAGAGTGTTTCATTTTCATTTTGAAACTCATCATTTTCATTTCCTGTCCTTCTTATGATTTTAGTGTATTTATTTAGCAATTTTACAAGTTCATCATAAGAAGGTGCGTCATATTCATCATCACTATCACTATCATCATCATCATCACTATCATGGTTTTGTACCTTTCGTTCACCCTTGGCCATAAGGCATAGGTGAGTAGTGGACGATGATGGTGAAGGAGGCGGTGAAGATGGTGGTGAAGATGTCGGTGAAGATGATGGCCCCATCACAAAAGCGGCAACCTTCTCTTTCTCATCATTGCTCTCATCTTCAGAGGAATCACAAGATGATTCAATGTCGGTGAGCCAATCACCAACAATGTATGCCTTTCCTCCCTTCTTCTTCTTGTAGAACTCCTTCTTCTTGCCATCCTTCTTCTTGTATGGCTTGTTCTTCTTCTTCTCATCTTCTTCATCACTTGAATCATTTTTCTTGCCCTTGTTCTTGTACTTGAACTTGTCTTTTGGTAGTCTAGGGCATTGATGAGCTAGGTGGCCAAGTTCACCACAATTGTAGCAATCCATCTCCGAGATGGGCTTTCTCTTGCTACTTGTGAAAAATTTCTTTTTCTTGCCATCGAACTTGATGCCACTCTTGTTGAGCTTCTTTAGCATCTTGGTGGTCTTTCTCACCATGAGTGCAAGTGATTCATCATCGACATCACTTTCACTTGAGCTTTCTTGCACGATCATGGCTTGGCCCTTCTTCTTCTTCTTATCATGGCTAGCTTTGAAGGCCAAGTCTTTCTTCTTGGAAGATGATGAGCCCTCTTCCGGAGTGATGTGCATGTACATCTCATGAGCATTGATCTTCCCCAATACTTGTGTCGGTGTTGCGGTGGAGAGATCACTTTGATGAAGCACGGTGACAATGTGACCATACTTCTCAACGGGAAGAACACTCAAGATCCTCCTTGCAACATCCGATTGGCTCATTTGAGTGAGCCCAAGAGTATTGAGGTCCTCTACAAGAACATTCAAGCGAGTGTACATGTCATTAGCACTTTCTTTGGGAAGCATCTCAAAAGAATTAATTTTCTTTAAAGCAATATGATAGCGTTCCTCATGCTCACTCTTAGTTCCCTCATGGAGAGCACAAAGATTTTCCCACAAATCATGAGCGTTCTTTGCATTACGCACACGATTGAAGATATCTTTGCCTAAGCCCCGGTAGAGTGCATTTTTGGCCTTTGCATTCCACCGGTCGTACTTCTCCTCGTCACCAATGGGGTTTGCGGGATCCTTGATAGCGGGAAGCCCTTGGGTTGCGGCTCTAAGGCACCCGACATCTATGGCTTCGAGATACGCCTCCATGCGGATTTTCCAATATGGAAAATCATCCCCCTCAAAGGTGGGAGGTGGTCCTTCCCCGTTAGACATCTTGCTCTAGGCGGTAAAGCCTAAATTAGGAGCAACACGGCTCCGATACCAATTGAAAGGATCAAGATGCCCAAGAGGGGGGGTGAATTGGGCTTTTCTAAAAATTAATTGCAAGAATTAAATCCTACAAGCCAGAATTCACCCATAGTGCCTACTTGTGTTCCTAGTGAGTCTACCGACAAAAGTTTTGCACCCTAGTTTCCAATCCTAGTCTAGCATGGCAATTCTAGGAAGGTAAATCAAGCAATGAAAGTAAATACGAGAATGTAAATGCTTGAATGTAAAGGGCAAGGAACACGGTGATGTTTTTCCGAGGTATCGGAGAGTCGCCACTCCCCACTAGTCCTCGTTGGAGCACCCACGCAAGGGTGTTGCTCCCCCTTGATCCGCGCAAGGATCAAGTGCTCTCTACGGGTTGATTCTTCGACACTCCGTCGTGGTGAATCACCCACAACCGCTCACAACATGAGTTGGGTCATCCACAAGCTCCGCCGGATGATCACCAAACTCCCAATCACCACCAAGCCGTCTAGGTGATGGCGATCACCAAGAGTAACAAGCTAGAACTCTCACTTGACCACCACGAGCCCAAATGAGGAGATGGATGCACACTTGCTACTCTCGAATCACTAGTGAGGAAATCTCAAACTTTGATTCTCAAATCTCTATCCTCACTAGAGCTCTTGCACTCCCTTGCACTCTAAAGGGTTTTCTCAGATGTTTGAATGAGCAAGAGACCTCTAAAAGAGGTGGAGGGGATGTATTTATACACCCCTCAAAGAAAACGAACCGTTATGTTCTGACACGGGCTGACCGGACGCGCCGGTCGCCCGTAACGGTCAAAACGCGATTTTCAACTGAACAACCGGACGCGCCGGTCAGGGGTGACCGGACGCGTCCGATCGTGCAAGGGAGCTTACTGTAAGTGCACCGGACGCGAGGCCGCATCCGATCGTTGAAGACCGGACGCGTCCGGTCCTCTCTGGACCTTACTGGACTGTGACCGGACGTGCCGATCACAGCCAGGTCACGTCCGACGGGTGTTCCCCTCAAGTGACACGTGTCAGTCACTGACCACCGCGTCCGGTCCTCGCGAGGACCACGTCCGGTGGTCAGGGCCAAAACCCTAGCCGCGGTAACGTACTGACCGGACGCGTCCGGTCGTGCCGAAGACCGCGTCCGGTCAGTGGGAAACAGCCCGAAACTTTCCGAAACGCGTCGCAACTTCAACCAAGTTGCTTCCAACTGAACTTTGAGCTATTCTAGGGTTGCCTAGCGCCAAGTTTAACAAGTGTGCACCACACCTAAACATAGGACTCGCCTAGGTCAAGCTACCCGTTCATGCCCCCCTTTATAGTACGGCCAAAAGAGAAAAACGAAGATCCTAACGACTATTCCGAATGTGTCTCAACACCTCGACATCCGGAACTAACCGTCCTTAATCTTGACGTCACTCTTTTGAAAACCGAAACGATTTCCATCAAGGGACACGAATACCATGGTGCCCAAAGCAGTTATAGCCTCCATGACCTAACTTACCAACGTTTCTGCAAAACACACGTTAGTCATGGTAATAAAGCGTTGTCATCAATTGCCGAAACCAAACCTTGGGGCCTAGATGCTTTCAGTACGTTCGACGCAAACCATACACCTATCTTGCATCTAGATTAGCACTATCTCCAGGTGGATCGAATCAAGCTTCCACTTGAGGCCCGTCGCCTAGGAGTACCATCAGGTGCGTCCAAAACGATTTCCTAGACTACGGTATGTTTGGCACAAACCGTGCACCTATCTTGCACCAATACTAACACTGCCTCCAAAGATACCGAGACAAGATTCCACATGACCCACGTCACGGAGGAGTACCTTCGGGTGCGTCCAAAATGATTTCTAAGCCTATGGTATTTTCGGCGCAAACCATGCACCTATCATGCGTAAAGATTTGCACTATCTCCAAACACACCGAATCGAGTTTCCACTCAAGCCATGTCACCATGGAGTATCATTGTGTGCATCCAAAATGATTTCTGAGCCAATGGTACGTTTGGTGCAAACCGTGCACCTATCTTGCATCTAGATTAGCACTATCTCCAAACGGACTGAATCGAGCTTCCACTTGAGCCTCTTCACCTAGGAGTACCATCAGGTGAGCCCAAAAAATGATTTCTGAGCCTATGGTATGTTTGGCGCAAACCTTGCACCTATCTTACGTCATGATTAGCACTATCGCCAAACGGACCAAATCAAGCTTCCACTTGATTCTCATCACCTAGAAGTATCATTGGGTGCGTCCAAAATGATTTATTAGCCTATGGTATGATTGGCGCAAACTATGCACCTATCTTGCACCGACACTAACACTGTCTCTAAACGGACTGAAAATGAGATTCCACATGACCCACGTCACCTAGGTGTTCCATCAGGAGTGTCCAAAATGATTTCCAAGCCTATGGTACGTTCGACGCAAACCATGCACCTATCTTGCATCTAGATCAGCACTATCTCCAAGTCGATCGAATCAAGCTTCCACTTGAGCCTCGTCACCTAGGAGTACCATCGAGTGCGTCCAAAATGATTTCCATGACTACGATACGTTTGGCACAAACCGTGCACCTATCTTGCACCAATACTAACACTGCCTCCAAAGATATCGAGACAAGATTCCACAAGACCCACATCACCGAGGAGTACCTTCAGGTGCGTCTAAAATGATTTCTGAGCCTGTGGTATTTTCGGCGCAAACCATGCACCTATCAAGCGTCAAGATTTGCACTATCTCCAAACACACTGAATCGAGTTTCCACTCAAGCCTTGTCACCATGGAGTATCATTGTGTGCATCCAAAATGATTTTTGAGCCAATGGTACATTTGGTGCAAACCGTACACCTATCTTGCATCTAGATTAGCACTATCTCCAAACAGACTGAATCGAGCTTCCACTTGAGCCTCTTCACCTAGGAGTACCATCAGGTGAGCCCAAAAAATGAATTCTGAGCCTATGGTATGTTTGGCGCAAACCTTGCACCTATCTTGCATCATGATTAGCACTATCGCCAAACAAACCAAATCAAGCTTCCACTTGATTCTCATCACCTAGATGTATTATTGGGTGCGTCCAAAATGATTTATTAGCCTATGGTACGATTGGCGCAAACTATGCACCTATCTTGCACCGACACCAACACTGTCTCTAAACAGACTGAAAATGAGATTCCACATGACCCACATCACCTAGGTGTTCCATCGGGAGTGTCCAAAATGATTTCCAAGCCTATGGTACGTTCGACGCAAACCGTGCACCTATCTTGCATCTAGATTAGCACTATCTGCAGGTGGATCGAATCAAGCTTCCACTTGAGCCTCGTCACCTAGGAGTACCATCGGGTGCGTCCAAAACGATTTCCTAGACTACGGTACGTTTGGCACAAACTGTGCACCTATCTTGCACCAATACTAACACCACCTCCAAAGAGACCGAGACAAGATTCCACAAGACCACGTCACCGAGGAGTACCTTCAGGTGCGTCTAAAATGATTTCTGAGCCTGTGGTATTTTCAGCGCAAACCATGCACCTATCAAGCGTCAAGATTTGCACTATCTCCAAACACACCGAATCGAGTTTCCACTCAAGCCTTGTCACCATGGAGTATCATTGTGTGCATCCAAAACGATTTTTGAGCCAATGGTACATTTGTGCAAACCGTACACCTATCTTGCATCTAGATTAGTACTATCTCCAAACAGACTGAATCGAGCTTCCACTTGAGCCTCATCACCTAGGAGTACGATCAAGTGAGCCCAAAAAATGAATTCTGAGCCTATGGTATGTTTGGCGCAAACCTTACACCTATCTTACGTCATGATTAGGACTATCGCCAAACAGACCAAATCAAGCTTCCACTTGATTCACATCACCTAGAAGTATCATTGGGTGCGTCCAAAATGATTTATTAGAGTATGGTACGTTTGGCGCAAACTATGCACCTATCTTGCACCGACACTAACACTGTCTCTAAACGGACTGAAAATGAGAGTCCACATGACCCACGTCACCTAGGTGTTCCATCGGGAGTGTCCAGAATGATTTCCAAGCCTATGGTACGTTCGACACAAACTGTGCACCTATCTTGCATCTAGATTAGCACTATCTCCAGGTGGATCGAATCAAGCTTCCACTTGAGCCCCGTCACCTAGGAGTACCATCGGGTGCGTCCAAAACGCTTTCCAAGACTACGGTACGTTTGGCACAAACCGTGCACCTGTCTTGCACCAATACTAACACTGCCTCCAAAGCGACCGAGACAAGATTCCACATGACCCACGTCACAGAGGTGTACCTTCGGGTGCGTCCAAAATGATTTCTAAGCCTGTGGTATTTTCGGCGCAAACCATGCACCTATCATGCGTCAAGATTTGCACAATCTCCATACACACCGAATCGAGTTTCCACTCAAGCCATGTCACCATGGAGTATCATTGTGTGCATCCAAAATGATTTCTGAGCCAATGGTACGTTTGGTGCAAACCATGCACCTATCTTGCATCTAGATTAGCACTATCTCCAAACAGACTGAATCGAGCTTCCACTTGTGCCTCTTCACCTAGGAGTACCATCAGGTGAGCCCAAAAAATGATTTCTGAGCCTATGGTATGTTTGGCGCAAACCTTGCACCTATCTTGCGTCATGATTAGCACGATCACCAAACAGACCAAATCAAGCTTCCACTTGATTCTCATCACCTAGAAGTATCATTGGGTGCGTCCAAAATGATTTATTAGCCTATGGTACGATTGGCGCAAACTATGCACCTATCTTGCACCGACACTAACACTGTCTCTAAACGGACTGAAAATGAGATTCCACATGACCCACGTCACCTAGGTGTTCCATCGGGAGTGTCCACAATGATTTCGAAGCCTATGATACGTTCGGCGCAAACCGTGCACCTATCTTGCATCTAGATTAGCACTATCTGCAGGTGGATCGAATCAAGCTTCCACTTGAGCCTCGTCACCTAGGAGTACCATCGGGTGCGTCCAAAACGATTTCCTAGACTACGGTACGTTTGGCACAAACTGTGCACCTATCTTGCACCAATACTAACACTGCCTCTAAAGAGACCAAGACAAGATTCCACAAGACCCACGTCACCGAGGAGTACCTTCGGGTGCGTCTAAAAAGATTTCTGAGCCTGTGGTATTTTCGGCGCAAACAATGCACCTATCATGCGTCAAGATTTGCACTATCTCCAAACACACCGAATTGAGTTTCCACTCAAGCCTTGTCACCATGGAGTATCATTGTGTGCATCCAAAATGATTTCTGAGCCAATGGTACATTTGGTGCAAACCGTGCACCCAGGGTCGTCTCTAGGAATTTGGGGCCCATGAGCGAAATATAAGTTTGGGTTTAAATACATAAGATATACTTTCACTTAATTACATAAATTTAATAAATGTTATTTTGTGCGATGTTTAGAAATATATCACATATTAAATTTAAGAGAGTAAAGATAGTACTAGCATTATTCTTCTGAAAAGCACCATCTCTTTGTTATTTTTTCAAAATAAAATCTCCAAGTTATATTGTGAATTGTATCAATTTATATTATTTTACTAAAAATTCTGCTAGTGGAGTGTGTACATATACTTTGCTGACAACAGCTATGAACTAAGAGGCTGTTAGTCAATTGTACTGAACATATCAAAGGTTCAAATGATTAATTTAAACATTAATTAAATATTCAAAAAGCAAAACCTGACACTACAGATAGCTACGGTGTAGCATGAGTTGGATACGTACATGATGGCCTGATGCCTGATGGCCGGTATAGTAAAAAGCTGTGGCTTGGGGCCCCACGTATTTGGAGGCCCTGTTCCATCGCTCACCTCGCACAACCTTGTCGACGGCCCTGCGTGCACCTATCTTGCATCTAGATTAGCACTATCTCCAAACGGACTGAATCGAGCTTCCACCTGAGCCTCTTCACCTAGAAGTACCATTAGGTGAGCCCAAAAAATGATTTCTGAGCCTATGGTATGTTTGGAGTAAACCTTGCACCTATCTTACGTCATGATTAGGACTATCGCCAAACAGACCAAATCAAGCTTCCACTTGATTCACATCACCTAGAAGTATCATTGGGTGCGTCCAAAATGATTTATTAGCCTATGGTACGTTTGGCGCAAACTATGCACCTATCTTACACCGACACTAACACTGTCTCTAAACGGACTGAAAATAAGATTCCACATGACCCACGTCACCTAGGTTTTCCATTGGGAGTGTCCAAAATCATTTTCCAAGCCTATCTTGCATTTGGTGCACCTATCTAGCATCTAGATTAGCACTATCTCCAGGTGGATCGAATCAAGCTTCCACTTGAGCCCCGTCACTTAGGAGTACCATCGGGTGCGTCCAAAACGCTTTCCAAGACTACGGTACGTTTGGCACAAACCGTGCACCTATCTTGCAAAAATACTAACACTGCCTCTAAAGAGACCGAAACAAGATTCCACATGACCCACGTCACAAAGGAGTACCATCGGGTGCGTCCAAAATGATTTCTGAGCCTGTGGTATTTTCGGCGCAAACCATGCACCTATCAAGCGTCAAGATTTGCACTATCTCCAAACACACCGAATCGAGTTTCCACTCAAGCCTTGTCACCATGGAGTATCATTGTGTGCATCCAAAACGATTTCTGAGCCAATGGTACATTTGGTGCCGACCGTACACCTATCTTGCATCTAGATTAGCACTATCTCTAAATAGACTGAATCGAGCTTCCACTTGAGCCTCATCACCTAGGAGTACCATCAAGTGAGCACAAAAAATGAATTCTGAGCCTATGGTATGTTTGGCGCAAACCTTGCACCTATCTTACGTCATGATTAGGACTATCGCCAAACAGACCAAATCAAGCTTCCACTTGATTCACATCACCTAGAAGTATCATTGGGTGCGTCCAAAATGATTTATTAGGCTATGGTACGATTGGCGCAAACTATGCATCTATCTTGCATTGACACTAAAACTGTCTCTAAACAGACTGAAAATGAGATTCCACATGACCCACGTCACCTAGGTGTTCCATCGGGAGTGTCCAAAATGATTTCCAAGCCTATGGTACGTTCGACGCAAACCGTGCACCTATCTAGCATCTAGATTAGCACTATCTCCAGGTGGATCGAATCAAGCTTCCACTTGAGCCCCGTCACCTAGGAGTACCATCGGGTGCGTCCAAAACGCTTTCCAAGACTACGGTACGTTTGGTACAAACCATGCACCTATCTTGCAAAAATACTAACACTGCCTCCAAAGAGACCGAGACAAGATTCCACATGACCCACGTCACAAAGGAGTACCATCGGGTGCGTCCAAAATGATTTCTGAGCCTGTGGTATTTTCGGCGAAAACCATGCACCTATCAAGCGTCAAGATTTGCACTATCTCCAAACACACCGAATCAAGTTTCCACTCAAGCCATGTCACCATGGAGTATCATTGTGTGCATCCAAAATGATTTCTGAGCCAATGGTACGTTTGGTGCAAACCATGCACCTATCTTGCATCTAGATTAGCACTATCTCCAAACAGACTGAATCGAGCTTCCACTTGAGCCTCTTCACCTAGGAGTACCATCAGGTGAGCCCAAAAAATGAATTCTGAGCCTATGGTATGTTTGGCGCAAACCTTGCACCTATCTTGCATCATGATTAGCACTATCGCCAAACAAACCAAATCAAGCTTCCACTTGATTCTCATCACCTAGATGTATTATTGGGTGCGTCCAAAATGATTTATTAGCCTATGGTACGATTGGCGCAAACTATGCACCTATCTTGCACCGACACCAACACTGTCTCTAAACAGACTGAAAATGAGATTCCACATGACCCACGTCACCTAGGTGTTCCATCGGGAGTGTCCAAAATGATTTCCAAGCCTATGGTACGTTCGACGCAAACCGTGCACCTATCTTGCATCTAGATTAGCACTATCTGCAGGTGGATCGAATCAAGCTTCCACTTGAGCCTCGTCACCTAGGAGTACCATCGGGTGCGTCCAAAACGATTTCCTAGACTACGGTACGTTTGGCACAAACTGTGCACCTATCTTGCACCAATACTAATACCACCTCCAAAGAGACCGAGACAAGATTCCACAAGACCCACTTCACCGAGGAGTACCTTCAGGTGCGTCTAAAATGATTTCTGAGCCTGTGGTATTTTCAGCGCAAACCATGCACCTATCAAGCGTCAAGATTTGCACTATCTCCAAACACACCGAATCAAGTTTCCACTCAAGCCTTGTCACCATGGAGTATCATTGTGTGCATCCAAAATGATTTCTGAGCCAGTGGTACATTTTGTGCAAACCGTACACCTATCTTGCATCTAGATTAGCACTATCTCCAAACAGACTGAATCGAGCTTCCACTTGAGCCTCATCACCTAGGAGTACGATCAGGTGAGCCCAAAAAATGAATTCTGAGCATATGGTATGTTTGGCGCAAACCTTACACCTATCTTACGTCATGATTAGGACTATCGCCAAACAGACCAAATCAAGCTTCCACTTGATTCACATCACCTAGAAGTATCATTGGGTGCGTCCAAAATGATTTATTAGAGTATGGTACGTTTGGCGCAAACTATGCACCTATCTTGCACCGACACTAACACTGTCTCTAAACGGACTGAAAATGAGAGTCCACATGACCCACGTCACCTAGGTGTTCCATCGGGAGTGTCCAGAATGATTTCCAAGCCTATGGTACGTTCGACACAAACTGTGCACCTATCTTGCATCTAGATTAGCACTATCTCCAGGTGGATCGAATCAAGCTTCCACTTGAGCCCCGTCACCTAGGAGTATCATCGGGTGCGTCCAAAACGCTTTCTAAGACTACGGTACGTTTGGCACAAACCGTGCACCTATCTTGCACCAATACTAACACTGCCTCCAAAGAGACCGAGACAAGATTCCACATGACCCACGTCACAGAGGAGTACCTTCGGGTGCGTCCAAAATGATTTCTAAGCCTGTGGTATTTTCTGCGCAAACCATGCACCTATCATGCGTCAAGATTTGCACAATCTCCATACACACCGAATCGAGTTTCCACTCAAGCCATGTCACCATGGAGTATCATTGTGTGCATCCAAAATGATTTCTGAGCCAATGGTACGTTTGGTGCAAACCATGCACCTATCTTGCATCTAGATTAGCACTATCTCCAAACAGACTGAATCGAGCTTCCACTTGTGCCTCTTCACCTAGGAGTACCATCAGGTGAGCCCAAAAAATTATTTCTGAGCCTATGGTATGTTTGGCGCAAACCTTGCACCTATCTTGCGTCATGATTGGCACGATCACCAAACAGACCAAATCAAGCTTCCACTTGATTCTCATCATCTAGAAGTATCATTGGGTGCGTCCAAAATGATTTATTAGCCTATGGTACGATTGGCGCAAACTATGCACCTATCTTGCACCGACACTAACACTGTCTCTAAACGGACTGAAAATGAGATTCCACATGACCCACGTCACCTAGGTGTTCCATCGGGAGTGTCCAAAATGATTTCGAACCCTATGATACGTTCGGCGCAAACCGTGCACCTATCTTGCATCTAGATTAGCACTATCTACAGGTGGATCGAATCAAGCTTCCACTTGAGCCTCGTCACCTAGGAGTACCATCGGGTGCGTCCAAAACGATTTCCTAGACTACGGTATGTTTGGCACAAACTATGCACCTATCTTGCACCAATACTAACACTGCCTCTAAAGAGACCAAGACAAGATTCCACAAGACCCACGTCACCGAGGAGTATCTTTGGGTGCGTCTAAAAAGATTTCTGAGCCTGTGGTATTTTCGGCGCAAACCATGCACCTATCATGCATCAAGATTTGCATTATCTCCAAACACACCGAATCGAGTTTCCACTCAAGCCTTGTCACCATGGAGTATCATTATGTGCATCCAAAACGATTTCTGAGCCAATGGTACATTTGGTGCAAACCGTACACCTATCTTGCATCAAGATTAGCACTATCTCCAAACGGACTGAATCGAGCTTCCACTTGAGCCTCTTCACCTAGGAGTACCATCAGGTGAGCCCAAAAAATGAATTCTGAGCCTATGGTATGTTTGGCGCAAACCTTGCACCTATCTTACGTCATGATTAGGACTATCGCCAAACAGACCAAATCAAGCTTCCACTTGATTCACATCACCTAGAAGTATCATTGGGTGCGTCCAAAATGATTTATTAGAGTATGGTACGTTTGGCGCAAACTATGCACCTATCTTGCACTGACACTAACACTGTCTCTAAATGGACTAAAAATGAGAGTCCACATGACCCACGTCACCTAGGTGTTCCATCGGGAGTGTCCAAAATGATTTCCAAGCCTATGGTACGTTCGACGCAAACCGTGCACCTATCTTGCATCTAGATTAGCACTATCTCCAGGTGGATTGAATCAAGCTTCCACTTGAGCCCCGTCACCTAGGAGTACCATCGGGAGCGTCCAAAATGCTTTCCAAGACTACGGTACGTTTGGCACAAACCGTGCACCTATCTTGCACCAATACTAACACTGCCTCCAAAGAGACCGAGATAAGATTCCACATGACCCACATCACAAAGGAGTACCATCGGGTGCGTCCAAAATGATTTCTGAGCCTATGGTATTTTTAGCGCAAACCAAGCACCTATCATGCGTCAAGATTTGCACTATCTCCAAACACACCGAATTGAGTTTCCACTCAAGCCTTGTCACCATGGAGTATCATTGTGTGCATCCAAAATGATTTCTGAGCTAATGGTACATTTGGTGCAAACCGTGCACCCAGGGTCGTCTCTAGGAATTTGGGGCCCATGAGCGAAATATAAGTTTGGGTTTAAATACATAAGATATACTTTCACTTAATTACATAAATTTAATAAATGTTATTTTGTGCGATGTTTAGAAATATATCACATATTAAATTTAAGAGAGTAAAGATAGTACTAGCATTATTCTACTGAAAAGCTCCATCTCTCTGTTATTTTTTCAAAATAAAATCTCCAAGTTATATTATGAATTGTATCAATTTATATTATTTTACTAAAAATTCTGCTAGTGGAGTGTGTACATATACTTTGCCGACAACAGCTATGAACTAAGAGGCTGTTAGTCAATTGTACTGAACATATCAAAGGTTCAAATGATTAATTTAAACATTAATTAAATATTCAAAAAGCAAAACCTGACACTGCAGATAGCTACGGTGTAGCATGAGTTGGATACGTACATGATGGCCTGATGCCTGATGGCCGGTATAGTAAAAAGCTGTGGCTTGGGGCCCCACGTATTTGGAGGCCCTGTTCCATCGCTCACCTCGCACACCCTTGTCGACGGCCCTGCGTGCACCTATCTGGCATCTAGATTAGCACTATCTCCAAACGGACTAAATCGAGCTTCCACCTAAGCCTCTTCACCTAGAAGTACCATCAGGTGAGCCCAAAAATGATTTCTGAGCCTATGGTATGTTTGGAGTAAACCTTGCACCTATCTTACGTCATGATTAGGACTATCGCCAAACAGACCAAATCAAGGTTCCACTTGATTCACATCACCTAGAAGTATCATTGGGTGCGTCCAAAATGATTTATTAGCCTATGGTACGTTAGGCGCAAACTATGCACCTATCTTACACCGACACTAACACTGTCTCTAAACGGACTGAAAATGAGATTCCACATGACCCACGTCACCTAGGTTTTCCATTGGGAGTGTCCAAAATCATTTTCCAAGCCTATCTTGCATTTGGTGCACCTATCTAGCATCTAGATTAGCACCATCTCCAGGTGGATCGAATCAAGCTTCCACTTGAGCCCCGTCACCTAGGAGTACCATCGGGTGCGTCCAAAACGCTTTCTAAGACTACGGTACGTTTGGCACAAACCGTGCACCTATCTTGCAAAAATACAAACACTGCCTCCAAAGAGACCGAGACAAGATTCCACATGACCCACGTCACAAAGGAGTACCATCGGGTGCGTCCAAAATGATTTCAGAGCCTATGGTATTTTCGGCGCAAACCATGCACCTATCAAGCGTCAAGATTTGCACTATCTCCAAACACACCGAATCGAGTTTCCACTCAAGCCTTGTCACCATGGAGTATCATTGTGTGCATCCAAAACGATTTCTGAGCCAATGGTACATTTGGTGCAGACCGTACACCTATCTTGCATCTAGATTAGCACTATCTCCAAATAGACTGAATCGAGCTTCCACTTGAGCCTCATCACCTAGGAGTACCATCAAGTGAGCACAAAAAATGAATTCGGAGCCTATGGTATGTTTGGCGCAAACCTTGCACCTATCTTACGTCATGATTAGGACTATCGCCAAACAGACCAAATCAAGCTTCCACTTGATTCACATCACCTAGAAGTATCATTGGGTGCGTCCAAAATGATTTATTAGGCTATGGTACGATTGGCGCAAACTATGCACCTATCTTGCACTGACACTAAAACTGTCTCTAAACAGACTAAAATTGAGATTCCACATGACCCACGTCACCTAGGTGTTCCATCGGGAGTGTCCAAAATGATTTCCATGCCTATGGTACGTTCGACGCAAACCGTGCACCTATCTTGCATCTAGATTGGCACTATCTCCAGGTGGATCGAATCAAGCTTCCACTTGAGCCTCGTCACCTAGGACTACCACCGGGTGCGTCCAAAACGATTTCCAAGGCTATGGTACGTTTGGCACAAACTGTGCACCTATCTTGCACCAATACTAACACTGCCTCCAAAGAGACCGAGACAAGATTCCACATGACCCACATGACCGAGGTGTACCTTCGGGTGCGTCTAAAATGATTTCTGAGCCTGTGGTATTTTCGGCGCAAACCATGCACCTATCATGCGTCAAGATTTGCACTATCTCCAAACACACCGAATCGAGTTTCCACTCAAGCCTTGTCACCATGGAGTATCATTGTGTGCATCCAAAATGATTTCTGAGCCAATGGTACGTTTGGTGCAAACTGTGCACCTATCTTGCATCTAGATTAGCACTATCTCCAAACGGACTGAATCGAGCTTCCACTTGAGCCTCTTCACCTAGGAGTACCATCAGGTGGGCCCAAAAAATGATTTCTAAGCCTATGGTATGTTTGGAGCAAACCTTGCACCTATCTTACGTCATGATTAGGATTATCGCCAAACAGACCAAATCTAGCTTCCACTTGATTCACATCACCTAGAAGTATCATTGGGTGTGTCCAAAATGATTTATTAGCCTATGGTACGTTTGGCGCAAACTATGCACCTATCTTACACCGACACTAACATTGTCTCTAAACGGACTAAAAATGAGATTCCACATGACCCACGTCACCTAGGTGTTCCATCGGGAGTGTCCAAAATGATTTCCATGCCTATGGTACGTTCGACGCAAACCGTGCACCTATCTTGCATCTAGATTGGCACTATCTCCAGGTGGATCGAATCAAGCTTCCACTTGAGCCTCGTCACCTAGGACTACCATCGGGTGCGTCCAAAATGATTTCCAAGGCTATGGTACGTTTGGCACAAACTGTGCACCTATCTTGCACCAATACTAACACTGCCTCCAAAGAGACCGAGACAAGATTCCACATGACCCACATGACGGAGGTGTACCTTCGGGTGCGTCTAAAATGATTTCTGAGCCTGTGGTATTTTCGGCGCAAACCATGCACCTATCATGCGTCAAGATTTGCACTATCTCCAAACACACCGAATCGAGTTTCCACTCAAGCCTTGTCACCATGGAGTATCATTGTGTGCATCCAAAATGATTTTTGAGCCAATGGTACGTTTGGTGCGAACTGTGCACCTATCTTGCATCTAGATTAGCACTATCTCCAAACGAACTGAATCGAGCTTCCACTTGAGCCTCTTCACCGAGGAGTACCATCAGGTGGGCCCAAAAAATGATTTCTAAGCCTATGGTATGTTTGGAGCAAACCTTGCACCTATCTTACGTCATGATTAGGACTATCGCCAAACAAAACAAATCAAGCTTCCACTTGATTCACATCACCTAGAAGTATCATTGGGTGCGTCCAAAATGATTTATTAGCCTATGGTACGTTTGGCGCAAACTATGCACCTATCTTACACCGACACTAACACTGTCTCTAAACGGACTAAAAATGAGATTCCACATGACCCACGTCACCTAGGTGTTCCATCAGGAGTGTCCAAAATGATTTCCAAGCCTATGGTACGTTCGACGCAAACCGTGCACCTATCTTGCATCTAGATTAGCACTATCTCCAGGTGGATCGAATCAAGCTTCCACTTGAGGCCCGTCACCTAGGAGTACCATCGGGTGCGTCCAAAACGATTTCCTAGACTACGGTACATTTGGCACAAACCATGCACCTATCTTGCACCAATACTAACACTGCCTCCAAAGAGACCGAGACAAGATTCCACATGACCCACGTCACGGAGGAGTACCTTCGGGTGCGTCCAAAATGATTTCTAAGCCTGTGGTATTTTCGGCGCAAACCATGCACCTATCATGCGTCAAGATTTGCACTATCTCCAAACACACCGAATCGAGTTTCCACTCAAGCCATGTCACCATGGAGTATCATTGTGTGCATCCAAAATGATTTCTGAGCCAATGGTACATTTAGTGCAAACCATGCACCTATCTTGCATCTAGATTAGCACTATCTCCAAACGGACTGAATCGAGCTTCCACTTGTGCCTCTTCACTGTTGGGCATTCTTAACGTCATTACCAAAAGTAGACTTAGTTTTCTAATTCTGATAACGGCGCCAAAAATGCCGAACCTATCCCTCATGCCACTTAAGCCAAGTTGTCATCCCCAGCATGACATGAGAGACGCGGTATTGAAATATGCAACTGCTCTTCTAAATAAAGAATAAATAAGATCTGCAAGCGCACAGATTAATACCGATGTAGCATTTTAACCGGAAAGTATTCCAGGTATCGTTATTTATATTTTTACCACTGGGAAGGGATTACTAACATCAATGTTGATTATGGAATGGAATATAGGAATGAGTATCAATCATTGCATGTATAAGTGAGAGCATTCATCTATCTCTTGCATACAGGGGTAAGTGTCACATAAAATATAGATAAAGTATGAATGGTGACAAAGATAATTAATCTGATCAGCTAGCCACATATAATAATGATAAGCACCTCAACAGATATTCTAGCAAGTCATTAGCATGGTATTAGGACGAACTACAAGGATATTTCCTAAGTTATTCTTAACTATAAAGTCTAGCATATCATAGTTAGTGCAAGTACACTTAGCAATCATTGCGAGAAAGGACTACGCCCATGCATAGTGATATTATCAAGGAAGATGAGAAACATAGCAATCACTCCCCCGTAATAATGTTGCTCTGCCTGCCTTACACATGGGAGGGGGACTATATAAGAACCAACGAAGCTGTCACCATTGCGGACCACCCCACGATCCGGCATATAAGGTGCAATCGCAGATAAATATGGTCTAAGCACCACGCCTACACAATATTTATCATTTACCCATGGATCCGATGGATAAACGCTATACGATCCTAAACATGTATATAATTCAATCTAACTAAGCCAAGCGTATAACTACGATAAACTAAGAACAATATAATTGCAAACATAAACAAGTAGAGCAAAGTCATAATCAATATATTGCATAATATTGAAGAACAAAGATGAATAATGAAGAACAGTAAAGGAATTACCAAGAATCCTCTTGACAGATCCAGAAACCAATCGAAGATTGACTCCTTCTAGTTCTAATCCTATGTAGCTATGCTATACTAGAGATCTAGTTGATGTGGTGGCTCTAGGGCTTGATCAGAGACTCTCCTCCTGAGATTAGGGTTTGAAGAATTGAGAATGAGGGAGTGCCTCCTCCAGGGGCCAGGGGTCCTGCTTATATAGCCCCCTCAAGTGAACGTGGGCCGTCGGATCAAACCGATATTAATCGTACGGTTTTCCTTGATCCCTTAGGTCGGTGGAGCATAATCCGCGAGACGGAGCCTGATTGGCTCTCAGGCCAAGGCGGGCGCCCTAGGGAGCAGGGCGGGCGCCCTGCCTCCGGGCCCGTTCGGCCTCCCGTTCGATCTCGTGGCTTCTGGAGTCTTCTAGATGATAGAAGATCGGTGAACACGTTATTATCTCTATGTAAACCCGACGTGTGGGCCTTTCCTCCGTATTTTCTGATAACCCCCTGTAGAAACAGACAAACACCAAAACTCATGGAATTCTGTCAGATAAAACCCTAAGTCTAGGTGTTGGTTGCATTTGGATCCTTTTCTTTATTTATTTGATAACTATATTTGGTACTTAAGGACCGTCAACAAACTCCCCCAAGCTTACCTCTTGCTCGTCCCTCAGCAAGGATAGACTCATTATGGATCAGAAGTTGCTGCAATGCCTTTGAACGTTGACGGCACATATGCTTTCAAATAAGGTCTCATCCCTGAGTTAGAGTAAACTGTCAAGACTTAAAACTTACTCATTTTACCTTTCACCATGGGGCTTGCAACCGTCACCTGCATCTTGAGTGGTTAAAAGATAGAACGGTCTAGTCAAACGCCATGTCTCTTATTCTTGATCAGCTATAGCTCTGGAGTTTTTTCAAATTTTTCAAATAAAACTCAGAGATTCCTTGTATGACTTTCTCGGGTCTCTCTTTTGTGGTATTTCTGGATCCTTACCAAGGCAGTAATGGTATATGCCTTCTCTCTCAAAGTATGTGGTATTTATGGTATAAGGCGTAGTGACATTGCCTTCTCTCTCACCCTACTCTAATAAGGCTTTGATATCTGGAGCTCATATGTGGGAGATACAGTATACATACTCATAGAACATTTATTGCATAGTCAAACCATGGATCTAGAGAAACAAGTCAATAAGTCAAATCAAGATGTGCATGTGTGGTGAATGAGTGGTGTATGGTGATAACAAAAGTCTAATGCTCTTTTTGAGGGAATACATACCTTTCTTGCTTTTTAAAACTTTTGAGGGGAATGAGATGCTCTATTTTTTTCTCTTTTTTTTCTCTCAGGTGGGTATCTTGTACCCCTAATTCTACTGTCGGACACTTGTCCATTTTTACCTCTCGTCTCACTTTTTCTTTCTTCGAGGTTTCGAGCACTTGCTCCTTTTTTATCTCCTTGTATTTATATTTTTTTAGAGCAATCTCCCTCTTTTGAAAATATAGCAAGTGGTAGTAGAAATGACTTGAGCATTAACTTCACAGGGAATAACAGGAATGGGATAATGTTTTTGGCTATTCTCTCCCGGGTCAGGAGTAGAATAATTTTGGGTGAATCTGGAGATGGAAATGAGTGGATATATGTGGATGCGTACTTCCGGAGTAGAAGCAGCATGTATGAGTGAACGTGCAAGTGAATCTTGATTTTAACTACATGACAAGTTCCTAAGGGTCTACACAGCTTGACCACACTCAATGCCCATAAGCAGTAAGTAGTAAAAGTGCGGCTCTTATTCTAACAAGCATGTATATATGGCTGTGGTAGGAATTTAAACTCTCATCATACAGGAACTCATCACGCAACATTTTAAAGATTTTCAAAGATAAAATTCTCCAGAATTCTAGCATCTCTAGGAACAGATAAACAGTAGCTCAACCTTCCCATATCATATCCATTAACAACTTAGACTTCAGATCAAGTTCTCTTCCCACTAGTTCAGGTTTAGAGCCAGTTTTAAATTATAACAGTTATGTCTAAACTAGAGAGAAAACAAATTTGAAAATTAGGCAGAGCAACTATTCATCATATCCATGCTAGAGTTTTATTTTCAAGATTCAGTTTAGCATAGCTACTTTATTTATTTATTAGACTAAGCAAATATATATAAACACAAAATATTTATTTGGGTTTTCATGATTATGCATCTTTTTATTTTAATAAAGCATAGGTATAAATGTAGATAAAAATACTTATCGGGATAAATGGGGGTGCTCTCCCCCAAGCTGGATCTTGACGTAATTTCTTCTGATGTAGCTAGCAGGTGCAGAGGTGTATTTGAGTGTCGACAGCACCCTGACAACGATTAGGATATCCTCCGTCTGCTAGTCTTCCTGAATTCTGTGGAGCTCAAATAGACAACAAAGCTTCGTGGAACTTGATTAAGCGTTAGCATAAATATCTAGCCTTTATCATGTTTGAGCTTCCTTGATAAATGTCACTCTCTATTTTTATTTTCATTTTTATAGAACAGAAAAAATATATTATTTTTTTTATGCCACCACAGTGAATGTACTTATGGGTTTTATGCCACTCGCATACTCACATGGGGCTTACTGTTTTTAACTTTTTTTTAGACAGAATGAACATGATTAACTGAGCAATAATTAAAGGGAAAATGATAACTACCAAGTTTACCTCTTGGCACGGCGTTCGGTGTTTTTAAGTCCTCCGAACAGGACTTCTTTTCTTCTTAGTTGTCCTGGGATTTGGGTGGCGTAGACGGTGGTTCCGGCAGCGCCTCCTCTTCTTGTGTAACTGTCTTCACTTTCCATACCCGACTTGGTGCTTCGGTCTCCTGTTGTGTATCCTCGGGCCTTATGACCTCTCCTTCATAGTCTGCCCATACGTCCTTGATGGTTTGCCTCCTTTGGTTATGGTTACGTCGCCTTCTTCTTGTCCTGACCTGCTTAGAATCTTCAACTATATAGTTAGGGTCATTAAAGTAGCGGCGTACCTTCTCAGAGGGGAAATGCATATGGACTTCTCCGGTTCCAATGTAGATGATTGCTTTGACGGTGCCTAAGAACGGTCTTCCTAGGACGATGGGTGGATCGTACTCGTCGTCTCCCATGTCAATGACCTGAAAGTCTGTATGGACAAAATGATCGTTAATTTTAACAGGGACATCGGTTACTATACCTTCGACCTTTCGGGATGTCTGATCTGCCATCTGGAGCTGAGTGTATGTTGGTTTTAAGGGCATGGTTCTGTACAAGAGCTGATAGGTGACTGTGGCCATTATGTTGACGCCTGATCCAGTGTCGCAGAGCGCCTTCTGAAAGGAGTATCCATTGATTGAGCACTCAATGCTTGGCATGCCTGGGTCCTCCTTCTTGATTAGGAACGGCGACTTGGGTCGTCGGTCTTGACCTCCTTGAACTACAGTGACCATCTTAGCTGATTCGGTCCATCCTTGGTTGTTCTTGTTCTGCTTGTTCCTCCTGTTGGTCCTCTTCCTTGGTTCATGTTGGGGTTGCTCTGGGATTTGTGTAATCTTGTTCTTGAAGGAAAACGTCTCCTTCCTCCCCTTGATGTTGAAGTTGATCTTCACAGCGCTGGCGTAGATGACAGCTCCCGAGGTGTTCAGGAATGGCCTTCCCAGAATAACTGGTGACCTCTCATCGGACCCGGTCTCTATCACCACGAAGTCAGCTGGAGCATACGAGGTACCAACTCGGACACACATGTTCTTTAATATTCCTTTAGGAAAGCTTAGTGTCCGATCTGCAAGCTGCAAACACATAGTTGTTTCTGATAAAGGATATGTAAAGAATTTTTCATAGAGTACCCTGGGCATAATGTTGACGCTGGAGCCAAAGTCACAGAGTGCTTCTGGGAAGTCCACCATGCCGATGGAGATCGGGATGACGGGGCGTCCTGGATCGCCTCTCTTGACTAGCAGAAGGTCATTATGTACTCCGACAGCGGGATTACTCCAATAGTTACCTGCATCAAACATGTCTACAAGATTTGCAGATTCTAATCCTTCCGGTTGTGATGGTATACCGGGGTTAGTAGCAGGAACAGCAGCAGCTATTTGATTTAACTAAGATTCAATCATTTTATTAAAGCTAATTTGGTTTTTGATGGCAGTAGAGAAATTATCCATTCTATCATTTATGTTTTCTAGTATTTTATCATTGGATGCCAATTTCTTAGACAAGTTATTCATTAGCTTTCCTTGATTAGACACTAACTCTCTCAGGGGTGGAAAATTATTATTGTTGTTGTAAGAGTTATTACCTTGATAATTACCTGAGTAGTTACCTGAGTAGTTAGGCCTCTGTTGATTCCAACCTTGATTTTGTTGAGGACGGTTGTAGTTGTTGTTGTTGTTGATGTACCTTGCATCCTCAAGCATCTCAGGGCAGTGATTGCCTGAGTGTCCAGTGTCTCCACATTCCTCACAAGTCATGTGAGAGTCGTAGACGTTCATGACTTCTCTTTTGTCTCCAGCTTTGTCATCGAGCTTTTTCATGAGTAGGTCTAACTTTGCAGACAGCATGTCTACCTCCTTGAGCTGGTGCATACCTCCACCCTTCTTGCGTGTTTGAGTCCTCTCTTCGTTCCAACCTTGGTTGGACGCCATCTTCTCCACAAGGGCTGTAGCTTGTGGTATGGTGAGTGATAGAAATGCGCCTCCAGCTGCAGCATCCATGGTCTCACGAGCACTAGTGATGAGCCCATGATAGAAAGTCTGCATAAGTAGCCACCTTTCCATTCCATGATGGGGACATTCTAGGATGTAATCTTTAAAGCGCTCCCATGCTTCTGGAACGGATTCATCATGTTGTTGCTGAAAACTTGTAATCTTCCCACGGAGAGCATTGGTCTTGCCCATGGGAAAGAACTTAGCCAGAAAGTTCGTAGAGTAGAGTGCCCACGTAGTGTTCTTATCCTTCGTCGCGTAGAACCACTGCTTCGCTCTCCCCAATAGTGAGAATGGGAAAAGGCGAAGTAGTATGGCGTCTCTGGGAACATCTAATATAGTGAATGTGCTGCAAATCTCCAGGAAGTGTTGGAGATGAGCACTTGCATCTTCGTGCGGCTTCCCACAAAACTGGTTGGCTTGTACCATGTTGATGAGCCCTGGCTTGAGCTCAAAGTTCTTGTCGATGGCCGCGGCAGGTCCAGTGCGGATGTTGTCCGTAGTGGGAGCTGAGAACTCGTGGATCGTCTTGTTCGCCATGGCTGCGAACTCTGTTGACAAATTCCGGATGAAACTTCGGCGGTCTTCTGGATTGGATGAAGTGTTGCATCGAAGTGTTGACTTCTTGAGCTTGGCTCTTGCCCCTCTGATTAATGCTTCAGGGTTGTCAACAAAATTTTCTGGAAGATGTCCTCTATTCATACATCACCCTACAAAATAATAAGAATGGAAAAAATACAGGGGTAAATCTGTATGGGAGAATTGATGATCTCAATCACTTAATGATGCGAATGATGACTCAAATTCCGTATTCATTCCTTGTTAGTAAATCAACCTTCCCCGGCAACGGCGGCAAAAATGCTTGTTGGGCATTCTTAACGTCATTACCAAAAGTAGACTTAGTTTTCTAATTCTGATAACGACGCCAAAAATGCCAAACCTATCCCTCATGCCACTTAAGCCAAGTTGTCATCCCCAGCATGACATGAGAGACGCGGTATTGAAATATGCAACTGCTCTTCTAAATAAATAATAAATAAGATATGCAAGTGCACAGATTAATACCGATGTAGCATTTTAACCGGGAAGTATTCCAGGTATCGTTATTTATATTTTTACCACTGGGAAGGGATTACTAACATCAATGTTGATTATGGAATGGAATATAGGAATGAGTATCAATCATTGCATGTATAAGTGAGAGCATTCATCTATCTCTTGCATACAGGGGTAAGTGTCACATAAAATATAGATAAAGTATGAATGGTGACAAAGATAATTAATCTGATCAGCTAGCCACATATAATAATGATAAGCACCTCAACAGATATTCTAGCAAGTCATTAGCATGGTATTAGGACGAACTACAAGGATATTTCCTAAGTTATTCTTAACTATAAAGTCTAGCATATCATAGTTAGTGCAAGTACACTTGGCAATCATTGCGAGAAAGGACTACGCCCATGCATAGTGATATTATCAAGGAAGATGAGAAACATAGCAATCACTCCCTCGTAATAATGTTGCTCTGCCTACCTTACACACGGGCGGGGGACTATATAAGAACCAACGAAGCTGTCACCATCGCGGACCACCCCACGATCCGGCATATAAGGTGCAATCGCAGATAAATATGGTCTAAGCACCACGCCTACACAATATTTATCATTTACCCATGGATCCGATGGATAAACGCTATACGATCCTAAACATGTATATAATTCCAATCTAACTAAGCCAAGCGTATAACTACGATAAACTAAGAACAATATAATTGCAAACATAAACAAGTAGAGCAAAGTCATAATCAATATATTCAAATAGAACAAAGTTGTATTCATAATATTGAAGAACAAAGATGAACAATGAAGAACAGTAAAGGAATTACCAAGAATCCTCTTGACAGATCCGGAAACCAATCGAAGATTGACTCCTTCTAGTTCTAATCCTATGTAGCTATGCTATACTAGAGATCTAGTTGATGTGGTGGCTCTAGGGCTTGATCAGAGACTCTCCTCCTGAGATTAGGGTTTGAAGAATTGAGAATGAGGGAGTGCCTCCTCCAGAGGTCAGGGGTCCTGCTTATATAGCCCCCTCAAGTGAACGTGGGCCGTCGGATCAAACCGACATTAATCGCACGGTTTTCCTTGATCCCTTAGGTCAGTGGAGCATAATCCGCGAGACGGAGCCTGATTGGCTCTCAGGCCAGGGCGGGCACCCTAGGGAGCAGGGCGGGCGCCCTGCCTCCGGGCCCGTTCAGCCTCCCGTTCGATCTCGTGGCTTCTGGAGTCTTCTAGATGATAGAAAATCGGTGAACACGTTATTATCTCTATGTAAACCCGACGTGTGGGCCTTTCCTCCGTATTTTCTAATAACCCCCTGCAGAAACAGACAAACACCAAAACTCGTGGAATTCTATCAGATAAAACCCTAAGTCTAGGTGTTGGTTGCATTTGGATCCTTTTCTTTATTTATTTGATAACTATATTTGGTACTTAAGGACCGTCAACAAGCTTCCACTTGAGCCTCTTCACCTAGGAGTACCATCAGGTGAGCCCAAAAAATGATTTCTGAGCCTATGGTATGTTTGGCACAAACCTTGCACCTATCTTGCATCATGATTAGCACTATAAGCAAACAGACAAAATCAAGCTTCCACTTGATTCTCATCACCTAGTAGTATCATTGGGTGCGTCCAAAATGATTTATTAGCCTATGGTACGATTGGCGTAAACTATGCACCTATCTTGCACCGACACTAACACTGTCTCTAAACGTACTGAAAATAAGATTCCACATGACCCACATCACCTAGTTGTTCCATCGGGAGTGTCCAAAATGATTTCCAAGCCTATGGTATGTTCGACGCAAACCGTGCAATTATCTTGCATCTAGATTAGCTCTATCTCCAAGTGTGTCGAATCAAGCTTCCACTTGAGCCTCGTCACCAAGGAGTACCATCGGGTGCATCCAAGACGATTTCCAAGACTAGGGTACGTTTGGCAAAAACCGTGCACCTATGTTGCACCAACACTAGCCCTGCCTCCAAAGAGACCGAGATAAGATTCCACATGACCCAGGTCACCGAGGAGTACCTTCGGGTGCGTCTAAAATGATTTCTGAGCCTGTGGTATTTTCGGCGCAAACCATGCACCTATCATGCGTCAAGATTTGCACTATCTCCAAACACACCGAATCGAGTTTCCACTCAAGCCTTGTCACCATGGAGTATCATTGTGTGCATGCAAAATGATTTTTGAGCCAATGGTACGTTTGGTGCAAAGCGTGCACCTATCTTGCATCAAGATTAGCACTATCTCCAAACGGACTGAATTGAGCTTCCACTTGAGCCTCTTCACCTAGGAGTACCATCAGGTGAGCCCAAAAAATGATTTCGGAGCCTATGGTATGTTTGGCGCAAACCTTGCACCTATCTTGCGTCATGATTAGCACTATCGCCAAATAGACCAAATCAAGCTTCCACTTGATTCTCATCACCTAGTAGTATCATTGGGTGCGTCCAAAATGATTTATTAGCCTATGGTACGATTGGCATATACTATGCACCTATCTTGCACCGACACTAACACTGTCTCTAAACGTACTGAAAATGAGATTCCACATGACCCACGTCACCTAGGTGTTCTAACGGGAGTGTCCAAAATGATTTCCAAGCCTATGGTACGTTTGACGCAAACCGTGCACCTATCTTGCATCTAGATTAGCACTATCTCCAAGTGGATCGAATCAAGCTTCCACTCGAGCCTCGTCACCTAGGAGTACCATCGGGTGCGTCCAAAACGATTTCCAAGACTACGGTACGTTAGGCACAAACCGTGCACCTATCTTACACCAATACTAACACTGCCTCCAAAGAGACCGAGACAAGATTCCACGTGACCCACATCACCGAGGAGTACCTTCGGGTGCGTCTAAAATGATTTCTGGGCCTGTGGTATTTTCGGCACAAACCATGCGCCTATCGTGCGTCAAGATTTACACTATCTCCAAACACACCGAATCGAGTTTCCACTCAAGCCTTGTCACCATGGAGTATCATTGTGTGCATCCAAAACGATTTCTGAGTCAATGGTACGTTCGGTGCAAACCGTGCACCTATCTTTCATCAAGATTAGCACTATCTCCAAAACGGACTGAATCGAGTTTCCACCTGAGCCTCTTCACCTAGGAGTACCATCAGGTGAGCCCAAAAAATGATTTCTGAGCCTATGGTATGTTTGGCGCAAACCTTGCACCTATCTTGCATCATGATTAGCACTATCGCCAAACAAACCAAATCAAGCTTCCACTTGATTCTCATCACCTAGTAGTATCATTGGGTGCGTCCAAAATGATTTATTAGCCTATGGTACGATTGGCGTAAACTATGCACCTATCTTGCACCGACACTAACACTGTCTCTAAACGTACTGAAAATAAGATTCCACATGACCCACGTCACCTAGTTGTTCCATCGGGAGTGTCCAAAATGATTTCCAAGCCTATGGTATGTTCGACGCAAACCGTGCACCTATCTTGCATCTAGATTAGCACTATCTCCAAGTGTGTCGAATCAAGCTTCCACTAGAGCCTCGTCACCAAGGAGTACCATCGGGTACGTCCAAAATGATTTCCAAGACTACGATACGTTTGGCATAAACCGTGCACCTATGTTGCACCAATACTAACCCTGCCTCCAAAGAGACTGAGATCAGATTCCACATGACCCACGTCACCGAGGAGTACCTTCGGGTGCGTCTAAAATGATTTCTGAGCCTGTGGTATTTTCGGCGCAAACCATGCACCTATCATGCGTCAAGATTTGCACTATCTCCAAACACATCGAATCGAGTTTGCACTCGAGCCTTGTCACCATGGAGTATCATTGTGTGCATCCAAAACGATTTTTGAGCCAATGGTACGTTTGGTGCAAACCGTGCACCTATCTTGCATCAAGATTAGCACTATCTCCAAACGGACTGAATTGAGCTTCCACTTGAGCCTCTTCACCTTGGAGTACCATCAGGTGAGCCCAAAAAATGATTTCTGAGCCTATGGTATGTTTGGCGCAAACCTTGCAGTTATCTTGCGTCATGATTAGCACTATCGCCAAACAGACCAAATCAAGCTTCCACTTGATTCTCATCACCTAGTAGTATCATTGGGTGCGTCCAAAATGATTTATTAGCCTATGGTACGATTGGCATATACTATGCACCTATCTTGCACCGACACTAACACAGTCTCTAAACGTACTGAAAATGAGATTACACATGACCCACGTCACCTAGGTGTTCTAACGGGAGTGTCCAAAATGATTTCCAAGCCTATGGTACGTTTGACGCAAACCGTGCACCTATCTTGCATCTAGATTAGCACTATCTCCAAGTGGATCGAATCAAGCTTCCACTCGAGCCTCGTCACCTAGGAGTACCATCGGGTGCGTCCAAAACGATTTCCAAGACTACGGTACGTTAGGCACAAACCGTGCACCTATCTTACACCAATACTAACACTGCCTCCAAAGAGACCGAGACAAGATTCCACGTGACCCACATCACCGAGGAGTACCTTCGGGTGCGTCTAAAATGATTTCTGGGCCTGTGGTATTTTCGGCACAAACCATGCGCCTATCGTGCGTCAAGATTTGCACTATCTCCAAACACACCGAATCGAGTTTCCACTCAAGCCTTGTCACCATGGAGTATCATTGTGTGCATCCAAAATAATTTCTGAGTCAATGGTACGTTCGGTGCAAACCGTGCACCTATCTTTCATCAAGATTAGCACTATCTCCAAAACGGACTGAATCGAGCTTCCACTTGAGCCTCTTCACCTAGGAGTACCATCAGGTGAGCCCAAAAAATGATTTCTGAGCCTATGGTATGCTTGGCGCAAACCTTGCACCTATCTTGCATCATGATTAGCACTATCGCCAAACAAACCAAATCAAGCTTCCACTTGATTCTCATCACCTAGTAGTATCATTGGGTGCGTCCAAAATGATTTATTAGCCTATGGTACGATTGGCGTAAACTATGCACCTATCTTGCACCGACACTAACACTGTCTCTAAACGTACTGAAAATAAGATTCCACATGACCCACGTCACCTAGTTGTTCCATCGGGAGTGTCCAAAATGATTTCCAAGCCTATGGTATGTTCGACGCAAACCGTGCACCTATCTTGCATCTAGATTAGCACTATCTCCAAGTGTGTCGAATCAAGCTTCCACTTGAGCCTCGTCACCAAGGAGTACCATCGGGTACGTCCAAAATGATTTCCAAGACTACGATACGTTTGGCATAAACCGTGCACCTATGTTGCACCAATACTAACCCTGCCTCCAAAGAGACTGAGATCAGATTCCACATGACCCACGTCACCGAGGAGTACCTTCGGGTGCGTCTAAAATGATTTCTGAGCCTGTGGTATTTTCGGCGCAAACCATGCACCTATCATGCGTCAAGATTTGCACTATCTCCAAACACATCGAATCGAGTTTCCACTCAAGCCTTGTCACCATGGAGTATCATTGTGTGCATCCAAAACGATTTTTGAGCCAATGGTACGTTTGGTGCAAACCGTGCACCTATCTTGCATCAAGATTAGCACTATCTCCAAACGGACTGAATTGAGCTTCCACTTGAGCCTCTTCACCTTGGAGTACCATCAGGTGAGCCCAAAAAATGATTTCTGAGCCTATGGTATGTTTGGCGCAAACCTTGCACTTATCTTGCGTCATGATTAGCACTATCGCCAAACAGACCAAATCAAGCTTCCACTTGATTCTCATCACCTAGTAGTATCATTGGGTGCGTCCAAAATGATTTATTAGCCTATGGTACGATTGGCATATACTATGCACCTATCTTGCACCGACACTAACACTGTCTCTAAACGTACTGAAAATGAGATTCCACATGACCCACGTCACCTAGGTGTTCTAACGGGAGTGTCCAAAATGATTTCCAAGCCTATGGTACGTTTGACGCAAACCGTGCACCTATCTTGCATCTAGATTAGCACTATCTCCAAGTGGATCGAATCAAGCTTCCACTCGAGCCTCGTCACCTAGGAGTACCATCGGGTGCGTCCAAAACGATTTCCAAGACTACGGTACGTTAGGCACAAACCGTGCACCTATCTTACACCAATACTAACACTGCCTCCAAAGAGACCGAGACAAGATTCCACGTGACCCACATCACCGAGGAGTACCTTCGGGTGCGTCTAAAATGATTTCTGGGCCTGTGGTATTTTCGGCACAAACCATGCGCCTATCGTGCATCAAGATTTGCACTATCTCCAAACACACCGAATCGAGTTTCCACTCAAGCCTTGTCACCATGGAGTATCATTGTGTGCATCCAAAATGATTTCTGAGTCAATGGTACGTTCGGTGCAAACCGTGCACCTATCTTTCATCAAGATTAGCACTATCTTCAAAACGGACTGAATCGAGCTTCCACTTGAGCCTCTTCACCTAGGAGTACCATCAGGTGAGCCCAAAAAATGATTTCTGAGCCTATGGTATGCTTGGCGCAAACCTTGCACCTATCTTGCATCTTGATTAGCACTATCGCCAAACAAACCAAATCAAGCTTCCACTTGATTCTCATCACCTAGTAGTATCATTGGGTGCGTCCAAAATGATTTATTAGCCTATGGTACGATTGGCGTAAACTATGCACCTATCTTGCACCGACACTAACACTGTCTCTAAACGTACTGAAAATAAGATTCCACATGACCCACGTCACCTAGGTGTTCCATCGCGAGTGTCCAAAATGATTTCCAAGCCTGTGGTATGTTCGACGCAAACCGTGCACCTATCTTGCATCTAGATTAGCACTATCTCCAAGTGTGTCGAATCAAGCTTCCACTTGAGCCTCGTCACCAAGGAGTACCATCGGGTGCGTCCAAAATGATTTCCAAGACTACGATACGTTTGGCATAAACCGTGCACCTATGTTGCACCAATACTAACCCTGCCTCCAAAGAGACCGAGATCAGATTCCACATGACCCACGTCACCGAGGAGTACCTTCGGGTGCGTCTAAAATGATTTCTGAGCCTGTGGTATTATCGGCGCAAACCATGCACCTATCATGCGTCAAGATTTGCACTATCTCCAAACACATTGAATCGAGTTTCCACTCAAGCCTTGTCACCATGGAGTATCATTGTGTGCATCCAAAACGATTTCTGAGTCAATGGTACGTTCGGTGCAAACCGTGCACCTATCTTTCATCAAGATTAGCACTATCTCCAAAACGGACTGAATCGAGCTTCCACTTGAGCCTCTTCACCTAGGAGTACCATCAGGTGAGCCCAAAAAATGATTTCTGAGCCTATGGTATGTTTGGCGCAAACCTTGCACCTATCTTGCATCATGATTAGCACTATCGCCAAACAAACCAAATCAAGCTTCCACTTGATTCTCATCACCTAGTAGTATCATTGGGTGCGTCCAAAATGATTTATTAGCCTATGGTATGATTGGCATAAACTATGCACCTATCTTGCACCGACACTAACACTGTCTCTAAACGTACTGAAAATAAGATTCCACATGACCCACGTCACCTAGTTGTTCCATCGGGAGTGTCCAAAATGATTTCCAAGCCTGTGGTATGTTCGACGCAAACCGTGCACCTATCTTGCATCTAGATTAGCACTATCTCCAAGTGTGTCGAATCAAGCTTCCACTTGAGCCTCGTCACCAAGGAGTACCATCGGGTGCATCCAAAATGATTTCCAAGACTACGGTACGTTTGGCACAAATCGTGCTCCTATGTTGCACCAATACTAACCCTGCCTCCAAAGAGACCGAGATAAGATTCCACATGACCCACGTCACCGAGGAGTACCTTCGGGTGCGTCTAAAATGATTTCTGAGCCTGTGGTATTTTCGGCACAAACCATGCACCTATCATGCGTCAAGATTTGCACTATCTCCAAACACATCGAATCGAGTTTCCACTCAAGCCTTGTCACCATGGAGTATCATTGTGTGCATCCAAAATGATTTTTGAGCCAATGGTACGTTTGGTGCAAACCGTGCACCTATCTTGCATCAAGATTAGCACTATCTCCAAACGGACTGAATTGAGCTTCCACTTGAGCCTCTTCACCTAGGAGTACCATCAGGTGAGCCCAAAAAATAATTTCTGAGCCTATGGTATGTTTGGCGCAAACCTTGCACCTATCTTGCGTCATGATTAGCACTATCGCCAAACAGACCAAATCAAGCTTCCACTTGATTCTCATCACCTAGTAGTATCATTGGGTGCGTCCAAAATGATTTATTAGCCTATGGTACGATTGGCATATACTATGCACCTATCTTGCAGCGACACTAACACTGTCTCTAAACGTACTGAAAATGAGATTCCACATGACCCACGTCACCTAGGTGTTCCAACGGGAGTGTCCAAAATGATTTCCAAGCCTATGGTACGTTCGACGCAATCCGTGCACCTATCTTGCATCTAGATTAGCACTATCTCCAAGTGGATCGAATAAAGCTTCCACTTGAGCCTCGTCACCTAGGAGTACCATCGGGTGCGTCCAAAATGATTTCCAAGACTATGGTACGTTTGGCACAAACTGTGCACCTATCTTGCACTAATACTAACACTGCCTCCAAAGAGACCGAGACAAGATTCCACATGACCCACATCACCGAGGAGTACCTTCGGGTGCATCTAAAATGATTTCTGAGCCTGTGTTATTTTCGGCGCAAACCATGCACCTAAAATGCGTCAAGATTTGCACTATCTCCAAACACCCCGAATCGAGTTTCCACTCAAGCCTTGTCACCATGGAGTAACATTGTGTGCATCCAAAATGATTTCTGAGCCAATGGTATGTTTGGCGCAAACCTTGCACCTATCTTGCATCATGATTAGCACTATCGCCAAACAAACCAAATCAAGCTTCCACCTGATTCTCATCACCTAGTAGTAACACTGTCTCTAAACGTACTGAAAATGAGATTCCACATGACCCACGTCACCTAGGTGTTCCATCGGGAGTGTTCAAAATGATTTCCAAGCCTATGGTACGTTCGACTCAAACCGTGCACCTATCTTGCATCTAGATTAGCACTATCTCCTAGTGGATCGAATCAAGCTTCCACTTGAGCCTCGTCACCTATGAGTACCATCGGGTGCGTCCAAAATGATTTCCAAGACTACGGTTCATTTGGCACAAACCGTGCACCTATCTTGCACCAATACTAACACTGCCTCCAAAGAGACCGAAACAAGATTCCACATGACCCACGTCACCGAGGAGTACCTTCGGCTGCGTCTAAAATGATTTCTGAGCCTGTGGTATTTTCGGCGCAAACCATGCACCTATCATGCATCAAGATTTGCACTATCTCCAAACACACGGAATCGAGTTTCCCCTCAAGCCTTGTCACCATGGAGTATCATTGTGTGCATCCAAAATGATTTCTGAGCCAATGGTATGTTTGGTGCAAACCGTGCACCTATCTTGCATCAAGATTAGCACTATCCCCAAACGGACTGAATCGAGCTTCCACTTGAGCCTCTTCACCTAGGAGTACCATCAGGTGAGCCCAAAAATTGATTTCTGAGCCTATTGTATGTTTGGCGCAAACCTTGCACCTATCTTGCATCATGATTAGCACTATCGCCAAACAAACCAAATCAAGCTTCCACTTGATTCTCATCACCTAGTAGTATCATTGGGTGCGTCCAAAATGATTTATTAGCCTATGGTACGATTGGCGTAAACTATGCACATATCTTGCACCAACACTAACACTGTCTCTAAACGTACTGAAAATAAGATTCCACATGACCCACGTCACCTAGTTGTTCCATCAGGAGTGTCCAAAATGATTTCCAAGCCTATGGTATGTTCGACGCAAACCGTGCACCTATCTTGCATCTAGATTAGCACTATCTCCAAGTGTGTCGAATCAAGCTTCCACTTGAGCCTCGTCACCAAGGAGTACCATCGGGTGCGTCCAAAATGATTTCCGAGACTACGATACGTTTGGCACAAACCGTGCACCTATGTTGCACCAATACTAACCCTGCCTCCAAAGAGACCGAGATAAGATTCCACATGACCCACGTCACCGAGGAGTACCTTCGGGTGCGTCTAAAATGATTTCTGAGCCTATGGTATTTTCGGCGCAAACCATGCACCTATCATGCGTCAAGATTTGCACTATCTCCAAACACATCGAATCGAGTTTCCACTCAAGCCTTGTCACCATGGAGTATCATTGTGTGCATCCAAAACGATTTTTGAGCCAATGGTACGTTTGGTGCAAACCGTGCACCTATCTTGCATCAAGATTAGCACTATCTCCAAACGGACTGAATTGAGCTTCCACTTGAGCCTCTTCACCTAGGAGTACCATCAGGTGAGCCCAAAAAATGATTTCTGAGCCTATGGTATGTTTGGCACAAACCTTGCACCTATCTTGCGTCATGATTAGCACTATCGCCAAACAGACCAAATCAAGCTTCCACTTGATTCTCATCACCTAGTAGTATCATTGGGTGCGTCCAAAATGATTTATTAGCCTATGATACGATTGGCATATACTATGCACCTATCTTGCACCGACACTAACACTGTCTCTAAACGTACTGAAAATGAGATTCCACATGACCCACGTCACCTAGGTGTTCCATCGGGAGTGTTCAAAATGATTTCCAAGCCTATGGTACGTTCGACTCAAACCGTGCACCTATCTTGCATCTAGATTAGCACTATCTCCTAGTGGATCGAATCAAGCTTCCACTTGAGCCTCGTCACCTATGAGTACCATCGGGTGCGTCCAAAATGATTTCCAAGACTACGGTTCGTTTGGCATAAACCGTGCACCTATCTTGCACCAATACTAACACTGCCTCAAAAGAGACCGAAACAAGATTCCACATGACCCACGTCACCGAGGAGTACCTTCGGCTGCGTCTAAAATGATTTCTAAGCCTGTGGTATTTTCGGCGCAAACCATGCACCTATCATGCATCAAGATTTGCACTATCTCCAAACACACGGAATCGAGTTTCCCCTCAAGCCTTGTCACCATGGAGTATCATTGTGTGCATCCAAAATGATTTCTAAGCCAATGGTATGTTTGGTGCAAACCGTGCACCTATCTTGCATCAAGATTAGCACTATCTCCAAACGGACTGAATCGAGCTTCCACTTGAGCCTCTTCACCTAGGAGTACCATCAGGTGAGCCCAAAAAATGATTTCTGAGCCTATGGTATGTTTGGCGCAAACCTTGCACCTATCTTGCATCATGATTAGCACTATCGCCAAACAAACCAAATCAAGCTTCCACTTGATTCTCATCACCTAGTAGTATCATTGGGTGCGTCCAAAATGATTTATTACCCTATGGTACGATTGGCGTAAACTATGCACCTATCTTGCACCGACACTAACACTGTCTCTAAACGTACTCAAAATAAGATTCCACATGACCCACATCACCTAGTCGTTCCATCGGGAGTGTCCAAAATGATTTCCAAGCCTATGGTATGTTCGACGCAAACCGTGCACCTATCTTGCATCTAGATTAGCACTATCTCCAAGTGTGTCGAATCAAGCTTCCACTTGAGCCTCGTCACCAAGGAGTACCATCGGGTGCGTCCAAAATGATTTCCAAGACTACGGTACGTTTGGCACAAACCGTGCACCTATGTTGCACCAATACTAACCCTGCCTCCAAAGAGACCGAGATAAGATTCCACATGACCCACGTCACCGAGGAGTACCTTCGGGTGCGTCTAAAATGATTTCTGAGCCTATGGTATTTTCGGCGCAAACCATGCACCTATCATGCGTCAAGATTTGCACTATCTCCAAACACATCGAATCGAGTTTCCACTCAAGCCTTGTCACCATGGAGTATCATTGTGTGCATCCAAAACGATTTTTGAGCCAATGGTACGTTTGGTGCAAACCGTGCACCTATCTTGCATCAAGATTAGCACTATCTCCAAACGGACTGAATTGAGCTTCCACTTGAGCCTCTTCACCTAGGAGTACCATCAGGTGAGCCCAAAAAATGATTTCTGAGCCTATGGTATGTTTGGCGCAAACCTTGCACCTATCTTGCGTCATGATTAGCACTATCGCCAAACAGACCAAATCAAGCTTCCACTTGATTCTCATCACCTAGTAGTATCATTGGGTGCGTCCAAAATGATTTATTAGCCTATGATACGATTGGCATATACTATGCACCTATCTTGCACCGACACTAACACTGTCTCTAAACGTACTGAAAATGAGATTCCACATGACCCACGTCACCTAGGTGTTCCATCGGGAGTGTTCAAAATGATTTCCAAGCCTATGGTACGTTCGACTCAAACCGTGCACCTATCTTGCATCTAGATTAGCACTATCTCCTAGTGGATCGAATCAAGCTTCCACTTGAGCCTCGTCACCTATGAGTACCATCGGGTGCGTCCAAAATGATTTCCAAGACTACGGTTCGTTTGGCATAAACCGTGCACCTATCTTGCACCAATACTAACACTGCCTCAAAAGAGACCGAAACAAGATTCCACATGACCCACGTCACCGAGGAGTACCTTCGGCTGCGTCTAAAATGATTTCTAAGCCTGTGGTATTTTCGGCGCAAACCATGCACCTATCATGCATCAAGATTTGCACTATCTCCAAACACACGGAATCGAGTTTCCCCTCAAGCCTTGTCACCATGGAGTATCATTGTGTGCATCCAAAATGATTTCTAAGCCAATGGTATGTTTGGTGCAAACCGTGCACCTATCTTGCATCAAGATTAGCACTATCTCCAAACGGACTGAATCGAGCTTCCACTTGAGCCTCTTCACCTAGGAGTACCATCAGGTGAGCCCAAAAAATGATTTCTGAGCCTATGGTATGTTTGGCGCAAACCTTGCACCTATCTTGCATCATGATTAGCACTATCGCCAAACAAACCAAATCAAGCTTCCACTTGATTCTCATCACCTAGTAGTATCATTGGGTGCGTCCAAAATGATTTATTACCCTATGGTACGATTGGCGTAAACTATGCACCTATCTTGCACCGACACTAACACTGTCTCTAAACGTACTCAAAATAAGATTCCACATGACCCACATCACCTAGTCGTTCCATCGGGAGTGTCCAAAATGATTTCCAAGCCTATGGTATGTTCGACGCAAACCGTGCACCTATCTTGCATCTAGATTAGCACTATCTCCAAGTGTGTCGAATCAAGCTTCCACTTGAGCCTCGTCACCAAGGAGTACCATCGGGTGCGTCCAAAATGATTTCCAAGACTATGATACGTTTGGCACAAACCGTGCACCTATGTTGCACCAATACTAACCCTGCCTCCAAAGAGACCGAGATAAGATTCCACATGACCCACGTCACCGAGGAGTACCTTCGGGTGCGTCTAAAATGATTTCTGAGCCTGTGGTATTTTCGGCGCAAACCATGCACCTATCATGCGTCAAGATTTGCACTATCTCCAAACACATCGAATCGAGTTTCCACTCAAGCCTTGTCACCATGGAGTATCATTGTGTGCATCCAAAATGATTTCTGAGCCAATGGTATGTTTGGTGCAAACCGTGCACCTATCTTGCATCAAGATTAGCACTATCTCCAAACGGACTGAATCGAGCTTCCACTTGAGCCTCTTCACCTAGGAGTACCATCAGGTGAGCCCAAAAAATGATTTCTGAGCCTATGGTATGTTTGGCGCAAACCTTGCACCTATCTTGCATCATGATTAGCACTATCGCCAAACAAACCAAATCAAGCTTCCACTTGATTCTCGTCACCTAGTAGTATCATTAGGTGCGTCCAAAATTATTTATTAGCCTATGGTACGATTGGCGTAAACTATGCACCTATCTTGCACCGACACTAACACTGTCTCTAAACATACTGAAAATAAGATTCCACATGACCTACGTCACCTAGTTGTTCCATCGGGAGTGTCCAAAATGATTTCCAAGCCTATGGTATGTTCGACGTAAACCGTGCACCTATCTTGCATCTAGATTAGCACTATCTCCAAGTGTGTCGAATCAAGCTTCCACTTGAGCCTCGTCACCAAGGAGTACCATCGGGTGCGTCCAAAATGATTTCCAAGACTACGATACGTTTGGCACAAACCGTGCACCTATGTTGCACCAATACTAGCCCTGCCTCCAAAGAGACCGAGATCAGATTCCACATGACCCACGTCACCGAGGAGTACCTTCGGGTGCGTCTAAAATGATTTCTGAGCCTGTGGTATTTTCGGCGCAAACCATGCACCTATCATGCGTCAAGATTTGCACTATCTCCAAACACATCGAATCGAGTTTCCACTCAAGCCTTGTCACCATGGAGTATCATTGTGTGCATCCAAAACGATTTTTGAGCCAATGGTACGTTTGGTGCAAACCGTGCACCTATCTTGCATCAAGATTAGCACTATCTCCAAACGGACTGAATTGAGCTTCCACTTGAGCCTCTTCACCTAGGAGTACCATCAGGTGAGCCCAAAAAATGATTTCTGAGCCTATGGTATGTTTGGCGCAAACCTTGCACCTATCTTGCGTCATGATTAGCACTATCGCCAAACAGACCAAATCAAGCTTCCACTTGATTCTCATCACCTAGTAGTATCATTGGGTGCGTCCAAAATGATTTATTAGCCTATGATACGATTGGCATATACTATGCACCTATCTTGCACCGACACTAACACTGTCTCTAAACGTACTGAAAATGAGATTCCACATGACCCACGTCACCTAGGTGTTCCATCGGGAGTGTTCAAAATGATTTCCAAGCCTATGGTACGTTCGACTCAAACCGTGCACCTATCTTGCATCTAGATTAGCACTATCTCCTACTGGATCGAATCAAGCTTCCACTTGAGCCTTGTCACCTATGAGTACCATCGGGTGCGTCCAAAATGATTTCCAAGACTACGGTTCGTTTGGCACAAACCGTGCACCTATCTTGCACCAATACTAACACTGCCTCCAAAGAGACCGAGATCAGATTCCACATGACCCACGTCACCGAGGAGTACCTTCGGGTGCGTCTAAAATGATTTCTGAGCCTGTGGTATTTTCGGCGCAAACCCTGCACCTATCATGCATCAAGATTTGCACTATCTCCAAACACACGGAATCGAGTTTCCCCTCAAGCCTTGTCACCATGGAGTATCATTGTGTGCATCCAAAATGATTTCTGAGCCAATGGTATGTTTGGTGCAAACCGTGCACCTATCTTGCATCAAGATTAGCACTATCTCCAAACGGACTGAATCGAGCTTCCACTTGAGCCTCTTCACCTAGGAGTACCATCAGGTGAGCCCAAAAAATGATTTCTAAGCCTATTGTATGTTTGGCGCAAACCTTGCACCTATCTTGCATCATGATTAGCACTATCGCCAAACAAACCAAATCAAGCTTCCACTTGATTCTCATTACCTAGTAGTATCATTGGGTGCGTCAAAAATGATTTATTAGCCTATGGTACGATTGGCGTGAACTATGCACCTATCTTGCACCGACACTAACACTGTCTCTAAACGTACTGAAAATAAGATTCCACATGACCCACGTCACCTAGTTGTTCCATCGGGAGTGTCCAAAATGATTTCCAAGCCTATGGTATGTTCGACGCAAACCGTGCACCTATCTTGCATCTAGATTAGCACTATCTCCAAGTGTGTCGAATCAAGCTTCCACTTGAGCCTCGTCACCAAGGAGTACCATCGGGTGCGTCCAAAATGATTTCCAAGACTACGATACGTTTGGCACAAACCGTGCACCTATGTTGCACCAATACTAACCCTGCCTCCAAAGAGACCGAGATCAGATTCCACATCACCCACGTCACCGAGGAGTACCTTCGGGTGCGTCTAAAATGATTTCTGAGCCTGTGGTATTTTCGGCGCAAACCATGCACCTATCATGCGTCAAGATTTGCACTATCTCCAAACACATCGAATCGAGTTTCCACTCAAGCCTTGTCACCATGGAGTATCATTGTGTGCATCCAAAACGATTTTTGAGCCAATGGTACGTTTGGTGCAAACCGTGCACCTATCTTGCATCAAGATTAGCACTATCTCCAAACGGACTGAATTGAGCTTCCACTTGAGCCTCTTCACCTTGGAGTCCCATCAGGTGAGCCCAAAAAATGATTTCTGAGCCTATGGTATGTTTGGCGCAAACCTTGCACCTATCTTGCGTCATGATTAGCACTATCGCCAAACAGACCAAATCAAGCCTCCACTTGATTCTCATCACCTAGTAGTATCATTGGGTGCGTCCAAAATGATTTATTAGCCTATGATACGATTGGCATATACAATGCACCTATCTTGCACCGACACTAACACTGTCTCTAAACGTACTGAAAATGAGATTCCACATGACCCACGTCACCTAGGTGTTCCAACGGGAGTGTCCAAAATGATTTCCAAGCCTATGGTACGTTCGACGCAATCCGTGCACCTATCTTGCATCTAGATTAGCACTATCTCCGAGTGGATCGAATAAAGCTTCCACTTGAGCCTCGTCACCTAGGAGTACCATCGGGTGCGTCCAAAATGATTTCCAAGACTATGGTACGTTCGGCGCAAACCATGCACCTATCATGCGTCAAGATTTGCACTATCTCCAAACACCCCGAATCGAGTTTCCACTCAAGCCGTGTCACCATGGAGTAACATTGTGTGCATCCAAAATGATTCATGAGCCAATGGTACGTTTGGTGCAAACCGTGCACCTATCTTGCATCAAGATTAGCACTATCTCCAAATGGACTGAATCGAGCTTCCACTTGAGCCTCTTCACCTAGGAGTACCATCATGTGAGCCCAAAAAATGATTTCTGAGCCTATGGTATGTTTGGCGCAAACCTTGCACCTATCTTGCATCATGATTAGCACTATCGCCAAACAAACCAAATCAAGCTTCCACTTGATTCTCATCACCTAGTAGTATCATTGGGTGCGTCCAAAATGATTTATTAGCCTATGGTACGATTGGCGTAAACTAGGCACCTATCTTGCACCGACACTAACACTGTCTCTAAACATACTGAAAATGAGATTCCACATGACCCACGTCACCTAGGTGTTCCATCGGGAGTGTCCAAAATGAATTCCAAGCCTATGGTACGTTCGACGCAAACCGTGCACCTATCTTGCATCTAGATTAGCACTATCTCCAAGTGGATTTAATCAAGCTTCCACTTGAGCCTCGTCACCTAGGAGTACCATCGGGTGCGTCCAAAATGATTTCCAAGACTACGGTTCGTTTGGCACAAACCGTGCACGTATCTTGGACCAATACTAACACTGCCTCCAAAGAGACCGAAACAAGATTCCACATGACCCACGTCACCGAGGAGTACCTTCGGGTGCGTCTAAAATGATTTCTGAGCCTGTGGTATTTTCGGCGCAAACCATGCACCTATCATGCGTCAAGATTTGCACTATCTCTAAACACACCGAATCGAGTTTGCACTCAAGCCTTGTCACCATGGAGTATCATTGTGTGCATCAAAAATGATTTCTATGCCAACGGTACGTTTGGTGCAAACCGTACACCTATCTTGCATCAAGATTAGCACTATCTCCAAACGGACTGAATCGAGCTTCCACTTGAGCCTCTTCACCTAGGAGTACCATCAGGTGAGCCCAAAAAATGATTTTTGAGCCTATGGTATGTTTGGCGCTAACCTTGCACCTATCTTGTGTCATGATTAGCACTATCGTCAAATAGACCAAATCAAGCTTCCACTTGATTCTCATCACATAGTAGTATCATTGGGTGCGTCCAAAATGATTTCTTTGCCTATGGTACGATTGGCGTAAACTATGCACCTATCTTGCACCGACACTGACACTGTCTCTAAACGTACTGAAAATGAGATTCCACATGACCCATGTCACCTAGGTGTTCCATCGGGAGTGTTCAAAATGATTTCCAAGCCTATGGTACGTTCGACTCAAACCGTGCACCTATCTTGCATCTAGATTAGCACTATCTCCAAGTGGATCGAATCAAGCTTCCACTTGAGCCTCGTCACCTATGAGTACCATCGGGTGCGTCCAAAACGATTTCGAAGACTACGGTTCGTTTGGCACAAACCGTGCACCTATCTGGCACCAATACTAACACTGCCTCCAAAGAGACCGAAACAAGATTCCACATGACCCACGTCACCGAGGAGTACCTTCGGCTGCGTCTAAAATGATTTCTGAGCCTATGGTATTTTCGGCGCAAACCATGCACCTATCATGCATCAAGATTTGCACTATCTCCAAACACACGGAATCGAGTTTCCCCTCAAGCCTTGTCACCATGGAGTATCATTGTGTGCATCCAAAATGATTTCTGAGCCAATGGTATGTTTGGTGCAAACCGTGCACCTATCTTGCATCAAGATTAGCACTATCTCCAAACGGACTGAATCAAGCTTCCACTTGAGCCTCTTCACCTAGGAGTACCATGAGGTGAGCCTAAAAAAATGACTTCTGAGCCTATGGTATGTTTGCCACAAACCTTGCACCAATGTTGCGTCATGATTAGCACTATCGCCAAACAGACCAAATCAAGCTTCCACGTGATCCTCATCACCTATAAGTCTCATTGGGTGCGTCCAAAATGATTTATTAGCCTATGGTACGATTGGCAAAAACTATGCATCTATCTTGCACCGATACTAACACTGTCTCTAAACGTACTGAAAATGAGATTCCAAATGACCCACGTCACCTAGGTGTTCCGTCGGGAGTGTCCAAAATGATTTCCAAGCCTATGGTACGTTCGACGCAAACCGTGCACCTATCTTGCATCTAGATTAGCATTATCTCCAAGTGGATCGAATCAAGCTTCCACTTGAGCCTCGTCACCTAGGGGTACCATCGGGTGCGTCCAAAATGATTTCCAAGACTACGGTACGTTTGGCACAAACCGTGCGCCTATCTTGCACCAATACTAACACTGCCTCCAAAGAGACCGATACAAGATTCCACATGACCCACGTCACCGAGGAATACCTTCGGGTGCGTCTAAAATGATTTCTAAGCCTGTGGTATTTTCAGGGCAAACCATGCACCTATCATGCGTCAAGATTTGTACTATCTGCAAACACACCGAATCGAGTTTCCACTCAAGCCTTGTCACCATGGAGTATCATTGTGTGCATCCAAAACGATTTCTGAGCCAATGGTACGTTTGGTGCAAACTGTGCACCTATCTTGCATCAAGATTAGCACTATCTCCAAACGGACTGAATCGAGCTTCCACTTGAGCCTCTTCACCTAGGAGTACAATCAGGTGAGCCCAAAAAATGATTTCTGAGCCTATGGTACGTTTGGCGCAGACCTTGCACCTATCTTGTGTCATGATTAGCACTATCGCCAAACATACCAAATCAAGCTTCCACTTGATTCTCATCACCTAGAAGTATCATTGGGTGCATCCAAAATGATTTATTAGCCTATGGTACGATTGACGCAAACTATGCACCTATCTTGTACCGACACTAACACTGCCATTTCACATGACTGAAAATGAGATTCCACATGACCCACGTCACCTAGGTGTTCCATCGGGAGTGTCCAACATGATTTCCAAGCCTACGGTACGTGTAACACCTCAAGTGTTTGCTCCATAATTGCATTGCATTTGCATAAGCATAAGCATGCATCATCTCATGTTATTTTATGTGTTGCAACTAATGTGGATGATTTAGAATTTTGATGGTTTGTAATCATGTCACACAAGTGTTTTTGTGTAACTAAGGGATAGAGTAGCTAATTATATCTCACAACACCTTAGTTATGCTTAGGGTCACTAATGGAGCAAGGTTCATGTTGACCAAAATCACCAAAATGCCCTCCAAGGTGTAGTTGACCAGCATTTAGCCCTAGGATGCTCTAGTTTGACCAATTAAAAAGTCTAGCTTAGAGACCTTTCATGGAGGAGCACCCTTAAGCAAAGTTGTAGGAAATTTTATGGGGAACAAAAGTCTCAATATGACCATCTCATGAAATTGACCAGAACATGTTCAAAAATGGCCCACAAGTCAGCTAGAGGGGCTGTCTCAACACCTAGAAATTTCCTAAGTCCCCAAAGTGTCCCTCCAGTTTTACTGTGGCCTACTTTGGAAGCTTGTAGTTTGCAAACCAGACCAAACCAGCTCCCACTCATGTGGACACTTTTGTAGTACTCATGTAGCTCTACAACATTGCCAACATCACCATCACCTAGTTCTAAATGGTTTAGGAGATATGGTGTCTTGAAAATAGGGTTTCAGTCGGCTTTAATCACTGAAACTACATTTCAGTTTCTAAGGGCACCACTTTGGAGCTATATAGTTTCAAATCCAAGCCAAATCTGTTCTTGAGCCAATTAGCAAAGTTGTAGCCCTCACGAAGCCCTACAATTTTGATGCTATCATCTTCTCCTAACTCGAACCGGTTTAGGAGATAATCACCGCCAAACTTGCTCTGTCAGTCGGTCACCGATGTCACCATTTCAACTCGATTCAGTTCGTCAGTGAGGAGTGGCCGACCGGCCACAGGCCCTCGCCGACGCGTGGATGCGCGGTGGCAACCGTACGCCGGCCGTGGCCCCACCGGTCAGTCCACGGAGCCTTCAAGGCCGCCACGACGCACCGGAGCTGCCCCCATTCCTTCTCCCTCCCTCATTCGGCTTTGACACGGAGAAACTGAGCCGCCATTGCCGCCCCCACTCCGGCGAGCTCGCGCGTGCTCACCACTGCACCACCGCTCACCAGATCACGTCCTCCACTCCGCCACACCACCCTGCACCTCCTCGACCAGCCGATGGCTTTGATTGAGCCCGAGGTGAGCCGCATTTCCACCTCCGCCTGTTCCCAAAGGTCACCGGAGCTCCACCATGTTAGGGTCACCGTGGCCAGCACCACACCGTAGTCCTCTGCCTTCCCTCACTCACGTTCCCTCCTTCCTATCACATGTAGATGCTAGGGTGAAGATGCTACCGCCAGCATCGGTTTGGTCGGGCCGGAATGTAACACCCCGGTGTTACACATGCATTTAGCATCTGCAAATCATGAGCATAAGCACTATCATGCATTCATGAGCATTTCATGTTATATAAATGAAACACCTGAAACATGTAAAAGAAATAAAGATGTTGCGTTTATTTGTTTCGATAGGCCTATGCTAGATTCATGTTTGTTTGAGTGTTTAAATAACTTAGAATTGGTCAGCAAGCAATTTGGAGCAAAGTTCCTTTTAAAAATTTTCCCACTCCGGCGAGCTCGCGCGTGCTCACCACCGCACCACCGCTCACCAGATCACGTCCTCCACTCCGCCACACCACCCTGCACCTCCTCGACCAGCCGATGGCTTTGATTGAGCCCGAGGTGAGCCGCATTTCCACCTCCGCCCGTTCCCAAAGGTCACCGGAGCTCCGCCATGTTAGGGTCACCGTGGCCAGCACCACACCGTAGTCCTCTGCCTTCCCTCACTCACGTTCCCTCCTTCCTATCACATGTAGATGCTAGGGTGAAGATGCTACCGCCAGCATCGGTTTGGTCGGGCCGGAATGTAACACCCCGGTGTTACACATGCATTTAGCATCTGCAAATCATGAGCATAAGCACTATCATGCATTCATGAGCATTTCATGTTATATAAATGAAACACCTGAAACATGTAAAAGAAATAAAGATGTTGCGTTTATTTGTTTCGATAGGCCTATGCTAGATTCATGTTTGTTTGAGTGTTTAAATAACTTAGAATTGGTCAGCAAGCAATTTGGAGCAAAGTTCCTTCTAAAAATTTTCCCAAATTTGGTTCCTAAAAATATTCTTGAAAAATAAGGTTTTTATTTAAAAATCAACTTTTTAAACCTTAGTTCAAAATCGGTGGGGATTTTGACTTTGTGTCTTTTAACAAAGTTGAAGATTTTTAAAAACGGAGCAACTTTTGTTTTTGGACTTTTTCTCAAAAAGGTTTAGAAAATGCTCCAAAACATTTTTTTATGTGCTGCTATTTAGAAAATAAAAAGAAAAAGAATTTTTTTTCCCGGTTTAGTGGGTCTCGGCCTCGCTTTCGGCCCAGTTGGGCTTGCCGGCCCGGCCTGCCGACCGCGTTCGTCCCCGCGCCCGCGCGCGCCGCGCCGACTGGCAGCAGGTCGCGGACGCCGCGTGGTCGCCGGCGTCTGGCGCCGCTCGCCACGCGGCCCTGGGTGGCCCCCGCCACTCCGCGTGCTCGTCAAAGCGCAGCAGCAGCCCGCCTTCTCCCTCGGCCCCTTCCATTCGCCCGCCTCCCCCTTCTCGCCTTGCCAAAGCGCAGCAGCGGCCGCGCTCGCCATTCCCGCCACCGCGGGCATTGCCGGCGTTGTGCCCTGCAACCACCGTAGCTCCGCCCGATTGCTCCGGCGTCCGGCTCCGCCTCGACCCCCTCCACCCTGTGCTCGCGCTCGCAGCAGCTCTCGGCGGGAGGGATGGCGCAATCGGGAAATCCTCTCCGCCAACCGCGCCATGGCCGCCGGCCTTAACCCACGTTGGCCGGAGCCCCTCTACTCCCTCTACTCTCCTTCCCGTGTCCGCCTTACTCTCGCGGACGTCGTGCTCGCCCCGCCTCACCTCGCCTTGGCCAGCAACGACACTTTCTCCGCCGCCCACCATTACCGCCGGCGAGGCCGCTCCAGTTCACCTCGGGTGCCGCCGTTTGCTCCTTTCAGTTCGCCTTGTCGCGGAGAGCACGAAGGTGCTTCTCCCGTGGCCGGGGACCTCACCGTCGGCGATCTAGCTCCGGCCGACGGCCCTCCCCTGCCCTGTGCCACCGATAGGTGGGACCAAGGGGCCCGCTGTCAGCTGCTCAGTGGAGCTCTAGGTGCGCAGAGCAGGGTGCGCTTAGCGTGTTGGGTCGGCTGGATTTTTGATTTAATAAGGAAAATGCTTTTCAGAATTGATTTAAATGCTTTGAAAAATCTTATGTAGGTCAAAATTGCTCCAAAAATTGTGAAATTAATTTTGTTGTGTTCCTTGTGATTGGATCTACAGCTTAGATGTGTTGCATGTCATGTTTGTGAAAGTTTTATATCAGGTTTTAATTAATTCATTAAATTGCTGATATCTTGTAAAATGTATAATTAATTCTGTGTAACTCATAAAAATAAGAGACTTGTTTTACTAGGCTTCTTGTATGATATAATATCTGTAAAAATTTTATGGCATGCATGTTGTATAGAAAAATATTGATGTGTAGTTCAAGTGCCTTTATTTGCCTAGATTTGTTATTTTTGTTAGGGCTAAAAATGTGAACAATACAGGCATGTGTAACTTTTTCTATGATGATTAGTTACTGTGTAAATCTTAAGAAAATTATACCATGGGCTGTTTGGTACATTTTGTAGTACAAAGTATTTTCCATGCTTGGTGTAGCACTGCTTTTGTCCTTTTTGTGTAGGCTGTTATACATGTCCAAATGAAGTAAAATTTTGGTGTTAGTCGATTCTTGATATGATCAAACTATTGTAATTTTCTAAGAATTTTCTGTGAACTAAAAATATAGGTTACTGTTCAAACCTATATTTAATTAGGGTTTACTCAGGAATCCCTTTATTGCATGTCTAGTTAATAATGTTGTTTTGGTGTATCTTTGAAGCGCCAATTAGCTTGTCCTTGTGTTATGCCATGTTGCTTCCTGTTGCAATGCAACAAGTAGTTAGTAGCCAATTACTTATGAGTTATTGTATGCATGTTGGTTGCTATATGTGATTAGCTGAAAGAGAAGAAGTATGAACTTGCTTTGTTAAGTAGAATGTGAATTGTGCATTTACATACACATGCAAGCACGAGCATCATATGCCATCCCATCAGTGCGCCTTTTCCATCTGCACTTATACCCATGCACACATGCATCATACAGGATCGGGGCAGAAAGCAGTTCGCGTGGAGCACGGAGTTTTCGAGGAGGCCGTGCAACGAGAGGTGCCACCCCTGGGAGAACCAGAAGTCGAGGAGCCAGTCGGTGATCTACTGAAGTGTCGAGACCACCGTCGGCCAGCGTTCGGGAAGGCAAGCCCCGGAGCATTATAAGTCTCCCTACTTTATCAAAACAAGATAATTATATATGTTATATCTATTGTTGCATTAGGTTATAGGAGTTGCTTGAAACCGTTGATGCATATCACTATGATATTCCTTGAACACCTCGATATATCCTGATATCCTATTTAAGTCTAGTTCCGGAATACCTGCTTAGCTATGCTTAGTTCGGTAAACGTGAGTGATTTCCTGTCACCTACGATTTAGGTAAAAACCTGTCATGTTTAGCAAAATGCTATCATGGAAAGAGAACCATTTGTGGCTGAATAAATGGAGACCGGGCGGAATGTTGGGCAACAAGACATGGGTCTTGTGTGCTTGTAGTTTCCACCTGTGTCGATTAAGGACCGTACCGTTGTCGGCCCTCAGTCCTTTTTGAACGCATGCCCCACATTTAGCTAGCCGGATAAGTACTTCCGACCGCGAAGCCTAGTAGCTCTGTTCGGACCGGTGACCGAGATGATGCCAAGACCACCTCGGGCCTGTTGACCGTGGACAAGAATGACCCGGCTCCAGCGTGGACAGGCATAACTTGAGTGACCTGGCGCGGGAGGAACCCAAGGTGTATAGGGTTCATGGCGGTCCCGCGACTGTTTCCGAATAGTACCAAAGGTGACCTGTAGCTCACTGGGCCGGTGAGTGTGGTTTGTGTGGGGAATACATCACCAGCTGGTTAGTAATCGATTCGAGTCGCCATCGCTCCTGGTTAGTGAGCAACTGGACTGAGTTACGTCATCGTAGTAATATGATTATGGAACACGATGATGGTTATGGTTATGAGTATGATGTGGAAAATGCTAAATAGAATTGGTTGCTATTGATTGCTTAATCTTATCCAAGTGATTGCTCTAGTACAGGTGCAAATCTAGATAGGTTTAAATGAACAAAATAAATTGATGCTAAAGATTAATATTGCAAGTTAAGTGCTATCGCTTTTTATGCAAAATGTTGTCAAGCCAACCCCACTTATAAAAGCCTTGCATACTCCTTGGTGTCATGTTTATTTCTGGTTTTTGTCGGGTAAGTCTAGCTGAGTACCTTCTTGTACTCAGGGTTCTACTCCCCCTTGTTGCAGGTGTTGTTTAGGACCAAGGGCAATGGTCGTCTCATACTTCTTACCTCGATGCTTTTGTCGAAGGAGACTACATCATGGCACTACTATTTAAACAAAACAGTGTGTGTTGTTTTTGGACAATAATGTTTCCGCTACCTGTTACTTCAAACTCAGTGTTGTAATAACTTAATTTGAACTCCGATGTATTTGAACTGTGTACGCATGTGAACTGTAACCGCTGAACCAGTACGATCTTGGCTGTTTGTTGAAAAGTTTGAGATCCCTCGAGATTTCATGGACTACCGGGTTATACGGGCTTAAGTTTGCGAGATTCTCTGCTCCGGCAGGTGAATTTTCTTACTTAATTTCGTATAATTGGGCGGTTCCGTTACACGGAACACGACCGCGCACTGCCGCGCCATGGCTGCCGGCCAGGTGCTCACGCAGTCAAGCGGCTCCGCTCCATCCCCGTCTGAGTGCGTAGTCTCGGGAGGTCCGCTAGGGTTCTAGGAAGGTGGTGCACCCTTCAGTCGGTCGTCCAACAGCCAGGACTCGCCGGCGTACCGCCAGGCACCACGGCTGTCCGCCATCGCCGTCGGCATAGGTGCTATGGTGCAGCAGCTTTGGGGAAAATGGTTGGCCTCGGTGTGGTTGGGTCTGGGCAAGCCACCGGAGTACTCGGTTTGGGCGGAGGAGCCGCCGGCGGCGAGAAATCGCTCGCCGGAGCTCACGGCCGCCGCTCCCCTGCCCTCTCTCCCTGACCGTGGGGGACTGCCTGTTAGTGCCGCACGCGGGCGGGAGCCCGAGCGGGCCGCGCGCGTGCGTCGTGGGCCGCGCCTGTTCCTGGGCCGGCCCAGTTTCGAATGAAATCTATTTCATTTATTTATTTTATCACAGATTTAGTTGATGTTTGGAAAATGTAGATCTAGGGTTTTACTTGCCCAAAAATTAGGAGATAAATTTTGTTAGGATCTACATGATGTGTAGTATTTTAGAAAAATATAAATCTGGTATGTGATGTTTAGTTTTTGGGAGAATTAAATAGATCTTTCAAATGTGTTTTGAAATGGAGGCAAATTTGTTAAATGTATAACTTGAGCTGTAGTCTTCCAAAAATTGTGAAATGTGGTGGGTAGGCTATTTTATACTTGCTTTAGCTCTGGTAAAAATTTGGGCATTAGTTCTTAAGTACTTTTCAAGTTATGATGCTATCTTGTTGTTTTCGGAAATATTTGAATGAATTTTAGGAATTTTTCAACATGTGCAATACTCTTATAATTTTTTGGAGAATGTCTTGGTACCATAAAGTGTCTAAGAAAAATATGAAATCTGTTGTTTGATACTTTTCAATATGATTTGTTAATTATACAAAAATCAGCCTTTTGGGCTTGTGAATTTTGTGTAGGGAGTTTCTGTGAATAATTTTAGTTCAAATTTTTACAGTGCTCTCTTTTTGGTTCATAGAGTCTCCTGTAATTTTTGTAGAAGTTTAGGAGCAGTTTACTTATATGTTTAAAATTCCAGTTAATTAATTAAGTAAATTAAGAAATGAGTATAAATAAATATTCTAGGTGGGCACACCTTACTTTCTGGTGTTTTTGTGACCTATGTGAACTTGTGGTAACATTAGTTTGGTCTTAAGGGATGTTTGCCACATAAATAAATATTTAATCCTTGCAATTCTAGGTTTTCTAGACAGTTGGTAGTATTTCTAGGTTTGACCTTTGATAAATGTGGTTGCTGGGAAACTTGTAAATACCAAAGTTGCAGTAAACTTGATAAACTAGCTTGTGTCAAAATTTGGGAGCATTTGGCTTAGTAGTTTGGGAGTTATTTCTGTTTTAAGTGACAGTCCAGAATTGGTTACTCTCTGTTTAGAGAGGACAGATTCTTGAACTTATGAAATTCGACATGGAAAACTTAGGAATTTAGGGTTGAGGTCTGAAAATGAATTGTAGTGCATTTCTTAAGCTTTCCAGATTATCTTAGATCATATCTTTTAGAGTTAGGAATCTCCAGTTATGTTAGAATCAAGTAGCTGCTGTCCAGAATGTTTTACTGTGGTATTTTGGTGTTGGATGTGGTAACCGAAGTAATGCTACTCTTGTAATTGTTAGGTGTTAGGGCCTTAACCGAAGAAGAACAGCTATATCTTAGGTTGAGTAGATTAGGTAAGTAGTTCTCTACCGGAGAGGAAATTTGCACCTAATATTTGAAGTGATTTGATTAGAGCTTTAAGAATGTTGTAATGCATTTCATTCCGAGCATACTGCATCTTTTATTATGCATCCATGAGATTTATTATGCACTCATGCAATAGGTGTTCCGGAGGGGGTAACGCTCCTCGAATTCGAGCAAGTGATTCCAGAGGAAGTGCAGGACCAGCCGGAGGAGCCAAGAGAACCAGTCGGCGGAGGAGACGCCGTTGAAGATCTGCCCGAGTGCCCTGACCACCGACCTTCGACCTTTCTCAAAGGCAAGCCCCAGTGCATGCTGAACCCATCATTTTATAAATCTATCTTGAGTACTTTTAATTTTTTATTGCATTAAGTTATAGGAGTTATATGAAAACACTTGCTGCATTTTACCTGTCCTTGTCCAGATATCGTACTTAATCCTATACTAGGTTTAGGCACGTGTCAATGCTTAGCCATGCTTAGTACGGTAGAAGTCGGGTGATTTTCGGTCATCCGCGAGATATAGGATTGGGTCACGAGTGGCTTATGGCTATCGTGATGGAACCATGCTTTAAAATGAAATTGAGACCGGGCGGGAGTTCGATAGTACAGCCGCAAGACACTTCACGTCTTGGGTGTGGAGCTATGCCCATCTGAGTCGTTTAAGGACCGATTCACTGTACGTCCTTGAGTCATGTTGAACGCAGTCTAACACTTAGTTGGTCGGATAAGTCGTTCCGACCGCGAAGTCGAGTAGTATGGTTCAGGCCGGGAATCGAATGGTAGGTTGCATCTTGGAGGAGAGAAAGGATGTGCTTGGGGACATTGGCGTGAGACCAAGGGAGGGTTAGAGTCCCTATCACCTGGCAGAGTGTCGCCCTTGGGGACGCGACATCACTCGGACCCGCGATTCCTGAACTGTACGAAAGATGACCTGAGCAGCCCTCGCCAGGCGTGACTCGGTGAGTGTTAGAAATACCCCTCCAGCTGGATAGGAATTCGATTCGAATCGCCGTCGCTCCTGGTTAGTGAGCACTTGACTTGAGCAGCGGCAACGTAGATCTCATTAATTGAACAGATGGTTAAGTGAATGATACATTGTTGCCACAATTTATACCTGCTATGAATAAAATGTTAATAATTATTTGATGATAATCAAGTGTATGTGTAGTACAGGTGCTAAGATAGATGATAGGTAAATGCTAAAAATAACTGCTAGTACAGGTTATAAGAGTTCAACTACTTATGCCTTTATGCAAAATATGGTGTCAGCTAGCCTCTTGTGTAAGCCTTGCATAACCCTTGGTGTCATTTTATTTATGGTTTTTGACGGGTAAGTCTAGCTGAGTACATTCCAGTACTCAGGGTTTATTCCCTCCTGTTGCAGATGATATGCTCTATCAAGGCTTCTGCAAAACTTGTCTCCACCCTGCGGGTGACGAAGACTAGATCACTAGGGCGTGATCATCTTTTATGTACTTTCCTCATGCTTTTGCGGGTTGTTGATCAATAAGACTGGCAGTAGTTAAACATCTGGTGTGCGTTATGCTTCCGCTACTTTCCAAACTTGGTTTGTAATAATTGCAACTCCGTGGTGTAAACTTATTTCCAAACTACTTGTGAAATGTAACGTATGATGTTGTATGTTGAATGATGTGATCTTGGTTGTAAGCAAGTTGGTTTGAAATCCTTCGTGGTTTCGATTGACTACCGGGATTATATGGGCTCAAGTTCGAAAATTTGAGCGCTTCGGTGCTTGTTTTTGTACTTGTGCTCTTATAATTTGGTCGGTTCTGTTACAGCTGGTATCAGAGCATAATTCAACATTAAACACATCATACGAGTAATTAAAAACAAAAGTATTTGTTTATGAAAAGGGTTAAAACTATAAAAAAATTATTTTTATAGGCATGCCAGTGATCACATCCCTTAGCCCAAATAAGGACTCTTAGGTGGCTTATTATAAGTACTAACTTAGGGGTCTTGTTTCTTTTTGTTTCGTCGTCCATACAGCGTGATATTGTATGGATGCCATCCACTTGGGTGGTAATGTATGGATCAATTACCTCGACGCTTCGGTAAGTGTGAGATGTGAGAGCATGATTGTCTAACCGGCGGTCTAGGGGAGAGTAGTTTTGGTGACTTGCATACTTACATGTTCAAACCATGTAGTTATGAAAGCACTTAATTGTGGGAATTTATATTGGGTAGCTTTGATACTGAAGTATATACATCAGGGGATGTGTATATGGAAAGTATTTAGTTTACTGCTTTCTTATGTGTTATATTGGGAAACTGTTGGGCTAAAATGAAATTTTCTGCAGGTACACTAACAGCGAAACGAGTAGACCGATAGTTTCGTTATATGAGAGAACGTATGTATGCCACCGCCTAGCGTTAGAAATTTAGGTTTCTACTAAGGTGAGAGGGCGTACGGAACGTGCATGCATCATGTTTAATTACATCATACATGTCATTTTACTCCCTCCTTAAAATATCCTTAGTCCGGACTAAATTAAATTTCATATCCCCTAAATTATCCTCACTTTAAGTCGTACCTTGTTGATACAGATGGCACGTACTAAGAGGACCGCCCGTAAGTCGACCGGAGGAAGGGCTCCTCGCCACCAGCTAGCTCCACGTGAGCCCCGAACCGAGCCCACTGAGGTGGAAAGGCTGTGGGCTGAGTTGGCCGAAGTGACCGCTACCAGGAATGCAGCGCGTCAGCAACTGGAGCAAGTGATCCGTGACCGTGATCAGGAAACCCTTGCAGTCCAGAGATTGACAGTAGCAAATCACAACTGTCAACGCATGCTGGTCCGTGTCATGAACCAGAGGGATGAAACCTGGCACGAGGAGAACGTTCTGAGAGCTCGTCAGTTTGAGCTCGAGCAACAGTTGGAGAACGCTGAAGAATACAATGACAACCTTCATGAAGAAGTGCACCGCTTGAACAACCAGCTCAATCCTCTGCTGCCTCGAAACAACAACGCAGACGAGGACATGGGTTCGGGAATCTTCATGGCTGAAGATGATGATGAAGTGGAGGTCAATGGACCGCAGGATGCCCCACCAGAGGAAGAACCAGAAGAAGAAGAAGAAGATGAGGAGTTAGAGCCTGTTAGTGATGAGGACGACAGGGAGATCCTTGACACCGACTCTAAGGACGATGCTTAGAGTAGCCATCACGTAGCTATGATGTTAGGATCGTCTTTTGTGCCCTCCCTGTGTTGGAGAGAGGCTTTGTAATAACATGGCTGTTGGGATGTAAGGTCGAACCCTATGTTTCCTGGATGTTTAGTTTGAACCGTTAATTTCGATCACAATTGGATGTCTTATGGTGTTGCGTTCGATGATGGTATCACGATTAGCACCCTTCGGTGCCGCGACGAAACCGAGGGCCTCCTGTGGCGCGTGACATAAGGCTGTGGTGCTTGGCATGCGCTGGTATCGAGGTGGCTAGTCATGATCCACCATGGAATTCTACCGTTGAGAAGTCTCTTTGTGGTCAGTTTGAAGTAGCCTTTCTCAGTCGATTAGAAATTTTTGGGTTTGAATCCGAGTACCCGTACGAAGGGTCGAAAAATCACGTAAATATGAAAGTAAACCGTTCCGTCACTGCTGTGATGCGCTTGTATCAAAACACATCGGGTTGGATACCCACACACGATTGCGTCAAGTGATGCGCTTGAATGGATTGTGCGGTTGTGATGAATTACTGTGCCCTGATTCTTTGCAAAGTCATTTTCATGAAGTCAGTTTGACCTATTTATAATAATTCATCTACAAATTTTCCACATCGTCAGTGCTCATTGGCTATGCATTTTGCAGATGTCGTACAACCTCCGTCGGGGTCGTGGCAATGAGGATGAGGAATAGCCACCCCCTCCGCCACCACCTACCCCGGCTGAGCTGATGCAGTCCGTGGTAGAAGGGTAGCGCATGCTGGCAGATGCTATGCGCCAGCTTGCCAATCGGGAGGCTCGTCATGGCCGCCAGGGCCCAGAACCCAATCAGTACAGTGATTTCAAGGACTTTCTTGATACTAAGCCCCCGATCTTTAAGGAGGCGGAGGAACCACTGCAAACCGACGAGTGGTTGAACACTATTGAACAAAAGTTTCGTTTGCTTCGCTTGACCGATGAGCTAAAAACTGAATATGCTTCTCATCAGCTGCATGGACCAGCGGGTATTTGGTGGAGCCACTATCGTTCCACACTGCCTGCAAATGTCCCAATTGCTTGGGACCAGTTCAAGGCAGCATTCCGTGGGAACTATATTCCTCCAGGTCTTATGGCTATCAAGCACACTGAATTCATGAGGCTGTCATAGGGAAATAAAAGCTTGACTGAATATCTGCAATCTTTCAACAACCTGGCAAGGTATGCCACAGAGTTTGTGGATACCGATGCCAAGAAAATTGCTAGCTTCAAAAGAGGCCTCGGCCCAAAATTGATGAAGACCATGGGCACGAGCAAGTGTACTACCTTCAACAATTTTATCAGTGACGCTTTGACTCAGGAAAACAATAATGCTATTTATTCTGCCTCAAAGAGCCGCAAAAGGGCCATTGAGGCGAGTGCTTCACAGTCTCGGACTCCAGCTGCACCTAGAGCTCCCCCTCGCCCACCTGCTCATAATACCAAGTTCCGTCCACCACAGAAGAAGCCGGCTGCCAAAACGGGGTTCCGTAAGGCTTATACAGTCGCTCTGCCAAAGGGAAATTCTGGTCAGAGCAGCTCCAGTGTTCCTCCCAGCAACATGCCTTGCTGCAACTGCAACAAGCCAGGCCATTGGTCCAGAAATTGCCCTTATCCTAAGAAGAATGTCAACCAAGGTGGCCGTCAGGGGCATGCTTATTATAACAGTATTGAGGAAATCCCATCTGGTGAGGTTGTCACTGCTGGTAAGTTCCTAGTTGACCAACACCCTGCAGTGGTACTTTTTGATTCAGGTGCTTCGCATTCCTTTATCAGTCCTAAGTTTGCATCAAAGTTTGCACACAAATTGCATACTGTTGAAGGTGGGGGTTATTGCATTAGTGCAGCAAGTGGGAATATTTCCACAAACAAAGTAGTAGGGAATCTTGAGTTTGATATAGAAGGGCGAAAGTATTCGCTTGCCTTAGTGGTGTTGCCGGGATTAGGCATAGATGTTATTCTGGGCATGAATTGGATGAGTCAGAATGGGGTACTCATTGATACATCCACTCGGGTAGTTATGCTCAGAGATCCTACGGATCAAAAGGGTTTTCTAGTACAACTTCCCAGAAAAGTGGATTTATCTGGGGAAGTTCATGTTGTGCAAGCAAAGGCGTTGACTGAAATTCCCGTAGTAAATGAGTTTCCAGACGTTTTTCCTGATGATTTGCCGGGACTTCCTCCGGATCGGGATGTGGAATTTAAAATTGAGTTGTTGCCTGGCACGGCACCCATCTCTAGGAGACCTTATAGGATGCCTCCGAATGTGCTAGCTGAACTTAAGGTGCAGTTGAATGAACTTTTAAAGAAGGGGTTGATTCGTCCTAGTTCATCTCCGTGGGGATGCCCTGCTATCTTTGTGAAGAAGAAGGACCAGTCCTTGCGGATGTGTGTAGACTATAGACCTTTGAATGCAGTCACTGTCAAAAATAAGTATCCTCTGCCACATATCGATATCTTGTTCGATCAGTTGTCCAAAGCTAAAGTCTTTTCCAAGATTGATCTGAGGTCTGGTTACCATCAGATTAAAATCTGTCGTGAAGATATTCAAAAACAGCTTTCTCGATAAGATACGGCCTTTATGAGTATCTTGTTATGTCTTTCGGCTTGACAAATGCCCCCGCACACTTCATGTGCTTGATGAATTCGGTATTTATGCCCAAATTGGACAAGTTTGTGGTGGTATTTATTGATGACATCTTGATATATTCTGAAAATGAGGAAGAACACGCTGAACACCTGCATATTGTTCTCAGCAGACTGCGAGAACATCAACTGTATGCGAAGTTCAGTAAATGTGAATTCTGGCTTTGTGAAGTACCTTTCCTTGGGCATGTGTTGTTTGATGGGGGAATTATGGTGGATCCCGCCAAAGTACAAGAAGTATTGAATTGGAAGGCTCCTACTTCGGTTCATGAGGTCCGGAGTTTTCTTGGGTTGGCTGGCTATTATCGTCGCTTCATCCCGGATTTCTCCAAAATAGCCAAACCCATGACTCGGCTGCTGCAAAAAGACACCAGGTTTGTCTGGACTCCTGAGTGTGATGCGGCTTTTCACCAACTACGGACCCTCCAAACCTCGGCTCCGGTGTTGGCACAACCGGATATCGAGAAACCGTTTGATGTTTATTGTGATGCCTCAGGCATAGGTTTGGGAGGTGTGTTGATGCAGGAAGGCTGAGTAATTGCATACACCTCGTGGCAACTTCAGAAGCATGAGGTGAATTATCCAACGCATGACTTAGAACTGGCTGCAGTTGTTCATGCTTTGAAAGTGTGGCGGCATTATCTGCTGGGCAATGTCTGCAATATCTACACAGACCACAAAAGCCTTAAATACATCTTCACCCAACCCGAATTAAATATGCGTCAGAGAAGATGGCTCGAGTTGATTAAGGATTATAACCTTCAAGTACATTATCATCCTGGCAAGGCAAATGTGGTTGCGGATGCTTTAAGCCGTAAGTCTCATTGCCATTCTTTAGTTGAGACTGATTTTCATCGATCCCGCCTGTTACATCCAATAGTCTTGTACAACATCACCGTCAGTTGTACTCTCAAAAGCAAAATTATTGAGCTCCAAAAGACTGATCCTGGTGTATTCCACATAAAACGCAAGATGAAAGAGGAAGAAACTAAGCACTTCAGGGTAGATGAAGAAGGTGTGTTGTGGTTTAAGGATAGATTAGTGGTACCTAAGGACCGAGAGCTTAGAGATCAGATCCTGTCCGAAGCACATTCGTCCAAGTTGTCCATCCATCCTGGTAGTAATAAGATGTATTATGATTTGAAGCCACTTTATTGGTGGACCAAGATGCGGAAAGAGATAGCTGCATATGTTGCTAGGTGTGACACCTGTTGTAGAGTTAAAGCTGTGCACATGAAAGCTGGCTTACTTCAACCACTTTCTATCCCAGGCTGAAAATGGGAAGAGATAAGTATGGATTTCATTGTCGGACTTCCTCCTACTGTCAAAAATCACAACTCCATCTGGGTAATTGTGGACCGTTTGACCAAATCAGCTCAGTTCATTCTAGTTAGAGTGGACTATCGTCCCACTGACTATGCTGAGTTGTACTTCAATCAGACAGTCCGGCTCCATGGGGTACCTCGTACTATCGTTTTTGACCATGGTCCCCAATTCACTGCTCGCTTTTGGGAGCACTTGCATCACCTTCTGAGAACCAAATTAGTGAGAAGCTCTGCTTATCACCCCCAGACGTCTGGTCAGACGGAACGAGTTAACCAAATCTTGGAAGATCTGTTGCGGGCATGCGTAATTTCATCCAAGGGTTCTTGGGAAAAATGGTTACCTCTAGCCGAATTCTCATACAATAATAGTTACCAAGAGAGTATTAAGATGGCCCCATTCGAAGCTTTGTACGGTCGTAAGTGTAGAACTCCTCTAAACTGGGTAGAAGCTGGTGAAAGAAGGTATTATGGTATTGATTTTGTTCAGGAAGCTGAGGAACAAGTCCGTACCATCCAAAAACATATGGCTGCAGCCCAAGCTAGACAGAAAAGCTAAGCTGACCGTCGTAGAAAGCCACTCGAGTTTGAAGTTGGAGACTTCGTTTATTTGAAAGTTTCTCCAATGAAGAGTGTCCAATGTTTTGGTGTTAAGCGGAAACTTGCACCAAGATACGTGGTTCCTTTCCAGATCATAGGCAAGAGTGGAGTTGTTGCGTACAAAATCCAGTTACCTCCTGAAATGAGTGCCATATTCAACGTTTTTCATGTATCTCAGCTCAAAAAGTGTCTTCGAGTTCCTGAGGAAAGAGTTCCTTTAGGAGATATCAGGCTTGAATCCGATCTAACTTATGAAGAAAAGCCAGTTCGAGTGATCGATACTCAGGAACGAGTAACTAGAAGCAAAGCGGTTAAGTGGTATAAAGTGATGTGGAGTAATCAGGGTAGTGAAAGTGGCGCTACGTGGGAGCGGGAGGATTATTTGCGGGATGGTTATAAGGAATTCTATGAAAAATGGTACGCTTTCCAAATCTCGGGATGAGATTTTTATAAGGGGGGAGGGCTGTAACACCTCAGGTGTTAGCTCTATAATTGCATTGCATTTGCATAAGTATAAGCATGCATCATCTCATGTTATTTTATGTGTTGCAACTAATGTGGATGATTTAGAATTTTGATGGTTTGTAATCATGTCACACTAGTGTTTTTGTGTAACTAAGGGATAGAGTAGCTAATTATATCTCACAACACCTTAGTTATGCTTAGGGTCACTGATGGAGCAAGGTTCAAGTTGACCAAAATCACCAAAATGCCCTCCAAGGTGTAGTTGACCAGCATTTAGCCCTAGGATGCTCTAGTTTGACCAATTAAAAAGTCTAGCTTAGAGACCTTGCATGGAGGAGCACCCTTAAGCAAAGTTGTAGGGAATTTTATGGGGAACAAAAGTCTCAATATAACCATCTCATGAAACTGACCAGAACATGCTCAAAAATGGCCCACAAGTCAGCTAGAGGGGCTGCCTCAACACTTAGAAATTTCCAAAGTCCCCAAAGTGTCCCACCAGTTTTACTGTGGCCTACTTTGGAAGCTTGTAGTTTGCAAACCATACCAAACCAGCTCCCACTCATGTGGACACTTTTGTAGTACTCATGTAGCTCTACAACATTGCCAACATCACCATCACCTAGTTCTAAATGGTTTAGGAGATATGGTGTCTTGAAAATAGGGTTTTAGTCGGCTTTAATCACTGAAACTACATTTCAGTTTCTAAGGGCACCACTTTGGAGCTATATAGTTTTAAATCCAAGCCGAATGTGTTCTTGAGCCAATTAGCAAAGTTGTAGCCCTCACGAAGCCCTACAATTTTGATGCTATCATCTTCTCCTAACTCGAACCGGTTTAGGAGATAATCAGCGCCAAACTTGCTCTGTCAGTCGGTCACCGATGTCACCATTTCAACTCGATTCAGTTCGTCAGTGAGGAGTGGCCGACCAGCCACAGGCCCTTGCCGACGCGTGGACGCGTGGTGGCAACCTTACGTCGGCCGTGGCCCCACCGGACAGTCCACGGAGCCTTCAAGGCTGCCACGATGCACCGGAGCTACCCCCATTCCCTCTCCCTCTCTCATTCGGCTTCGACACGGAGAAACTGAGCCGCCATTGCCGCCCCACTCCGGCGAGCTCGCGCATGCTCACCACCGCACCAACGCTCACCAGATCACGTCCTCCACTCCGCCACACCACCCTGCACCTCCTCGACCAGCCAGTGGCTTTGATTGAGCCCGAGGTGAGCTGCATTGCCACCTCCGCCTGTTCCCAAAGGTCACCGGAGCTCCGCCATGTTAGGGTCACCGTGGCCAGCACCACACCGTAGTCCTCCACCTTCCCTCACTCACGTTCCCTCCTTCCTGTCACATGTAGATGCTAGGGTGAAGATGCTACCGCCAGCATCGGTTTGGTCGGGCTGGAACACGACCGCGCACTGCCGTGCCATGGCTGCCGGCCAGGTGCTCACGCGGTCAAGCGGCTCCGCTCCATCCCCGTCTGAGTGCGTAGTCTCGGGAGGTCCGCTAGGGTTCCAGGAAGGTGGTGCACCCTTCGGTCGGTCGTCCAACGGCCAGGACTCGCCGGCGTACCGCCAGGCGCCACGGCCGTCCGCCATCGTCGTCGGCATAGGTGCTACGGTGCAGCAGCTTTGGGGAAAATGGTTGGCCTCGGTGCGGTTGGGTCTGGGCAAGCCACCGGAGTACTCGGTTTGGGCGAAGGAGCCGCCGGCGGCGAGAAATCGCTCGCCGGAGCTCACGGCTGCCGCTCCCCTGCCCTCTGTCCCTGACCGTGGGGGACCGCCTGTCAGTGCCGCGCGCGCGCGTCGTGGGCCGCGCCTGTTCCTGGGCCGGCCCAGTTTCGAATGAAATCTATTTCATTTATTTATTTTGTCACAGATTTAGTTGATGTTTGGAAAATGTAGATCTAGGGTTTTACTTGCCAAAAAATTAGGAGATAAATTTTGTTAGGATCTACATGATGTGTAGTATTTTAGAAAAATATAAATCTGGTATGTGATGTTTAGTTTTTGGGAGAATTAAATAGATCTTTCAAATGTGTTTTGAAATGAAGGCATATTTGTTAAATGTATAACTTGAGCTGTAGTCTTCCAAATATTGTGAAATTTGGTGGGTAGGCTATTTTATACTTGCTTTAGCTCTGGTAAAAATTTGGGCATTAGTGCTTAAGTACTTTTCAAGTTATGATGCTATCTTGTTGTTTTAGGAAATACTTGAATGAATTTTTGGAGAATGTCTTGGTACCATAAAGTGTCTAAGAAAAATATGAAATATGTTGTTTGATACTTTTCAATATGATTTGTTAATTATACAAAAATCAGCCTTTTGGGCTTGTGAATTTTGTGTAGGGAGTTTCTATGAATAATTTTAGTTCAAATTTTTACAGTGGTCTCTTTTTGGTTCATAGAGTCTCCTGTAATTTTTGTAGAATTTTAGGAGCAGTTTACTTATATGTTTAAAATTCCACTTAATTAATTAAGTAAATTAAGAAATGAGTATAAATAAATATTCTAGGTGGGCACACCTTACTTTCTGGTGTTTTTGTGACCTATGTGAACTTGTGGTAATATTAGTTTGGTCTTAAGGGATGTTTGCCACATAAATAAATATTTAATCCTTGCAATTCTAGGTTTTCTAGATAGTTGGTAGTATTTCTAGGTTTGACCTTTGATAAATGTGGTTGCTAGGAAACTTGTAAATACTAAAGTTGCAGTAAACTTGATAAAATAGCTTGTGTCAAAATTTGGGAGCATTTGACTTAGTAGTTTGGGAGTTATTGCTGTTTTAAGTGACAGTCCAGAATTGGTTACTCTCTGTTTAGAGAGGACAGATTCTGGAACTTGTGAAATTCGACATGGAAAACTTAGGAATTTAGGGTTGAGGTCTGAAAATGAATTGTAGTGCATTCCTTAAGCTTTCCAGATTGTCTTAGATCATATCTTTTGGAGTTAGGAATCTCCAGTTATGTTAGAAATAAATAGCTGCTGTCCAGAATGTTTTACTGTGGTATTTTGGTGTTGGATGTGGTAACCTAAGTAATGCTACTCTTGTAATTGTTAGGTGTTAGGGCCTTAACCGAAGAAGAACAGCTATATCTTAGGTTGAGTAGATTAGGTGAGTACTTCTCTACCAGAGAGGAAATTTGCACCTAATATTTGAAGTGATTTGATTAGAGCTTTAAGAATGTTGTAATGCATTTCATTCCGAGCATACTGCATCTTTCATTATGCATCCATGAGATTTATTATACACTCATGAAATAGGTGTTCCGGAGGGGGTAACGCTCCTCGAATTCGAGCAAGTGATTCCAGAGGAAGTCCAGGACCAGCCGGAGGAGCCAACAGAACCAGTCGGCGGAGGAGACGCCGTTGAAGATCTGCCCGAGTGCCCTGACCATCGACCTTCGACCTTTCTCAAAGGCTAGCCTCGGTGCATGCTATGATTTTAGAAATCTATCTTGAGTACTTTTAATTGTATATTGCATTAAGTTATAGGAGTTATATGAAAACACTTGCTGCATTTTACCTGTCCTTGTCCAGATATCGTACTTAATCCTATACTAGGTTTAGGCACGTGTCAATGCTTAGCCATGCTTAGTGCGGTAGAAGTCGGGTGATTTCCGGTCATCCGCGAGATATAGGATTGGGTCACGAGTGGCTTATGGCTATCGTGATGGAACCATGCTTTAAAATAAAATTGAGACCGGGCGGGAGTTCGATAGTACAGCCGCAAGACACTTCATGTCTTGGGTGTGGAGCTATGCCCGTCTGAGTCGTTTAAGGACCAATTCGCTGTACGTCCTTGAGTCATGTTGAACGTAGTCTAACACTTAGTTGGCCGGATAAGTCGTTCCGACCGTGAAGTCGAGTAGTATGGTTTAGGCCGGGAATCGAATGGTAGGTTGCATCTTGGAGGAGAGAAAGGATGTGCTTGGGGACATTGGCGTGAGACCAAGGAGGGGTTAGAGTCCCTATCACCTGGCAGAGTGTCGCCCTTGGGGACGCGACATCACTCGGACCCGCGATTCCTGAACTGTACGAAAGATGACCTGAGCAGCCCTCACTAGGCGTGACTCGGTGAGTGTTAGAAATACCCCTCCAGCTGGATAGGAATTCGATTCGAATCGCCGTCGCTCCCGGTTAGTGAGCACTTGACTTGAGCAGCGGCAACGTAGATCTCATTAATTGAACAGATGGTTAAGTGAATGATACATTGTTGCCACAATTTATACCTGCTATGAATAAAATGTTAATAATTGTTTGATGATAATCAAGTGTATGTGTAGTACAGGTGCTAAGATAGATGACAGGTAAATGCTAAAAATAACTGCTAGTACAGGTTATAAGAGTTCAACTACTTATGCCTTTATGCAAAATGTGGTGTCAGCTAGCCTCTTGTGTAAGCCTTGCATAACCCTTGGTGTCATTTTATTTCTGGTTTTTGATGGGTAAGTCTAGCTGAGTACATTCCAGTACTCAGGGTTTATTCCCTCCTATTGCAGATGATATGCTCTATCAAGGCTTCTGCAAAACTTGTCTCCACCCTGCGGGTGACGAAGACTAGATCACTAGGGCGTGATCATCTTTTATGTACTTTCCTCATGCTTTTGCGGGTTGTTGATCAATAAGACTGGCAGTAGTTAAACATCTGGTGTGCGTTATGCTTCCGCTACTTTCCAAACTTGGTTTGTAATAATTGCAACTCCGTGGTGTAAACTTATTTCCGAACTACTTGTGAAATGTAACGTATGATGTTGTATGTTGAATGATGTGATCTTAGTTGTAAGCAAGTTGGTTTAAAATCCTTCATGGTTTCGATTGACTATCGGGATTATATGGGCTCAAGTTCAAAAATTTGAGTGCTTCGGTGCTTGTTTTTGTACTTGTGCTCTTATAATTTGGTCGGTTCTGTTACAGCACGTTCGACGCAAACCGTGCACCTATCTTGCATCTAGATTAGCACTATCTCCAAGTGGATCGAATCAAGCTTCCACTTGAGCCTCGTCACCTAGGAGTACCATTGGGTGCGTCCAAAACGATTTCCAAGACTACGGTTCGTTTGGCACAAACCGTGCACCATCTTGCACCAATACTAACACTGCCTCCAAAGAGACCAAAACAAGATTCCACATGACCCACGTCACCGAGGAGTACCTTCGGGTGCGTCTAAAATGATTTCTGAGCCTATGGTATTTTCGGCGCAAACCATGCACCTATCATGCATCAAGATTTGCACTATCTCTAAACACACCGAATCGAGTTTCCACTCAAGCCTTGTCACCATGGAGTATCATTGTGTGCATCCAAAACGATTTCTAAGCAAACGGTACGTTTGGTGCAAACCGTACACCTATCTTGCATCAAGATTAGCACTATCTCTAAACGGACTGAATCGAGCTTCCACTTGAGCCTCTTCACCTAGGAGTACCATCAGGTGAGCCCAAAAAATGATTTCTGAGCCTATGGTATGTTTGGCGCAAACCTTGCACCTATCTTGCGTCATGATTAGCACTATCGTCAAACAGACCAAATCAAGCTTCCACTTGATTCTCATCACGTAGTAGTATCATTGGGTGCGTCCAAAATGATTTCTTTGCCTATGGTACGATTGGCGTAAACTATGCACCTATCTTGCACCGACACTAACACTGTCTCTAAATGTACTGAAAACGAGATTCCACATGACCCACGTCACCTAGGTGTTCCATCAGGAGTGTCCAAAATGATTTCCAAGCCTATGGTACGTTCGACGCAAACCGTGCACCTATCTTGCATCTAGATTAGCACTATCTCCAAGTGGATCGAATCAAGCTTCCACTTGAGCCTCGTCACCTATGAGTACCATCGGGTGCATCCAAAACGATTTCCAAGACTATGGTTCGTTTGGCACAAACCGTGCACCTATCTTACGCCAATACTAACACTGCCTCCAAAGAGACTGAAACAAGATTCCACATGACCCACATCACCGAGGAGTACCTTCGGCTGCGTCTAAAATGATTTCTGAGCCTGTGGTATTTTCGGCGCAAACCATGCACCTATCATGTGTCAAGATTTGCACTATCTCCAAACACACGGAATCAAGTTTCCCCTCAAGCCTTGTCACCATGGTGTATCATTGTGTGCATCCAAAACGATTTCTGAGCCAATGGTACGTTTGGTGTAAACCGTGCACCTATCTTGCATCAAGATTAGCACTATCCCCAAACAGACTGAATCGAGCTTCCACTTGAGCCACTTCACCTAGGAGTACCATCAGGTGAGCCCAAAAAATGATTTATGAGCCTATGGTATGTTTGCCGCAAACCTTGCACCAATCTTGCGTCATGATTAGCACTATCGCCAAACAAACCAAATCAAGCTTCCACTTGATCCTCATCACCTAGAAGTCTCATTGGGTGCGTCCAAAATGATTTATTAGCCTTTGGTACGATTGACATAAACTATGCACCTATCTTGCACCGACACTAACACTGTCTGATGAGGACATCGCCACGCTGGACACACCGACGCTATGGTCTTCCCCAAGTTGCAATTCGTCCCCAACTCAGCTGCCACGTCACCCTCGGATTCAGCAGACACATCGTCACTGTTTCGGTCATAACTCTCTCATACGACATCGAAACGGGGCGTTCTTGGATGCGTTGGAAAGGGGACGACGACGCCGTCGTTTTAGATCTTGTACCAGCTCCAGAAGGTCCGTGGATAATTCTGTGTGACCACGGCAAGGTGCTGCGTCACCTATTTGGGCCAACTTGGCCATGTATCGTGTCGGGCCTTAAGCCCAAGTTGTGGGCGCCCAACCCCTGGCCGTCCTCAACCCTAGGTCGAGTCTTAGACTATAAAAATAGCCGCCGCCGCTGCTAGACAATTGGGTTTTGTTTAGAGTTTAGTTTTCCATCGAGAAACTGAATCGTTCATTGTAACAGTGGTGACAAATCCTTTTACAGTGATCCAGGGCCCCTGTTCTTGATCTCCTCCACTATGTCGATTAGTCCTTTGGAACCAAGTTCTTGAACCCTATTGATATTCGCATCATTCATATTTGCAATTTCAGATTGCGTGTTTTTACCTTCTTGCTTGTGTTCTTCGATTCGCTTGCAGGAAAAGCCTTCTTGGCGAGGTCAATCAAGTTGTGCTTGGTTGATAACCAACGGAGCAGTGGTGTAATGGTTGCAGGGTTCGAATCGTGTCTGATTTGAAGCCGGATCGCCAACGTCGAGATCTCCACAAGTCGAACTTACCGGTTACCTCACGGAAGATCGGGCCTGTATCTCATCAATTGGTATCAGAGATTTTAGGTTTACTGTGAGGTATATTCTCGTTTGCCTTAGATTCATATTTGTTCATTACCTAGAGTCCACAAAAAGCCCAAAAATATTTCAATTTCCGCTGTCCTATTACCTTTTGTGCCTTTGCAATTTCGTTTCAGATTCACGTTGTTGAGTTTGTGTCCGTGGTCGAGTCTTGTTGCTGGTTTAGGATTGTGTTCGTGGTCGTAGTTCAATCGCCCATTGCTGTAATTTTTGTTTTCCGCCGCTATCCCATCCACCGTTCCTAAACAACAAGTCGAAGCCACCACATTACTCGACTTGCCCCCGCTAACCGCCTTGTGTGACTTCTCGCCGCCGCGCAAACCCTAGATAGGTTGCAAACCGCTCTTATTTTGCCTGCATCGCAGCCCTCCTTACATCATCAGGCGCATACCTACTGTCGCTGTTGGAGTCACAGGGACGATCTTGTGATCGGTGTTGGAGTTTAGGGACGCTTTGCCCTAACTGCCGCTTTCGTGTTGTGCCTCCAGTCAAAACATAACTTGAGATACCTTCGGTAAAACAGGCATAACTTTTCGCTCGTTTATCAGAAAAATCTGAAATTTTTACAGCAGCTTCTTGACTCCTTTGGAACCGAGTTCTTGAACCCTATTGATATTCGCATCATTCATATTTGCAATTTCAGATTGCGTGTTTTTACCTTCTTGCTTGTGTTCTTCGATTCGCTTGCAGGAAAAGCCTTCTTGGCGAGGTCAATCAAGTTGTGCTTGGTTGATAACCAACGGAGCAGTGGTGTAACGGTTGCAGGGTTCGAATCGTGTCTGATTTGAAGCCGGATCGCCAACGTCGAGATCTCCACAAGTCGAACTTACCGGTTACCTCACGGAAGATCGGGCCTGTATCTCATCACTGTCTCTATACATACTGAAAATGAGATTCCAAATGACCCACGTCACCTAGGTGTTCCATTAGGAGTGTCCAAAATGATTTCCAAGCCTATGGTACGTTCGACGCAAACCGTGCACCTATCTTGCATCTAGATTAGCATTATCTCCTAGTGGATCGAATCAAGCTTCCACTTGAGCCTCGTCACCTAGGAGTACCATCGGGTGCGTCCAAAATGATTTCCAAGACTACGGTACGTTTGGCACAAACCGTGCACCTATCTTGCACCAATACTAACACTGCCTCCAAAGAGACCGAGACAAGATTCCACATGACCCACGTCACCGAGGAGTACCTTCGGGTGCGTCTAAAATGATTTCTGAGCCTATATTATTTTCGGGGCAAACCATGCACCTATCATGCGTCAAGATTTGTACTATCTGCAAACACACCGAATCGAGTTTCCACTCAAGCCTTGTCACCATGGAGTATCATTGTGTGCATCCAAAATGATTTCTGAGCCAATGGTACGTTTGGTGCAAACCGTGCACCTATCTTGCATCAAGATTAGCACTATCTCCAAACAGACTGAATCGAGCTTCCACTTGAGCCTCTTCACCTAGGAGTACCATCAGGTGAGCCCAAAAAATGATTTATGAGCCTATGGTATGTTTGCCGCAAACCTTGCACCAATCTTGCGTCATGATTAGCACTATCGCCAAACAAACCAAATCAAGCTTCCACTTGATCCTCATCACCTAGAAGTCTCATTGGGTGCGTCCAAAATGATTTATTAGCCTTTGGTACGATTGACATAAACTATGCACCTATCTTGCACCGACACTAACACTGTCTCTATACATACTGAAAATGAGATTCCAAATGACCCACGTCACCTAGGTGTTCCATCAGGAGTGTCCAAAATGATTTCCAAGCCTATGGTACGTTCGACGCAAACCGTGCACCTATCTTGCATCTAGATTAGCATTGTCTCCAAGTGGATCGAATCAAGCTTCCACTTGAGCCTCGTCACCTAGGAGTACCATCGGGTGCGTCCAAAATGATTTCCAAGACTACGGTACGTTTGGCACAAACCGTGCACCTATCTTGCACCAATACTAACACTGCCTCCAAAGAGACCGAGACAAGATTCCACATGACCCACGTCACCGAGGAGGACCTTCGGGTGCGTCTAAAATGATTTCTGAGCCTATATTATTTTCGGGGCAAACCATGCACCTATCATGCGTCAAGATTTGTACTATCTGCAAACACACCGAATCGAGTTTCCACTCAAGCCTTGTCACCATGGAGTATCATTGTGTGCATCCAAAATGATTTCTGAGCCAATGGTACGTTTGGTGCAAACCGTGCACTTATCTTGCATCAAGATTAGCACTATCTCCAAACAGACTGAATCGAGCTTCCACTTGAGCCTCTTCACCTAGGAGTACCATCAGGTGAGCCCAAAAAATGATTTATGAGCCTATGGTATGTTTGCCGCAAACCTTGCACCAATCTTGCGTCATGATTAGCACTATCGCCAAACAAACCAAATCAAGCTTCCACTTGATCCTCATCACCTAGAAGTCTCATTTGGTGCGTCCAAAATGATTTATTAGCCTTTGGTACGATTGACATAAACTATGCACCTATCTTGCACCGACACTAACACTGTCTCTATACATACTGAAAATGAGATTCCAAATGACCCACGTCACCTAGGTGTTCCATCAGGAGTGTCCAAAATGATTTCCAAGCCTATGGTACGTTCGACGCAAACCGTGCACCTATCTTGCATCTAGATTAGCATTATCTCCAAGCGGATCGAATCAAGCTTCCACTTGAGCCTCGTCACCTAGGAGTACCATCGGGTGCGTCCAAAATGATTTCCAAGACTACGGTACGTTTGGCACAAACCGTGCACCTATCTTGCACCAATACTAACACTGCCTCCAAAGAGACCGAGACAAGATTCCACATGACCCACGTCACCGAGAAGTACCTTCGGGTGCGTCTAAAATGATTTCTGAGCCTATATTATTTTCGGGGCAAACCATGCACCTATCATGCGTCAAGATTTGTACTATCTGCAAACACACCGAATCGAGTTTCCACTCAAGCCTTGTCACCATGGAGTATCATTGTGTGCATCCAAAATGATTTCTGAGCCAATGGTACGTTTGGTGCAAACCGTGCACCTATCTTGCATCAAGATTAGCACTATCTCCAAACAGACTGAATCGAGCTTCCACTTGAGCCTCTTCACCTAGGAGTACCATCAGGTGAGCCAAAAAAATGATTTCTGAGCCTATGGTACGTTTGGCGCAGACCTTGCACCTATCTTGCATCATGATTAGCACTATCGCCAAACATACGAAATCAAACTTCCACTTGATTCTCATGACCTAGAAGTATCATTGGGTGCGTCCAAAATGATTTATTAGCCTATGGTACGATTGACGCAAACTATGCACCTATCTTGCACCGACACTAACACTGCCTCCAAAGAGACCGAGACAAGATTCCACATGACCCACGTCACCGAGGAGTACCTTCGGGTGCGTCTAAAATGATTTCTGAGCCTGTGGTATTTTCGACGCAAACCATGCACCTATCATGCATCAAGATTTGCACTATCTCCAAACACACCGACTCGAGTTTCCACTCAAGCCTTGTCATCATGGAGTATCATTGTGTGCATCCAAAATGATTTCTGAGCCAATGGTACATTTGGTGCAAACCGTGCACCTATCTTGCATCAAGATTAGCACTATCTTCAAGCGGACTGAATTGAGCTTCCGCTTGAGCCTCTTCACCTAGGAGTACCATAAGGTGAGCCAAAAAAATGATTTCTGAGCCTACGGTATGTTTGGCACAAACCTTGCACCTATCTTGCGTCATGATTAGCACTATCGCCAAACAGACCAAATCAAGCTTCCACTTGATTCTCATCACCTAGAAGTATCATTGGGTGCGTCCAAAATGATTTATTAGCCTATGGTATGATTGGCGCAAACTATGCACCTATCTTGCACCGACACTAACACTGTCTCTAAACGGACTGAAAATGAGATTACACATGACCCACGTCTGGAGTGTCCAAAATGATTTCCAAGCCTATGGTACATTCAACGCAAACCGTGCACCTATCTTGCATCTAGATTAGCACTATCTCCAAGTCGATCGAATCAAGCTTCCACTTGAGCCTCGTCACCTAGGAGTACCATCGGGTGCGTCCAAAACTATTTAAAAGACTACGGTACGTTTGGCACAAACCGTGCACCTATCTTGCACCAATATTAACACTGCCTCCAAAGAGACCGAAACAAGATTCCACATGACCCACGTCACCGAGGAGTACCTTCGGGTGCGTCTAAAATGATTTCTGAGCTTGTGGTATTTTCGGCGCAAACCATGCATCTATCATGCGTCAAGATTTGCACTATCTCCAAACACACCGAACCGAGTTTCCACTCAAGCCTTGTCACCATGGAGTATCATTATGTGCACCAAAATGATTTCTGAGCCAATGGTACGTTTGGTGCAAACCGTGCACCTATCATGCATCAAGATTATCACTGTCTCTAAACGGACTGAATCGAGCTTCCACTTGAGCATCTCCACCTAGGCGTACCATCAGGTGCGCCCAAAAAATGATTTCTGAGCCTATGGTATGTTTGGCGCAAACCTTGCACCTATCTTGCGTCATGATTAGCACTATCGCCAAACAGACCAAATCAAGCTTCCACTTGATTCTCATCACCTAGAAGTATCATTGGGTGCATCCAAAATGATTTATTAGCCTATGGTACGATTGGCGCAAACTATGCACCTATCTTGCACTGACACTAACACTGTCTCTAAACGGACTGAAAATGAGATTCCACATGACCCACGTCACCTAGGTGTTCCATCGGGAGTGTCCAAAATGATTTCCAAGCCTATGGTACGTTCGATGCCAACCGTGCACCTATATTGCATCTAGATTAGCACTATCTCCAAGTGGATCGAATCAAGCTTCCACTTGAGCCTCGTCACCTAGGAGTACCATCGGGTGCGTCCAAAACGATTTCCAAGACTACGGTACATTTGGCACAAACTGTGCACCTATCTTGCACCAATACTAACACTGCCTCCAAAGAGACCGAGACAAGATTCCACATGACCCACGTCACCGAGGAGTACCTTCGGGTGCGTCTAAAATGATTTCTGAGCCTGTGGTATTTTCGGCGCAAACCATGCACCTATCTTGCGTCAAGATTTGCACTATCTCCAAACAAACCGAATCGAGTTTCCACTCAAGCTTGCCACCATGGAGTATCATTGTGTGCATCCAAATTGATTTATGAGCCAATGGTATGTTTGGTGCAAACCGTGCACCTATCTTGCATCACATTAGCACTATCTCCAAACGGGCTGAATCGAGCTTCCACTTGACCCTCTTCACCTAGGAGTACCATCTGGTGAGCCCAAAAAATGATTTTTGGGCCTATGGTATGTTTGGCGTAAACCTTGCACCTATCTTGCGTCATGATTAGCACTATCGCCAAACAGACCAAATCAAGCTTTCACTTGATTCTCATCACCTAGAAGTATCGTTGGGTGCATCCAAAATGATTTATTAGCCTATGGTACGATTGGCACAAACTATGCACCTATCTTGCACCGACACTAACACTGTCTCTACTTACTGAAAATGAGATTCCACATGACCCACGTCACCTAGGTGTTCCATCGGGAGTGTCCAAAATGATTTCCAAGCCTATGGTACGTTCGACACAAACCGTGCACCTATCTTGCATCTAGATTAGCACTATCTCCAAGTGGATCGAATCAAGCTTCCACTTGAGCCTCGTCACCTTGGAGTACTATCAGGTGCATCCAAAATGATTTCCAAGACTATGGTACGTTTGGCACAAACCGTGCACCTATCATGCACCAATACTAACACTACCTCCAAAGAGACCGAGACAACATTCCACATGACCCACGTCACCAAGGAGTACCTTCGGGTGCGTCTAAAATGATTTCTGAGCCTATGGTATTTTCGGCGCAAACTATGCACCTATCGTGCATCAAGATTTACACTATGTCCAAACACACCGAATCGAGTTTGCACTCAAGCCTTGTCACCATGGAGTATCATTGTGTGCATCCAAAATGATTTCTGAGTCAATGGTACGTTTGGTGCAAACCGTGCACCTATCTTGCATCAAGATTAGCACTATCTCCAAACGGACTGAATCGAGCTTCCACTTGAGCCTCTTCACATAGGAGTGGCATCAGGTGAGCCCAAAGAATGATTTCTGAGCCTATGGTATGTTTGGCGCAAACCTTGCACCTATGTTGCGTCATGATTAGCACTATCGCCAAATAGAAAAAATCAAGCTTCCACTTGATTCTCATCACCTAGAAGTATCATTAGGTGCGTCCAAAATGATTTATTAGCATATGGTACGATTGGCGCAAACTATGCACCTATCTTGCACCAACACTAACACTGTCTCTAAACGGACTGAAAATGAGATTCCACATAACCCACGTCACCTAGGTGTTCCATCGGGAGTGTCCAAAATGATTTCCAAGCCTATGGTACGTTCGACGCAAACCATGCACCTACCTTGCATCTAGATTAGCACTATCTCCAGGTGGGTCGAATCAAGCTTTCACTTGAGGCTCGTCACCTAGGAGTACCATCGGGCGCGTCCAAAACGATTTCCAAGACTACGGTACGTTTGGCACAAACTGTGCACCTATCTTGCACCAATACTAACACTGCCTCCAAAGAGACCGAGACAAGATTCCACATGACCCACGTCACCGAGGAGTACCTCGGGTGCGTCTAAAATGATTTCTGAGCCTGTGGTATTTTTGGCGCAAACCATGCACCTATCGTGCGTCAAGATTTGCACCATCTCCAAGCACACCGAATCGAGTTTCCACTCAAGCCTTGTCAGCATGGAGTATCATTGTGTGCATCCAAAACGATTTCTGAGCCAATGGTACGTTTGGTGCAAAAAGGGCACCTATCTTGCATCTAGATTAGCACTATCTCAAAACAGACTGAATCGAGCTTCCACTTGAGCCTCTTCACCTAGGAGTACCATCAGGTGAGCCCAAAAAATGATTTTTGTGCCTATGGTATGTTTGGCGCAAACCTTGCACCTATCTTGCGTCATGATTAGCACTATCGCGAACACAGACCAAATCAAGCTTCCACTTGATTCTCATCACCTAGTAGTATCATTGGGTGCGTCCAAAATGATTTATTAGCCTATGGTACGATTGGCGTAAACTATGCACCTATCTTGCACCGACACTAACACTGTCTCTAAACGTACTGAAAATAAGATTCCACATGACCCACGTCACCCAGGTGTTCCATCGGGAGTGTCCAAAATGATTTCCAAGCCTATGGTACGTTCGACGCAAACCGTGCACCTATCTTGCATCTAGATTAGCACTATCTCCAAGTGTGTCGAATCAAGCTTCCAATTGAGCCTCGTCACCATGGAGTACCATCGGGTGCGTCCAAAACGATTTCCAAGACTACGGTACGTTTGGCACAAACCGTGCACCTATCTTGCACCAATACTAACACTGCCTCCAAAGAGACCGAGACAAGATTCCACATGACCCACATCACCGAGGAGTACCTTCGGGTGCGTCCAAAATGATTTTCTGAGCCTGTGGTATTTTCGGCGCAAACCATGCACCTATCATGCGTCAAGATTTGCACTATCTCCAAACACACCGAACCGAGTTTCCACTCAAGCCTTGTCACCATGGAGTATCATTGTGTGCATCCAAAACGATTTCTGAGCCAATGGTACATTTGGTGCAAACCGTGCACCTATCTTGCATCAAGATTAGCACTGTCTTCAAACGGACTGAATCGAGCTTCCACCTGAGCCTCTTCACCTAGGAGTACCATCAGGTGAGCCCAAAAAATGATTTTTGAGCCTATGGTATGTTTGGCGCAGACCTTGCACCTATCTTGCGTCATGATTAGCACTATCGCCAAATAGACCAAATCAAGCTTCCACTTGATTCTCATCACCTAGAAGTATCATTGGGTGCGTCCAAAATGATTTATTAGCCTATGGTACGATTTGCGGAAACTATGCACCTATCTTGCACCGACACTAACACTGTCTCTAAACGGACTGAAAATGAGATTCCACATGACCCACGTCACCTAGGTGTTCCATCGGGAGTGTCCAAAATGATTTCCAAGCCTATGGTACGTTCGACACAAACTGTGGACCTATCTTGCATCTAGATTAGCACTATCTCCAGGTGGGTCAAATCAAGCAGCCACTTGAGGCTCGTCACCTAGGAGTACCATCGGGTGCGTCCAAAACGATTTCCAAGACTACGGTACGTTTGGCACAAACCGTGCTCCTATCTTGCACCAATACTAACACTGAATCCAAAGAGACCGAGACAAGATTCCACATCACCCACGTCACCGAGGAGTACCTTCGGGTGCGTCTAAAATGATTTCTGAGCCTGTGGTATTTTCGGCGCAAACCATGCACCTATCATGCGTCAAGATTTGCACTATCTCCAAACACACCGAATCGAGTTTCCACTCAAGCCTTGTCACCATGGAGTATCATTGTGTGCATCTAAAATGATTTCTGAGCCAATGGTACGTTTGGTGCAAACCGTGCACCTATCTTGCATCAAGATTAGCACTGTCTTCAAACGGACTGAATCGAGCTTCCACCTGAGCCTCTTCACCTAGGAGTACCATCAGGTGAGCCCAAAAAATGATTTTTGAGCCTATGGTATGTTTGGCGCAGACCTTGCACCTATCTTGCGTCATGATTAGCACTATCGCCAAATAGACCAAATCAAGCTTCCACTTGATTCTCATCACCTAGAAGTATCATTGGGTGCGTCCAAAATGATTTATTAGCCTATGGTACGATTTGCGGAAACTATGCACCTATCTTGCACCGACACTAACACTGTCTCTAAACGGACTGAAAATGAGATTCCACATGACCCACGTCACCTAGGTGTTCCATCGGGAGTGTCCAAAATGATTTCCAAGCCTATGGTACGTTCGACACAAACTGTGGACCTATCTTGCATCTAGATTAGCACTATCTCCAGGTAGGTCAAATCAAGCAGCCACTTGAGGCTCGTCACCTAGGAGTCCCATCGGGTGCGTCCAAAACGATTTCCAAGACTACGGTACGTTTGGCACAAACCGTGCACCTATCTTGCACCAATACTAACACTGAATCCAAAGAGACCGAGACAAGATTCCACATCACCCACGTCACCGAGGAGTACCTTCGGGTGCGTCTAAAATGATTTCTGAGCCTGTGGTATTTTCGGCGCAAACCATGCACCTATCATGCGTCAAGATTTGCACTATCTCCAAACACACCGAATCGAGTTTCCACTCAAGCTTTGTCACCATGGAGTATCATTGTGTGCATCTAAAATGATTTCTGAGCCAATGTTACGTTTGGTGCAAACCGTGCACCTATCTTGCATCAAGATTAGCACTATCTCCAAACGGACTGAATCGAGCTTCCACTTGAGCCCCTTCACCTAGGAGTACCATCAGGTGAGCCCAAAAAATGATTTCTGAGCCTATGGTATGTTTGGCGCAAACCTTGCACCTGTCCTGCGTCATGATTAGCACTATCGAAAAACAGACCAAATCAAGCTTCCACTTGATTCTCATCACCTAGAAGTATCATTGGGTGCGTCCAAAATGATTTATTAGCCTATGGTACGATTGGCGCAAACTATGCACCTATCTTGCACCGACACTAACACTGTCTCTAAACGGACTGAAAATGAGATTCCACATAACCAACGTCACCTAGGTGTTCCATCGGGAGTGTCCAAAATGATTTCTAAGCCTATGGTACGTTCGACGCAAACCATGCACCTATCTTGCATCTAGATTAGCACTATCTCCAGGTGGGTCAAATCAAGCTTCCACTTGAGGCTCGTCACCTAGAAGTACCATCGGGTGCGTCTAAAATGATTTCCAAGACTACGGTACGTTTGGCACAAACCGTGCACCTATCTTGCACCAATACTAACACTGCTTCAAAGAGACCGAGACAAGATTTCACATGACCCACGTCACCGAGGAGTACCTTGGGTGCGTCTAAAATGATTTCTGAGCCTGTGGTATTTTCGGCGCAAACCATGCACCTATCATGCGTCAAGATTTGCACCATCTCCAAGCACACCGAATCGAGTTTCCACTCAAGCCTTGTCACCATGGAGTATCATTGTGTGCATCCAAAACGATTTCTGAGCCAATGGTACGTTTGGTGCAAACCGTGCACCTATCTTGCATCTAGATTAGCACTATCTCCAAACGGACTGAATCGAGCTTCCACTTGAGCCTCTTCACCTAGGAGTACCATCAGGTGATCCCAAAAAATGATTTCTGAGCCTATGGTATGCTTGGCGCAAACCGTGCACTTATCTTGCGTCATGATTAGCACTATCGCCAAACAGACCAAATCAAGCTTCCACTTGATTCTCATCACCTAGAAGTATCATTGGGTGCGTCCAAAATGATTTATTAGCCTATGGTACGATTGGCGCAAACTATGCACCTATCTTGCACCGACACTAACACTGTCTCTAAACGAACTGAAAATGAGATTCCACATGACCCACGTCACCTAGGTGTCCCATCAGGAGCGTCCAAAATGATTTCCAAGCCTATGGTACGTTGGACGCAAACCGTGCACCTATCTTGCATCTAGATTAGCACTATCTCCAGGTAGGTCGAATCAAGCTTCCACTTGAGGCTCGTCACCTAGGAGTACCATCGGGTGCGTCCGAAACGATTTCCAAGACTACGGTACGTTTGGCACAAACCATGCACCTATCTTGCACCAATACTAACACTGCCTCCAAAGAGACCGAGTCAAGATTCCACATGACCCACGTCACCGAGGAGTACCTTCGGGTGCGTCTAAAATGATTTCTGAGCCTGTGGTATTTTCGGCGCAAACCATGCACCTATCTTGCGTCAAGATTTGCACTATCTCCAAACACACCGAATCGAGTTTCCACTCAAGCCTTGTCACCATTGAGTATCATTGTGTGCATCCAAAACGATTTCTAAGCCAATGGTACATTTGTTGCAAACCGTGCACCTATCTTGCTTCAAGATTAGCACTGTCTCTAAACGGACTGAATCAAGCTTCCACTTGAGCCTGTTCACCTAGGAGTGCCATCAGGTGAGCCCAAAAATGATTTCTGAGCCTATGGTATGTTTGGCGCAAACCTTGCACCTATCTTGCGTCACGATTAGCTCTATCGCCAAACAGACCAAATCAAGCTTCCACTTGATTCTCATCACCTAGAAGTATCATTGGGTGCATCAAAAATGATTTATTAGCCTATGGTACGATTGGCGCAAACTATGCACCTATCTTGCACTGACACTAACACTGTCTCTAAACGGACTGAAAATAAGATTCCACTTGACCCACGTCACCTAGGTGTTCCATCGGGAGTGTCCAAAATGATTTCCAAGCCTGTGGTACGTTCGATGCAAACCGTGCAACTATCTTGCATCTAGATTGGCACTATCTCCAGGTGGATCGAATCAAGCTTCCACTTGAGCCTCGTCACCTAACAGTACAATCGGGTGCGTCCAAAACGATTTCCATGACTACGGTACGTTTGGCACAAACCATGCACCTATCTTGCACCAATACTAACACTGCCTCCAAAGAGACCGAGACAAGATTCCACATGACCCACGTCACCGAGTATCCTCGGATGCGTCTAAAATGATTTTTGAGCACGTGGTATTTTCGGCGCAAACCAAGCACCTATCATGCGTCAGGATTTGCACTATCTCCAAACACACCGAATTGAGTTTCCACTCAAGCCTTGTCACCATGGAGTATCATTGTGTGCATCCAAAATGATTTCTAAGCCAATGGTACGTTTGGTGCAAACCGTGCACCTATCTTGCATCAAGATTAGCACTGTCTCTAAATGGACTGAATCGAGCTTCCACTTGAGCCTCTTCACCTAGGAGTACCAACAGGTGAGCCCAAAAAATGATTTCTGAGCCTATGGTATGTTTGGCGCAAACCTTGCACCTATCTTGCGTCATGATTAGCTCTATCGCCAAACAGACCAAATCAAGCTTCCACTTGATTCTCATCACCTAGAAGTATCATTGGGTGCATCCAAAATGATTTATTAGCCTATGGTACGATTGGCGCAAACTATGCACCTATCTTGCACTGACACTAACACTGTCTCTAAATGGACTGAAAATGAGATTCCACATGACCCACGTCACCTAGGTGTTCCATCGGGAGTGTCCAAAATGATTTCCAAGCCTATGGTACGTTCGATGCAAACCGTGCAACTATCTTGCATCTAGACTAGCACTATCTCCAGGTGGATCGAATCAAGCTTCCACTTGAGCCTCGTCACCTAAGAGTACAATCGGGAGTGTCCAAAACGATTTCCAAGACTACGGTACGTTTGGCACAAACCATGCACCTATCTTGCACCAATACTAACACTGCCTCCAAAGAGACCGAGACAAGATTCCACATGACCCACATCACCGAGTATCCTTGGATGCGTCTAAAATGATTTCTGAGCATGTGGTATTTTCGGCGCAAACCATGCACCTATCATGCGTCAGGATTTGCACTATCTCCAAACACACCGAATTGAGTTTCCACTCAAGCCTTGTCAACATGGAGTATCATTGTGTGCATCCAAAATGATTTCTAAGCCAATGGTACGTTTGGTGCAAACCGTGCACCTATCTTGCATCAAGATTAGCACTATCTCCACACGGACTGAATCGAGCTTCCACCTGAGCCTCTTCACCTAGGAGTACCATCAAGTGAGCCCAAAAAATGATTTCTGAGCCTATGGTATGTTTGGAGCATACCTTGCACCTATCTTGCGTCATGATTAGCACTATCGCCAAATAGACCAAATCAATCTTCCACTTGATTCACATCACCTAGAAGTATCATTGGGTGCGTCCAATATGATTTATTAGCCTATGGTACGATTGGCACAAACTATGCACCTATCTTGCACCGACACTAACATTGTCTCTAAACGGACTGAAAATGAGATTCCACTTGACCCACGTCACCTAGGTGTTCCATCGAGAGTGTCCAAAATGATTTCCTAGCCTATGGTACGTTCGACGCAAACCATGCACCTATCTTGCATCTAGATTAGCACTATCTCCAGGTGGATCGAATCAAGCTTCCACTTGAGCCTCGTCACCTAGGAGTACCATCGAGTGCGACCAAAACGATTTCCAAGACTACGGTACATTTTGCAGAAACTGTGCACCTATCTTGCACTAATACTAACACTACCTCCAAAGAGACCGAGACAAGATTTCACATGACCCACGTCACCGAGGATGTAACACCTCAAGTGTTTAGCTCCATAATTGCATTGCATTTGCATAAGCATAAGCATGCATCATTCATGTTATTTTATGTGATGCAACAAATGTGATTGTTTTTAGAAGTTTTGTTTGGCTCACATCATGTGATACTTGATAGTTGGTGTGACTAAAAGGTAGGGTAGTCAATTATGTCTCACAACACCTTAGTTATACTTAGGGTAACTCTTGGAGCAAGGTTCATGTTGATCAAAATCACTAAAATGCCCTCCAAGAGGTGGTTGACCACCATATAGCCCTAGGATGCTCTAGTTTGACCAATTAAAAAGTCTAGCTTAGAGACCTTGCATGAAGGAGCACCCTTAAGCAAAGTTGTAGGGAATTTTATGGGGAACAAAAGTCTCAGTATGACATTCTCATGAAACTGACCAGAACATGCTCAAAAGTGGCCCACAAGTCAGCTAGAGGGGCTGCCTCAACACTTAGAATTTTTCTAAGTCTCCAAGTGTTCCTCTAGTTTTACCGTGGCCTACTTTAGGAGCTTGTAGTTTGCAAACCAGGCCAAACCAGCTTCCACTCATATTGACAAACTTGTAGTCTTCATTAAGCTCTACAACATTGCCAACATCAACCCTACCTGGTTCTCAATGGTTTAGGAGATCTAGTGTCAAGAAGTTAGGGTTTCAGGCGGCTTCAGTCACTGAAACCACGTTTCAGTTTCAAGGGGCACCACTTTGGAGCTTTATAGTTTCAAATCCAAGCCGAATTTGTTCTGGAGCCAATTAGCAAAGTTGTTGACCTCACGAAGCCCTACAATTTTTATGTTATCACCTGCTCCTAACTCGAACCGGTTTGGAAGATAATCAGTGCCAAACTCGCTCTGTCAGTCGGTCGTGAAAGGCTTGGTTTTAGTCAACGAGCTCGAACACCGGCATGTCGTGGCACTCGGGCAGAAGAACGGCGACGCGTGGCGACCGAGCGCTGCCATTCCCTCCACGTCACAAGCCCAGGCGTGAGTTTGAACACTGAGCGGCCACCTCCACCCCCTCACTCGCGCTCATTCTCTTCTCCCTCCCTCTCGCTCTGGCCGGGCTCACCGAGGCGGAAACCGGAGACACCATTGCCGCCGCAGCTGTCTCCGAGCTCGCGCACTCACCACCGCTCGCCAAACCACGTCCGTCCCTCTGCCTCCCCGCCCTACACCTCCTCGACCCGTCAGTAGGTTGGATTGAGCCCGAGGTGAGCCGCATTGCCATTTCCGCCCGCTCCCAAAAGCTCACCGGAGCTCCGCCATGTTCGGGTCACCGTGGCCAGCACCACACAGTAGTTCTCCGCCTGCCCTCACCCACGTTTCCCCCTCCCTATCACGTGTAGATGCTAGGATGAAGATGTTACCGCCAGCATCGGGATAGCCAGGCCGGAACGAGACCGTGCACGGCCGCGCCATGGCTGCCGGCCAGATGCTCACGCGGTCCAGCGGTTCCGCTCCATCCCCGTCTGTGGGAGTGGTCTCGATAGGTCCGCTAGGAGTCCAGGAAGGTGATGCGCCCTTCGGTAGGTCGTGCGACGGCCGAGACTCACCGGTGTACCGCCAGGCACCGCGGCTGTCCGCCATTGCCGTCGGCCTAGGTGCTGCGGTGCATCAACTTTGGGGAAAAGGGCAAGCCTCGGTGCGGTTTGGTTTGGGCAAGACGTCGGTTGACTTGGATTGGTCGGAGGAGCCACCGGCGGCGAGAAATCGCTCGCTAGAGCTCATTGCCGCCGCGCCCCTGTCCCCTTTCGTTGACACGCGGGGGCCACCTGTCTGTTGCCGTGCACGGGCGGGAGCCCGAGCGGGCCGCGCGCACGCGTCTCGGGCCGCGTCGGTCTTGGGCCGGCCCAGCACTGTAGCAGTTAGGGTTCAGTTTTGATTTTCTTTCTTTTTGTCACAGATTTTTGTTGAGGTTTGGGAAATTTAGATCTAGGGTTTTACTTGCCCAAAATTTGTGAGATAAATTTTGTTAGGGTTTACATGATGTGTAGTATTTTAGAAAAATATAAATCTGGTATGTGATGTTTAGTTTTTGGGAGAATTAAATAGATCTTTCAAATGTGTTTTGAATTGAATGCAAAGTTGTTAAATGTGTAACTTGAGCTGTATTATTCCAAAAATTATAAAATTTGGTGGGTAGGCTAATTTATACTTGCCCTAGCTCTGGTAAAAATTTGGGCATTAGTGCTTAAGTACTTTTCAAGTTATAAGGCTATCTTGTTATTCTAGGAAATAATTGAATGAATTTTACTAATTTTTCTACATGTGCAATGTTCTTGTAACTTTTTGGAGAATGTCTTGGTACGCTAAAGTGTCCAAGAAAATTATGAAATCTGTTGTTTGATACTTTTCAATATGATTTATTAATTATACAAAAATCAGCCTTTTGGACTTGTGAATTTTGTATAGGGAATTCCTTTTAATAAATTTAGTTCAAATTTTTACAGTAGTCTCTTTTTGGGTCAGAGAGTCCCCGGTAATTTTGGTAGAATTTTAGGAGCAGTTTACATATATGTTTAAAATTCCACTTAATTAATTAAGTAAATTAAGAAATGAGTATAAATAAATGTTCTAGGTGGGCACACCCTACTTTTTGGTGTTTTTGTGACCTTTCTAAACTTGTGGTAACATTAGTTTGGTTTTAAGGGATGTTTGCCACATAAATAAATATTTAATCCTTTCAATTCTAGGTTTTCTGGACAGCTGGTAGTAATTCTAAGTTTGACCTTTGATAAAGATGGTTGCTGGAAAACTTGTAAATACCAAAGTTGTAGTAAACTTGATCAACTAGCTTGTGTCAAAATTTGGGAGCATGTGGCTTAGTAGTTTGAGAGTTATTGTTGTTTAAAGTGACAGTCCAGAATTGGTTACTCTCTGTTTAGAGAGGACAGATTCTGGAACTTATGAAATTCGACATGGAAAACTTAGAAATTTAGGGTTGAGGTCTGAAAATGAATTGCAGTGCATTTTCTAAGCTTTCCAGATTGTCTTAGAGCATAGCTTTTGGAGTTGAGAATCTCCAGTTATGTTAGAAACAAGTAGCTGCTGTCCAGAATATTTTACTGTGGTATTTTGCTGTTGGATGTGGTAACCTAAGTAATGCTATTCTTGTAATTGTTAGGTGTTAGGGCCTTAACTGAAGAAGAACAGCTATATCTTAGGTTGAGTAGATTAGGTAAGTATTTCTCTACCGGAGAGGAAATTTACACCTACTATTTGAAGTGATTTGAATAGAGCTTTACGAATGTTGTAATGCATTTCATTTCGAGCATACTGCATCTTTCATTATGCATCCATGAGATTTATTATGCACTCATGCAATAGGTGTTCCGGAGGGGGTAACGCTCCTCGAATTCGAGCAAGTGATTCTGGAGGAAGCCCAGAACCAGCCGGAGGAGCCAACAGAACCGGTCGGCGAAGGAGACGCCTCTGAAGACTTGCCGGAGTGCCCTGACCACCGGCCTTCGACTTTTCTCAAAGGCAAGCCCCGGTGCATGCTGAACCCATCGTTTTATAAATATATCTTGAGTACTTTTAATTGTTTACTGCATTAAGTTGGTATCGGAGCCGAGGCACCGTTTAGTTGAGGCTTAACAACCTACGGTGAAAAAGAAATGGCTCAATTAAGCTTGCACATCAACAACACCAAGAAGGCACCTCACTTTGATGGGACAAATTATGCATATTGGAAGGTTAAGATGACCGCACACCTCAAGTCAATCAATAGAGAAGTGTGGAAGGTCACCGAAACAAAATTTGAGGTTGCTAATCCGGAAGCACCTACACCGGTGGAGGAGAAGAAGCTTCAATGCAATGACATTGCCATTAGTGCTCTTCATGAGGCATTAGATGACAAGACATTTGAGCAAGTGAAGAACATAGAAGTTGCACATGATGCTTGGGCCAAGCTAGAAGAAACATTTGAGGGCACCGAAGGCACAAAGACCGCTAAAGCATATATCTTGCAAGAAAAATTTTCAAGCTTTAAGATGCAAGATGATGAGAGTGTACCGGAGATGTTTCATAGATTGCAAGTCATTGTCAATGAGCTCAAGGCACTTGGTGAGGAAGTCAAGGACAACCAATTCTCTATGATGTTCTTGAGAAGCTTGCCCAAGAGGTTTGATACATTGATCACCGTGCTAGTGAGGACTACATTGAAGGATTCAACTCCTCAACAAATATTTCAAGAGGTGATGACCGATGATTCATATAGAGAAGATGATGAGAAGGATGAGTTGGTCAAGAAGAAGAAGGAAAATGAGAAGAAAGATGATGAGAAGAAGAAGAGTGTGGCATTCAAAGCCACCACATCCAAGGGAAAATCCAAGATTGAATCATCAAGTGAAGAAGACTCAAGCTCTTGTGATAGTGATGACATTGATGAGAAGATGGCTCTCTTTGTTAAGCAATTTGGTAAGTTCATGAAGAAGAAAGGCTTTCGTGCAAGAAGAAGGAAAAACTCATCTAAGAAGAATGAGCATACCATGAGATGCTTTAGATGCCATAGCAAGGATCATCTCATTGCAAAGTGTCCTTATGATAGTGATGATGAAGATGCTATCAAGAAGGAAAGAAAGAAGCAAAAGAAGAAGCAAGAAAAGAAGGAGAGCTCTCATAAAACGAAGAATGATTCTCATGTTGCTACATGGGATAGTGATGATTCCTCAAGTGATGATGAGGATAACAACAAGAGCAAGAAGAAGGGACATGCTAGCATTGCCATCCAAGAGAAGGTCTCCCTCTTCGACACTCCATCATGCTTCATGGCTAAGGCCGCTAAGGTATCATCCGATGATGAGAGTGATCATAATAATGCTAGTGATAGTGATAGTGATGAAGAAGAATTCACTAAAGATGAACTAATCACTACGCTAGAAGATTGCACTCAACACTTTAAAGAATCTAGAAAGGAGTGTAAGGGCTTGCTTAAGGAAAAGAAAAATCTTATGCAAGAACTTGATGAGCTTAGGGCATCTTATGAGAGTCTAAAGGTAGACCATAAGAAGCTTCAAAAGTCTCACACTAAGCTTGAAGAAGCCCATTCCTCTCTAGTTGAAAAATGTGAAAACATGCCAATTAATGTTGAGAAAGCTAAAACTTGCAACATAGGCATATCTTGTGATATAATTGATGAATCTTGTCATAAGCCTATTGTTGGTGCTCCCACTAACCCTTCATGTAGCGCATCTACATCATCCTCATCTAGTAGTGACGGTTTCACTTGTGACTCCACACTAATAGTTGAGAATGAAAATCTCAAGAAGGAGGTAAAAGAGCTCAATCACACCTTAGCTAAGGCTTATGGTGGTGAGGACCGCTTGCTTATGTGCTTGGGTAGCCAAAGAGCTTCTCTCTACAAAGAGGGATTGAGCTATAACCCCAAGAAAGGCAAGGCCGCTTTTGCTCCTCACAAGACTCGTTTTGTGAAGAACAATGGTAGCTATTGCAAAAGTTGCAAGCAAGTTGGTCACATAGAGCGACATTGCATGAACAAGAAATCCAATGATAATGTATCCTCAATTAAGTTTGATTCTTTCTATATACTTACCAAGGGTACAAATGGTGTTCATGCTAAGTTCATTGGTGCACCATGGGGGCTCAAAGAAGAAAGCCATTTGGGTACCAAAGAGCTTGGTCACTAACCTTGGAGGACCCAAACAAGTTTGGGTACCTAAAAGGAATTAATCTTATCTTGTAGGTCAATTACAAAGCCGGAGGAAGGCATTGGGTGCTTGATAGTGGGTGCACTCAACATATGACCGGGGATTCATGTATGTTCAAATCAATTGATACAAGTCAAAATGGTGGTTTTGATGCTATCACATTCGGCAACAACAAGAAAGGCAAAGTCAATGGGCTTGGTAAAATTGCTATCTCAAATGACATGAGAATATCTAATGTGTTGCTAGTTGAGAGCTTGGATTTCAATCTTTTGTCGGTGGCACAACTTTGTGATCTTGGCTTCAAGTGCATATTTGGTAGTGATGATGTTGAAGTCATTAGTGTTGATGGATCAAATTTAATATTCAAAGGATTTAGACATGGTAGCTTGTACTTGGTTGACTTCAATGATAGTGAGACACAATTGACATCATGCTTGCTTAGCAAATCTAGTATGGGTTGGTTGTGGCATAGAAGGCTTGGTCATGTTGGAATGAAACAATTGAACAAACTTTTGAGGCATGACTTAGTTAGAGGCTTGAAGGATGTCACCTTTGAGAAGGATAAACCTTGTAGTGCTTGTCAAGCCGGCAAACAAGTTGGAAATACACATCCTAGTAAGAGTGAAATGAGTACATCAAAGGCATTTGAGCTATTGCACATGGACTTATTTGGGCCAACTACATACACTAGTATTGGTGGCAACAAGTATGGTTTTGTGATTGTTGATGACTACACTAGATACACTTGGGTGTTCTTTCTCTATGACAAGAGTGATGTTTATGATCTATTCAAGTCTTTTGTCAAAAGAGTGCAAAATGAGTTTGAAATCACCATCAAGAAGATTAGAAGTGACAATGGTAGTGAGTTCAAGAACACAAGAATTGAAGATTTATGTGATGATCTCGGTATTGGACATCAATTCTCACCAACATACACTCCTCAATCAAATGGTGTAGTTGAAAGGAAAAATAGAACTTTAATTGACATGGCTAGATCAATGCTTAGTGAATACAATGTGAGTCATTCATTTTGGAGTGAAGCTATCAACACGGCTTGCTATTGTAGCAACCGTCTTTATTGCCATGGGAAGCTTGGGAAGACACCATATGAGCTATTGAATGGAAGAAAGCCCAACATTGCATACTTTAGAGTGTTTGGTTGCAAATGCTATATTCTCAAGAAAGGCACTAGATTGAGCAAGTTTGAAAAGAAATGTGATGAAGGGTTCTTACTTGGCTATTCTACCATAAGCAAAGCATATAGAGTTTGGAATCTCACAAATGGCACCTTGGAAGAAGTTCATGATGTTGAGTTTGATGAAACCCAAGGATCTCAAAATGAAGCTCAAAACCTTGATGATGTGAGAGCAGATCAATTGTCAAATGCAATGAAGAACATGGACATTGGTGACATAAGGCCGAGACAAGTTGATGATGATGATGATACTCATGTGATCAATCAAAATGTGCAAATTAATACAAATCAAGCAAGCTCAAGTGGTACTCATGATGAAGCTCAAGTTCAAGGTCAAACAAGTGGAAGCAATCAACTCCCAATACTTCAACCTACTAGCATTGCAAGAGATCATCCATTGGATCAAATCATTGGTGGAATTCAAAGTGGTGTTCAAACTAGATCAAGGCTAGCATCCTTTTGTGAGTATTACTCATTTGTGTCACTTGAAGAACCTAAGAAAATAGAAGATGCTTTGAAGGATTCCGATTGGGTAAATGCCATGCATGAAGAGCTAAACAACTTCACTAGGAATCAAGTTTGGGAACTTGTTGAAAGGCCGAAGAACTACAATGTGATTGGTACTAAGTGGGTCTTTAGAAACAAGCAAGATCAAGATGGTGTAGTTGTGAGAAACAAAGCAAGATTGGTAGCACAAGGATATACTCAAGTTGAGGGTCTTGACTTTGGAGAGACATATGCACCGGTTGCAAGATTGGAGGCAATTAGAATCTTATTAGCATATGCTTGTGCACACAACATCAAGCTCTGTCAAATGGATGTCAAGAGTGTATTTCTCAATGGCTACATCAATGAAGAAGTTTATGGTGAGCAACCTCCCGGTTTTGAAGATGACAAGAAGCCCAACCATGTTTTCAAGCTAAAGAAGGCATTGTATGGTTTGAAGCAAGCACCTAGAGCATGGTATGAGAGGTTGAGGGACTTTCTTCTCTCTAAAGGGTTCAAGATGGGAAAGGTTGACACCACTCTCTTCACCAAGAAGCTTGGAAATGACTTGTTTGTGTTGCAAATCTATGTGGATGATATCATTTTTGGATCAACCAATCAAGATTTTTGTGAAGAGTTTGGAAATATGATGGCAAAAGAGTTTGAGATGTCTATGATTGGAGAGCTTAGTTACTTTCTTGGACTTCAAATCAAGCAAATGAAGAATGGCACTTTTGTAAGTCAAGGCAAGTACATCAAGGACATGATCAAGAAGTTTGGATTGCAAGATGCTAAGCCAATGAGTACACCAATGGGCACAAATGATCAATTGGGTGTTGATGCTAGGGGCAACATGGTAGATCAAAAGCAATACCGGTCTATGATTGGAAGTTTGCTCTATGTCACCGCTTCGAGGCCGGATGTGATGTTTAGTGTGTGCAAGTGTGCAAGATATCAAGCTTCACCTAGAGAAAGTCACTTGAAAGGAACCAAGAGGATATTGAGATATCTTAAGGGCACTCATGATGTTGGATTATGGTTTCCAAAGGGGTCTAATTTTGGGTTGATTGGATATTCGGACTCCGACTATGGTGGATGCAAGATTGATAGAATGAGCACAAGTGGCACTTGTCAATTGCTTGGAAGGTCCCTTGTTTCATGGTCATCAAAGAAACAAAATAGTGTTGCACTATCTACCACCGAGGCCAAATACATTAGTGCCGGTAGTTGTTGTGCACAATTGCTTTGGATGAAGGCCACCTTGAATGACTTTGGAATAAAATTCAAGAATGTTCCGTTGTTTTGTGACAATGAAAGTGCAATCAAGATGACACAAAATCCGGTTCAACATTCAAGAACGAAGCACATTGACATAAGGCATCACTTCATAAGAGACCATCAACAAAAGGGTGATATTAGCATTGAGAGCATTGGCACCGAAGATCAACTAGCTGACATATTCACAAAGCCACTTGATGAGAAAAGATTTTACAAGTTGAAGAATGAATTGAACATACTTGACTTCTCCAACTTGAAATGAGTGCACCCCCACATTCTTATATGACATGCCTCTCCTCCAACATAGCAAGGTAAAGTTGTTTGGCATATCATCCATACTTTGCTGAGGACATGTTTAGAACATATAGACATATTTGCATGACAAATAGGCTCATTCATGAAAATCAAATGAGTTTAATGTATATATGGTACCACTATTGCTTCTGTGTTTGATTGATCTAGTGGTAGCATATGACATGTTTGTGGGCTTGCAAACCTAGTGTTGAATCTAGAAAATGAGCTCATGATGTGTAATTCAACATGGTCAAGATAACCCTTATACTTTATGAGGTGTGAAGAAGCTTGTCCTTGGATCAAACTGAATTACATATTCTAGGCAAGTGATCTAGATTGAACCATAATTTGGACTCCCTCATATTGATTGACTTATCTCTCACTAAAATTGGCACCTTTTTGGTGATTGTTGACAAAGGGGGATAGAAAAGTCACAAAGATAGAAAAGTCACAAAGATAAAAAGTTAAGTTACTAAGGGGGAGAGAAAGTTACTAAGGGGGAGAGAAAGCATAAGAGAATGACTTTGGAAAGGGATCATTTAAAAATTGAGCACACAAGTAGGGGGAGCAAGCTCATGAATGTTTTGTTGCATTTGTATGTGCATTAACATGATGAATTGTTGCATTGCAAAGCTTAAATTCATATTCATGTTTGTTTGGTGATTGCTAGAAATAGAACTTGAATGATGATTTGTTGAAAGTAGCTTTACAAGTGGTATCTAGACACCTTTTTTTTGCTTATAATGTTGATCTCACGAGGTACTTTAGTGTTTATGATCTTTACAAGTGATGTATTACAAGTGGTGTCTAGCTACATCGATGCTAAGGATGGTATATAAAGGCAACTCCGATTGGTATCACGCTTCAAAGGTCCATTCTATATACCTTAGCATCAATTTGATAGTAGTAACTCTCCCAAAATTCAAATCCATACATATGTGCACAATTGAACCAAACTCATGGAAGCACATATGTAGGGGGAGCTAATACTATCGAAATTGAAAATTGATTTCATTTCATATCTTTGTGATGGTTGTCATCAATTACCAAAAAGGGAGAGATTGAAAGCCCAAGTTTGGTTTTGGTAATTAATGACACCAAGTTGCTAATGCCATGTGTTAAGAGTTTTGAGTTAGGCATAAGCAACACATGTGATGAAGGTGTACGTGGCAAGGAGTGGTGGCCATAAGATCACAAAGAGATGGTGCATGGACATGAAATGTTGATCATGATGGAATGCACATCAAATGATGGACTTGATGATCAAGTGGAAGAGAAGGATCTAAGCGCGCAAGGCAAAGGTATATCCATAGGGTTTTCCTTTTGCTGGTCTAAGATGAGTAGAGAAGTGATTGACCGGGTTTAGGATACATAGCCGACTATCAAGAGGGGAAATCATGGTTAGCTTGGGAATCAAGTGCCACTAGATCAATGTCTTGAGCATATGCATTAGGATCTAGTAGAGAGCTAACATAACGCCTTAAAAAATTTGTTTGTGAAATGCTAACACACATGCACATGGTGGTGTATACTTGGTGGTGTTAGCACATTTACGAAGGCAGTGGTGTTTGAACGGTAGTATGGGGTTTGGGGTTCGCTCTCCCTGCACCAGAAGTGAAATGCCTATTTTCCACTGCGCCGGAAGTCGGAAAAGTAACGGAGGCGAACGGCGGTCACTGTGGTGACCGGACGCTGCACCGGACGCGGTCTCGGTTTGACCGGACGCGTCCGGTCAGTTCAACGTGACGCGGGCACTAGGGTTTGTGACCGGGCGCTGGTCTGGCCTGACCAGCGTGTCCGGTCAGTTCACCTGTGCGCAGAAGGAGAGCGCGCGACCGACGCGTCCGGTCCCTCACGGAACCAGAGCGTCCAGTCAGACATCCAGAGGAGTGGAGTGCTGATCGGACACGCGGCGCGTCCGGTCACGTGCGATCGGACGCGTCCGGTCTCGACGGGAGCTTACTGGAACGCAACCGTACGCTGGCGCTATCACGTCCGGTCAAACGGTTGAGCGCGTCCGGTCACGGCAACGGCTAGTTCTGACGCGCACTGTTCACGCTTGTCCTGTAGTGACCGGACGTGTCCGGTCACCCTGACCGGAGCGTCCGGTCAGCGCGATTTTCGCTGCATCGTCCGTAATGGCTAGCTGCGTACCCCTTCGTTATAAATAGAGGATGTCCGGGGTTTGAGGGTATCTCTTGCACTTTTTGAGACCTAGAGACATCCTTTGAGCTAGAGAACAACCCCTGCACTCATCTCTTTGCTTAGTTGCACATCTTGAGTGAGATTGAGTGAGATTCAAGTGCATTGCTTGAGAGTTGCATTCTAGAGGCACTTGATCTTTGAGTTGCTGCGGATTTCTTGTTACTCTTCCGTGTTTCCCGACACGGTAGACGGCTTGGAGCAGCGGAGGTGATTGAGCTCGCAATTGGAGATTGTTGGAGCCCTCACCAAGTGTTGTAAGGGGTTCTTGATCCTTCCCCGCGGGAGTTCGCAAATTGGATACTCTAGTGGAGCTCGTGGCTTGGAGGATCCCCATCTTGTGTGCGGTTGTGCGGCGCCCGCCGAGGGCTCGACTCTTGATAGTCGATTAGCTCGCGAACCGACAAGTGGGTGCATCGCCACAACGAGGAGTAGCTTGCCGGGAAGCAAGTGAACCTCGGTAAAAATTCTTGTGTCATCTCTTTGCAGAGGATTTCTCTTGTGGTTGATTATTGTGATTGATTCTTCAAGTGCATTACTTCTCTACATTGTTGGTATAAGAATCAAGCCACTTGCTCTTTACTTTATTGTACTAGTGTAGCCTTTATCACATAGGAGTAAGTAGCTTAGTGACTTAGTCTTGTTGGTATGTATTAGAGATCATAGCCTTGCTTCACTAGTATTGTAATAGGTGGCTTGCATAGTATAGTTGAGCTAGTGCTAGAATTAGCTTAGCCATCTTTTATACTAACGTGGTTGTTTAGTGAAGCTTGTAGAGTTTTAAATAGGCTATTCACCCCCCTCTAGCCATTTGGACCTTACAAATGGTACGTTTGGCACAAACCATGCAACTATCTTGCACCGATACTAACACTGCCTCCAAAGAGACTGAGACAAGATTCCACATGACCTACATCACCGAGGAGTACCCTCGGGTGCGTCTAAAATGATTTTTGAGCCTATGGTATTTTCGGCGCAAACCATGCACCTATCATGCGTCAAGATTTGCACTATCTCCAAACACACCGAATCGAGTTTCCACTCAAGCCTTGTCACCATGGAGTATCATTGTGTGCATCCAAAATGAGTTCTGAGCCAATGGTACGCTTAGTGCAAACCGTGCACCTATCGTGCATCAAGATTAGCACTATCTCCAAACGGACTGAATCGAGCTTCCACTTGAGCCTCTTCACCTAGAACTACCATCAAGTGAGCCAAAAAAATGATTTCTGAGCCTACTGTATGTTTGGCGCAAACCTTGCACCTATCTTGCGTCATGATTAGCACTATCGCTAAACAGACCAAATCAAGCTTCCACTTGATTCTCATCACCTAGAAGTATCATTGGGTGCGTCCAAAATGATTTATTAGCCTACGGTACGATTGGCGCAAACTATGCACCTATCTTGCATCGACACTAACACTGTCTCTAAACGGACTGAAAATGAGATCCCACATGACCCATGTCACCTAGGTGTTCAATCGGGAGTGTCCAAAATGATTTCCAAGCCTATGGTACGTTCGACGCAAACCGTGCACCTATCTTGCATCTAGATTAGCACTATCTCCAAGTGGATCGAATCAAGCTTCCACTTGAGCCTCATCACCTAGGAGTACCATCGGGTGCGTCCAAAACGATTTCCAAGACTACGGTACGTTTGGCACAAACTGTGCACCTATCTTGCACCAATACTAACACTGCCTCCAAAGAGACCGAGACAAGATTCCACATGACCCACATCACCGAGGAGTATCTTCGGGTGTGTCTAAAACGATTTCTGAGCCTGTGGTATTTTCGGCGCAAACCATGCACCTATCATACGTCAAGATTTGCACTATCTCCAAACACACCAAATCGAGTTTCCACTCAAGCCTTGTCACCATGGAGTATCATTGTGTGCATCCAAAACGATTTCTGAGCCAATGGTACGTTTGGTGCAAACCATGCACCTATCTTGCATCAAGATTAGCACTATCTCCAAACGGACTGAATCGAGCTTCCACTTGAGCCTCTTTACCTAGGAGTACCATCAGGTGAGCCCAAAAAATAATTTCTGAGCCTATGGTATGTTTGGCGCAAACCTTGCACCTATCTTGCGTCATGATTAGCACTATCGCCAAACAGACCAAATCAAGCTTCCACTTGATTCTCATCACCTAGTAGTATCATTGGGTGCATCCAAAATGATTTATTAGCCTATGGTACGATTGGCGTAAACTATGCACCTATCTTGCACCGACACTAACACTGTCTCTAAACGTACCAAAAATGATTTCCAAGCCCATGGTACGTTTGACGCAAACCGAGCACCTATCTTGCATCTAGATTAGCACTATCTCCAAGTGGATCGAATCAAGCTTCCACTTGAGCCTCGTCACCTAGGAGTACCATCGGGTGCATCCAAAATGATTTCCAAGAGTACAGTACATTTGGCACAAACCGTGCACCTATCTTGCACCAATACTAACACTGCCTCCAAAGAGACCGAGACAAGATTCCACATGACCCACGTCACCGAGCACCCTCGGGTGCGTCTAAAATGATTTCTGAGCATGAGGTATTTTCGGCACAAACCATGCACCTATCATGCGTCAAGATTTGCACTATCTCTAAACACACCGAATCGAGTTTCCACTCAAGCCTTGTCACCATGGATTATCATTGTGTGCATCCAAAATGATTTCTGAGCCAATGGTACGTTTGGTGCAAACCGTGCACCTATCTTGCATCAAGACTAGAACTATCTCCAAAATGGACTGAATCGAGCTTCCACTTGAGCCTCTTCACCTAGGACTACCATCAGGTGAGCCCAAAAAATGATTTCTGAGCCTATGGTATGTTTGGCGCAAACCTTGCACCTATCTTGCGTCATGATTAGCACTATCGCCAAATAGACCAAATCAAGCTTCCACTTGATTCTCATCACCTAGTAGTATCATTGGGTGCGTCCAAAATGATTTATTAGCCTATGGTACGATTGGCGTAAACTATGCACCTATCTTGCACCGACACTAACACTGTCTCTAAACGTACTGAAAATGATTTCCAAGCCTATGGTACGTTCGATGCAAACCGTGCACCTATCTTGCATCTAGATTAGCACTATCTCCAAGCGGATCGAATCAAGCTTCCACTCGAGCCTCGTCACCTAGGAGTACCATCGGGTGCGTCCAAAACGATTTCCAAGACTACGGTACGTTAGGCACAAACCGTGCACCTATCTTGCACCAATACTAACACTGCCTCCAAAGAGACTGAGACAAGATTCCACGTGACCCACATCACCGAGGAGTACATTCGGGTGCGTCTAAAATGATTTCTGAGCCTGTGGTATTTTCGGCACAAACCATGCGCCTATCGTGCGTCAAGATTTGCACTATCTTCGAACACACCGAATCGAGTTTCCACTCAAGCCTTGTCACCATGGAGTATCATTGTGTGCATCCAAAATGATTTCTGAGCCAATGGTACGTTTGGTGCAAACCGTGCACCTATCTTGCATCAAGATTAGCACTATGTCCAAAATGGACTGAATCGAGCTTCCACTTGAGCCTCTTCACCTAGGAGTACCATCAGGTGAGACCAAAAAATGATTTCTGAGCCTATGGTATGTTTGGCGCAAACCTTGCACCTATCTTGCGTCATGATTAGCACTATCGCCAAATAGACCAAATCAAGCTTCCACTTGATTCTCATCACCTAGTAGTATCATTGGGTGCGTCCAAAATGATTTATTAGCCTATGGTACGATTGGCGTAAACTATGCACCTATCTTGCACCGACACTAACACTGTCTCTAAACGTACTGAAAATGATTTCCAAGCCTATGGTACATTCGACGCAAACCGTGCACCTATCTTGCATCTAGATTAGCACTATCTCCAAGTGGATCGAATCAAGCTTCCACTCGAGCCTCGTCACCTAGGAGTACCATCGGGTGCGTCCAAAACAATTTCCAAGACTACGGTACGTTAGGCACAAACCGTGCACCTATCTTGCACCAATACTAACACTGCCTCCAAAGAGACCGAGACAAGATTCCACGTGACCCACATCACCGAGGAGTACCTTCGGGTGCGTCTAAAATGATTTCTGAGCTTGTGGTATTTTCAGCGCAAACCATGCACCTATCATGCGTCAAGATTTGCACTATCTCCAAACACACCGAATCGAGTTTCCGCTCTAGCCTTGTCACCATGGAGTATCATTATGTGCATCCAAAACGATTTCTGAGCCAATGGTACGTTTGGTGCAAACCATGCACCTATCTTGCATCAAGATTAGCACTATCTCCAAACGGACTGAATCGAGCTTCCACTTGAGCCTCTTCACCTAGGAGTACCATCAGGTGAGCCCAAAAAATGATTTCTGAGCCTTTGGTATGTTTGGCGCAAACCTTGCACCTATCTTGCGTCATGATTAGCACTATCGCCAAACGGACCAAATCAAGCTTCCACTTGATTCTCATCACCTAGAAGTATCATTGGGTGCGTCCAAAATGATTTATTAGCCTATGGTACGATTGGTGCAAACTATGCACCTATCTTGCACCGACACTAACACTGTCTCTAAACGGACTGAAAATGAGATTCCACATGACCCACGTCACCTAGGTGTTCCATCGGGAGTGTCCAAAATGATTTCCAAGCCTATGGTATGTTCGACGCAAACCGTGCACCTATCTTGCATCTAGATTAGCACTCTCTCCAAGTAGATCGAATCAAGCTTCCACTTGAGCCTCGTCACCTAGGAGTACCATCGGGTGCGTCCAAAATGATTTCCAAGACTACGGTACGTTTGGCACAAACCGCGCACCTATCTTGCATCAATACTAACACTGCCTCCAAAGAGACTGAGATAAGATTCCACCTGACCCACATCACCGAGGAGTACCTTCGGGTGTGTCTAAAATGATTTCTATGCCTGTGGTATTTTCGGCGCAAACCATGCACCTATCATGTGTCAAGATTTGCACTATCTCCAAACACACCGAATCGAGTTTCCACTCAAGCCTTGTCACCATGGAGTATCATTGTGTGCATCCAAAACGATTTCTGAGCCAATGGTACGTTTGGTGCAAACTGTGCACCTATCTTGCATCAAGATTATCACTATTTCCAAATGGACTGAGTCGAGCTTCCACTTGAGCCTCTTCACCTAGGAGTACCATCAGGTGAGCCCAAAAAATGATATATAAGCCTATGGTATGTTTGGTGCAAACCTTGCACCTATCTTGCGTCATGATTAGCACTATTGCCAAACAGACCAAATCAAGCTTCCACTTGATTCTCATCACCTAGAAGTATCATTGGGTGCGTCCAAAATGATTTATTAGCCTATGGTACGTTTGGCGCAAACTATGCACCTATCTTGCACCGACACTAGCACTGTCTCTAAACGGACAGAAAATGAGATTCCACATGACCCCCGTCACCTAGGTGTTCCATCGGGAGTGTCCAAAATGATTTCCAAGCCTATGGTACGTTCGACGCAAACCGTGCACCTATCTTGCATCTAGAATAGCACTATCTCCAAGTGGATCGAATCAAGCTTCCACTTGAGCCTCGTCACCTACGGGTACCATCGGGTGCATCCAAAACGATTTCCAAGAGTACGGTACATTTGGCACAAACCGTGCACCTATCTTAAACCAATACTAACACTGCCTCCAAAGGGACCGAGACAAGATTCCACATGGCCCACATCACTGAGGAGTACCTTCGGGTGCGTCTAAAATGATTTCTGAGCCTGTGGTATTTTCGGAGCAAACCATGCACCTATCATGCGTCAAGATTTGCACTATCTCCAAACACACCGAACCGAGTTTCCACTCAAGCCTTGTCACCATGGAGTATCATTGTGTGCATCCAAAACGATTTCTGAGCCAATGGTACGTTTGGTGCAAACCGTGCACCTATCTTGCATCAAGATTAGCACTATCTCCAAACGGACTGAATCGAGCTTCCACTTGAGCCTCTTCACCTAGGAGTACCATCAGGTTAGCCCAAAAAATGATATATGAGCCTATGGTATGTTTGGCGTAAACCTTGCACCTATCTTGCGTCATGATTAGCACTATCGCCAAACAGACCAAATCAAGCTTCCACTTGATTCTCATCACCTAGAAGTATCATTGGGTGCGTCCAAAATGATTTATTAGCCTATGGTATGATTGGCGCAAACTATGCAACTATCTTGCACCGACACTAGCACTGTCTCTAAACGGACTAAAAATGAGATTCCACATGACCCCCGTCACCTAGGTGTTCCATCGGGAGTGTCTAAAATGATTTCCAAGCCTATGGTATGTTCGACGCAAACCGTGCACCTATCTTGCATCTAGATTAGCACTATCTCCAATTGGATCGAATCAAGCTTCCACTTGAGCCTCGTCACCTAGGAGTACCATCGGGTGCATCCAAAACGATTTCCAAGAGTACGGTACATTTGGCACAAACCATGCACCTATCTTAAACCAATACTAACACTGCCTCCAAAGGGACCGAGACAAGATTCCACATGACCCACATCACTGAGGAGTACCTTCGGGTGCGTCTAAAATGATTTCTGAGCCTGTGGTATTTTCGGCGCAAACCATGCACCTATCATGCGTCAAGATTTGCACTATCTCCAAACACACCGAACCGAGTTTCCACTCAAGCCTTGTCACCATGGAGTATCATTGTGTGCATCCAAAACGAGTTCTGAGCCAATGGTACGCTTAGTGCAAACCGTGCACCTATCGTGCATCAAGATTAGCACTATCTCCAAACGGACTGAATCGAGCTTCCACTTGAGCCTCTTCACCTAGAACTACCATCAAGTGAGCCAAAAAAATGATTTCTGAGCCTACTGTATGTTTGGCGCAAACCTTGCACCTATCTTGCGTCATGATTAGCACTATCGCTAAACAGACCAAATCAAGCTTCCACTTGATTCTCATCACCTAGAAGTATCATTGGGTGCGTCCAAAATGATTTATTAGCCTACGGTACGATTGGCGCAAACTATGCACCTATCTTGCATCGACACTAACACTGTCTCTAAACGGACTGAAAATGAGATCCCACATGACCCATGTCACCTAGGTGTTCAATCCGGAGTGTCCAAAATGATTTCCAAGCCTATGGTACGTTCGACGCAAACCGTGCACCTATCTTGCATCTAGATTAGCACTATCTCCATGTGGATCGAATCAAGCTTCCACTTGAGCCTCATCACCTAGGAGTACCATCGGGTGCGTCCAAAACGATTTCCAAGACTACGGTACGTTTGGCACAAACTGTGCACCTATCTTGCACCAATACTAACACTGCCTCCAAAGAGACCGAGACAAGATTCCACATGACCCACATCACCGAGGAGTATCTTCGGGTGTGTCTAAAACGATTTCTGAGCCTGTGGTATTTTCGGCGCAAACCATGCACCTATCATACGTCAAGATTTGCACTATCTCCAAACACACCGAATCGAGTTTCCACTCAAGCCTTGTCACCATGGAGTATCATTGTGTGCATCCAAAACGATTTCTGAGCCAATGGTACGTTTGGTGCAAACCATGCACCTATCTTGCATCAAGATTAGCACTATCTCCAAACGGACTGAATCGAGCTTCCACTTGAGCCTCTTTACCTAGGAGTACCATCAGGTGAGCCCAAAAAATAATTTCTGAGCCTATGGTATGTTTGGCGCAAACCTTGCACCTATCTTGCGTCATGATTAGCACTATCGCCAAACAGACCAAATCAAGCTTCCACTTGATTCTCATCACCTAGTAGTATCATTGGGTGCGTCCAAAATGATTTATTAGCCTATGGTACGATTGGCGTAAACTATGCACCTATCTTGCACCGACACTAACACTGTCTCTAAACGTACCAAAAATGATTTCCAAGCCCATGGTACGTTTGACGCAAACCGAGCACCTATCTTGCATCTAGATTAGCACTATCTCCAAGTGGATCGAATCAAGCTTCCACTTGAGCCTCGTCACCTAGGAGTACCATCGGGTGCATCCAAAATGATTTCCAAGAGTACAGTACATTTGGCACAAACCGTGCACCTATCTTGCACCAATACTAACACTGCCTCCAAAGAGACCGAGACAAGATTCCACATGACCCACGTCACCGAGCACCCTCGGGTGCGTCTAAAATGATTTCTGAGCATGAGGTATTTTCGGCACAAACCATGCACCTATCATGCGTCAAGATTTGCACTATCTCTAAACACACCGAATCGAGTTTCCACTCAAGCCTTGTCACCATGGATTATCATTGTGTGCATCCAAAATGATTTCTGAGCCAATGGTACGTTTGGTGCAAACCGTGCACCTATCTTGCATCAAGACTAGAACTATCTCCAAAATGGACTGAATCGAGCTTCCACTTGAGCCTCTTCACCTAGGACTACCATCAGGTGAGCCCAAAAAATGATTTCTGAGCCTATGGTATGTTTGGCGCAAACCTTGCACCTATCTTGCGTCATGATTAGCACTATCGCCAAATAGACCAAATCAAGCTTCCACTTGATTCTCATCACCTAGTAGTATCATTGGGTGCGTCCAAAATGATTTATTAGCCTATGGTACGATTGGCGTAAACTATGCACCTATCTTGCACCGACACTAACACTGTCTCTAAACGTACTGAAAATGATTTCCAAGCCTATGGTACGTTCGATGCAAACCGTGCACAAATCTTGCATCTAGATTAGCACTATCTCCAAGCGGATCGAATCAAGCTTCCACTCGAGCCTCGTCACCTAGGAGTACCATCGGGTGCGTCCAAAACGATTTCCAAGACTACGGTACGTTAGGCACAAACCGTGCACCTATCTTGCACCAATACTAACACTGCCTCCAAAGAGACTGAGACAAGATTCCACGTGACCCACATCACCGAGGAGTACCTTCGGGTGCGTCTAAAATGATTTCTGAGCCTGTGGTATTTTCGGCACAAACCATGCGCCTATCGTGCGTCAAGATTTGCACTATCTTCGAACACACCGAATCGAGTTTCCACTCAAGCCTTGTCACCATGGAGTATCATTGTGTGCATCCAAAATGATTTCTGAGCCAATGGTACGTTTGGTGCAAACCGTGCACCTATCTTGCATCAAGATTAGCACTATGTCCAAAATGGACTGAATCGAGCTTCCACTTGAGCCTCTTCACCTAGGAGTACCATCAGGTGAGACCAAAAAATGATTTCTGAGCCTATGGTATGTTTGGCGCAAACCTTGCACCTATCTTGCGTCATGATTAGCACTATCGCTAAATAGACCAAATCAAGCTTCCACTTGATTCTCATCACCTAGTAGTATCATTGGGTGCGTCCAAAATGATTTATTAGCCTATGGTACGATTGGCGTAAACTATGCACCTATCTTGCACCGACACTAACACTGTCTCTAAACGTACTGAAAATGATTTCCAAGCCTATGGTACATTCGACGCAAACCGTGCACCTATCTTGCATCTAGATTAGCACTATCTCCAAGTGGATCGAATCAAGCTTCCACTCGAGCCTCGTCACCTAGGAGTACCATCGGGTGCGTCCAAAACAATTTCCAAGACTACGGTACGTTAGGCACAAACCGTGCACCTATCTTGCACCAATACTAACACTGCCTCCAAAGAGACCGAGACAAGATTCCACGTGACCCACATCACCGAGGAGTACCTTCGGGTGCGTCTAAAATGATTTCTGAGCTTGTGGTATTTTCAGCGCAAACCATGCACCTATCATGCGTCAAGATTTGCACTATCTCCAAACACACCGAATCGAGTTTCCGCTCTAGCCTTGTCACCATGGAGTATCATTGTGTGCATCCAAAACGATTTCTGAGCCAATGGTACGTTTGGTGCAAACCATGCACCTATCTTGCATCAAGATTAGCACTATCTCCAAACGGACTGAATCGAGCTTCCACTTGAGCCTCTTCACCTAGGAGTACCATCAGGTGAGCCCAAAAAATGATTTCTGAGCCTTTGGTATGTTTGGCGCAAACCTTGCACCTATCTTGCGTCATGATTAGCACTATCGCCAAACGGACCAAATCAAGCTTCCACTTGATTCTCATCACCTAGAAGTATCATTGGGTGCGTCCAAAATGATTTATTAGCCTATGGTACGATTGGTGCAAACTATGCACCTATCTTGCACCGACACTAACACTGTCTCTAAACGGACTGAAAATGAGATTCCACATGACCCACGTCACCTAGGTGTTCCATCGGGAGTGTCCAAAATGATTTCCAAGCCTATGGTATGTTCGACGCAAACCGTGCACCTATCTTGCATCTAGATTAGCACTCTCTCCAAGTAGATCGAATCAAGCTTCCACTTGAGCCTCGTCACCTAGGAGTACCATCGGGTGCGTCCAAAATGATTTCCAAGACTACGGTACGTTTGGCACAAACCGCGCACCTATCTTGCATCAATACTAACACTGCCTCCAAAGAGACTGAGATAAGATTCCACCTGACCCACATCACCGAGGAGTACCTTCGGGTGTGTCTAAAATGATTTCTATGCCTGTGGTATTTTCGGCGCAAACCATGCACCTATCATGTGTCAAGATTTGCACTATCTCCAAACACACCGAATCGAGTTTCCACTCAAGCCTTGTCACCATGGAGTATCATTGTGTGCATCCAAAACGATTTCTGAGCCAATGGTACGTTTGGTGCAAACTGTGCACCTATCTTGCATCAAGATTATCACTATTTCCAAACGGACTGAGTCGAGCTTCCACTTGAGCCTCTTCACCTAGGAGTACCATCAGGTGAGCCCAAAAAATGATATATAAGCCTATGGTATGTTTGGTGCAAACCTTGCACCTATCTTGCGTCATGATTAGCACTATTGCCAAACAGACCAAATCAAGCTTCCACTTGATTCTCATCACCTAGAAGTATCATTGGGTGCGTCCAAAATGATTTATTAGCCTATGGTACGTTTGGCGCAAACTATGCACCTATCTTGCACCGACACTAGCACTGTCTCTAAACGGACAGAAAATGAGATTCCACATGACCCCCGTCACCTAGGTGTTCCATCGGGAGTGTCCAAAATGATTTCCAAGCCTATGGTACGTTCGACGCAAACCGTGCACCTATCTTGCATCTAGAATAGCACTATCTCCAAGTGGATCGAATCAAGCTTCCACTTGAGCCTCGTCACCTACGAGTACCATCGGGTGCATCCAAAACGATTTCCAAGAGTACGGTACATTTGGCACAAACCGTGCACCTATCTTAAACCAATACTAACACTGCCTCCAAAGGGACCGAGACAAGATTCCACATGGCCCACATCACTGAGGAGTACCTTCGGGTGCGTCTAAAATGATTTCTGAGCCTGTGGTATTTTCGGAGCAAACCATGCACCTATCATGCGTCAAGATTTGCACTATCTCCAAACACACCGAACCGAGTTTCCACTCAAGCCTTGTCACCATGGAGTATCATTGTGTGCATCCAAAACGATTTCTGAGCCAATGGTACGTTTGGTGCAAACCGTGCACCTATCTTGCATCAAGATTAGCACTATCTCCAAACGGACTGAATCGAGCTTCCACTTGAGCCTCTTCACCTAGGAGTACCATCAGGTTAGCCCAAAAAATGATATATGAGCCTATGGTATGTTTGGCGTAAACCTTGCACCTATCTTGCGTCTTGATTAGCACTATCGCCAAACAGACCAAATCAAGCTTCCACTTGATTCTCATCACCTAGAAGTATCATTGGGTGCGTCCAAAATGATTTATTAGCCTATGGTATGATTGGCGCAAACTATGCACCTATCTTGCACCGACACTAGCACTGTCTCTAAACGGACTAAAAATGAGATTCCACATGACCCACGTCACCTAGGTGTTCCATCGGGAGTGTCCAAAATGATTTCCAAGCCTATGGTATGTTCGACGCAAACCGTGCACCTATCTTGCATCTAGATTAGCACTATCTCCAAGTGGATCGAATCAAGCTTCCACTTGAGCCTCGTCACCTAGGAGTACCATCGGGTGCATCCAAAACGATTTCCAAGAGTACGGTACATTTGGCACAAACCATGCACCTATCTTAAACCAATACTAACACTGCCTCCAAAGGGACCGAGACAAGATTCCACATGACCCACATCACTGAGGAGTACCTTCGGGTGCGTCTAAAATGATTTCTGAGCCTGTGGTATTTTCGGCGCAAACCATGCACCTATCATGCGTCAAGATTTGCACTATCTCCAAACACACCGAACCGAGTTTCCACTCAAGCCTTGTCACCATGGAGTATCATTGTGTGCATCCAAAACGATTTCTGAGCCAATGGTACGTTTGGTGCAAACCGTGCACCTATCTTGCATCAAGATTAGCACTATCTCCAAACGGACTGAATCGAGCTTCCACTTGAGCCTCTTCACCTAGGAGTACCATCAGGTTAGCCCAAAAAATGATATATGAGCCTATGGTATGTTTGGCGTAAACCTTGCACCTATCTTGCGTCATGATTAGCACTATCGCCAAACAGACCAAATCAAGCTTCCACTTGATTCTCATCACCTAGAAGTATCATTGGGTGCGTCCAAAATGATTTATTAGCCTATGGTATGATTGGCGCAAACTATGCACCTATCTTGCACCGACACTAGCACTGTCTCTAAACGGACTAAAAATGAGATTCCACATGACCCCCGTCACCTAGGTGTTCCATCGGGAGTGTCCAAAATGATTTCCAAGCCTATGGTATGTTCGACGTAAACCGTGCACCTATCTTGCATCTAGATTAGCACTATCTCCAAGTGGATCGAATCAAGCTTCCACTTGAGCCTCGTCACCTAGGAGTACCATCGGGTGCATCCAAAACGATTTCCAAGAGTACGGTACATTTGGCACAAACCATGCACCTATCTTAAACCAATACTAACACTGCCTCCAAAGGGACCGAGACAAGATTCCACATGACCCACATCACTGAGGAGTACCTTCGGGTGCGTCTAAAATGATTTCTGAGCCTGTGGTATTTTCGGCGCAAACCATGCACCTATCATGCGTCAAGATTTGCACTATCTCCAAACACACCGAACCGAGTTTCCACTCAAGCCTTGTCACCATGGAGTATCATTGTGTGCATCCAAAACGATTTCTGAGCCAATGGTACGTTTGGTGCAAACCGTGCACCTATCTTGCATCAAGATTAGCACTATCTCCAAACGGACTGAATCGAGCTTCCACTTGAGCCTCTTCACCTAGGAGTACCATCAGGTTAGCCCAAAAAATGATATATGAGCCTATGGTATGTTTGGCGTAAACCTTGCACCTATCTTGCGTCATGATTAGCACTATCGCCAAACAGACCAAATCAAGCTTCCACTTGATTCTCATCACCTAGAAGTATCATTGGGTGCGTCCAAAATGATTTATTAGCCTATGGTATGATTGGCGCAAACTATGCACCTATCTTGCACCGACACTAGCACTGTCTCTAAACGGACTAAAAATGAGATTCCACATGACCCCCGTCACCTAGGTGTTCCATCGGGAGTGTCCAAAATGATTTCCAAGCCTATGGTATGTTCGACGTAAACCGTGCACCTATCTTGCATCTAGATTAGCACTATCTCCAAGTGGATCGAATCAAGCTTCCACTTGAGCCTCGTCACCTAGGAGTACCATCGGGTGCATCCAAAACGATTTCCAAGAGTACGGTACATTTGGCACAAACCATGCACCTATCTTAAACCAATACTAACACTGCCTCCAAAGGGACCGAGACAAGATTCCACATGACCCACATCACTGAGGAGTACCTTCGGGTGCGTCTAAAATGATTTCTGAGCCTGTGGTATTTTCGGCGCAAACCATGCACCTATCATGCGTCAAGATTTGCACTATCTCCAAACACACCGAACCGAGTTTCCACTCAAGCCTTGTCACCATGGAGTATCATTGTGTGCATCCAAAACGATTTCTGAGCCAATGGTACGTTTGGTGCAAACCGTGCACCTATCTTGCATCAAGATTAGCACTATCTCCAAACGGACTGAATCGAGCTTCCACTTGAGCCTCTTCTCCTAGGAGTACCATCAGGTTAGCCCAAAAAATGATATATGAGCCTATGGTATGTTTGGCGTAAACCTTGCACCTATCTTGCGTCATGATTAGCACTATCGCCAAACAGACCAAATCAAGCTTCCACTTGATTCTCATCACCTAGAAGTATCATTGGGTGCGTCCAAAATGATTTATTAGCCTATGGTATGATTGGCGCAAACTATGCACCTATCTTGCACCGACACTAGCACTGTCTCTAAACGGACTAAAAATGAGATTCCACATGACCCCCATCACCTAGGTGTTCCATCGGGAGTGTCCAAAATGATTTCCAAGCCTATGGTATGTTCGACGCAAACCGTGCACCTATCTTGCATCTAGATTAGCACTATCTCCAAGTGGATCGAATCAAGCTTCCACTTGAGCCTCGTCACCTAGGAGTACCATCGGGTGCATCCAAAACGATTTCCAAGAGTACGGTACGTTTGACACAAACCGTGCACCTATCTTAAATCAATACTAACACTGCCTCCAAAGGGACGGAGACAAGATTCCACGTGACCCACATCACTGAGGAGTACCTTCGGGTGCGTCTAAAATGATTTCTGAGCCTGTGGTATTTTCGGCGCAAACCATGCACCTATCATGCGTCAAGATTTGCACTATCTCCAAACACACCGAATCGAGTTTCCACTCAAGCCTTGTCACCATGGAGTATCATTGTGTGCATCCAAAATGATTTCTGAGCCAATGGTACGTTTGGTGCAAACCGTGCACCTATCTTGCATCAAGATTAGCACTATCTCCAAACGGACTGAATCGAGCTTCCACTTGAGCCTCTTCACCTAGGAGTACCATCAGGTGAGCCCAAAAAATAATTTCTGAGCCTATGGCATGTTTGGCGCAAACCTTGCACCTATCTTGCGTCATGATTAGCACTATCGCCAAACAGACCAAATCAAGCTTCCACTTGATTCTCATCACCTAGAAGTATCATTGGGTGCATCCAAAATAATTTATTAGCCTATGGTACGATTGGCGCAAACTATGCACCTATCTTGCACCGACACTAGCACTGTCTCTAAACGGACTGAAAATGAGATTCCACATGACCCCCATCACCTAGGTGTTCCATCGGGAGTGTCCAAAATGATTTCCAAGCCTATGGTATGTTCGGCGCAAACCGTGCACCTATCTTGCATCTAGATTAGCACTATCTCCAAGTGGATCGAATCAAGCTTCCACTTGAGCCTCGTCACCTAGGAGTACCATCGGGTTCATCCAAAACGATTTCCAAGGGTACGGTACGTTTGGCACAAACCGTGCACCTATCTTAAATCAATACTAACACTGCCTCCAAAGGGACCGAGACAAGATTCCACATGACCCACATCACTGAGGAGTACCTTCGGGTGCGTCTAAAATGATTTCTGAGCCTGTGGTATTTTTAGCGCAAACCATGCACCTATCATGCGTCAAGATTTGCACTATCTCCAAACACACCGAATCGAGTTTCCACTCAAGCCTTGTCACCATGGAGTATCATTGTGTGCATCCAAAACGATTTCTGAGCCAATGGTACGTTTGGTGCAAACCGTGCACCTATCTTGCATCAAGATTAGCACTATCTCCAAACAGACTGAATCGAGCTTCCACTTGAGCCTCTTCACCTAGGAGTACCATCAGGTTAGCCCAAAAAATAATATATGAGCCTATGGTATGTTTGGCGTAAGCCTTGCACCTATCTTGCGTCATGATTAGCACTATCGCCAAACAGACCAAATCAAGCTTCCACTTGATTCTCATCACCTAGAAGTATCATTGGGTGCGTCCAAAATGATTTATTAGCCTATGGTACGATTGGCGCAAACTATGCACCTATCTTGCACCGACACTAGCACTGTCTCTAAACGGACTGAAAATGAGATTCCACATGACCCCCATCACCTTGGTGTTCCATCGGGAGTGTCCAAAATGATTTCCAAGCCTATGGTATGTTCGACGCAAACCGTGCACCTATCTTGCATCTAGATTAGCACTATCTCCAAGTGGATCGAATCAAGCTCCCACTTGAGCCTCGTCACCTAGGAGTACCATAGGGTGCATCCAAAACGATTTCCAAGAGTACGGTACATTTGGCACAAACCGTGCACCTATCTTAAATCAATACTAACACTGCCTCCAAAGGGACCGAGACAAGATTCCACATGACCCACATCACTGAGGAGTACCTTCGGGTGCGTCTAAAATGATTTCTGAGCCTGTGGTATTTTCGGCGCAAACCATGCACCTATCATGCGTCAAGATTTGCACTATCTCCAAACACACCGAATCGAGTTTCCACTCAAGCCTTGTCACCATGGAGTATCATTGTGTGCATCCAAAACGATTTCTGAGCCAATGGTACGTTTGGTGCAAACCGTGCACCTATCTTGCATCAAGATTAGCACTATCTCCAAACGGACTGAATCGAGCTTCCACTTGAGCCTCTTCTCCTAGGAGTACCATCAGGTTAGCCCAAAAAATGATATATGAGCCTATGGTATGTTTGGCGTAAACCTTGCACCTATCTTGCGTCATGATTAGCACTATCGCCAAACAGACCAAATCAAGCTTCCACTTGATTCTCATCACCTAGAAGTATCATTGGGTGCGTCCAAAATGATTTATTAGCCTATGGTATGATTGGCGCAAACTATGCACCTATCTTGCACCGACACTAGCACTGTCTCTAAACGGACTGAAAATGAGATTCCACATGACCCCCATCACCTAGGTGTTCCATCGGGAGTGTCCAAAATGATTTCCAAGCCTATGGTATGTTCGGCGCAAACCGTGCACCTATCTTGCATCTAGATTAGCACTATCTCCAAGTGGATCGAATCAAGCTTCCACTTGAGCCTCGTCACCTAGGAGTACCATCGGGTGCATCCAAAACGATTTCCAAGGGTACGGTACGTTTGGCACAAACCGTGCACCTATCTTAAATCAATACTAACACTGCCTCCAAAGGGACCGAGACAAGATTCCACATGACCCACATCACTGAGGAGTACCTTCGGGTGCGTCTAAAATGATTTCTGAGCCTGTGGTATTTTTAGCGCAAACCATGCACCTATCATGCGTCAAGATTTGCACTATCTCCAAACACACCGAATCGAGTTTCCACTCAAGCCTTGTCACCATGGAGTATCATTGTGTGCATCCAAAACGATTTCTGAGCCAATGGTACGTTTGGTGCAAACCGTGCACCTATCTTGCATCAAGATTAGCACTATCTCCAAACAGACTGAATCGAGCTTCCACTTGAGCCTCTTCACCTAGGAGTACCATCAGGTTAGCCCAAAAAATAATATATGAGCCTATGGTATGTTTGGCGTAAGCCTTGCACCTATCTTGCGTCATGATTAGCACTATCGCCAAACAGACCAAATCAAGCTTCCACTTGATTCTCATCACCTAGAAGTATCATTGGGTGCGTCCAAAATGATTTATTAGCCTATGGTACGATTGGCGCAAACTATGCACCTATCTTGCACCGACACTAGCACTGTCTCTAAACGGACTGAAAATGAGATTCCACATGACCCCCATCACCTTGGTGTTCCATCGGGAGTGTCCAAAATGATTTCCAAGCCTATGGTATGTTCGACGCAAACCGTGCACCTATCTTGCATCTAGATTAGCACTATCTCCAAGTGGATCGAATCAAGCTCCCACTTGAGCCTCGTCACCTAGGAGTACCATCGGGTGCATCCAAAACGATTTCCAAGAGTACGGTACGTTTGGCACAAACCGTGCACCTATCTTAAATCAATACTAACACTGCCTCCAAAGGGACCGAGACAAGATTCCACATGACCCACATCACTGAGGAGTACCTTCGGGTGCGTCTAAAATGATTTCTGAGCCTGTGGTATTTTCGGCGCAAACCATGCACCTATCATGCGTCAAGATTTGCACTATCTCCAAACACACCGAATCGAGTTTCCACTCAAGCCTTGTCACCATGGAGTATCATTGTGTGCGTCCAAAATGATTTCTGAGCCAATGGTACGTTTGGTGCAAACCGTGCACCTATCTTGCATCAAGATTAGCACTATCTCCAAACGGACTGAATCGAGCTTCTACTTGAGCCTCTTCACCTAGGAGTACCATCAGGTTAGCCCAAAAAATGATATATGAGCCTATGGTATGTTTGGCGTAAGCCTTGCACCTATCTTGCGTCATGATTAGCACTATCGCCAAACAGACCAAATCAAGCTTCCACTTGATTCTCATCACCTAGAAGTATCATTGGGTGCGTCCAAAATGATTTATTAGCCTATGGTACGATTGGCGCAAACTATGCACCTATCTTGCACCGACACTAGCACTGTCTCTAAACGGACTGAAAATGAGATACCACATGACCCCCATCACCTTGGTGTTCCATCGGGAGTGTCCAAAATGATTTCCAAGCCTATGGTATGTTCGACGCAAACCGTGCACCTATCTTGCATCTAGATTAGCACTATCTCCAAGTGGATCGAATCAAGCTTCCACTTGAGCCTCGTCACCTAGGAGTACCATCGGGTGCATCCAAAACGATTTCCAAGAGTACGGTACGTTTGGCACAAACCGTGCACCTATCTTAAATCAATACTAACACTGCCTCCAAAGGGACCGAGACAAGATTCCACATGACCCACATCACTGAGGAGTACCTTCGGGTGCGTCTAAAATGATTTCTGAGCCTGTGGTATTTTCGGCGCAAACCATGCACCTATCATGCGTCAAGATTTGCACTATCTCCAAACACACCGAATCAAGTTTCCACTCAAGCCTTGTCACCATGGAGTATCATTGTGTGCATCCAAAACGATTTCTGAGCCAATGGTACGTTTGGTGCAAACCGTGCACCTATCTTGCATCAAGATTAGCACTATCTCCAAACGAACTGAATCGAGCTTCCACTTGAGCCTCTTCACCTAGGAGTACCATCAGGTTAGCCCAAAAAATGAAATATGAGCCTATGGTATGTTTGGCGTAAACCTTGCACCTTTCTTGCGTCATGATTAGCACTATCGCCAAACCGACCAAATCAAGCTTCCACTTGATTCTCATCACCTAGAAGTATCATTGGGTGCGTCCAAAATGATTTAGTAGCCTATGGTACGATTGGCGCAAACTATGCACCTATCTTGCACCGACACTAACACTGTCTCTAAATGGACTGAAAATGAGATTCCACATGACCACTGTCACCTAGGTGTTCCATCGGGAGTGTCCAAAATGATTTCCAAGCCTATGGTACGTTCGACGCAAACCAGGCACCTATCTTGCATTTAGATTAGCACTATCTCCAAGTGGATCAAATCAAGCTTCCACTTGAGCCTCGTCACCTAGGAGTACCATCGGGTGCGTCCAAAACGATTTCCAATACTACGGTACGTTCGGCACAAACCGTGCACCTATCTTGCACCAATACTAACACTGCCTCCAAAGAGACCGAGACAAGATTCCACATGACCCACATCACCGAGGAGTACCTTCGGGTGCGTCTAAAATGATTTCTGAGCCTGTGGTATTTTCGGCGCAAACCATGCACCTATCATGCGTCAAGATTTGCACTATCTCCAAACACACCGAATCGAGTTTCCACTCAAGCCTTGTCACCATGGAGTATCATTGTGTGCATCCAAAATGATTTCTGAGCCAATGGTACGTTTGGTGCAAACCGTGCACCTATCTTGCATCGAGATTAGCAGTATGTCCAAATGGACTGAATCGAGCTCCACTTGAGCCTCTTCACCTAGGAGTACCATCAGGTGAAACCAAAAAATGATTTCTGAGCCTATGGTATGTTTGACGCAAACATTGCACCTATCTTGCGTCATGATTAGCACTATCGCCAAACGGACCAAATCAAGCTTCCACTTGATTCTCATCACCTAGAAGTATCATTGGGTGCGTCCAAAATGTTTTATTAGCCTATGGTACGATTGGCGCAAACTATGCACCTATCTTGCACCGACACTAACACTGTCTCTAAATGGACTGAAAATGAGATTCCACATGACCCCCGTCACCTAGGTGTCCATCGGGAGTGTCCAAAATGATTTCCAAGCCTATGGTACGTTCGACGCAAACTGTGCACCTATCTTGCATCTAGATTAGCACTATCTCCAAGTGGATCGAATCAAGCTTCCACTTGAGCCTCATCACCTAGGAGTACCATCGGGTGCGTCCAAAACGATTTCCAAGACTACGGTACGTTTGGCACAAATCGTGCACCTATCTTGCACCAATACTAACACTGCCTCCAAAGAGACCGAGACAAGACTCCACATGACCCACATCACCGAGGAGTACCTTCGGGTGTGTCTAAAACGATTTCTGAGCCTGTGGTATTTTCGACGCAAACCATGCACCTATCATACGTCAAGATTTGCACTATCTCCAAACACACCGAATCGAGTATCCACTCAAGCCTTGTCACCATGGAATATCATTGTGTGCATCCAAAACGATTTCTGAGCCAATGGTACGTTTGGTGCAAACCGTGCACCCATCTTTCATCAAGATTAGCACTATCTCCAAACGGACTGAATCGAGCTTCCACTTGAGCCTCTTCACCTAGGAGTACCATCAGGTGAGCCCAAAAAATAATTTTTGAGCCTATGGTTTGTTTGCCGCTAACCATGCACCTATCTTGCGTCATGAATAGCACTATCGCCAAACAGACCAAATCAAGCTTCCACTTGATACTCATCACCTAGAAGTATCATTGGGTGCGTCCAAAATGATTTATTAGCCTATGGTACGATTGGCGCAAACTGTGCACCTATCTTGCACCGACACTAACACTGTCTCTGAACGTACTGAAAATGAGATTCCACATGACCCACGTCACCTAGGTGTTCCATCGGGAGTGTCCAAAATGATTTCCAAGCCTATGGTACGTTCGACGCAAACCGTGCACCTATCTTGCATCTAGATTAGCACTATCTCCAATTGGATCGAATCAAGCTTCCACTTGAGCCTCGTCACCTAGGAGTACCATCGGGTGCGTCCAAAATGATTTCCAAGACTACGGTACATTTGGCACAAACCGTGCACCTATCTTGCACCAATACTAACACTGCCTCCAAAGAGACTGAGACAAGATTCCACGTGACCCACGTCACCGAGCAGTACCTTCGGGTGCATCTAAAATGATTTTTGAGCCTGTGGTATTTTCGGCGCAAACCATGCACCTTTCGTGCTTCAAGATTTGCACTATGTCCAAACACACCGAATCGAGTTTCCACTCAAGCCTTGTCACCATGGAATATCATTGTGTGCATCCAAAACGATTTCTGAGCCAATGGTACGTTTGGTGCAAACCGTGCACCTATCTTGCATCAAGATTAGCACTATCTCCAAATGGACTGAATCGAGCTTCCACTTGAGCCTCTTCACCTAGGAGTACCATAAGGTGAGCCCAAAAAATGATTTCTGAGCCTATGGTATGTTTGGCACAAACCTTGCACCTATCTTGCGTCTTGATTAGCACTATCGCCAAACAGACCAAATCAAGCTTCCACTTGATTCTCATCACCTAGAAGTATCATTGGGTGCGTCCAAAATGATTTATTAGCCTATGGTATGATTGGCGCAAACTATGCACCTATCTTGCACCGACACTAGCACTGTCTCTAAACGGACTAAAAATGAGATTCCACATGACCCCCGTCACCTAGGTGTTCCATCGGGAGTGTCCAAAATGATTTCCAAGCCTACGGTATGTTCGACGCAAACCGTGCACCTATCTTGCATCTAGATTAGCACTATCTCCAAGTGGATCGAATCAAGCTTCCACTTGAGCCTCGTCACCTAGGAGTACCATCGGGTGCATCCAAAACGATTTCCAAGAGTACGGTACGTTTGGCACAAACCGTGCACCTATCTTAAATCAATACTAACACTGCCTCCAAAGGGACCGAGACAAGATTCCACGTGACCCACATCACTGAGGAGTACCTTCGGGTGCGTCTAAAATGATTTCTGAGCCTGTGGTATTTTCGGCGCAAACCATGCACCTATCATGCGTCAAGATTTGCACTATCTCCAAACACACCGAATCGAGTTTCCACTCAAGCCTTGTCACCATGGAGTATCATTGTGTGCATCCAAAATGATTTCTAAGCCAATGGTACGTTTGGTGCAAACCGTGCACCTATCTTGCATCAAGATTAGCACTATCTCCAAACGGACTGAATCGAGCTTCCACTTGAGCCTCTTCAGCTAGGAGTACCGTCAGGTGAGCCCAAAAAATGATTTCTGAGCCTATGGCATGTTTGGCGCAAACCTTGCACCTATCTTGCGTCATGATTAGCACAATCGCCAAACAGACCAAATCAAGCTTCCACTTGATTCTCATCACCTAGAAGTATCATTGGGTGCGTCCAAAATGATTTATTAGCCTATGGTACGATTGGCGCAAACTATGCACCTATCTTGCACCGACACTAGCACTGTCTCTAAACGGACTGAAAATGAGATTCCACATGACCCCCATCACCTTGGTGTTCCATCGGGAGTGTCCAAAATGATTTCCAAGCCTATGGTATGTTCGACGCATACCGTGCACCTATCTTGCATCTAGATTAGCACTATCTCCAAGTGGATCGAATCAAGCTTCCACTTGAGCCTCGTCACCTAGGAGTACCATCGGGTGCATCCAAAACGATTTCCAAGAGTATGGTACGTTTGGCACAAACCGTGCACCTATCTTAAATCAATACTAACACTGCCTCCAAAGGGACCGAGACAAGATTCCACATGACCCACATCACTGAGGAGTACCTTCGGGTGCGTCTAAAATGATTTCTGAGCCTGTGGTATTTTCGGCGCAAACCATGCACCTATCATGCGTCAAGATTTGCACTATCTCCAAACACACCGAATCGAGTTTCCACTCAAGCCTTGTCACCATGGAGTATCATTGTGTGCATCCAAAATGATTTCTGAGCCAATGGTACGTTTGGTGCAAACCGTGCACCTATCTTGCATCGAGATTAGCACTATCTCCAAACGGACTGAATCGAGCTCCTACTTGAGCCTCTTCACCTAGGAGTACCATCAGGTTAGCCCAAAAAATGATATATGAGCCAATGGTATGTTTGGCGTAAGCCTTGCACCTATCTTGCGTCATGATTAGCACTATCGCCAAACGGACCAAATCAAGCTTCCACTTGATTTTCATCACCTAGAAGTATCATTGGGTGCGTCCAAAATGATTTATTAGCCTATGGTACGATTGGCGCAAACTATGCACCTATCTTGCACCGACACTAGCACTGTCTCTAAACGGACTGAAAATGAGATTCCACATGACCCCCATCACCTTGGTGTTCCATCGGGAGTGTCCAAAATGATTTCCAAGCCTATGGTATGTTCGACGCAAACCGTGCACCTATCTTGCATCTAGATTAGCACTATCTCCAAGTGGATCGAATCAAGCTTCCACTTGAGCCTCGTCACCTAGGAGTACCATCGGGTGCATCCAAAACGATTTCCAAGAGTATGGTACGTTTGGCACAAACCGTGCACCTATCTTAAATCAATACTAACACTGCCTCCAAAGGGACCGAGACAAGATTGCACATGACCCACATCACTGAGGAGTACCTTCGGGTGCGTCTAAAATGATTTCTGAGCCTGTGGTATTTTCGGCGCAAACCATGCACCTATCATGCGTCAAGATTTGCACTATCTCCAAACACACCGAATCAAGTTTCCACTCAAGCCTTGTCACCATGGAGTATCATTGTGTGCATCCAAAATGATTTCTGAGCCAATGGTACGTTTGGTGCAAACCGTGCACCTATCTTGCATCAAGATTAGCACTATCTCCAAACGAACTGAATCGAGCTTCCACTTGAGCCTCTTCACCTAGGAGTACCATCAGGTTAGCCCAAAAAATGAAATATGAGCCTATGCTATGTTTGGCGTAAACCTTGCACCTATCTTGCGTCATGATTAGCACTATCGCCAAACCGACCAAATCAAGCTTCCACTTGATTCTCATCACCTAGAAGTATCATTGGGTGCGTCCAAAATGATTTATTAGCCTATGGTACGATTGGCGCAAACTATGCAATTATCTTGCACCGACACTAACACTGTCTCTGAACGTACTGAAAATGAGATTCCACATGACCACTGTCACCTAGGTGTTCCATCGGGAGTGTCCAAAATGATTTCCAAGCCTATGGTACGTTCGACGCAAATCGTGCACCTATCTTACATCTAGATTAGCACTATCTCCAATTGGATCAAATCAAGCTTCCACTTGAGCCTCGTCACCTAGGAGTACCATCGGGTGCGTGCAAAATGATTTCTGAAACCGTGCACCTATCTTGCACCAATACTAACACTGCCTCCAAAGAGACCGAGACAAGATTCCACGTGACCCACATCACCGAGGAGTACCTTCGGGTGCGTCTAAAATGATTTCTGGGCCTGTGGTATATTCGGCGCAAACCATGCACCTTTCGTGCGTCAAGATTTGCACTATGTCCAAACACACCGAATCGAGTTTCCACTCAAGCCTTGTCACCATGGAATATCATTGTGTGCATCCAAAATGATTTCTGAGCCAATGGTACGTTCGGTGCAAACCGTGCACCTATCTTTCATCAAGATTAGCACTATCTCCAAAACGGACTGAATCGAGCTTCCACTTGAGCCTCTTCACCTAGGAGTACCATCAGGTGAGCCCAAAAAATGATTTCTGAGCCTATGGTATGTTTGGCGCAAACCTTGCACCTATCTTGCGTCATGATTAGCACTATCGCCAAACAGACCAAATCAAGCTTCCACTTGATTCTCATCACCTAGTAGTATCATTGGGTGCGTCCAAAATGATTTATTAGCCTATGGTACGATTGGCGTAAACTATGCACCTATCTTGCACCGACACTAACACTGTCTCTAAACGTACTGAAAATGATTTCCAAGCCTATGGTACGTTCGACGCAAACCGTGCACCTATCTTGCATCTAGATTAGCACTATCTCCAAGTGGATCGAATCAAGCTTCCACTCGAGCCTCGTGACCTAGGTGTACCATCGGGTGCGTCCAAAACGATTTCCAAGACTACGGTACGTTAGGCACAAACCGTGCACCTATCTTGCACCAATACTAACACTGCCTCCAAAGAGACCGAGACAAGATTCCACGTGACCCACGTCACCGAGGAGTACCTTCGGGTGCATCTATAATGATTTCTGAGCCTGTGGTATTTTCGGCGCAAACCATGCACCTTTCGTGCGTCAAGATTTGCACTATGTCCAAACACACCGAATCGAGTTTCCACTCAAGCCTTGTCACCATGGAATATCATTGTGTGCATCCAAAACGATTTCTGAGCCAATGGTACGTTTGGTGCAAACCATGCACCTATCTAGCATCAAGATTAGCACTATCTCCAAACGGACTGAATCGAGCTTCCACTTGAGCCTCTTCACCTAGGAGTACCATCAGGTGAGCCCAAAAAATAATTTTTGAGCCTATGGTTTGTTTGGCGCAAACCCTGCACCTATCTTGTGTCATGATTAGCACTATCGCCAAACAGACCAAATCAAGCTTCCACTTGATTCTCATCACCTAGAAGTATCATTGGATGTGTCCAAAATGATTTATTAGCCTATGGTACGATGGGCGCAAACTATGCAACTATCTTGCACCAACACTAACACTGTCTCTGAACGTACTGAAAATGAGATTCCACATGACCCACATCACCTAGGTGTTCCATCGGGAGTGTCCAAAATGATTTCCAAGCCTATGGTACGTTCGACGCAAACCGTGCACCTATCTTGCATCTAGATTAGCACTATCTCCAATTGGATCGAATCAAGCTTCCACTTGAGCCTCGTCATCTAGGAGTACCATCGGGTGCGTCCAAAATGATTTCCAAGACTATGGTACATTTGGCAGAAACCGTGCACCTATCTTGCACCAATACTAACACTGCCTCCAAAGAGACCGAGACAAGATTCCATGTGACCCACATCACCGAGGAGTACCTTCGGGTGTGTCTAAATTGGTTTCTGAGCCTGTGGTATTTTCGGCACAAACCATGCGCCTATCGTGCGTCAAGATTTGCACTATCTCCAAACACACCGAATCGAGTTTCCACTCAAGCCTTGTCACCATGGAGTATCATTATGTGCATCCAAAACGATTTCTGAGCCAATCATATGTTTGGTGCAAACCGTGCACCTATCTTTCATCAAGATTAGCACTATCTCCAAACGGACCGAATCGAGCTTCCACTTGAGCCTCTTCACCTTGGAGTACCATCAGGTGAGCCTAAAAAATGATTTCTGAGCCTATGGTATGTTTGGCACAAACCTTGCACCTATCTTGCGTCATGATTAGCACTATCGCCAAACAGACCAAATCAAGCTTCCACTTGATTCTCATCACCTAGAAGTATCATTGGGTGCGTCCAAAATGATTTATTAGCCTATGGTACGATTGGTGCAAACTATGCACCTATCTTGCACCGACACTAACACTGTCTCTGAACGTTTTGAAAATGAGATTCCACATGACCCACATCACCTAGGTGTTCCATCGGGAGTGTCCAAAATGATTTCCAAGCCTATGGTACGTTCGACGCAAACCGTGCACCTATCTTGCATCTAGATTAGCACTATCTCCAAGTGGATCGAATCAAGGTTCCACTTGAGCCTCGTCACCTAGGAGTACCATCGGGTGCGTCCAAAACGATTTCCAAGACTATGGTACGTTTGAAACAAACCGTGCACCTATCTTGCACCAATACTAACACTGCCTCCAAAGAGACCGAGACAAGATTCCACATGACCCACGTCACTGAGGAGTACCTTCGGGTGCGTCTAAAATGATTTCTGAGCCTGTGGTATTTTCGGCGCAAACCATGCACCTATCGTGCGTCAAGATTTGCACTATCTCCAAACACACCGAATCGAGTTTCCACTCAAGCCTTGTCACCATGGATTATCATTGTGTGCATCCAAAACGATTTTTGAGCCAATGGTACATTTGGTGCAAACCGTGCACCTATCTTGCATCAAGATTAGCACTATCTCCAAAACGGACTGAATCGAGCTTCCACTTGAGCCTCTTCACCTAGGAGTACCATCAGGTGAGCCCAAAAAATGATTTCTGGGCCTATGGAATGTTTGGCGCAAACCTTGCACCTATCTTGCATCATGATTCGCACTATCGCCAAACAGACCAAATCAAGCTTCCACTTGATTCTCATCACCTAGTAGTATCATTGGGTGTGTCCAAAATGATTTATTAGCCTATGGTACGATTGGCGTAAACTATGCACCTATCTTGCACCGACACTAACACTGTCTCTAAACGTACTGAAAATGATTTCCAAGCTTATGGTACGTTCGACGCAAACCGTACACCTATCTTGCATCTAGATTAGCACTATCTCCAAATGGATCGAATCAAGCTTCCACTTGAGCCTCGTCACCTAGGAGTACCATCGGGTGCGTCCAAAATGATTTCCAAGACTACGGTACATTTGGCACAAACCATGCACCTTCTTGCACCAATACTAACACTGCATGCAAAGAGACCGAGACAAGATTCCACGTGACCCACATCACCGAGGAGTACCTTCGGGTGCGTCTAAAATGATTTCTGAGCCTGTGGTATTTTCGGCACAAACCATGCGCCTATCGTGCGTCAAGATTTGCACTATTTCCAAACACACCGAATCGAGTTTCCACTCAAGCCTTGTCACCATGGAGTATCATTGTGTGCATCCAAAATGATTTCTGAGCCAATGGTACGTTCAGTGCAAACCGTGCACCTATCTTTCATCAAGATTAGCACTATCTCCAAAACGGACTGAATCGAGCTTCCACTTGAGCCTCTTCACCTAGGAGTACCATCAGGTGAGCCCAAAAAATGATTTCTGAGCCTATGGTATGTTTGGCGCAAACCTTGCACCTATCTTGCGTCATGATTAGCACTATCGCCAAACAGACCAAATCAAGCTTCCACTTGATTCTCATCACCTAGTAGTATCATTGGGTGCGTCCAAAATGATTTATAAGCCTATGGTACGATTGGCGTAAACTATGCACCTATCTTGCACCGACACTAACACTGTCTCTAAACGTACTGAAAATGATTTCCAAGCCTATGGTACGTTCGATGCAAACTGTGCACCTATCTTGCATCTAGATTAGCACTATCACCAAGGGGATCGAATAAAGCTTCCACTCGAGCCTCGTCACCTAGGAGTACCATCAGGTGCGTCCAAAACGATTTCCAAGACTACGGTACGTTAGGCACAAACCATGCACCTATCTTGCACCAATACTAACACTGCCTCCAAAGAGACCGAGACAAGATTCCACGTGACCCACGTCACCGAGGAGTACCTTCGGGTGCATCTAAAATGATTTCTGAGCCTGTGGTTTGTTTGGCGCAAACCCTGCACCTATCTTGCGTCATGATTAGCACTATCGCCAAACAGACCAAATCAAGCTTCCACTTGATTCTCATCACCTAGAAGTATCATTGGGTGCGTCCAAAATGATTTATTAGCCTAAGGTACGATTGGCGCAAACTATGCACCTATCTTGCACCAACACTAACACTGTCTCTGAACGTACTGAAAATGAGATTCCACACGACCCACGTCACCTAGGTGTTCCATCGGGAGTGTCCAAAATGATTTCCAAGCCTATGGTACGTTCGACGCAAACCGTGCACCTATCTTACATCTAGATTAGCACTATCACCAAGGGGATCGAATAAAGCTTCCACTTGAGCCTTGTCACCTAGGAGTACCATCGGGTGCGTCCAAAATGATTTCCAAGACTACGGTACGTTTGGCACAAACTGTGCACCTATCTTGCACCAATACTAACACTGCCTCCAAAGTGACCGAGACAAGATTCCACATGACCAAAGTCACCGAGGAGTACCTTTGGGTGCGTCTAATATGATTTCTGGGCCTGTGGTATTTTCGGCGCAAACGATGCACCTATCGTGCGTCAAGATTTGCACTATCTCCAAACACACCGAATCGAGTTTCCACTCAAACCTTGTCACCATGGATTATCATTGTGTGCATCCAAAACGATTTCTGAGCCAATGGTACGTTTGGTGCAAACCGTGCACCTATCTTGCATCAAGATTAGCACTATCTCCAAAACGGACTGAATCGAGCTTCCACTTGAGCCTCTTCACCTAGGAGTACCATCAGGTGAGCCCAAAAAATGATTTCTGAGCCTATGGTATGTTTGGCGCAAACCTTGCACCTATCTTGCATCATGATTAGCACTGTCGTCAAACAGACCAAATCAAGCTTCCACTTGATTCTCATCACCTAGTAGTATCATTGGGTGCGTCCAAAATGATTTATTAGCCTATGGTACGATTGGCGTAAACTATGCACCTATCTTGCACCGACACTAACACTGTCTCTAAACGTACTGAAAATGATTTCCAAGCCTATGGTACGTACGACGCAAACCGTGCACCTATCTTGCATCTAGATTAGCACTATCTCCAAGTGGATCGAATCTAGCTTCCACTTGAGCCTCGTCACCTAGGAGTACCATCGGGTGCGTCCAAAACGATTTCCAAGACTACGGTACGTTTGGCACAAACCGTGCACCTATGTTGCACCAATACTAACACTGCCTCCAAAGAGACCGAGACAAGATTCCCCCTGACCCACGTCACCGTGCAGTACCTTCGGGTGCATCTAAAATGATTTCTGAGCCAGTGGTATTTTCCGCGCAAACCATGCACCTATCGTGCATCAAGATTTGCACTATCTCCAAACACACCGAATCGAGTTTCCACTCAAGCCTTGTCACCATGGATTATCATTGTGTGCATCCAAAACGATTTTTGAGCCAATGGTACATTTTGTGCAAACCGTGCACCTATCTTGCATCAAGATTAGCACTATCTCCAAACGGACCGAATCGAGCTTCCACTTGAGCCTCTTCACCTAGGAGTACCATCAGGTAAGCCCAAAAAATAATTTTTGAGCCTATGGTTTGTTTAGCGCAAACCCTGCACCTATCTTGCGTCACGATTAGCACTATCGCCAAACAGACCAAATCAAGCTTCCACTTGATTCTCATCACCTAGAAGTATCATTGGGTGCGTCCAAAATGATTTATTAGCCTATGGTACGATTGGTGCAAACTATGCACCTATCTTGCACCAACACTAACACTGTCTCTGAACGTACTAAAAATGAGATTCCACATGACCCACGTCACCTAGGTGTTCCATCGGGAGTGTCCAAAATGATTTCCAAGCCTATGGTACGTTCGACGCAAACCGTGCACCTATCTTGCATCTAGATTAGCACTATCTCCAATTGGATCGAATCAAGCTTCCACTTGAGCCTCGTCACCTAGGAGTACCATCGGGTGCGTCCAAAATGATTTCCAAGACTACGGTACATTTGGCACAAACCGTGCACCTATCTTGCACCGACACTAACACTGTATTTGAACGTACTTAAAATGAGATTCCACATGACCCACGTCACCTAGGTGTTCCATCGGGAGTGTCCAAAATGATTTCCAAGCCTATGGTATGTTCGACGCAAACCGTGCACCTATCTTGCATCTAGATTAGCACTATCTCCAATTGGATCGAATCAAGCTTCCACTTGAGCCTGAGTACCATCGGGTGCGTCCAAAACGATTTCCAAGACTACGGTACGTTTTGGCACAAACCGTGCACCTATCTTGCACCAATACTAACACTGCCTCCAAAGAGACCGAGACAAGATTCCACATGACCCATGTCACCGAGGAGTACCTTCGGGTGCGTCTAAAATGATTTCTGAGCCTGTGGTATTTTCGGCGCAAACCATGCACCTATCGTGCGTCAAGATTTGCACTATCTCAAAACACACCGAATCGAGTTTCCACTCAAGCCTTGTCACCATGGATTATCATTGTGTGCATCCAAAACGATTTTTGAGCCAATGGTACATTTGGTGCAAACCGTGCACCTATCTTGCATCAAGATTAGCACTATCTCCAAACGGACTGAATCGAGCTTCCACTTGAGCCTCTTCACCTAGGAGTACCATCAGGTAAGCCCAAAAAATAATTTTTGAGCGTATGGTTTGTTTGGCGCAAACCCTGCACCCATCTTGCGTCATGATTAGCACTATCGCCAAACAGACCAAATCAAGCTTCCACTTGATTCTCATCACCTAGAAGTATCATTGGGTGCGTCCAAAATGATTTATTAGCCTATGGTATGATTGGCGCAAACTATGCACCTATCTTGCACCAACACTAACACTGTCTCTGAACGTACTGAAAATGAGATTCCACATGACCCATGTCACCTAGGTGTTCCATCGGGAGTGTCCAAAATGATTTCCAAGCCTATAGTACGTTCGACGCCAACCGTGCACCTATCTAGCATCTAGATTAGCACTATCTCCAATTGGATCGAATCAAGCTTCCACTTGAGCCTCGTCACCTAGGAGTACCATCGGGTGCGTCCAAAATGATTTCCAAGACTACGGTACATTTGGCACAAACCGTGCACCTATCTTGCACCAATACTAACACTGCCTCCAAAGAGACCGAGACAAGATTCCATGTGACCCACATCACCGAGGAGTACCTTCGGGTGCGTCTAAATTGATTTCTGAGCCTGTGGTATTTTCGGCACAAACCATACGCCTATCGTGCGTCAAGATTTGCACTATCTCCAAACACACCGAATTGAGTTTCCACTCAAGCCTTGTCACCATGGAGTATCATTGTGTGCATCCAAAACGATTTCTAAGCCAATCGTACGTTTGGTGCAAACCATGCACCTATCTTTCATCAAGATTAGCACTATCTCCAAACGGACTGAATCGAGCTTCCACTTGAGCCTCTTCACCTAGGAGTACCATCAGGCGAGCCCAAAAAATAATTTCTGAGCCTATGGTATGTTTGGCACAAACCTTGCACCTATCTTGCGTCATGATTAGCACTATCGCCAACAGACCAAATCAAGCTTCCACTTGATTCTCACCACCTAGAAGTATCATTGGGTGCGTCCAAAATGATTTATTAGCCTATGGTACGATTGGCGCAAACTATGCACCTATCTTGCACCGACACTAACACTGCCTCTGAACGTACTGAAAATGAGATTCCACATGACCCACGTCACCTAGGTGTTCCATCGGGAGTGTCCAAAATGATTTCCAAGCCTATGGTATGTTCGACGCAAACCGTGCACCTATCTTGCATCTAGATTAGCACTATCTCCAAGTGGATCGAATCAAGCTTCCACTTGAGCCTCGTCATCTAGGAGTACCATCGGGTGCGTCCAAAACGATATCCAAGACTACGGTACGTTTGGCACAAACCGTGCACCTATCTTGCACCAATACTAACACTGCCTCCAAAGAGACCGAGACAAGATTCCACATGACCCACGTCACCGAGGAGTACCTTCGGGTGCGTCTAAAATGATTTCTGAGCCTGTGGTATTTTCGGCGCAAACGATGCACCTATCGTGCGTCAAGATTTGCACTATCTCCAAACACACCGAATTGAGTTTCCACTCAAGCCTTGTCACCATGGATTATCATTGTGTGCATCCAAAACGATTTTTGAGCCAATGGTACATTTGGTGCAAACCGTGCACCTATCTTGCATCAAGATTAGCACTATCTCCAAATGGACTGAATCGAGCTTTCACTTGAGCCTCTTCACCTAGGAGTACCATCAGGTGAGCCCAAAAAATGATTTCTGAGCCTATGGTATGTTTGGCACAAACCTTACACCTATCTTGCGTCATGATTAGCACTATCGCCAAATAGACCAAATCAAGCTTCCACTTGATTCTCATCACCTAGTAGTATCATTGGGTGCGTCCAAAATGATTTATTAGCCTATGGTATGATTGGCGCAAACTATGCACCTATCTTGCACCAACACTAACACTGTCTCTGAACGTACTGAAAATGAGATTCCACATGACCCATGTCACCTAGGTGTTCCATCGGGAGTGTCCAAAATGATTTCCAAGCCTATGGTACGTTCGACGTAAACCGTGCACCTATCCAGCATCTAGATTAGCACTATCTCCAATTGGATCGAATCAAGCTTCCACTTGAGCCTCGTCACCTAGGAGTACCATCGGGTGCGTCCAAAATGATTTCCAAGACTACGGTACATTTGGCACAAACCGTGCACCTATCTTGCACCAATACTAACACTGCCTCCAAAGAGACCGAGACAAGATTCCATGTGACCCACATCACCGAGGAGTACCTTCGGGTGCGTCTAAATTGATTTCTGAGCCTGTGGTATTTTCGGCACAAACCATACGCCTATCGTGCGTCAAGATATGCACTATCTCCAAACACACCGAATTGAGTTTCCACTCAAGCCTTGTCACCATGGAGTATCATTGTGTGCATCCAAAACGATTTCTAAGCCAATCGTACGTTTGGTGCAAACCATGCACCTATCTTTCATCAAGATTAGCACTATCTCCAAACGGACTGAATCGAGCTTCCACATGAGCCTCTTCACCTAGGAGTACCATCAGGCGAGCCCAAAAAAGGATTTCTGAGCCTATGGTATGTTTGGCACAAACCTTGCACCTATCTTGCGTCATGATTAGCACTATCGCCAACAGACCAAATCAAGCTTCCACTTGATTCTCACCACCTAGAAGTATCATTGGGTGCATCCAAAATGATTTATTAGCCTATGGTACGATTGGCGCAAACTATGCACCTATCTTGCACCGACACTAACACTGCCTCTGAACGTACTGAAAATGAGATTCCACATGACCCACGTCACCTAGGTGTTCCATCGGGAGTGTCCAAAATGATTTCCAAGCCTATGGCATGTTCGACGCAAACCGTGCACCTATCTTGCATCTAGATTAGCACTATCTCCAAGTGGATCGAATCAAGCTTCCACTTGAGCCTCGTCATCTAGGAGCACCACCTATCTTGCATCTAGATTAGCACTATCTCCAAGTGGATCGAATCAAGCTTCCACTTGAGCCTCGTCATCTAGGAGTACCATCGGGTGCGTCCAAAACGATATCCAAGACTACGGTACGTTTGGCACAAACCGTGCACCTATCTTGCACCAATACTAACACTGCCTCCAAAGAGACCGAGACAAGATTCCACATGACCCACGTCACCGAGGAGTACCTTCGGGTGCGTCTAAAATGATTTCTGAGCCTGTGGTATTTTTGGCGCAAACGATGCACCTATCGTGCGTCAAGATTTGCACTATCTCCAAACACACCGAATCGAGTTTCCACTCAAGCCTTGTCACCATGGATTATCATTGTGTGCATCCAAAACGATTTTTGAGCCAATGGTACATTTGGTGCAAACCGTGCACCTATCTTGCATCAAGATTAGCACTATCTCCAAATGGACTGAATCGAGCTTCCATTTGAGCCTCTTCACCTAGGAGTACCATCAGGTGAGCCCAAAAAATGATTTCTGAGCCTATGGTATGTTTGGCACAAACCTTACACCTATCTTGCGTCATGATTAGCACTATCGCCAAATAGACCAAATCAAGCTTCCACTTGATTCTCATCACCTAGTAGTATCATTGGGTGCGTCCAAAATGATTTATTAGCCTATGGTACGATTGGCGTAAACTATGCACCTATCTTGCACCGACACTAACACTGTCTCTAAACGTACTGTAAATGATTTCCAAGCCTATGGTACGTTCGACGCAAACCGTGCACCTATCTTGCATCTAGATTAGCACTATCTCCAAGTGGATCGAATCAAGCTTCCACTTGAGCCTCGTCACCTAGGAGTACCATAGGGTCCATCCAAAATGATTTCCAAGACTACGGTACGTTTGTCACAAACCGTGCACCTATCTTGCACCAATACTAACACTGCCTCCAAAGAGACCGAGACAAGATTCCACATGACCCACGTCACCGAGTACCTTCGGGTGCGTCTAAAATGATTTCTGAGCCTGTGGTATTTTTGGCACAAACGATGCACCTATCGTGCGTCAAGATTTGCACTATCTCCAAACACACCGAATCGAGTTTCCACTCAAACCTTGTCACCATGGATTATCATTGTGTGCATCCAAAACGATTTCTGAGCCAATGGTACGTTGTGCACCTATCTTGCATCAAGATTAGCACTATCTCCAAAACGGACTGAATCGAGCTTCCACTTGAGCCTCTTCACCTAGGAATACCATCAGGTGAGCCCAAAAAATGATTTCTGAGCCTATGGTATGTTTGGCGCAAACCTTGCACCTATCTTGCGTCATGATTAGCACTATCGCCAAATAGACCAAATCAAGCTTCCACTTGATTCTCATCACCTAGTAGTATCATTGGGTGCGTCCAAAATGATTTATTAGCCTATGGTACGATTGGCGTAAATTATGCACCTATCTTGCACCAACACTAACACTGTCTCTAAACGTACTGAAAATGATTTCCAAGCCTATGGTACGTTCGACGCAAACCATGCTCCAATCTTGCATCTAGATTAGCACTATCTCCAAGTGGATCGAATCAAGCTTCCACTTGAGCCTCGTCACCTAGGAGTACCATCGGGTGCGTCCAAAACGATTTCCAAGACTATGGTACGTTTGGCACAAACCGTGCACCTATCTTGCACCAATACTAACACTGCCTCCAAAGAGACCGAGACAAGATTCCATGTGACCCACATCACCGAGGAGTACCTTCGGGTGCGTCTAAATTGATTTCTGAGCCTGTGGTATTTTCGGCACAAACCATGCGCCTATCGTGCGTCAAGATTTGCACTACCTCCAAACACACCGAATTGAGTTTCCACTCAAGCCTTGTCACCATGGAGTATCATTGTGTGCATCCAAAACGATTTCTAAGCCAATCGTACGTTTGGTGCAAACCGTGCACCTATCTTTCATCAAGATTAGCACTATCTCCAAACGGACTGAATCAAGCTTCCACTTGAGCCTCTTCACCTAGGAGTACCATCAGGTGAGCGCAAAAAATGATTTCTGAGCCTATGGTATGTTTGGCACAAACCTTGCACCTATCTTGCGTCATGATTAGCACTATCGCCAAACAGACCAAATCAAGCTTCCACTTGATTCTCATCACCTAGAAGTATCATTGGGTGTGCCCAAAATGATTTATTAGCCTATGGTACGATTGGCGCAAACTATGCACCTATCTTGCACCGACACTAACACTGTCTCTGAACGTACTTAAAATGAGATTCCACATGACCCACGTCACCTAGGTGTTCCATCGGGAGTGTCCAAAATGATTTCCAAGCCTATGGTATGTTCGACGCAAACCGTGCACCTATCTTGCATGTATATTAGCACTATCTCAAAGTGGATCGAATCAAGCTTCCACTTGAGCCTCGTCATCTAGGAGTACCATCGGGTGCGTCCAAAACGATTTCCAAGACTACGGTACGTTTTGGCACAAACCGTGCACCTATCTTGCACCAATACTAACACTGCCTCCAAAGAGACCGAGACAAGATTCCACATGACCCACGTCACCGAGGAGTACCTTCGGGTGTGTCTAATATGATTTCTGTTCCTGTGGTATTTTCGGCGCAAACGATGCACCTATCGTTCGTTAAGATTTGCACTATCTCCAAACACACCGAATCGAGTTTCCACTCAAACCTTGTCACCATGGATTATCATTGTGTGCATCCAAAATGATTTCTGAGCCAATGGTACGTTTGGTGCAAACCGTGCACCTATCTTGCATCAAGATTAGCAGTATCTCCAAAACGGACTGAATCGAGCTTCCACTTGAGCCTCTTCACCTAGGAGTACCATCAGGTGAGCCCAAAAAATGATTTCTGAGCCTATGGTATGTTTGGCGCAAACCTTGCACCTATCTTGCATCATGATTAGCACTATCGCCAAACAGACCAAATCAAGCTTCCACTTGATTCTCATCACCTAGTAGTATCATTGGGTGCGTCCAAAATGATTTATTAGCCTATGGTACGATTGGCGTAAACTATGCACCTATCTTGCACCGACACTAACACTGTCTCTAAACGTACTGAAAATGATTTCCAAGCCTATGGTACGTACGACGCAAACCGTGCACCTATCTTGCATCTAGATTAGCACTATCTCCAAGTGGATCGAATCAAGCTTCCACTTGAGCCTCGTCACCTAGGAGTACCATCGGGTGCATCCAAAACGATTTCCAAGACTACGGTATGTTTGGCACAAACCGTGCACCTATGTTGCACCAATACTAACACTGCCTCCAAAGAGACCGAGACAAGATTCCACATGACCCACGTCACCGTGGAGTACCTACGGGTGCATCTAAAATGATTTCTGAGCCAGTGGTATTTTCCGCGCAAACCATGCACCTATCGTGCATCAAGATTTGCACTATCTCCAAACACACCGAATCGAGTTTCCACTCAAGCCTTGTCACCATGGATTATCATTGTGTGCATCCAAAACGATTTTTGAGCCAATGGTACATTTGGTGCAAACCGTGGACCTATCTTGCATCAAGATTAGCACTATCTCCAAACGGACTGAATCGAGCTTCCACTTGAGCCACTTCACCTAGGAGTACCATCAGGTAAGCCCAAAAAATAATTTTTGAGCCTATGGTTTGTTTGGCGGAAACCTTGCACCTATCTTGCGTCATGATTAGCACTATCGCCAAACAGACCAAATCAAGCTTCCACTTGATTCTCATCACCTAGAAGTATCATTGGGTGCGTCCAAAATGATTTATTAGCCTATGGTACGATTGGCGCAAACTATTCACCTATCTTGCACCAACACTAACACTGTCTCTGAACGTACTGAAAATGAGATTCCACATGACCCACATCACCTAGGTGTTCCATCGGGAGTGTCCAAAATGATTTCCAAGCCTATGGTATGTTCGACGCAAACCGTGCACCTATCTTGCATCTAGATTAGCACTATCTCTAAGTGGATCGAATCAAGCTTCCACTTGAGCCTCGTCACCTAGGAGTACCATCGGGTGCCTCCAAAACGATTTCCAAGACTACGGTACGTTTGGCACAAACCGTGCACCTATGTTGCACTAATACTAACACTGCCTCCAAAGAGACCGAGACAAGATTCCACATGACCCACGTCACCGTGGAGTACCTTCGGGTGCATCTAAAATGATTTCTGAGCCAGTTGTATTTTCCGTGCAAACCATGCACCTATCGTGCATCAAGATTTGCACTATCTCCAAACACACCGAATCGAGTTTCCTCTCAAGCCTTGTCACCATGGATTATCATTGTGTGCATCCAAAACGATTTTTGAGCCAATGGTACATTTGGTGCAAACCGTGCACCTATCTTGCATCAAGATTAGCACTATCTCCAAACGGACCGAATCGAGCTTTCACTTGAGCCTCTTCACCTAGGAGTACCATCAGGTAAGCCCAAAAAATAATTTTTGAGCCTATGGTTTGTTTGGCGCAAACCCTGCACCTATCTTGCGTCATGAGTAGCACTATCGCCAAACAGACCAAATCAAGCTTCCACTTGATTCTCATCACCTAGAAGTATCATTGGGTGCGTCCAAAATGATTTATTAGCCTATGGTATGATTGGCGCAAACTATGCACCTATCTTGCACCAACACTAACACTGTCTCTGAACGTACTGAAAATGAGATTCCACATGACCCACATCACCTAGGTGTTCCATCGGGAGTGTCCAAAATGATTTCCAAGCCTATGGTACGTTCGACGCAAACCATGCACCTATCTTGCATCTAGATTAGCACTATCTCCAATTGGATCGAATCAAGCTTCCACTTGAGCCTCGTCACCTAGGAGTACCATTGGGTGCGTCCAAAATGATTTCCAAGACTACGGTACATTTGGCACAAACCGTGCACCTATCTTGCACCAATACTAACACTGCCTCCAAAGAGACCGAGACAAGATTCCATGTGACCCACATCACCGAGGAGTACCTTCGGGTGCGTCTAAATTGATTTCTGAGCCTGTGGTATTTTCGGCACAAACCATGCGCCTATCGTGCGTCAAGATTTGCATTATCTCCAAACACACCGAATTGAGTTTCCACTCAAGCCTTGTCACCATGGAGTATCATTGTGTGCATCCAAAACGATTTCTAAGCCAATCGTACGTTTGGTGCAAACCGTGCACCTATCTTTCATCAAGATTAGCACTATCTCCAAACGGACTGAATCGAGCTTCCACTTGAGCCTCTTCACCTAGGAGTACCATCAGGTGAGCCCAAAAAATGATTTCTGAGCCTATGGTATGTTTGGCACAAACCTTGCACCTATCTTGCGTCATGATTAGCACTATCGCCAAAATGACCAAATCAAGCTTCCACTTGATTCTCATCACCTAGAAGTATCATTGGGTGTGTCCAAAATGATTTATTAGCCTATGGTACGATTGGCGCAAACTATGCACCTATCTTGCACCGACACTAACACTGTCTCTGAACGTACTTAAAATGAGATTCCACATGACCCACGTCACCTAGGTGTTCCATCGGGAGTGTCCAAAATGATTTCCAAGCCTATGGTATGTTCGACGCAAACCATGCACCTATCTTGCATCTAGATTAGCACTATCTCCAAGTGGATCGAATCAAGCTTCCACTTGAGCCTCGTCATCTAGGAGTACCATCGGGTGCGTCCAAAACGATTTCCAAGACTACGGTACGTTTTGGCACAAACCGTGCACCTATCTTGCACCAATACTAACACTGCCTCCAAAGAGACCGAGACAAGATTCCACAAGACCCACGTCACCGAGGAGTACCTTCGGGTGCGTCTAATATGATTTCTAGGCCTGTGGTATTTTCGGCGCAAACGATGCACCTATCGTGCGTCAAGATTTGCACTATCTCCAAACACACCGAATCGAGTTTCCACTCAAACCTTGTCACCATGGATTATCATTGTGTGCATCCAAAATGATTTCTGAGCCAATGGTACGTTTGGTGCAAACCGTGCACCTATCTTGCATCAAGATTGGCACTATCTCCAAAACGGACTGAATCGAGCTTCCACTTGAGCCTCTTCACCTAGGAGTACCATCAGGTGAGCCCAAAAAATGATTTCTGAGCCTATGGTATGTTTGGCGCAAACCTTGCACCTATCTTGCATCATGATTAGCACTATCGCCAAACAGACCAAATCAAGCTTCCACTTGATTCTCATCACCTAGTAGTATCATTGGGTGCGTCCAAAATGATTTATTAGCCTATGGTACGATTGGCGTAAACTATGCACCTATCTTGCACCGACACTAACACTGTCTCTAAACGTACTGAAAATGATTTCCAAGCCTATGGTACGTACGACGCAAACCGTGCACCTATCTTGCATCTAGATTAGCACTATCTCCAAGTGGATCGAATCAAGCTTCCACCTGAGCCTCGTCACCTAGGAGTACCATCGGGTGCATCCAAAACGATTTCCAAGACTACGGTACGTTTGGCACAAACCGTGCACCTATGTTGCACTAATACTAACACTGCCTCCAAAGAGACCGAGACAAGATTCCACATGACCCACGTCACCGTGGAGTACCTTCGGGTGCATCTAAAATGATTTCTGAGCCAGTTGTATTTTCCGTGCAAACCATGCACCTATCGTGCATCAAGATTTGCACTATCTCCAAACACACCGAATCGAGTTTCCTCTCAAGCCTTGTCACCATGGATTATCATTGTGTGCATCCAAAACGATTTTTGAGCCAATGGTACATTTGGTGCAAACCGTGCACCTATCTTGCATCAAGATTAGCACTATCTCCAAACGGACCGAATCGAGCTTTCACTTGAGCCTCTTCACCTAGGAGTACCATCAGGTAAGCCCAAAAAATAATTTTTGAGCCTATGGTTTGTTTGGCGCAAACCCTGCACCTATCTTGCGTCATGAGTAGCACTATCGCCAAACAGACCAAATCAAGCTTCCACTTGATTCTCATCACCTAGAAGTATCATTGGGTGCGTCCAAAATGATTTATTAGCCTATGGTATGATTGGCGCAAACTATGCACCTATCTTGCACCAACACTAACACTGTCTCTGAACGTACTGAAAATGAGATTCCACATGACCCACATCACCTAGGTGTTCCATCGGGAGTGTCCAAAATGATTTCCAAGCCTATGGTACGTTCGACGCAAACCATGCACCTATCTTGCATCTAGATTAGCACTATCTCCAATTGGATCGAATCAAGCTTCCACTTGAGCCTCGTCACCTAGGAGTACCATTGGGTGCGTCCAAAATGATTTCCAAGACTACGGTACATTTGGCACAAACCGTGCACCTATCTTGCACCAATACTAACACTGCCTCCAAAGAGACCGAGACAAGATTCCATGTGACCCACATCACCGAGGAGTACCTTCGGGTGCGTCTAAATTGATTTCTGAGCCTGTGGTATTTTCGGCACAAACCATGCGCCTATCGTGCGTCAAGATTTGCATTATCTCCAAACACACCGAATTGAGTTTCCACTCAAGCCTTGTCACCATGGAGTATCATTGTGTGCATCCAAAACGATTTCTAAGCCAATCGTACGTTTGGTGCAAACCGTGCACCTATCTTTCATCAAGATTAGCACTATCTCCAAACGGACTGAATCGAGCTTCCACTTGAGCCTCTTCACCTAGGAGTACCATCAGGTGAGCCCAAAAAATGATTTCTGAGCCTATGGTATGTTTGGCACAAACCTTGCACCTATCTTGCGTCATGATTAGCACTATCGCCAAAATGACCAAATCAAGCTTCCACTTGATTCTCATCACCTAGAAGTATCATTGGGTGTGTCCAAAATGATTTATTAGCCTATGGTACGATTGGCGCAAACTATGCACCTATCTTGCACCGACACTAACACTGTCTCTGAACGTACTTAAAATGAGATTCCACATGACCCACGTCACCTAGGTGTTCCATCGGGAGTGTCCAAAATGATTTCCAAGCCTATGGTATGTTCGACGCAAACCATGCACCTATCTTGCATCTAGATTAGCACTATCTCCAAGTGGATCGAATCAAGCTTCCACTTGAGCCTCGTCATCTAGGAGTACCATCGGGTGCGTCCAAAACGATTTCCAAGACTACGGTACGTTTTGGCACAAACCGTGCACCTATCTTGCACCAATACTAACACTGCCTCCAAAGAGACCGAGACAAGATTCCACAAGACCCACGTCACCGAGGAGTACCTTCGGGTGCGTCTAATATGATTTCTAGGCCTGTGGTATTTTCGGCGCAAACGATGCACCTATCGTGCGTCAAGATTTGCACTATCTCCAAACACACCGAATCGAGTTTCCACTCAAACCTTGTCACCATGGATTATCATTGTGTGCATCCAAAATGATTTCTGAGCCAATGGTACGTTTGGTGCAAACCGTGCACCTATCTTGCATCAAGATTGGCACTATCTCCAAAACGGACTGAATCGAGCTTCCACTTGAGCCTCTTCACCTAGGAGTACCATCAGGTGAGCCCAAAAAATGATTTCTGAGCCTATGGTATGTTTGGCGCAAACCTTGCACCTATCTTGCATCATGATTAGCACTATCGCCAAACAGACCAAATCAAGCTTCCACTTGATTCTCATCACCTAGTAGTATCATTGGGTGCGTCCAAAATGATTTATTAGCCTATGGTACGATTGGCGTAAACTATGCACCTATCTTGCACCGACACTAACACTGTCTCTAAACGTACTGAAAATGATTTCCAAGCCTATGGTACGTACGACGCAAACCGTGCACCTATCTTGCATCTAGATTAGCACTATCTCCAAGTGGATCGAATCAAGCTTCCACCTGAGCCTCGTCACCTAGGAGTACCATCGGGTGCATCCAAAACGATTTCCAAGACTACGGTATGTTTGGCACAAACCGTGCACCTATGTTGCACCAATACTAACACTGCCTCCAAAGAGACCGAGACAAGATTCCACATGACCCACGTCACCGTGGAGTACCTTCGGGTGCATCTAAAATGATTTCTGAGCCAGTGGTATTTTCCGCGCAAACCATGCACCTATCGTGCATCAAGATTTGCACTATGTCCAAACACACCGAATCGAGTTTCCACTCAAGCCTTGTCACCATGGATTATCATTGTGTGCATCCAAAATGATTTTTGAGCCAATGGTACATTTGGTGCAAACCGTGCACCTATCTTGCATCAAGATTAGCACTATCTCCAAACGGACTGAATCGAGCTTCCACTTGAGCCACTTCACCTAGGAGTACCATCAGGTAAGCCCAAAAAATAATTTTTGAGCCTATGGTTTGTTTGGCGTAAACCCTGCACCTATCTTGCGTCATGAGTAGCACTATCGCCAAACAGACCAAATCAAGCTTCCACTTGATTCTCATCACCTAGAAGTATCATTGGGTGCGTCCAAAATGATTTATTAGCCTATGGTACGATTGGCGCAAACTATGCACCTATCTTGCACCAACACTAACACTGTCTCTGAACGTACTGAAAATGAGATTCCACATGACCCACATCACCTAGGTGTTCCATCGGGAGTGTCCAAAATGATTTCCAAGCCTATGGTACGTTCGACGCAAACCATGCACCTATCTTGCATCTAGATTAGCACTATCTCCAATTGGATCGAATCAAGCTTCCACTTGAGCCTCGTCACCTAGGAGTACCATCGGGTGCGTCCAAAATGATTTCCAAGACTATGGTACATTTGGCACAAACCGTGCACCTATCTTGCACCAATACTAACACTGCCTCCAAAGAGACCGAGACAAGATTCCATGTGACCCACATCACCGAGGAGTACCTTCGGGTGCGTCTAAATTGATATCTGAGCCTATGGTATTTTCGGCACAAACCATGCGCCTATCGTGCGTCAAGATTTGCACTATCTCCAAACACACCGAATTGAGTTTCCACTCAAGCCTTGTCACCATGGAGTATCATTGTGTGCATCCAAAACGATTTCTAAGCCAATCGTACGTTTGGTGCAAACCGTGCACCTATCTTTCATCAAGATTAGCACTATCTCCAAACGGACTGAATCAAGCTTCCACTTGAGCCTCTTCACCTAGGAGTACCATCAGGTGAGCCCAAAAAATGATTTCTGAGCCTATGGTATGTTTGGCACAAACCTTGCACCTATCTTGCGTCATGATTAGCACTATCGCCAAACAGACCAAATCAAGCTTCCACTTGATTCTCATCACCTAGAAGTATCATTGGGTGTGTCCAAAATGATTTATTAGCCTATGGTACGATTGGCGCAAACTATGCACCTATCTTGCACCGACACTAACACTGTCTCTGAACGTACTTAAAATGAGATTCCACATGACCCACGTCACCTAAGTGGTCCATCGGGAGTGTCCAAAATGATTTCCAGGCCTATGGTATGTTCGACGCAAACCATGCACCTATCTTGCATCTAGATTAGCACTATCTCCAAGTGGATCGAATCAAGCTTCCACTTGAGCCTCGTCATCTAGGAGTACCATCGGGTGCGTCCAAAACGATTTCCAAGACTACGGTACGTTTTGGCACAAACCGTGCACCTATCTTGCACCAATACTAACACTGCCTCCAAAGAGACCGAGACAAGATTCCACAAGACCCACGTCACCGAGGAGTACCTTCGGGTGCGTCTAATATGATTTCTAGGCCTGTGGTATTTTCGGCGCAAACGATGCACCTATCGTGCGTCAAGATTTGCACTATCTCCAAACACACCGAATCGAGTTTCCACTCAAACCTTGTCACCATGGATTATCATTGTGTGCATCCAAAATGATTTCTGAGCCAATGGTACGTTTGGTGCAAACCGTGCACCTATCTTGCATCAAGATTAGCAGTATCTCCAAAACGGACTGAATCGAGCTTCCACTTGAGCCTCTTCACCTAGGAGTACCATCAGGTGAGCCCAAAAAATGATTTCTGAGCCTATGGTATGTTTGGCGCAAACCTTGCACCTATCTTGCATCATGATTAGCACTATCGCCAAACAGACCAAATCAAGCTTCCACTTGATTCTCATCACCTAGTAGTATCATTGGGTGCATCCAAAATGATTTATTAGCCTATGGTACGATTGGCGTAAACTATGCACCTATCTTGCACCGACACTAACACTATCTCTAAACGTACTGAAAATGATTTCCAAGATTATGGTACGTACGACGGTGCACCTATCTTGCATCTAGATTAGCACTATCTCTAAGTGGATCGAATCAAGCTTCCACTTGAGCCTCGTCACCTAGGAGTACCATCGGGTGCCTCCAAAACGATTTCCAAGACTACGGTACGTTTGGCACAAACCGTGCACCTATGTTGCACCAATACTAACACTGCCTCCAAAGTGACCGAGACAAGATTCCACATGACCCACGTCACCGTGGAGTACCTTCGGGTGCATCTAAAATGATTTCTGAGCCAGTGGTATTTTCCGCGCAAACCATGCACCTATCGTGCATCAAGATTTGCACAATCTCCAAACACACCGAATCGAGTTTCCTCTCAAGCCTTGTCACCATGGATTATCATTGTGTGCATCCAAAACGATTTTTGAGCCAATGGTACATTTGGTGCAAACCGTGCACCTATCTTGCATCAAGATTAGCACTATCTCCAAAACGGACTGAATCGAGCTTCCACTTGAGCCTCTTCACCTAGGAGTACCATCAGGTGAGCCCAAAAAATGATTTCTGGGCCTATGGAATGTTTGGCGCAAACCTTGCACCTATCTTGCATCATGATTCGCACTATCGCCAAACAGACCAAATCAAGCTTCCACTTGATTCTCATCACCTAGTAGTATCATTGGGTGCATCCAAAATGATTTATTAGCCTATGGTACGATTGGCGTAAACTATGCACCTATCTTGCACCGACACTAACACTATCTCTAAACGTACTGAAAATGATTTCCAAGATTATGGTACGTACGACGGTGCACCTATCTTGCATCTAGATTAGCACTATCTCTAAGTGGATCGAATCAAGCTTCCACTTGAGCCTCGTCACCTAGGAGTACCATCGGGTGCCTCCAAAACGATTTCCAAGACTACGGTACGTTTGGCACAAACCGTGCACCTATGTTGCACCAATACTAACACTGCCTCCAAAGAGACCGAGACAAGATTCCACATGACCCACGTCACCGTGGAGTACCTTCGGGTGCATCTAAAATGATTTCTGAGCCAGTGGTATTTTCCGCGCAAACCATGCACCTATCGTGCATCAAGATTTGCACTATCTCCAAACACACCGAATCGAGTTTCCTCTCAAGCCTTGTCACCATGGATTATCATTGTGTGCATCCAAAACGATTTTTGAGCCAATGGTACATTTGGTGCAAACCGTGCACCTATCTTGCATCAAGATTAGCACTATCTCCAAAACGGACTGAATCGAGCTTCCACTTGAGCCTCTTCACCTAGGAGTACCATCAGGTGAGCCCAAAAAATGATTTCTGGGCCTATGGAATGTTTGGCGCAAACCTTGCACCTATCTTGCATCATGATTCGCACTATCGCCAAACAGACCAAATCAAGCTTCCACTTGATTCTCATCACCTAGTAGTATCATTGGGTGCGTCCAAAATGATTTATTAGCCTATGGTACGATTGGCGTAAACTATGCACCTATCTTGCACCGACACTAACACTGTCTCTAAACGTACTGAAAATGATTTCCAAGCCTATGGTACGTACGACGCAAACCGTGCACCTATCTTGCATCTAGATTAGCACTATCTCCAAGTGGATCGAATCAAGCTTCCACTTGAGCCTCGTCACCTAGGAGTACCATCGGGTGCATCCAAAACGATTTCCAAGACTACAGTATGTTTGGCACAAACCGTGCACCTATGTTGCACCAATACTAACACTGCCTCCAAAGAGACCGAGACAAGATTCCACATGACCCACGTCACCGTGGAGTACCTTCGGGTGCATCTAAAATGATTTCTGAGCCAATGGTATTTTCCACGCAAACCATGCACCTATCGTGCATCAAGATTTGCACTATCTCCAAACACACCGAATCGAGTTTCCACTCAAGCCTTGTCACCATGGATTATCATTGTGTGCATCCAAAACGATTTTTGAGCCAATGGTACATTTGGTGCAAACCGTGCACCTATCTTGCATCAAGATTAGCACTATCTCCAAACGGACTGAATCGAGCTTCCACTTGAGCCACTTCACCTAGGAGTACCATCAGGTAAGCCCAAAAAATAATTTTTGAGCCTATGGTTTGTTTGGCGGAAACCCTGCACCTATCTTGCGTCATGATTAGCACTATCGCCAAACAGACCAAATCAAGCTTCCACTTGATTCTCATCACCTAGAAGTATCATTGGGTGCGTCCAAAATGATTTATTAGCCTATGGTACGATTGGCGCAAACTATGCACCTATCTTGCACCAACACTAACACTGTCTCTGAACGTACTGAAAATGAGATTCCACATGACCCACATCACCTAGGTGTTCCATCGGGAGTGTCCAAAATGATTTCCAAGCCTTTGGTATGTTCGACGCAAACCGTGCACCTATCTTGCATCTAGATTAGCACTATCTCCAATTGGATCGAATCAAGCTTCCACTTGAGCCTCGTCACCTAGGAGTACCATCGGGTGTGTCCAAAATGATTTCCAAGACTACGGTACATTTGGCACAAACCGTGCACCTATCTTGCACCAATACTAACACTACCTCCAAAGAGATCGAGACAAGATTCCATGTGACCCACATCACCGAGGAGTACCTTCGGGTGCGTCTAAATTGATTTCTGAGCCTGTGGTATTTTCGGCACAAACCATGCGCCTATCGTGCGTCAAGATTTGCACTATCTCCAAACACACTGAATTGAGTTTCCACTCAAGCTTTGTCACCATGGAGTATCATTGTGTGCATCCAAAACGATTTCTAAGCCAATCGTACGTTTGGTGCAAAACGTGCACCTATCTTTCATCAAGAATAGCACTATCTCCAAACGGACTGAATCGAGCTTCCACTTGAGCCTCTTCACCTAGGAGTACCATCAGGTGAGCCCAAAAAATGATTTCTGAGCCTATGGTATGTTTGGCACAAACCTTGCACCCATCTTGCGTCATGATTAGCACTATCGCCAAACAGACCAAATCAAGCTTCCACTTGATTCTCATCACCTAGAAGTATCATTGGGTGTGTCCAAAATGATTTATTAGCCTATGGTACGATTGGCGCAAACTATGCACCTATCTTGCACCGACACTAACACTGTCTCTGAACGTACTTAAAATGAGATTCCACATAACCCACGTCACCTAGGTGTTCCATCGGGAGTGTCCAAAATGATTTCCAAGCCTATGGTATGTTCGACGCAAACCATGCACCTATCTTGCATCTAGATTAGCACTATCTCCAAGTGGATCGAATCAAGCTTCCACTTGAGCCTCGTCATCTGGGAGTACCATCGGGTGCGTCCAAAACGATTTCCAAGACTACGGTACGTTTTGGCACAAACCGTGCACCTATCTTGCACCAATACTAACACTGCCTCCAAAGAGACCGAGACAAGATTCCACAAGACCCACGTCACCGAGGAGTACCTTCGGGTGCGTCTAATATGATTTCTAGGCCTGTGGTATTTTTGGCGCAAACGATGCACCTATCGTGCGTCAAGATTTGCACTATCTCCAAACACACCGAATCGAGTTTCCACTCAAACCTTGTCACCATGGATTATCATTGTGTGCATCCAAAATGATTTTTGAGCCAATGGTACGTTTGGTGCAAACCGTGCACCTATCTTGCATCAAGATTGGCACTATCTCCAAAACGGACTGAATCGAGCTTCCACTTGAGCCTCTTCACCTAGGAGTACCATCAGGTGAGCCCAAAAAATGATTTCTGAGCCTATGGTATGTTTGGCGCAAACCTTGCACCTATCTTGCATCATGATTAGCACTATCGCCAAACAGACCAAATCAAGCTTCCACTTGATTCTCATCACCTAGTAGTATCATTGGGTGCATCCAAAATGATTTATTAGCCTATGGTACGATTGGCGTAAACTATGCACCTATCTTGCACCGACACTAACACTATCTCTAAACGTACTGAAAATGATTTCCAAGATTATGGTACGTACGACGGTGCACCTATCTTGCATCTAGATTAGCACTATCTCTAAGTGGATCGAATCAAGCTTCCACTTGAGCCTCGTCACCTAGGAGTACCATCGGGTGCCTCCAAAACGATTTCCAAGACTACGGTACGTTTGGCACAAACCGTGCACCTATGTTGCACCAATACTAACACTGCCTCCAAAGAGACCGAGACAAGATTCCACATGACCCATGTCACCGTGGAGTACCTTCGGGTGCATCTAAAATGATTTCTGAGCCAGTGGTATTTTCCGCGCAAACCATGCACCTATCGTGCATCAAGATTTGCACTATCTCCAAACACACCGAATCGAGTTTCCTCTCAAGCCTTGTCACCATGGATTATCATTGTGTGCATCCAAAATGATTTTTGAGCCAATGGTACATTTGGTGCAAACCGTGCACCTATCTTGCATCAAGATTAGCACTATCTCCAAACGGACTGAATCGAGCTTCCACTTGAGCCTCTTCACCTAGGAGTACCATCAGGTAAGCCCAAAAAATAATTTTTGAGCCTATGGTTTGTTTGGCGCAAACCCTGCACCTATCTTGCGTCATGAGTAACACTATCGCCAAACAGACCAAATCAAGCTTCCACTTGATTCTCATCACCTAGAAGTATCATTGGGTGCGTCCAAAATGATTTATTAGCCTATGGTACGATTGGCGCAAACTATGCACCTATCTTGCACCAACACTAACACTGTCTCTGAATGTACTGAAAATGAGATTCCACATGACCCACATCACCTAGGTGTTCCATCGGGAGTGTCCAAAATGATTTCCAAGCCTATGGTACGTTCGACGCAAACCATGCACCTATCTTGCATCTAGATTAGCACTATCTCCAATTGGATCGAATCAAGCTTCCACTTGAGCCTCGTCACCTAGGAGTACCATCGGGTGCGTCCAAAATGATTTCCATGACTACGGTACATTTGGCACAAACCGTGCACCTATCTTGCACCAATACTAACACTGCCTCCAAAGAGACCGAGACAAGATTCCATGTGACCCACATCACCGAGGAGTACCTTCGGGTGCATCTAAATTGATTTCTGAGCCTGTGGTATTTTCGGCACAAACCATGCGCCTATCGTGCGTCAAGATTTGCACTATCTCCAAACACACCGAATCGAGTTTCCACTCAAGCCTTGTCACCATGGAGTATCATTGTGTGCATCCAAAACGATTTCTAAGCTAATCGTACGTTTGGTGCAAACCGTGCACCTATCTTTCATCAAGATTAGCACTATCTCCAAACGGACTGAATCGAGCTTCCACTTGAGCCTCTTCACCTAGGAGTACCATCAGGTGAGCCCAAAAAATGATTTCTGAGCCTATGGCATGTTTGGCGCAAACCATGCACCTATCTTGCGTCATGATTAGCACTATCGCCAAACAGACCAAATCAAGCTTCCACTTGATTCTCATCACCTAGAAGTATCATTGGATGTGTCCAAAATGATTTATTAGCCTATGGTACGATTGGCGCAAACTATGCACCTATCTTGCACCGACACTAACATTGTCTCTGAACGTACTTAAAATGAGATTCCACATGACCCACGTCACCTAGGTGTTCCATCGGGAGTGTCCAAAATGATTTCCAAGCCTATGGTATGTTCGACGCAAACCATGCACCTATCTTGCATCTAGATTAGCACTATCTCCAAGTGGATCGAATCAAGCTTCCACTTGAGCCTCGTCATCTAGGTGTACCATCGGGTGCGTCCAAAACGATTTCCAAGACTACGGTACGTTTTGGCACAAACCGTGCAGCTATCTTGCACGAATACTAACACTGCCTCCAAAGAGACCGAGACAAGATTCCACATGACCCACGTCACCGAGGAGTACCTTCGGGTGCGTCTAATATGATTTCTGGGCCTGTGGTATTTTCGGCGCAAACGATGCACCTATCGTGCGTCAAGATTTGCACTATCTCCAAACACACCGAATCGAGTTTCCAGTCAAACCTTGTCACCATGGATTATCATTGTGTGCATCCAAAACGATTTCTGAGCCAATGGTACGTTTGGTGCAAACCGTGCACCTATCTTGCATCAAGATTGGCACTATCTCCAAAACGGACTGAATCGAGCTTCCACTTGAGCCTCTTCACCTAGGAGTACCATCAGGTGAGCCCAAAAAATGATTTCTGAGCCTATGGTATGTTTGGCGCAAACCTTGCACCTATCTTGCATCATGATTAGCACTATCGCCAAACAGACCAAATCAAGCTTCCACTTGATTCTCATCTCCTAGTAGTTGTTGGGCATTCTTAACGTCACTACCAAAAGTAGACTTAGTTTTCTAATTCTGATAACGGCGCCAAAAATGCCAAACCTATCCCTCATGCCACTTAAGCCAAGTTGTCATCCCCAGCATGACATGAGAGACGCGGTATTGAAATATGCATTTGCTCATCAAGATAAATAATAAAAGGGATCTGCAAGCGCACAGATTAATACCGATGTAGCATTTTAACCGGGAAGTATTCCAGGTATCGTTATTTATATTTTTACCACTGGGAAGGGATTTCTAAGTATCATGGTTGATAATGGAATGAGAATATGGAACTGAGTACACATCATTGCATGTATAACCGAGAGTATTTATCAATCTCTTTATACAGGTATAAATGTCACATTAAGTAAAGGTAAAGTGATAATGGTGACAAAGATAATTAATCTGATCAGCTAGCCACATATAATAATGATAAGCACCTCAACAGATATTCTAGCAAGTCATTAGCATGGAATTAGGATGAACTACAAAGATATTCCCTAAGTTATTATTAACTATAAAGTCTAGCATATCATAGTTAGTGCAATTATACTTGGCAATCATGGTGAGAAAAGACTATATCCATGCATAGTGAATATTAGCAAGGAAGATGAAGAACATAGCAATCACTCCCTTGTAATAGTGTTGCTCTGCCTGCCCTATACACGAGAGGGGGACTATATAAGAATCAACGAAGCTGTCACTATCACGAACTACCCCACAATCCGGCATATAGGGTGCAATCGCAGATAAATACGGTATAGACACCACGTCTACACAATAGTTATCATTCACCCACTATACACATGGATAAACGCTATACGATCCTAGGCATGTATATAATTCCAATCTAACTAAGCCAAGCATATAACTATGATAAACTAAGAACAATATAATTGCAAATATAATCAAATAGAGCAAAGTCATAATCAATATATTGAAATAGAACAAAGTCATATTCATAATATTGAAGAACAATGATAAACAATTGAAGAACAAGAGAGGAATTACCAAGAATCCTCTTGACAGATCCGGGAACCAATCGAAGATTGACTCCTTCTAGTTCTAATCCTATGTAGCTATGCTAACTAGAGATCTAGTTGATGTGGTGGCTCTAGGGCTTGATCAGAGGCTCTCCTCCTGAATTAGGGTTTGAAGTATGAGACCAGGGCCTCTCCTCCAGGGGCAGGGGCCTTGCTTATATAGCCCTTTCGGATGAACCTGGGCCGTTGGATCAAACCGACATTGATCGTGCAGTTTTCCTTGATCCTCTAGGTCGGTGGAGCATAATCCTCGAGGCGGAGCCTGATTGGCTCCAGGGCCAGGGCGGGCGCCCTAGGGACTAGGGCGGGCGCCCTGTCCCCGGCTCCGTTACGCCTCCCGTTCGTTCTCGTGGCTTCTGGACTCTTCTAGATGTAAGATAATTACGTGTTCGGTTAATATCCCATCATTAATCCGACATGTGGGCCTTTCTTCCGTATTTCCTGATAACCCCCTGTAGAAATAGATAAACAGCAAAACTCGTGGAATTCTGTCAGATAAAACCCTAAGTCTAGGTGTTGGTTTCATTTGGATCCTTTTCTCTATTTATTTGATAGTTATAATTGATACTTAAGGACCGTCAACAGTAGTATCATTGGGTGCGTCCAAAATGATTAATTAGCCTATGATACGATTGGCGTAAACTATGCACCTATCTTGCACCGACACTAACACTGTCTCTAAACGTACTGAAAATGATTTCCAAGCCTATGGTACGTACGACGCAAACCGTGCACCTATCTTGCATCTAGATTAGCACTATCTCCAAGTAGATCAAATCAAGCTTCCACTTGAGCCTCGTCACCTAGGAGTACCATCAGGTGCCTCCAAAACGATTTCCAAGACTACGGTACGTTTGGCACAAACCGTGCACCTATGTTGCACCAATACTAACACTGCCTCCAAAGAGACCGAGACAAGATTCCACATGACCCATGTCACCGTGGAGTACCTTCGGGTGCATCTAAAATGATTTCTGAGCCTGTGGTATTTTCCGCGCAAACCATGCACCTATCGTGCATCAAGATTTGCACTATCTCCAAACACACCGAATCGAGTTTCCACTCAAGCCTTGTCACCATGGATTATCATTGTGTGCATCCAAAACGATTTTTGAGCCAATGGTACATTTGGTGCAAACCAGGCACCTATCTTGCATCAAGATTAGCACTATCTCCAAACGGACTGAATCAAGCTTCCACGTGAGCCTCTTCACCTAGGAGTACCATCAGGTAAGCCCAAAAAATAATTTTTGAGCCTATGGTTTGTTTGGCGCAAACCCTGCACCTATCTTGCGTCATGATTAGCACTATCGCCAAACAGACCAAATCAAGCTTCCACTTGATTCTCATCACCTAGAAGTATCATTGGGTGCGTCCAAAATGATTTATTAGCCTATGGTACGATTGGCGCAAACTATGCACCTATCTTGCACCAACACTAACACTGTCTCTGAACGTACTGAAAATGAGATTCCACATGACCCACATCACCTAGGTGTTCCATCGGGAGTGTCCAAAATGATTTCCAAGCCTATGGTACGTTCGACGCAAACCGTGCACCTATCTTGCATCTAGATTAGCACTATCTCCAATTGGATCGAATCAAGCTTCCACTTGAGCCTCGTCACCTAGGAGTACCATCGGGTGCGTCCAAAATGATTTCCAAGACTACGGTACATTTGGCACAAACCGTGCACCTATCTTGCACCAATACTAACACTGCCTCCGAAGAGACCGAGACAAGATTCCTTGTGACCCACATCACCGAGGAGTACCTTCGGGTGCGTCTAAATTGATTTCTGAGCCTGTGGTATTTTCGGCACAAACCATGCGCCTATCGTGCGTCAAGATTTGCACTATCTCCAAACACACCGAATTGAGTTTCCACTCAAGCCTTGTCACCATGGAGTATCATTGTGTGCATCCAAAACGATTTCTAAGCCAATCGTACGTTTGGTGCAAACCGTGCACCTATCTTTCATCAAGATTAGCACTATCTCCAAACGGACTGAATCGAGCTTCCACTTGAGCCTCTTCACCTAGGAGTACCATCAGGTGAGCCCAAAAAATGATTTCTGAGCCTATGGTATGTTTGGCATAAACCTTGCACCTATCTTACGTCATGATTAGCACTATCGCCAAACAGACCAAATCAAGCTTCCACTTGATTCTCATCACCTAGAAGTATCATTGGGTGTGTCCAAAATGATTTATTAGCCTATGGTACGATTGGCGCAAACTATGCACCTATCTTGCACCGACACTAAGACTATCTCTGAACGTACTTAAAATGAGATTCCACATGACCCACGTCACCTAGGTGTTCCATCGGGAGTGTCCAAAATGATTTCCAAGCCTATGGTATGTTCGACGCAAACCGTGCACCTATCTTGCATCTAGATTAGCACTATCTCCAAGTGGATCGAATCAAGCTTCCACTTGAGCCTCGTCATCTAGGAGTACCATCGGGTGCGTCCAAAACGATTTCCAAGACTACGGTACGTTTTGGCACAAACCGTGCACCTATCTTGCACCAATACTAACACTGCCTCCAAAGAGACCGAGACAAGATTCCACATGACCCACGTCACCGAGGAGTACCTTTGGGTGCGTCTAAAATGATTTGAGCCTGTGGTATTTTCGGCGCAAACCATGCACCTATCGTGCGTCAAGATTTGCACAATCTCAAAACACACCGAATCGAGTTTCCACTCAAGCCTTGTCACCATGGATTATCATTGTGTGCATCCAAAACGATTTTTGAGCCAATGGTACATTTGGTGCGAACCGTGCACCTATCTTGCATCAAGATTAGCACTATCTCCAAATGGACTGAATCGAGCTTCCACTTGAGCCTCTTCACCTAGGAGTACCATCAGGTGAGCCCAAAAAATGATTTCTGAGCCTATGGTATGTTTGGCACAAACCTTGCACCTATCTTGCGTCATGATTAGCACTATCGCCAAACAGACCAAATCAAGCTTCCACTTGATTCTCATCACCTAGTAGTATCATTGGGTGCGTCCAAAATGATTTATTAGCTTATGGTATGATTGGCATAAACTATGCACCTATTTTGCACTGACACTAACACTGTCTCTAAACGTACTGTAAATGATTTCCAAGCCTATGGTACGTTCGACGCAAACCGTGCACCTATCTTGCATCTAGATTAGCACTATCTCCAAGTGGATCGAATCAAGCTTCCACTTGAGCCTCGTGACCTAGGAGTACCATAGGGTGCGTCCAAAATGATTTCCAAGACTACGGTACGTTTGGCACAAACCGTGCACCTATCTTGCACTATTACTAACACTGCCTCCAAAGAGACCGAGACAAGATTCCACATGACCCACGTCACCGAGGAGTACCTTCGGGTGCGTCTAAAATGATTTCTGAGCCTGTGGTATTTTCGGCGCAAACGATGCACCTATCGTGCGTCAAGATTTACACTATCTCTAAACACACCGAATCGAGTTTCCAGTCAAACCTTGTCACCATGGATTACCATTATGTGCATCCAAAACGATTTCTGAGCCAGTGGTACGTTGTGCACCTATCTTGCATCAAGATTAGCACTATCTCCAAAACAGACTGAATCGAGCTTCCACTTGAGCCTCTTCACCTAGGAGTGCCATCAAGTGAGCCCAAAAAATGATTTCTGAGCCTATGGTATGTTTGGCGCAAACCTTGCACCTATCTTGCGTCATGATTAGCACTATCGCCAAACAGACCAAATCAAGCTTCCACTTGATTCGCATCACCTAGTAGTATCATTGGGTGCGTCCAAAATGATTTATTAGCCTATGGTACGATTGGCGTAAACTATGCACCTATCTTGCACCGACACTAACACTGTCTCTAAACATACTGAAAATGATTTCCAAGCCTATGGTACGTTCGACGCAAACCATGCACCTATCTTGCATCTAGATTAGCACTATCTCCAAGTGGATCGAATCAAGCTTCCACTTGAGCCTCATCACCTAGGAGTACCATCGGGTGCGTCCAAAACGATTTCCAAGACTACGGTACGTTTGGCACAAACTGTGCACCTATGTTGCACCAATACTAACACTGCCTCCAAAGAGACCAAGACAAGATTCCACATGACCCACATCACCGTGGAGTACCTTCGGGTGCGTCTAAAATGATTTCTGAGCCTGTGGTATTTTCCGCGCAAACCATGCACCTATCGTGCATCAAGATTTGCACTATCTCCAAACACACCGAATTGAGTTTCCACTCAAGCCTTGTCACCATGGATTATCATTGTGTGCATCCAAAACGATTTTTGAGCCAATGGTACATGTGGTGCAAACCGTGCACCTATCTTGCATCAAGATTAGCACTATCTCCAAACGGACTGAATCGAGCTTCCACTTGAGCCTCTTCACCTAGGAGTACCATCAGGTAAGCCCAAAAAATAATTTTTGAGCCTATGGTTTGTTTGGCGCAAACCCTGCACCCATCTTGCGTCATGATTAGCACTATCGCCAAACAGACCAAATCAAGCTTCCACTTGATTCTCATCACCTAGAAGTATCATTGGGTGCGTCCAAAATGATTTATTAGCCTATGGTATGATTGGCGCAAACTATGCACCTATCTTGCACCAACACTAACACTGTCTCTGAACGTACAGAAAATGAGATTCCACATGACCCACGTCACCTAGGTGTTCCTTCGGGAGTGTCCAAAATGATTTCCAAGCCTATGGTACGTTCGACGCAAACCGTGCACCTATCTAGCATCTAGATTAGCACTATCTCCAATTGGATCGAATCAAGCTTCCACTTGAGCCTCGTCACCTAGGAGTACCATCGGGTGCGTCCAAAATGATTGCCAAGACTACGGTACATTTGGCACAAACCGTGCACCTATCTTGCACCAATACTAACACTGCCTCCAAAGAGACCGAGACAAGATTCCATGTGACCCACATCACCAAGGAGTACCTTCGGGTGCGTCTAAATTGATTTCTGATCCTGTGGTATTTTCGGCACAAACCATGTGCCTATCATGCGTCAAGATTTGCACTATCTCCAAACACACCAAATTGAGTTTCCACTCAAGCCTTGTCACCATGGAGTATCATTGTGTGCATCCAAAACGATTTCTAAGCCAATCGTACGTTTGGTGCAAACCATGCACCTATCTTGCATCAAGATTAGCACTATCTCCAAACGGACTGAATCGAGCTTCCACTTGAGCCTCTTCACCTAGGAGTACCATCAGGTGAGCCCGAAAAATGATTTCTGAGCCTATGGTATGTTTGGCACAAACCTTGCACCTATCTTGCGTCATGATTAGCACTATCGCCAATAGACTAAATCAAGCTTCCACTTGATTCTCATCACCTAGAAGTATCATTGGGTGCGTCCAAAATGATTTATTAGCCTATGGTACGATTGGCGCAAACTATGCACCTATCTTGCACCGACACTAACACTGTCTCTGAACGTACTGAAAATGAGATTCCACATGACCCACGTCACCTAGTTGTTCCATCGGGAGTGCCCAAAATGATTTCCAAGCCTATGGTATGTTCGACGCAAACCGTGCACCTATCTTGCATCTAGATTAGCACTATCTCCAAGTGGATCGAATCAAGCTTCCACTTGAGTTTCGTCATCTAGGAGTACCATCGGGTGCGTCCAAAATGATATCCAAGACTACGGTACGTTTGGCACAAACCGTGCACCTATCTTGCACCAATACTAACACTGCCTCCAAAGAGACCGATACAAGATTCCACAAGACCCACGTCACCGAGGAGTACCTTCGGGTGCGTCTAAAATGATTTCTGAGCCTGTGGTATTTTCGGCGCAAACCATGCACCTATCGTGCGTCAAGATTTGCACTATCTCCAAACACACCGAATCGAGTTTCCACTCAAGCCTTGTCACCATGGATTATCATTGTGTGCATCCAAAACGATTTTTGAGCCAATGGTACATTTGGTGCAAACCATGCACCTATCTTGCTTCAAGATTAGCACTATCTCCAAACGGACTGAATCGAGCTTCCACTTGAGCCTCTTCACCTAGGAGTACCATCAGGTGAGCCCAAAAAATGATTTCTGAGCCTATGGTTTGTTTGGCGCAAACCCTGCACCTATCTTGCGTCATGATTAGCACTATCGCCAAACAGACCAAATCAAGCTTCCACTTGATTCTCATCACCTAGAAGTATCATTGGGTGCGTCCAAAATGATTTATTAGCCTATGGTACGATTGGCGCAAACTATGCACCTATCTTGCACCAACACTAACACTGTCTCTGAACGGACTGAAAATGAGATTCCACATGACCCACGTCACCTAGGTGTTCCATCGGGAGTGTCCAAAATGATTTCCAAGCTTATGGTACATTCGATGCAAACCGTGCACCTATCTTGCATCTAGATTAGCACTGTCTCCAATTGGATCGAATCAAGCTTCCACTTGAGCCTCGTCACCTAGGAGTACCGTCGGGTGCGTCCAAAACGATTTCCAAGACAACGGTACATTTGGCACAAACCGTGCACCTATCTTGCACCAATACTAACACTGCCTCCAAAAAGACCGAGACAAGGTTCCATGTGACCCACATCGCCGTGGAGTACCTTAAGGTGCGTCTAAATTGATTTTTGAGCCTGTGGTATTTTCGGCACAAACCATGCGCCTATCGTGCGTCAAGATTTGCACTATCTCCAAACACACCGAATCGAGTTTCCACTCAAGCCTTGTCACCATGGAGTATCATTGTGGGCATCCAAAACGATTTCTAAGCCAATCGTGCGTTTGGTGCAAACCGTGCACCTATCTTTCATCAAGATTAGCACTATCTCCAAACGGAATGAATCGAGCTTCCACTTGAGCCTCTTCACCTAGGAGTACCATCAGGTGAGCCCAAAAAATGATTTCTGAGCCTATGGTATGTTTGGCACAAACCTTGCACCTATCTTGCGTCATGATTAGCACTATCGCCAAACAGACCAAATCAAGCTTCCACTTGATTCTCATCACCTAGAAGTATCATTGGGTGCGTCCAAAATGATTTATTAGCCTATGGTACGATTGGCGCAAACTATGCACCTATCTTGCACCGACACTAACACTGTCTCTGAACGTACTAAAAATGAGATTCCACATGACCCACGTCACCTAGGTGTTCCATCGGGAGTGTCCAAAATGATTTCCAAGCCTATGGTACGTTCGACGCAAACCGTGCACCTATCTTGCATCTAGATTAGCACTATCTCCAAGTGGATCGAATCAAGCTTCCACTTAAGCCTCGTCATCTAGGAGTACCATCGGGTGCGTCCAAAATGATTTCTAAGACTACGGTACGTTTGGCACAAACCGTGCACCTATTTTGCACCAATACTAACACTGCCTCCAAAGAGACCGATACAAGATTCCACATGACCCACGTCACCGAGGAGTACCTTCGGGTGCGTCTAAAATGATTTCTGAGCCTGTGGTATTTTCGGCACAAACCATGCACCTATCGTGCATCAAGATTTGCACTATCTCCAAACACACCGAATCGAGTTTCCACTCAAGCCTTGTCACCATGGATTATCATTGTGTGCATCCAAAACAATTTTTGAGCCAATGGTACATTTGGTGCAAACCGTGCACCTATCTTGCATCAAGATTAGCACTATCTCCAAACGGACTGAATCGAGCTTCCACTTGAGCCTCTTCACCTAGGAGTACCATCAGGTAAGCCCAAAAAATGATTTCTGAGTCTATGGTATGTTTGGCACAAACCTTGCACCTATCTTGCGTCATGATTAGCACTATCGCCAAATAGACCAAATCAACCTTCCACTTGATTCTCATTACCTAGAAGTATCATTGGGTGCGTCCAAAATGATTTATTAGCCTATGGTACGATTGGCGCAAACTATGCACCTATCTTGCACCGACACTAACACTGTCTCTAAACGGACTGAAAATGAGATTCCACATGACCCACGTCACCTAGGTGTTCCATCGGGAGTGTCCAAAATGATTTCCAAGCCTATGGTACGTTCGACGCAAACCGTGCACCTATCTTGCATCTAGATTAGCACTATCTCCAAGTGGATCAAATCAAGCTTCCACTTGAGCCTCTTCACCTAGGAGTACCATCAGGTGAGCCCAAAAAATGATTTCTGAGCCTATGGTATGTTTGGCGCAAACCTTGCACCTATCTTGCATCATGATTCGCACTATCACCAAATAGACGAAATCAAGCTTCCACTTGATTCTCATCAACTAGTAGTATCATTGGGTGCGTCCAAAATGATTTATTAGCCTATGGTACGATTGGCGTAAACTATGCACCTATCTTGCACCGACACTAACACTGTCTCTAAACCTACTGAAAATGATTTCCAAGCCTATGGTACGTTCGACGCAAACCGTGCACCTATCTTGCATCTAGATTAGCACTATCTCCAAGTGGATCGAATCAAGCTTCCACTTGAGCCTCGTCACCTAGGAGTACCATCGGGTGCGTCCAAAATGATTTCCAAGACTATGGTACATTTGGCACAAACCGTGCACCTATCTTGCACCAATACTAACACTGGCTCCAAAGAGACCGAGACAAGATTCCACGTGACCCACATCACCGAGGGGTACCTTCGGGTGCGTGTAAAATGATTTCTGAGCCTGTGGTATTTTCGGCACAAACCATGCGCCTATCGTGCGTCAAGATTTGCACAATCTTCAAACACACCGAATCTAGTTTCCACTCAAGCCTTGTCACCATGGAGTATCATTGTGTGCATCCAAAATGATTTCTAAGCCAATGGTACGTTCGGTGCAAACCGTGCACCTATCTTTCATCAAGATTAGCAATATCTCCAAATGGACTGAATCGAGCTTCCACTTGAGCCTCTTCACCTAGGAGTACCATCAGGTGAGACCAAAAAAAAATTTTTGAGCCTATGGTTTGTTTGGCGCAAACCCTGCACCTATCTTGCGTCATGATTAGCACTATCGCCAAATAGACCAAATCAAGCTTCCACGTCAAGATTTGCACTATGTCCAAACACACAGAATCGAGTTTCCACTCAAGCCTTGTCACCATGGAGTATCATTGTGTGCATCCAAAATGATTTCTGAGCCAATGGTACGTTTGTTTCAAACCGTGCACCTATCTTGCATCAAGATTAGCACTATCTCCAAACGGACTGAATCGAGCTTCCACTTGAGCCTCTTCAACTAGGAGTACCATCAGGTGAGCCCAAAAAATGATTTCTGAGCCTATGGTAGTTTGGCGCAAACCTTGCACCTATCTTGCGTCATGATTAGCACTATCGCCAAACAGACCTAATCAAGCTTCCACTTGATTCTCATCACCTAGAAGTATCATTGGGTGCATCCAAAATGATTTATTAGCCTATGGTACGATTGGCGCAAACTATGCTCCTATCTTGCACCGACACTAACACTGTCTCTAAACGGACTGAAAATGTGATTCCACATGACCCACGTCACCTAGGTGTTCCATCAGGAGTGTCCAAAATGATTTGCAAGCCCATGGTACGTTCGACGCAAACCGTACACCTATCTTGCATCTAGATTAGCATTATCTCCAAGTGGATCGAATCAAGCTTCCACTTGAGCCTCGTCACCTAGGAGTACCATCGGGTGCGTCCAAAATGATTTCCAAGACTACGGTACGTTTTGCACAAACCGTGCACCTATCTTGCACCAATACTAACACTGCCTCCAAAGAGACCTAGACAAGATTCCACGTGACCCACGTCACCGAGGAGTACCTTCGGGTGCGTCTAAAATGATTTCTGAGCCTGTGGTATTTTTGGCGCAAACCACGCACCTATCATGCGTCAGGATTTGCACTATGTCCAAACACACCGAATCACGTTTCCAGTCTAGCCTTGTCAACATGGAGTATCATTGTGTGCATCCAAAACGATTTCTGAGCCAATGGTACGTTTGGTGCAAACCGTGCACCTATCTTGCATCAAGATTAGCAATATCTCCAAACGGACTGAATCGAGCTTCCACTTGAGCCTCTTCACCTAGGAGTACCATCAGGTGAGCCCAAGAAAAATTTTTTGAGCCTATGGTTTGTTTGGCGCAAACCCTGCACCTATCTTGCGTCATGATTAGCACTATCGCCAAATAGACCAAATCAAGCTTCCACGTCAAGATTTGCACTATGTCCAAACACACAGAATCGAGTTTCCACTCAAGCCTTGTCACCATGGAGTATCATTGTGTGCATCCAAAATGATTTCTGAGCCAATGGTACGTTTGTTTCAAACCGTGCACCTATCTTGCATCAAGATTAGCACTATCTCCAAACGGACTGAATCGAGCTTCCACTTGAGCCTCTTCAACTAGGAGTACCATCAGGTGAGCCCAAAAAATGATTTCTGAGCCTATGGTAGTTTGGCGCAAACCTTGCACCTATCTTGCGTCATGATTAGCACTATCGCCAAACAGACCTAATCAAGCTTCCACTTGATTCTCATCACCTAGAAGTATCATTGGGTGCGTCCAAAATGATTTATTAGCCTATGGTACGATTGGCGCAAACTATGCTCCTATCTTGCACCGACACTAACACTGTCTCTAAACGGACTGAAAATGTGATTCCACATGACCCACGTCACCTAGGTGTTCCATCAGGAGTGTCCAAAATGATTTGCAAGCCCATGGTACGTTCGACGCAAACCGTACACCTATCTTGCATCTAGATTAGCACTATCTCCAAGTGGATCGAATCAAGCTTCCACTTGAGCCTCGTCACCTAGGAGTACCATCGGGTGCGTCCAAAATGATTTCCAAGACTACGGTACGTTTTGCACAAACCGTGCACCTATATTGCACCAATACTAACACTGCCTCCAAAGAGACCTAGACAAGATTCCACGTGACCCACGTCACCGAGGAGTACCTTCGGGTGCGTCTAAAATGATTTCTGAGCCTGTGGTATTTTTGGCGCAAACCACGCACCTATCATACGTCAGGATTTGCACTATGTCCAAACACACCGAATCAAGTTTCCAGTCTAGCCTTGTCAACATGGAGTATCATTGTGTGCATCCAAAACAATTTCTGAGCCAATGGTACGTTTGGTGCAAACCGTGCACCTATCTTCCATCAAGATTAGCACTATCTCCAAACGGACTGAATCGAGCTTCCACTTGAGACTCTTCACCTAGGAGTACCATCAGGTGAGCCCAAAAAATGATTTCTGAGCCTATGGCATGTTTGGCGCAAACCTTGCACCTATCTTGCGTCATGATTAGCACTATCACCAAACAGACCAAATCAAGCTTCCACTTGATTCTCATCACCTAGAAGTATCATTGGGTGCATCCAAAATGATTTATTAGCCTATGGTACGATTGGCGCAAACTATGCACCTATCTTGCACCGACAATAACACTGTCTCTAAACGGACTGAAAATGAGATTCCACAAGACCCACGTCACCCAGGTGTTCCATTGGGAGTGTCCAAAATGATTTCCAAGAATATGGTACGTTCGACGCAAACCGTGCGTCTAAAATGATTTCTGAGCCTGTGGTATTTTCAGCGCAAACCATGCACCTATCATGCGTCAAGATTTGCACTATGTCCAAACACACCAAATCGAGTTTCCACTCAAGCCTTGTCACCATGGAGTATCATTGTGTGCATCCAAAATGATTTCTGAGCCAATGGTACGTTTGTTTCAAACCGTGCACCTATCTTGCATCAAGATTAGCACTATCTCCAAACGGACTGAATCGAGCTTCCACTTGAGCCTCTTCATCCAGGAGTACCATCAGGTGAGCCCAAAAAATGATTTCTGAGCCTATGGTAGTTTGGCGCAAACCTTGCACCTATCTTGCGTCATGATTAGCACTATCACCAAACAGACCAAATCAAGCTTCCACTTGATTCTCATCACCTAGAAGTATCATTGGGTGCGTCCAAAATGATTTATTAGCCTATGGTACGATTGGCGCAAACTATGCACCTATCTTGCACCGACACTAACACTGTCTCTAAACGGACTGAAAATGAGATTCCACAAGACCCACGTCACCTAGGTGTTCCATCGGGAGTGTCCAAAATGATTTCCGAGAATATGGTACATTCGACGCAAACCGTGCGTCTAAAATGATTTCTGAGCCTGTGGTATTTTCAGCGCAAACCATGCACCTATCATGCGTCAAGATTTGCACTATGTCCAAACACACCGAATCGAGTTTCCACTCAAGCCTTGTCACCATGGAGTATCATTGTGTGCATCTAAAATGATTTCTGAGCCAATTGTACGTTTGTTTCAAACCGTGCACCTATCTTGCATCACGATTAGCACTATCTCCAAAAGGACTGAATCGAGCTTCCACTTGAGCCTCTTCAACTAGGAGTACCATCAGGTGAGCCCAAGAAATGATTTCTAAGCCTATGGTAGTTTGGCGCAAACCTTGCACCTATCTTGCGTCATGATTAGCACTATCGCCAAACAGACCTAATCATGCTTCCACTTGATTCTCATCACCTAGAAGTATCATTGAGTGCGTCCAAAATGATTTATTAGCCTATGGTACGATTGGCGCAAACTATGCTCCTATCTTGCACCGACACTAACACTGTCTCTAAACGGACTGAAAATGAGATTCCACATGACCCACGTCACCTAGGTGTTCCATCAGGAGTGTCCAAAATGATTTGCAAGCCCATGGTACGTTCGACGCAAACCGTACACCTATCTTGCATCTAGATTAGCACTATCTCCAAGTGGATCGAATCAAGCTTCCACTTGAGCCTCGTCACCTAGGAGTACCATCGGGTGCGTCCAAAACAATTTCCAAGACTACGGTACGTTTGGCACAAACCGTGCACCTATCTTGCACCAATACTAACACTGCCTCCAAAGAGACCGAGACAAGATTCCACGTGACCCACGTCACCGAGGAGTACCTTCGGGTGCGTCTAAAATGATTTCTGAGCCTGTGGTATTTTCGGCGCAAACCATGCACCTATCATGCGTCAGGATTTGCACTATGTCCAAACACACCGAATCGAGTTTCCAGTCAAGCCTTGTCACCATGGAGTATCATTGTGTGCATCCAAAACGATTTCTAAGCCAATGGTACGTTTGGTAGAAACCGTGCACCTATCTTCCATCAAGATTAGCACAATCTCCAAACGGACTGAATCGAGCTTCCACTTGAGCCTCTTCACCTAGGAGTACCATCAGGTGAGCCCAAAAAATGATTTCTGAGCCTATGGCATGTTTGGTGCAAACCTTGCACCTATCTTGCGTCATGATTAGCACTATCGCCAAACAGACCAAATCAAGCTTCCACTTGATTCTCATCACTTAGAAGTATCATTGGGTGCGTCCAAAATGATTTATTTCCCTATGGTACGATTGGCGCAAACTATGCACCTATCTTGCACCGACACTAACACTGTCTCTAAACGGACTGAAAATGAGATTCCACATGACCCACGTCACCTAGGTGTTCCATCGGGAGTGTCCAAAAATGATTTCCAAGAATATTTTACGTTCGACGCAAACCGTGCACCTATCTTGCATCTAGATTAGCACTATCTCCAAGTGGATCGAACCAAGCTTCCACTTGAGCCTCGTCACCTAGGAGTACCATCGGGTGCGTCCAAAACCATTTCCAAGACTACAGTACGTTTGGCACAAACCGTGCACCTATCTTGCACCAATACTAACACTGCCTCCAAAGAGACCGAGACAAGATTCCATGTGACCCACGTCACCGAGGAGTACCTTCGGGTGCGTGTAAAATGATTTCTAAGCCTGTGGTATTTTTGGCGCAAACCATGCACCTATCATGCGTTAGGATTTTCCCTATGTCCAAACACACCGAATCGAGTTTCCAGTCAAGCCTTGTCACCATGGAGTATCATTGTGTGCATCCAAAACGATTTCTGAGCCAATGGTACGTTTGGTGCAAACCGTGCACCTATCTTCCATCAAGATTAGCACTATCTCCAAACGGACTAAATCGAGCTTCCACTTGAGCCTCTTCACCTAGGAGTACCATCAGGTGAGCCCAAAAAATGATTTCTGAGCCTATGGTAGTTTGGCGCAAACCTTGCACCTATCTTGCGTCATGATTAGCACTATCACCAAACAGACCAAATCAAGCTTCCACTTGATTCTCATCACCTAGAAGTATCATTTGGTGCGTCCAAAATGATTTATTAGCCTATGGTACGATTGGCGCAAACTATGCACCTATCTTGCACCGACACTAACACTGTCTCTAAACGGACTGAAAATGAGATTCCACAAGACCCACGTCACCTAGGTGTTCCATCGGGAGTGTCCAAAATGATTTCTGAGAATATGGTACATTCGACGCAATCCGTGCGTCTAAAATGATTTCTGAGCCTGTGGTATTTTCAGCGCAAACCATGCACCTATCATGCGTCAAGATTTGCACTATGTCCAAACACACCGAATCGAGTTTCCACTCAAGCCTTGTCACCATGGAGTATCATTGTGTGCATCTAAAATGATTTCTGAGCCAATGGTACGTTTGTTTCAAACCATGCACCTATCTTGCATCAAGATTAGCACAATCTCCAAACGGACTGAATCGAGCTTCCACTTGAGCCTCTTCAACTAGGAGTACCATCAGGTGAGCCCAAGAAATGATTTCTGAGCCTATGGTAGTTTGGCGCAAACCTTGCACCTATCTTACGTCATGATTAGCACTATCGCCAAATAGACCAAATCAAGCTTCCACTTGATTCTCATCACCTAGAAGTATCATTGGGTGCGTCCAAAATGATTTATTAGCCTATGGTACAATTGGCGCAAACTATGCTCCTATCTTGCACCGATACTAACACTGTCTCTAAACGGACTGAAAATGAGATTCCACGTGACCCACGTCACCTAGGTGTTCCATCAGGAGTGTCCAAAATGATTTGCAAGCCCATGGTACGTTCGACGCAAACCGTACACCTATCTTGCATCTAGATTAGCACTATCTCCAAGTGGATCGAATCAAGCTTCCACTTGAGCCTCGTCACCTAGGAGTACCATCGGGTGCGTCTAAAACAATTTCCAAGACTACGGTACGTTTGGCACAAACCGTGCACCTATCTTGCACCAAACTAACACTGCCTCCAAAGAGACCGAGACAAGATTCCACGTGACCCACGTCACCGAGGAGTACCTTCGGGTGCGTCTAAAATGATTTCTGAGCCTGTGGTATTTTCGGCGCAAACCATGCACCTATCATGCGTCAGGATTTGCACTATGTCCAAACACACCGAATCGAGTTTCCAGTCAAGCCTTGTCACCATGGAGTATCATTGTGTGCATCCAAAACGATTTCTGAGCCAATGGTACGTTTGGTACAAACCGTGCACCTATCTTCCATCAAGATTAGCACAATCTCCAAACGGACTGAATCGAGCTTCCACTTGAGCCTCTTCACCTAGGAGTACCATCAGGTGAGCCCAAAAAATGATTTCTGAGCCTATGGCATGTTTGGTGCAAACCTTGCACCTATCTTGCGTCATGATTAGCACTATCGCCAAACAGACCAAATCAAGCTTCCACTTGATTCTCATCACTTAGAAGTATCATTGGGTGCGTCCAAAATGATTTATTTCCCTATGGTACGATTGGCGCAAACTATGCACCTATCTTGCACCAACACTAACACTGTCTCTAAACGGACTGAAAATGAGATTCCACATGACCCACGTCACCTAGGTGTTCCATCGGGAGTGTCCAAAAATGATTTCCAAGAATATTTTACGTTCGACGCAAACCGTGCACCTATCTTGCATCTAGATTAGCACTATCTCCAAGAGGATCGAACCAAGCTTCCACTTGAGCCTCGTTACCTAGGAGTACCATCGGGTGCGTCCAAAACAATTTCCAAGACTACAGTACGTTTGGCACAAACCGTGCACCTATCTTGCACCAATACTAACACTGCCTCCAAAGAGACCGAGACAAGATTCCACGTGACCCACGTCACCGAGGAGTACCTTCGGGTGCGTGTAAAATGATTTCTAAGCCTGTGGTATTTTTGGCGCAAACCATGCACCTATCATGCGTTAGTATTTTCCCTATGTCCAAACACACCGAATCGAGTTTCCAGTCAAGCCTTGTCACCATGGAGTATCATTGTGTGCATCCAAAACGATTTCTGAGCCAATGGTACGTTTGGTGCAAACCGTGCACCTATCTTCCATCAAGATTAGCACTATCTCCAAACGGACTAAATCGAGCTTGCACTTGAGCCTCTTCACCTAGGAGTACCATCAGGTGAGCCCAAAAAATGATTTCTGAGCCTATGGTAGTTTGGCGCAAACCTTGCACCTATCTTGCGTCATGATTAGCACTATCACCAAACAGACCAAATCAAGCTTCCACTTGATTCTCATCACCTAGAAGTATCATTGGGTGCGTCCAAAATGATTTATTAGCCTATGGTACGATTGGCGCAAACTATGCACCTATCTTGCACCGACACTAACACTGTCTCTAAACGGACTGAAAATGAGATTCCACAAGACCCACGTCACCTAGGTGTTCCATCGGGAGTGTCCAAAATGATTTCCAAGAATATGGTACATTCGACGCAAACCGTGCGTCTAAAATGATTTCTGAGCCTGTGGTATTTTCAGCGCAAACCATGCACCTATCATGCGTCAAGATTTGCACTATGTCCAAACACACCGAATCGAGTTTCCACTCAAGCCTTGTCACCATGGAGTATCATTGTGTGCATCTAAAATGATTTCTGAGCCAATGGTATGTTTGTTTCAAACTGTGCACCTATCTTGCATCAAGATTAGCACTATCTCCAAAAGGACTGAATCGAGCTTCCACTTGAGCCTCTTCAACTAGGAGTACCATCAGGTGAGCCCAAGAAATGATTTCTAAGCCTATGGTAGTTTGGCGCAAACCTTGCACCTATCTTGCGTCATGATTAGCACTATCGCCAAACAGACCTAATCATGCTTCCACTTGATTCTCATCACCTAGAAGTATCATTGGGTGCGTCCAAAATGATTTATTAGCCTATGGTACGATTGGCGCAAACTATGCACCTATCTTGCACCGACACTAACACTGTCTCTAAACGGACTGAAAATGAGATTCCACAAGACCCACGTCACCTAGGTGTTCCATCGGGAGTGTCCAAAAATGATTTCCAAGAATATTTTATGTTCGACGCAAAGCGTGCACCTATCTTGCATCTAGATTAGCACTATCTCCAAGTGGATCGAACCAAGCTTCCACTTGAGCCTCGTCACCTAGGAGTACCATCGGGTGCGTCCAAAACAATTTCCAAGACTACGGTACGTTTGGCACAAACCGTGCACCTATCTTGCACCAATACTAACACTGCCTCCAAAGAGACCGAGACAAGATTCCACGTGACCCATGTCACCGAGGAGTACCTTCGGGTGCCTCTAAAATAATTTCTGAGCCAATGGTACATTTGTTTCAAACCGTGCACCTATCTTGGATCAAGATTAGCACTATCTCCAAACAGACTGAATCGAGCTTCCACTTGAGCCTCTTCAACTAGGAGTACCATCAGGTGAGCCCAAGAAATGATTTCTAAGCCTATGGTAGTTTGGCGCAAACCTTGCACCTATCTTGCGTCATGATTAGCACTATCGCCAAACAGACCGAATCATGCTTCCACTTGATTCTCATCACCTAGAAGTATCATTGGGTGCGTCCAAAATGATTTATTAGCCTATGGTACGATTGGCGCAAACTATGCACCTATCTTGCACCGACACTAACACTGTCTCTAAACAGACTGAAAATGAGATTCCACATGACCCACGTCACCTAGGTGTTCCATCAGGAGTGTCCAAAATGATTTGCAAGCCCATGGTACGTTCGACGCAAACCGTACACCTATCTTGCATCTAGATTAGCACTATCTCCAAGTGGATCGAATCAAGCTTCCACTTGAGCCTCGTCACCTAGGAGTACCTTCGGGTGCGTCTAAAATGATTTCTGAGCCTGTGGTATTTTCGGCGCAAACCATGCACCTATCATGCGTCAGGATTTGCACTATGTCTAAACACACCGAATCGTGTTTCCAGTCAAGCCTTGTCACCATGGAGTATCATTGTGTGCATCCAAAACAATTTCTGAGCCAATGGTGCGTTTGGTGCAAACCGTGCACCTATCTTCCATCAAGATTAGCACTATCTCTAAACGGACTAAATCGAGCTTCCACTTGAGCCTCTTCACCTAGGAGTACCATCAGGTGAGCCCAAAAAATGATTTATGAGCCTATGGCATGTTTGGCGCTAACCTTGCACCTATCTTGCGTCATGATTAGCACTATCGCCAAACAGACCAAATCAAGCTTCCACTTGATTCTCATCACCTAGAAGTATCATTGGGTGCATCCAAAATGATTTATTAGCCTATGGTACGATTGGCGCAAACTATGCACCTATCTTGCACCGACACCAACACTGTCTCTAAACGGACTGAAAATGAGATTCCACAAGACCCACGTCACCTAGGTGTTCCATCGGGAGGGTCCAAAATGATTTCGAAGAATATGGTACGTTCGACGCAAACCGTGCGTCTAAAATGATTTCTGAGCCTGTGGTATTTTCGGCGCAAACCATGCACCTATCATGCGTCAGGATTTGCACTATGTCTAAACACACCGAATCGTGTTTCCACTCAAGCCTTGTCACCATGGAGTATCATTGTGTGCATCCAAAACAATTTCTGAGCCAATGGTGCGTTTGGTGCAAACCGTGCACCTATCTTCCATCAAGATTAGCACTATCTCTAAACGGACTAAATCGAGCTTCCACTTGAGCCTCTTCACCTAGGAGTACCATCAGGTGAGCCCAAAAAATGATTTATGAGCCTATGGTAGTTTGGCGCTAACCTTGCACCTATCTTGCGTCATGATTAGCACTATCGCCAAACAGACCAAATCAAGCTTCCACTTGATTCTCATCACCTAGAAGTATCATTGGGTGCGTCCAAAATGATTTATTAGCCTATGGTACGATTGGCGCAAACTATGCACCTATCTTGCACCGACACTAACACTGTCTCTAAATGGACTGAAAATGAGATTCCACAAGACCCACGTCACCCAGGTGTTCCATTGGGAGTGTCCAAAATGATTTCCAAGAATATGGTACGTTCGACGCAAACCGTGCGTCTAAAATGATTTCTGAGCCTGTGGTATTTTCAGCGCAAACCATGCACCTATCATGCGTCAAGATTTGCACTATGTCCAAACACACCGAATCGAGTTTCCACTCAAGCCTTGTCACCATGGAGTATCATTGTGTGCATCCAAAATGATTTCTGAGCCAATGGTATGTTTGTTTCAAACCGTGCACCTATCTTGCATCAGGATTAGCACTATCTCCAAACGGACTGAATCGAGCTTCCACTTGAGCCTCTTCAACTAGGAGTACCATCAGGTGAGCCCAAAAAATGATTTCTGAGCCTATGGTAGTTTGGCGCAAACCTTGCACCTATCTTGCATCATGATTAGCACTATCGCCAAACAGACCTAATCATGCTTCCACTTGATTCTCATCACCTAGAAGTATCATTGGGTGCGTCCAAAATGATTTATCAGCCTATGGTACGATTGGCGCAAACTATGCTCCTATCTTGCACCGACACTAACACTGTCTCTAAACGGACTGAAAATGAGATTCCACATGACCCACGTCACCTAGGTGTTCCATCAGGAGTGTCCAAAATTATTTGCAAGCCCATGGTACGTTCGACGCAAACCGTACACCTATCTTGCATCTAGATTAGCACTATCTCCAAGTGGATCGAATCAAGCTTCCACTTGAGCCTCGTCACCTAGGAGTACCATCGGTTGCGTCCAAAATGATTTCCAAGACTACGGTACGTTTGGCACAAACCATGCACCTATCTTGCACCAATACTAACACTGCGTCCAAAGAGACCGAGACAAGATTCCACGTGACCCATGTCACCGAGGGGTACCTTCGGGTGCGTCTAAAATGATTTCTAAGCCTGTGGTATTTTCGGCGCAAACCATGCACCTATCATGCGTCAGGATTTGCACTATGTCCAAACACACCGAATCGAGTTTCCAGTCAAGCCTAGTCACCATGGAGTATCATTGTGTGCATCCAAAACGATTTCTGAGCCAATGGTACGTTTGGTGCAAACCGTGCAACTATCTTCCATCAAGATTAGTACTATCTCCAAGTGGATCGAATCAAGCTTCCACTTGAGCCTCGTCACCTAGGAGTACCTTCAGGTGCGTCTAAAATGATTTCTGAGCCTGTGGTATTTTCAGCGCAAACCATGCACCTATCATGCGTTAGGATTTGCACTATGTCTAAACACACCGAATCGAGTTTCCAATCAAGCCTTGTCACCATGGAGTATCATTGTGTGCATCCAAAACGATTTCTGAGCCAATGGTACGTTTGGTGCAAATCGTGCACCTATCTTCCATCAAGATTAGCACTATCTCCAAACGGACTGAATTGAGCTTCCACTTGAGCCTCTTCACCTAGGAGTACCATCAGGTGAGCCCAAAAAATGATTTCTGAGCCTATGGCATGTTTGGCGCAAACCTTGCACCTATATTGCGTCATGATTAGCACTATCGCCAAACAGACCAAATCAAGCTTCCACTTGATTCTCATCACCTAGAAGTATCATTGGGTGCGTCCAAAATGATTTATTAGCCTATGGTACGATTGGCGCAAACTATGCACCTATCTTGCACCGACACTAACACTGTCTCTAAACGGACTAAAAATGAGATTCCACAAGACCCATGTCACCTAGGTGTTCCATCGAGAGTGTCCAAAATGATTTCCAAGAATATGGTACGTTCGACGCAAACCGTACACCTATCTTGCATCTAGATTAGCACTATCCCCAAGTGGATCGAATCAAGCTTCCACTTGAGCCTCGTCACCTAGGAGTACCTTCGGGTGCATCTAAAATGATTTCCGAGCCTGTGGTATTTTCGGCGCAAACCATGCACCTATCATGCGTCAGGATTTGCACTATGTCTAAACACACCGAATCATGTTTCCAGTCAAGCCTTGTCACCATGGAGTATCATTGTGTGCATCCAAAATGATTTCTGAGCCAATGGTACGTTTGGTGCAAACCGTGCACCTATCTTCCATCAAGATTAGCACTATCTCCAAACGGACTGAATGGAGCTTCCACTTGAGCCTCTTCACCTAGGAGTACCATCAGGTGAGCCCAAAAAATGATTTCTGAGCCTATGGCATGTTTGGCGCAAACCTTGCACCTATCTTGCGTCATGATTAGCAATATCGCCAAACAGACCAAATCAAGCTTCCACTTGATTCTCATCACCTAGAAGTATCATTGGGTGCCTCCAAAATGATTTATTAGCCTATGGTACGATTGGCGCAAACTATGCACCTATCTTGCACCGACACTAACACTGTCTCTAAACGGACTAAAAATGAGATTCCACAAGACCCACATCACCTAGGTGTTCCATTGGGAGTGTCCAAAATGATTTCCAAGAATATGGTACGTTCGACGCAAACCGTGCGTCTAAAATGATTTCTGAGCCTGTGGTATTTTCAGCGCAAACCATGCACCTATCATGCGTCAAGATTTGCACTATGTCCAAACACACCGAATCGAGTTTCCACTCAAGCCTTGTCACCATGGAGTATCATTGTGTGCATGCAAAATGATTTCGGAGCCAATGCTACGTTTGTTTCAAACCGTGCACCTATCTTGCATCAAGATTAGCACTATCTCCAAACGGACTGAATCGAGCTTCCACTTGAGCCCCTTCAACTAGGAGTACCATCAGGTGAGCCCAAAAAATGATTTATGAGCCTATGGTAGTTTGGCGCAAACCTTGCACCTATCATGCGTCATGATTAGCACTATCGCCAAACAGACCTAATCAAGCTTCCACTTGATTCTCATCACCTAGAAGTATCATTGGGTGCGTCTAAAATGATTTATTAGCATATGGTACGATTGGCACAAACTATGCTCCTATCTTGCACCGACACTAACACTGTCTCTAAACGGACTGAAAATGAGATTCCACATGACCCACGTCACCTAGGTGTTCCATCAGGAGTGTCCAAAATGATTTGCAAGCCCATGGTACGTTCGACGCAAACCGTACACCTATCTTGCATCTAGATTAGCACTATCTCCAAGTGGATCGAATCAAGCTTCCACTTGAGCCTCGTCACCTAGGAGTACCATCGGGTGCGTCCAAAATGATTTCCAAGACTACGGTACGTTTGGCACAAATCATGCACCTATCTTGCACCAATACTATCACTGCCTCCAAAGAGACCGAGACAAGATTCCACGTGACCCACGTCACCGAGGAGTACCTTCGGGTGCCTCTAAAATAATTTCTGAGCCTGTGGTATTTTCGGCGCAAACCACGCACCTATCATGCGTCAGGATTTGCACTATGTCCAAACACACCGAATCGAGTTTCCAGTCAAGCCTTGTCACCATGGAGTATCATTGTGTGCATCCAAAACGATTTCTGAGCCAATGGTACATTTGGTGCAAACCGTGCACCTATCTTCCATCAAGATTAGCACTATCTCCAAACGGACTAAATCGAGCTTCCACTTGAGCCTCTTCACATAGGAGTACCAACAGGTGAGCCCAAAAAATGATTTCTGAGCCTATGGCATTTTTGGCGCAAACCTTGCACCTATCTTGCGTCATGATTAGCACTATCGCCAAACAGACCAAATCAAGCTTCCACTTGATCCTCATCACCTAGAAGTATCATTGGGTGCGTCCGAAATGATTTATTAGCCTATGGTACGATTGGCGCAAACTATGCACCTATCTTGCACCGACACTAACACTGTCTCTAAACGGACTGAAAATGAGATTCCACAAGACCCACGTCTCCTAGGTGTTCCATCGGGAGTGTCCAAAATAATTTCCAAGAATATGGTACGTTCGATGCAAACCGTGTGTCTAAAATGATTTCTGAGCCTGTGGTATTTTCAGCGCAAACCATGCACCTATCATGCGTCAAGATTTGCACTATGTTCAAACACACCGAATCGAGTTTCCACTCAAGCCTTGTCACCATGGAGTATCATTGTGTGCATCCAAAATGATTTCTGAGCCAATGGTACGTTTGTTTCAAACCGTGCACCTATCTTGCATCAAGATTAGCACTATCTCCAAACAGACTGAATCGACCTTCCACTTCAGCCTCTTCAACTAGGAGTACCATCAGGTGAGCCCAAAAAATGATTTCTGAGCCTATGGTAGTTTGGCGCAAACCTTGCACCTATCTTGCGTCATGATTAGCACTATCGCCAAACAGACCTAATCAAGCTTCCACTTGATTCTCATCACCTAGAAGTATCATTGGGTGCGTCCAAAATGATTTATTAGCCAATGGTACGATTGGCGCAAACTATGCACCTATCTTGCACCGACACTAACACTGTCTCTAAACGGACTGAAAATGAGATTCCACATGACCCACGTCACCTAGGAGTTCCATCGGGAGTGTCCAAAATGATTTCCAAGCCTATGGTACGTTCGACGCAAACCGTGCACCTATCTTGCATCTAGATTAGCACTATCTCCAAGTGGATGAAATCAAGCTTCCACTTGAGCCTCGTCACCTAGGAGTACCATCGGGTGCGTCCAAAACAATTTCCAAGACTACGGTACGTTTGGCACAAATCGGGCACCTATCTTGCACCAATACTAACACTACCTCCAAAGAGAACGAGACAAGATTCCGCGTGTCCCACGTCACCGAGGAGTACCTTCGGGTGTGTCTAAAATGATTTCTGAGCCTGTGGTATTTTCGGCGCAAACCATGCACCTATCATGCGTCAGGATTTGCACTATGTCCAAACACACCGAATCGAGTTTCGAGTCAAGCCTTGTCACCACGGAGTATCATTGTGTGCATCCAAAACGATTTCTGAGCCAATGGTACGTTTGGTTCAAACCGTGCACCTATCTTGCATCAAGATTAGCACTATCTCCAAACGGACTGAATCGAGCTTCCACTTGAGCCTCTTCACCTAGGAGTACCATCAGGTGAGCCCAAAAAATGATTTCTGAGCCTATGGCATGTTTGGCGCAAACCTTGCGCCTATCTTGCGTCATGATTAGGACTATCGCCAAACAGACCAAATCAAGCTTCCACTTGATTCTCATCACCTAGAAGTATCATTGGGTGCGTCCAAAATGATTTATTAGCCTATGGTACGATTGGTGCAAACTATGCACCTATCTTGCACCGACACTAACACTGTCTCTAAACGGACTGAAAATGAGATTCCACATGACCCACGTCACCTAGGTGTTCCATCGGGAGTGTCTAAAACGATTTCCAATAATATGGTACGTTCGACGCAAACCGTGCACCTATCTTGCATCTAGATGAGCACTATCTCCAAGTGGATCGAATCAAGCTTCCACTTGAGCCTCGTCACCTAGGAGTACCATCGGGTGCGTCCAAAACAATTTCCAAGACTACGGTACGTTTGGCACAAACCGTGCACCAATCTTGCACCAATACTAACACTGCCTCCAAAGAGACCGAGACAAGATTCCACGTGACCCACGTCACCGAGGAGTACCTTCGGGTGCTCTAAAATGATTTATGAGCCTGTGGTATTTTCGGCGCAAACCATGCACCTATCATGCGTCAAGATTTTCACTATCTCCAAACACACCGAATCGAGTTTCCACTCAAGCCTTGTCACCATGGTGTATCATTGTGTGCATCCAAAACGATTTCTGAGCCAATGGTACGTTTGGTGCAAACCGTGCACCTATCTTGCATCAAGATTAGCACTATCTCCAAACGGACTGAATCGAGCTTCCACTTGAGCCTCTTCACCTAGGAGTACCATCAGGTGAGCCCAAAAAATGATTTCTGAGCCTATGGCATGTTTGGCGCAAACCTTGCACCTATCTTGCGTCATGATTAGCACTATCGCCAAACAGACCAAATCAAGCTTCCACTTGATTCTCATCACCTAGAAGTACATTGGGTGCGTCCAAAATGATTTATTAGCCTATGGTACGATTGGCGCAAACTATGCACCAATCTTGCACCGACACTAACACTGTCTCTAAACGGACTGAAAATGAGATTCCACATGACCCACGTCACCTAGGTGTTCCATCGGGAGTGTCCAAAATGATTTCCAAGAATATTTTACGTTTGACGCAAACCGTGCACCTATCCTGCATCTAGATTAGCACTATCTCCAAGTGGATCAAATCAAGCTTCCACTTGAGCCTCGTCACCTAGGAGTACCATCGGGTGCGTCCAAAACAATTTCCAAGACTACGGTACGTTTGGTACAAATCGTACACCTATCTTGCACCAATACTAACACTACCTCCAAAGAGACCGAGACAAGATTCCGCGTGTCCCACGTCACCGAGGAGTACCTTCGGGTGCGTCAAAAATGATTTCTGAGCCTGTGGTATTTTCGGCGCAAACCACGCACCTATCATGCGTCAGGATTTGCACTATGTCCAAACACACCGAACCGAGTTTCCAGTCAAGCCTTGTCACCATGGAGTATCATTGTGTGCATCCAAAATGATTTCAGAGCCAATGGTACGTTTGGTGCAAACCGTGCACCTATCTTCCATCAAGATTAGCACTATCTCCAAACGGACTGAATCGAGCTTCCACTTGAGCCTCTTCACCAAGGAGTACCATCAGGTGAGCCCAAAAAATGATTTCTGAGCCTATGGCATGTTTGGCGCAAACCTTGCACCTATCTTGCGTCATGATTAGCACTATCGCCAAATAGACCAAATCAAGCTTCCACTTGATTCTCATCACCTAGAAGTATCATTGGATGCGTCCAAAATGATTTATTAGCCTATGGTACGATTGGCGCAAACTATGCACCTATCTTGCACCGACACTAACACTGTCTCCAAACAGACTGAAAATGAGATTCCACATGACCCACGTCACCTAGGTGTTCCATCGGGAGTGTCCAAAATGATTTCCAAGCCTATAGTACGTTTGACGCAAGCCGTGCTCCTATCTTGCATCTAGATTAGCACTATCTCCAAGTGGATCGAATCAAGCTTCCACTTGAGCCTCGTCACCTAGGAGTACCATGGGGTGCGTCCAAAACGATTTCCAAGACTACGGTACGTTTGGCACAAACCATGCACCTATCTTGCACCAATACTAACACTACCTCCAAAGAGGCCGAGACAAGATTCCACGTGACCCACGTCACCGAGGAGTACCTTCGGGTGCGTCTAAAATGATTTCTGAGCCTGTGGTATTTTCGGCGCAAACCAAGCACCTATCATGCGTCAGGATTTGCACTATGTCCAAACACACTGAATCGAGTTTCGAGTCAAGCCTTGTCACCATGGAGTATCATTGTGTGCATCCAAAACGATTTCTGAGCCAATGGTACGCTTGGTGCAAACCGTGCACCTATCTTGCATCAAGATTAGCACTATCTCCAAACGGACTGAATCGAGCTTCCAATTGAGCCTCTTCACCTAGGAGTACCATCAGGTGAGCCCAAAAAATGATTTCTGAGCCTATGGCATGTTTGGCGCAAACCTTGCACCTATCTTGCGTCATGATTAGGACTATCGCCAAACAGACCAAATCAAGCTTCCACTTGATTCTCATCACCTAGAAGTATCATTGGGTGCGTCCAAAATGATTTTATTAGCCTATGGTACGATTGATGCAAACTATGCACCTATCTTGCACCGACACTAACACTGTCTCTAAACGGACTAAAAATGAGATTCCACATGACCCACGTCACCTAGGTGTTCCATCGGGAGTGTCCAAAATGATTTCCAAGAATATGGTACGTTCGACGCAAACCGTGCACCTATCTTGCATCTAGATTAGCACTATCTCCAAGTGGATCGAATCAAGCTTCCACGTGAGCCTCGTCACCTAGGAGTACCATCGGGTGCGTCCAAAACGATTTCCAAGACTACGGTACGTTTGGCACAAACCGTGCACCTATCTTGCACCAATACTAACGCTGCCTCCAAAGAGACCGAGACAAGATTCCACGTGACACACATCACCGAGGAGTACCTTCGGGTGCGTCTAAAATGATTTCTGAGCCTGTGGTATTTTTGGCGCAAACCATGCACCTATCATGCGTCAAGATTTTCACTATCTCCAAACACACCGAATTGAGTTTCCACTCAAGCCTTGTCACCATGGAGTATCATTGTGTGCATCCAAAACGATTTCTGAGCCAATGGTACGTTTGGTGCAAACCATGCACCTATCTTGCATCAAGATTAGCACTATCACCAAACGGACTGAATTGAGCTTCCACTTGAGCCTCTTCACCTAGGAGTACCATCAGGTGATCCCAAAAAATGATTTCTGAGCCTATGGCATGTTTGGCGCAAACCTTGCACCTATCTTGCGTCATGATTAGGACTATTGCCAAACAGACCAAATCAAGCTTCCACTTGATTCTCATCACCTAGAAGTATCATTGGGTGCGTCCAAAATGATTTATTAGCCTATGGTACGATTGGTGCAAACTATGCACGTATCTTGCACCGACACTAACACTGTCTCTAAACGGACTAAAAATGAGATTCCACATGACCCACGTCACCTAGGTGTTCCATCGGGAGTGTCCAAAATGATTTCCAAGAATATGGTACGTTCGACGCAAACCGTGCACCTATCTTGCATCTAGATTAGCACTATCTCCAAGTGGATCGAATCAAGCTTCCACGTGAGCCTCGTCACCTAGGAGTACCATCGGGTGCGTCCAAAACGATTTCCAAGACTACGGTACGTTTGGCACAAACCGTGCACCTATCTTGCACCAATACTAACACTGCCTCCAAAGAGACGGAGACAAGATTCCACGTGCCACACATCACCGAGGAGTACCTTCGGGTGCGTCTAAAATGATTTCTGAGCCTGTGCTATTTTCGGCGCAAACCATGCACCTATCATGCGTCAGGATTTGCACTATGTCCAAACACACTGAATCGAGTTTCGAGTCAAGCCTTGTCACCACGGAGTATCATTGTGTGCATCCAAAACGATTTCTGAGCCAATGGTACGTTTGGTGCAAACCGTGCACCTATCTTGCATCAAGATTAGCACTATCTCCAAACGGACTGAATCGAGCTTCCACTTGAGCCTCTTCACCTAGGAGTACCATCAGGTGAGCCCAAAAAATGATTTCTGAGCCTATGGCATGTTTGGCGCAAACCTTGCACCTATCTTGCGTCATGATTAGGACTATCGCCAAACAGACCAAATCAAGCTTCCACTTGATTGTCATCACCAAGAAGTATCATTGGGTGCGTCCAAAATGATTTATTAGCCTATGGTACGATTGGTGCAAACTATGCACCTATCTTGCACCGACACTAACACTGTCTCTAAACGGACTGAAAATGAGATTCCACATGACCCACGTCACCTAGGTGTTCCATCGGGAGTGTCTAAAACGATTTCCAATAATATGGTACGTTCGACGCAAACCGTGCACCTATCTTGCATCTAGATGAGCACTATCTCCAAGTGGATCGAATCAAGCTTCCACTTGAGCCTCGTCACCTAGGAGTACCATCGGGTGCGTCCAAAATAATTTCCAAGACTACGGTACGTTTGGCACAAACCGTGCACCTATCTTGCACCAATACTAACACTGCCTCCAAAGAGACCGAGACAAGATTCCACGTGACCCACGTCACGGAGCTGTACCTTCGGGTGCGTCTAAAATGATTTCTAAGCCTGTCGTATTTTCAGCGCAAACCATGCACCTATCAAGCGTCAAGATTTGCACTATGTCCAAACACACCGAATCGAGTTTCCACTCAAGCCTTGTCACCATGGAGTATCATTGTGTGCATCCAAAACGATTCCTGAGCCAATGGTACGTTTGGTGCAAACCGTGCACCTATTTTGCATCAAGATTAGCACTATCTCCAAATGGACTGAATCGAGCTTCAACTTGAGCCTCATCACCTAGGAGTACCATCAGGTGAGCCCAAAAAATGATTTCTAAGCCTATGGCATGTTTGGCGCAAACCTTGCACCAATCCTGCGTCATGATTGGCACTATCGCCAAACAGACCAAATCAAGCTTCCACTTGATTCTCATCACCGAAAAGTATCATTGGGTGCGTCCAAAATGATTTATTAGCCTATGGTACGATTAGCGCAAACTATGCACCTATCTTGCACCGACACGTCACCTAGGTGTTCCATCGGGAGTGTCCAAAACGATTTCTAAGCCTATGGTACGTTCGACGCAAACCGTGCACCTATCTTGCATCTAGATTAGCACTATCTCCAAGTGGATCGAATCAAGCTTCCACGTGAGCCTCGTCACCTAGGAATACCATCGGGTGCGTCCAAAACGATTTCCAAGACTACGGTACGTTTGGCACAAACCGTGCACCAATCTTGCACTAATACTAACGCTGCCTCCAAAGAGACCGAGACAAGATTCCACGTGACCCACGTCACCGAGGAGTACCTTCGGGTGCTCTAAAATGATTTATGAGCCTGTGGTATTTTCAGCGCAAACCATGCACCTATCATGCGTCAAGATTTTCACTATCTCCAAACACACCGAATCGAGTTTCCACTCAAGCCTTGTCACCATGGTGTATCATTGTGTGCATCCAAAACGATTTCTGAGCCAATGGTACGTTTGGTTCAAACCGTGCACCTATCTTGCATCAAGATTAGCACTATCTCCAAACAGACTGAATCGAGCTTCCACTTGAGCCTCATCACCTAGGAGTACCATCAGGTGAGCCCAAAAAATGATTTCTAAGCCTATGGCATGTTTGGCGCAAACCTTGCACCTATCTTGCGTCATGATTGGCACTATCGCCAAACAGACCAAATCAAGCTTCCACTTGATTCTCATCACCGAAAAGTATCATTGGGTGCGTCCAAAATGATTTATTAGCCTATGGTACGATTAGCGCAAACTATGCACCTATCTTGCACCGACACGTCACCTAGGTGTTCCATCGAGAGTGTCCAAAACGATTTCTAAGCCTATGGTACGTTCGACGCAAACCGTGCACCTATCTTGCATCTAGATTAGCACTATCTCCAAGTGGATCGAATCAAGCTTCCACGTGAGCCTCGTCACCTAGGAGTACCATCGGGTGCGTCCAAAACGATTTCCAAGACTACGGTACGTTTGGCACAAACCGTGCACCAATCTTGCACCAATACTAACACTGCCTCCAAAGAGACCGAGACAAGATTCCACGTGACCCACATCACCGAGGAGTACCTTCGGGTGCGTCTAAAATGATTTCTGAGCCTGTGGTATTTTTGGCGCAAACCATGCACCTATCATGCGTCAAGATTTTCACTATCTCCAAACACACGAATCGAGTTTCCACTCAAGCCTTGTCACCATGGTGTATCATTGTGTGCATCCAAAACGATTTCTGAGCCAATGGTACGTTTGGTGCAAACCGTGCACCTATCTTGCATCAAGATTAGCACTATCTCCAAACCGACTGAATCGAGCTTCCACTTGAGCCTCTTCACCTAGGAGTACCATCAGGTGAGCCCAAAAAATGATTTCTGAGCCTATGGCATGTTTGGCACAAACCTTGCACCTATCTTGCGTCATGATTAGCACTATCGCCAAACAGACCAAATCAAGCTTCCACTTGATTCTCATCACCTAGAAGTATCATTGGGTGCGTCCAAAATGATTTATTAGCCTATGGTACGATTGGCGCAAACTATGCACCTATCTTGCACCGACACTAACACTGTCTCTAAACGGACTGAAAATGAGATTCCACATGACCCACGTCACCTAGGTGTTCCATCGGGAGTGTCCAAAATGATTTCCAAGAATATTTTACGTTCGACGCAAACCGTGCACCTATCTTGCATCTAGATTAGCACTATCTCCAAGTGGATCGAATCAAGCTTCCACGTGAGCCTCGTCACCTAGGAGTACCATCGGGTGCGTCCAAAACAATTTCCAAGACTACGGTACGTTTGGCACAAATCGTGCACCTATCTTGCACCAATACTAACACTACCTCCAAAGAGACCGAGACAAGATTCCGCGTGTCCCACGTCACCGAGGAGTACCTTCGGGTGCGTCAAAAATGATTTCTGAGCCCGTGGTATTTTCGGCGCAAACCGCGCACCTATCATGCGTCAGGATTAGCACTATGTCCAAACACACCGAATCGAGTTTCCAGTCAAGCCTTGTCACCATGGAGTATCATTGTGTGCATCCAAAATGATTTCTGAGCCAATGGTACGTTTGGTGCAAACCGTGCACCTATCTTCCATCAAGATTAGCACTATCTCCAAACGGACTGAATCGAGCTTCCACTTGAGCCTCTTCACCTAGGAGTACCATCAGGAGAGCCCAAAAAATGATTTCTGAGCCTATGGCATGTTTGGCGCAAACCTTGCACCTATCTTGCGTCATGATTAGCACTATCGCCAAATAGACCAAATCAAGCTTCCACTTGATTCTCATCACCTAGAAGTATCATTGGATGCGTCCAAAATGATTTATTAGCCTATGGTACGATTGGCGCAAACTATGCACCTATCTTGCACCGACACTAAAACTGTCTCCAAACAGACTGAAAATGAGATTCCACATGACCCACGTCACCTAGGTGTTCCATCGGGAGTGTCCAAAATGATTTCCAAGCCTATAGTACGTTTGACGCAAGCTGTGCACCTATCTTGCATCTAGATTAGCACTATCTCTAAGTGGATCGAATCAAGCTTCCACTTGAGCCTCGTCACCTAGGAGTACCATGGGGTGCGTCCAAAACGATTTCCAAGACTACGGTACGTTTGGCACAAACCATGCACCTATCTTGCACCAATACTAACACTGCCTCCAAAGAGGCCGAGACAAGATTCCACGTGACCCACGTCACCAAGGAGTACCTTCGGGTGCGTCTAAAATGATTTCTGAGCCTGTGGTATTTTCGGCGCAAACCATGCACCTATCATGCGTCAGGATTTGCACTATGTCCAAACACACCGAATCGAGTTTCGAGTCAAGCCTTGTCACCATGGAGTATCATTGTGTGCATCCAAAACGATTTCTGAGCCAATGGTACGTTTGGTGCAAACCGTGCACCTATTTTGCATCAAGATTAGCACTATCTCCAAACGGACTGAATCGAGCTTCCAATTGAGCTTCTTCACCTAGGAGTACCATCAGGTGAGCCCAAAAAATGATTTCTGAGCCTATGGCATGTTTGGCGCAAACCTTGCACCTATCTTGCGTCATGATTAGGACTATCGCCAAACAGACCAAATCAAGCTTCCACTTGATTCTCATCACCTAGAAGTATCATTGGGTGCGTCCAAAATGATTTATTAGCCTATGGTACGATTGGGGCAAACTATGCACCTATCTTGCACTGACACTAACACTGTCTCTAAACGGACTGAAAATGAGATTCCACATGACCCACGTCACCTAGGTGTTCCATCGGGAGTGTCCAAAATGATTTCCAAGAATATGGTACGTTCGACGCAAACCGTGCACCTATCTTGCATCTAGATTAGCACTATCTCCAAGTGGATCGAATCAAGCTTCCACGTGAGCCTCGTCACCTAGGAGTACCATCGGGTGCGTCCAAAATGATTTCCAAGACTACGGTACGTTTGGCACAAACCGTGCACCTATCTTGCACCAATACTAACGCTGCCTCCAAAGAGACCGAGACAAGATTCCACGTGACACACATCACCGAGGAGTACCTTCGGGTGCGTCTAAAATGATTTCTGAGCCTGTGGTATTTTTGGCGCAAACCATGCACCTATCATGCGTCAAGATTTTCACTATCTCCAAACACACCGAATCGAGTTTCCACTCAAGCCTTGTCACCATGGAGTATCATTGTGTGCATCCAAAACGATTTCTGAGCCAATGGTACGTTTGGTGCAAACCGTGCACTATCTTGCATCAAGATTAGCACTATCACCAAACGGACTAAATCGAGCTTCCACTTGAGCCTCTTCACCTAGGAGTACCATCAGGTGATCCCAAAAAATGATTTCTGAGCCTATGGCATGTTTGGCGCAAACCTTACACCTATCTTGCGTCATGACTAGCACTATCGCCAAACAGACCAAATCAAGCTTCCACTTGATTCTCATCACCTAGAAGTATCATTGGGTGCGTCCAAAATGATTTATTAGCCTATGGTACGATTGGCGCAAACTATGCACCTATCTTGCACCGACACTAACTCTGTCTCTAAACGGACTGAAAATGAGATTCCACATGACCCACGTCACCTAGGTGTTCCATCGGGAGTGTCCAAAATGATTTCCAAGAATATTTTACGTTCGACGCAAACCGTGCTCCTATCTTGCATCTAGATTAGCACTATCTCCAAGGGGATCGAATCAAGCTTCCACTTGAGCCTCGTCACCTAGGAGTACCATCGGGTGCGTCCAAAACGATTTCCAAGACTACGGTACGTTTGGCATAAACCATGCACCTATCATGCACCAATACTAACACTGCCTCCAAAGAGACCGAGACAAGATTCCACGTGACCCACGTCACCGAGGAGTACCTTCGGGTGCGTCTAAAATAATTTCTGAGCCTGTGGTATTTTCGGCGCAAACCATGCACCTATCATGCGTCAGGATTTGCACTATGTCCAAACACACCGAATCGAGTTTCGAGTCAAGCCTTGTCACCACGGAGTATCATTGTGTGCATTCAAAACGATTTCTGAGCCAATGGTACGTTTGGTGCAAACCGTGCACCTATCTTGCATCAAGATTAGCACTATCTCCAAACGGACTGAATCGAGCTTCCACTTGAGCCTCTTTACCTAGGAGTACCATCAGGTGAGCCCAAAAAATGATTTCTGAGCCTATGGCATGTTTGGCGCAAACCTTGCACCTATCTTGCGTCATGATTAGGACTATCGCCAAACAGACCAAATCAAGCTTCCACTTGATTCTCATCACTGAAATGTATCATTGGGTGCGTCCAAAATGATTTATTAGCCTATGGTATGATTAGCGCAAACTATGCACCTATCTTGCACCGACACTAACATTGTCTCTAAACGGACTAAAAATGAGATTCCACATGACCCACGTCACATAGGTGTTCCATCGGGAGTGTCCAAAATGATTTCCAAGAATATGGTACGTTCGATGCAAACCGTGCACCTATCTTGCATCTAGATTAGCACTATCTCCAAGTGGATCGAATCAAGCTTCCACGTGAGCCTTGTCACCTTGGAGTACCATCGGGTGCGTCCAAAACGATTTCCAAGACTACGGTATGTTTGGCACAAACCGTGCACCTATCTTGCACCAATACTAACCCTGCCTCCAAAGAGACCGAGACAAGATTCCACGTGACCCACATCACCGAGGAGTACCTTCGGGTGCGTCTAAAATGATTTCTGAGCCTGTGTTATTTTTGGCGCAAACCATGCACCTATCATGCGTCAACATTTTCACTATCTCCAAACACACCGAATCGAGTTTCCACTCAAGCCTTGTCACCATGGAGTATCATTGTGTGCATCCAAAACGATTTCTAAGCCAATGGTACGTTTGGTGCAAACCGTGCACCTATCTTGCATCAAGATTAGCACTATCACCAAACGGACTGAATCGAGCTTCCACTTGAGCCTCTTCACCTAGGAGTACCATCAGGTGACCCCAAAAAATGATTTCTGAGCCTATGGCATGTTTGGCGCAAACCTTGCACCAGTCTTGCGTCATGATTAGCACTATCGCCAAACAGACCAAATCAAGCTTCCACTTGATTCTCATCACCTAGAAGTATCATTGGGTGCGTCCAAAATGATTTATTAGCCTATGGTACGATTGGCGCAAACTATGCACCTATATTGCACCGACACTAACACTGTCTCTAAACGGACTGAAAATGAGATTCCACATGACCCACGTCACCTAGGTGTTCCATCGGGAGTGTTCAAAATGATTTCCAAGAATATTTTACGTTCGACGCAAACCGTGCTCCTATCTTGCATCTAGATTAGCACTATCTCCAAGTGGATCGAATCAAGCTTCCACTTGAGCCTCGTCACCTAGGAGTACCATCGGGTGCGTCCAAAATGATTTCCAAGACTACGGTACGTTTGGCACAAACCGTGCACCTATCTTGCACCAATACTAACACTGCCTCCAAAGAGACAGAGACAAGATTCCACGTGTCCCACGTCACCGAGGAGTACCTTCGGGTGCGTCTAAAATGATTTCTGAGCCTGTGGTATTTTCGGCGCAAACCATGCACCTATCATGCGTCAGGATTTGCACTATGTCCAAACACACCGAATCGAGTTTCCACTCAAGCCTTGTCACCATGGAGTATCATTGTGTGCATCCAAAACGATTTCTGAGCCAATGGTACATTTGGTGCAAACCGTGCACCTATCTTGCATCAAGATTAGCACTATCTCCAAACGGACTGAATCGAGCTTCCACTTGAGCCTCTTCACCTAGGAGTACCATCAGGTGAGCCCAAAAAATGATTTATGAGCCTATGGCATCTTTGGCGCAAACCTTGCACCTATCTTGCGTCATGATTAGCACTATCGCCAAATAGACCAAATCAAGCTTCCACTTGATTCTCATCGCCTAGAAGTATCATTGGATGCGTCCAAAATGATTTATTAGCCTATGGTACGATTGGCGCAAGCTATGCACCTATCTTGCACCGACACTAACACTGTCTCCAAATGGACTGAAAATGAGATTCCACATGACCCACGTCACCTACGTGTTCCATCGGGAGTGTCCAAAATGATTTCCAAGCCTATGGTACGTTTGACGCAAACCGTGCACCTATCTTGCATCTAGATTAGCACTATCTCCAAGTGGATCGAATCAAGCTTCCACTTGAGCCTCGTCACCTAGGAGTACCATCGGGTGCGTCCAAAACGATTTCCAAGACTACGGTACGTTTGGCACAAACCGTGCACCTATCTTGCACCAATACTAACACTGCCTCCAAAGAGACCGAGACAAGATTCCACGTGACCCACGTCACCGAGGAGTACCTTCGGGTGCGTCTAAAATGATTTCTGAGCCTGTGGTATTTTCAGCACAAACCATGCACCTATCATGTGTCAAGATTTGCACTATGTCCAAACACACCGAATCGAGTTTCCACTCAAGCCTTGTCACCATGGAGTATCATTGTGTGCATCCAAAATGATTTATGTGCCAATGGTACGTTTGGTGCAAACCGTGCACCTATCTTGCATCAAAATTAGCACTATCTCCAAACAGACTGAATCGAGCTTCCACTTGAGCCTCTTCACCTAGGAGTACCATCAGGTGAGCCCAAAAAATGATTTCTAAGCCTATGGCATGTTTGGCGCAAACCTTGCAATTATCTTGCGTCATGATTAGAACTATCGCCAAACAGACCAAATCAAGCTTCCACTTGATTCTCATCACCGAAATGTATCATTGGGTGCGTCCAAAATGATTTATTAGCCTATGGTATGATTAGCGCAAACTATGCACCTATCTTGCACCGACACTAACATTGTCTCTAAACGGACTAAAAATGAGATTCCACATGACCCACGTCACCTAGGTGTTCCATCGGGAGTGTCCAAAATGATTTCTAAGCCTATGGTACGTTCGACGCAAACCGTACACCTATCTTGCTTCTAGATTGGCACTATCTCCAAGTGGATCGAATCAAGCTTCCACTTGAGCCTCGTCACCTAGGAGTACCATCGGGTGCGTCCAAAACGATTTCCAAGACTACGGTACGTTTGGCACAAACCGTGCTTGCACCAATACTAACACTGCCTCCAAAGAGACCGAGATAAGATTCCACGTGACCCACATCACCGAGGAGTACCTTCGGGTGCGTCTAAAATGATTTCTGAGCCTGTGGTATTTTCGGCGCAAACCATGCACCTATCATGCGTCAGGATTTGCACTATGTCCAAACACACCAAATCGAGTTTCCAGTCAAGCCTTGTCACCATGGAGTATCATTGTGTGCATCCAAAACGATTTCTGAACCAATGGTACGTTTGGTGCAAACCGTGCACCTATCTTCCATCAAGATTAGCACTATCTCCAAATGGACTGAATCGAGCTTCCACTTGAGCCTCTTCACCTAGGAGTACCATCAGGTGAGCCTAAAAAATGATTTATGAGCCTATGGCATGTTTGGCGCAAACCTTGCACCTATCTTGCATCATGATTAGCACTATCGCCAAATAGACCAAATCAAGCTTCCACTTGATTCTCATCACCTAGAAGTATCATTGTGTGCGTCCAAAATGATTTGTTAGCCTATGGTACGATTGGCGCAAACTATGCACCTATCTTGCACCGACACTAACATGTCTCTAAACGGACTGAAAATGAGATTCCACATGACCCACGTCACCTAGGTGTTCCATCAGGAGTGTCCAAAATGATTTGCAAGCCTATGGTACGTTCGACGCAAACCGTACACCTATCTTGCATCTAGATTAGCACTATCTCCAAGTGGATCAAATCAAGCTTCCACTTGAGCCTCGTCACCTAGGAGTACCATCGAGTGCGTCCAAAATGATTTCCAAGGCTACGGTACGTTTGGCACAAACCGTGCACCTATCTTGCACCAATACTAACACTGCCTCCAAAGAGACAGAGACAAGATTCCACGTGTCCCACGTCACCGAGGAGTACCTTCGGGTGCGTCAAAAATGATTTATGAGCCTGTGGTATTTTCGGCTCAAACCACGCACCTATCATGCGTCATGATTTGCACTATGTCCAAACACACCGAATCGAGTTTCCAGTCAAGCCTTGTCACCATGGAGTGTCATTGTGTGCATCCAAAATGATTTCTGAGCCAATGGTACGTTTGGTGCAAACCATGCACCTATCTTCCATCAAGATTAGCACTATCTCCAAACGGACTGAATCGAGCTTCCACTTGAGCCTCTTCACCTAGGAGTACCATCAGGTGAGCCCAAAAAATGATTTTTGAGTCTATGGTATGTTTGGGGCAGACCTTGCACCTATCTTGCGTCATGATTAGCACTATCGCCAAATAGACCAAATCAAGCTTCCACTTGATTCTCATCACCTAGAAGTATCATTGGATGCGTCCAAAATGATTTATTAGCCTATGGTACGATTGGCGCAAACTATGCACCTATCTTGCACCGACACTAACACTGTCTCCAAACGGACTGAAAATGAGATTCCACATGACCCACGTCACCTACGTGTTCCATCGGGAGTGTCCAAAATGATTTCCAAGCCTATGGTACGTTTGACGCAAACCGTGCACCTATCTTGCATCTAGATTAGCACTATCTCCAAGTGGATCGAATCAAGCTTCCACTTGAGCCTCGTCACCTAGGAGTACCATCGGGTGCGTCCAAAACGATTTCCAAGACTATGGTACGTTTGGCACAAACCGTGCACCTATCTTGCACCAATACTAACACTGCCTCCAAAGAGACCGAGACAAGATTCCACGTGACCCACGTCACCGAGGAGTACCTTCGGGTGCGTCTAAAATGATTTCTGAGCCTGTGGTATTTTCAGCGCAAACCATGCACCTATCATGTGTCAAGATTTGCACTACGTCCAAACACACCGAATCGAGTTTCCACTCAAGCCTTGTCACCATGGAGTATCATTGTGTGCATCCAAAATGATTTCTGAGCCAATGGTACGTTTGGTGCAAACCGTGCACCTATCTTGCATCAAGATTAGCACTATCTCCAAACAGACTGAATCGAGCTTCCACTTGAGCCTCTTCACCTAGGAGTACCATCAGGTGAGCCCAAAAAATGATTTCTAAGCCTATGGCATGTTTGGCACAAACCTTGCAATTATCTTGCGTCATGATTAGAACTATCGCCAAACAGACCAAATCAAGCTTCCACTTGATTCTCATCACCGAAATGTATCATTGGGTGCGTCCAAAATGATTTATTAGCCTATGGTATGATTAGCGCAAACTATGCACCTATCTTGCACCGACACTAACACTGTCTCTAAACGGACTAAAAATGAGATTCCACATGACCCACGTCACCTAGGTGTTCCATCGGGAGTGTCCAAAATGATTTCTAAGCCTATGGTACGTTCGACGCAAACCGTACACCTATCTTGCTTCTAGATTGGCACTATCTCCAAGTGGATCGAATCAAGCTTCCACTTGAGCCTCGTCACCTAGGAGTACCATCGGGTGCGTCCAAAACGATTTCCAAGACTACGGTACGTTTGGCACAAACCGTGCACCTATCTTGCACCAATACTAACACTGCCTCCAAAGAGACCGAGATAAGATTCCACGTGACCCACATCACTGAGGAGTACCTTCGGGTGCGTCTAAAATGATTTCTGAGCCTGTGGTATTTTCGGCGCAAACCATGCACCTATCATGCGTCAGGATTTGCACTATGTCCAAACACACCAAATCGAGTTTCCAGTCAAGCCTTGTCACCATGGAGTATCATTGTGTGCATCCAAAACGATTTCTGAACCAATGGTACGTTTGGTGCAAACCGTGCACCTATCTTCCATCAAGATTAGCACTATCTCCAAACGGACTGAATCGAGCTTCCACTTGAGCCTCTTCACCTAGGAGTACCATCAGGTGAGCCTAAAAAATGATTTATGAGCCTATGGCATGTTTGGCGCAAACCTTGCACCTATCTTGCATCATGATTAGCACTATCGCCAAATAGACCAAATCAAGCTTCCACTTGATTCTCATCACCTAGAAGTATCATTGTGTGCGTCCAAAATGATTTGTTAGCCTATGGTACGATTGGCGCAAACTATGCACCTATCTTGCACCGACACTAACACTGTCTCTAAACGGACTGAAAATGAGATTCCACATGACCCACGTCACCTAGGTGTTCCATCAGGAGTGTCCAAAATGATTTGCAAGCCTATGGTACGTTCGACGCAAACCGTACACCTATCTTGCATCTAGATTAGCACTATCTCCAAGTGGATCAAATCAAGCTTCCACTTGAGCCTCGTCACCAAGGAGTACCATCGGGTGCGTCCAAAATGATTTCCAAGGCTACGGTACGTTTGGCACAAACCGTGCACCTATCTTGCACCAATACTAACACTGCCTCCAAAGAGACAGAGACAAGATTCCACGTGTCCCACGTCACCGAGGAGTACCTTCGGGTGCGTCAAAAATGATTTATGAGCCTGTGGTATTTTCGGCTCAAACCACGCACCTATCATGCGTCATGATTTGCACTATGTCCAAACACACCGAATCGAGTTTCCAGTCAAGCCTTGTCACCATGGAGTGTCATTGTGTGCATCCAAAATGATTTCTGAGCCAATGGTACGTTTGGTGCAAACCATGCACCTATCTTCCATCAAGATTAGCACTATCTCCAAACGGACTGAATCGAGCTTCCACTTGAGCCTCTTCACCTAGGAGTACCATCAGGTGAGCCCAAAAAATGATTTTTGAGCCTATGGTATGTTTGGCGCAGACCTTGCACCTATCTTGCGTCATGATTAGCACTATCGCCAAATAGACCAAATCAAGCTTCCACTTGATTCTCATCACCTAGAAGTATCATTGGATGCGTCCAAAATGATTTATTAGCCTATGGTACGATTGGCGCAAACTATGCACCTATCTTGCACCGACACTAACACTGTCTCCAAACGGACTGAAAATGAGATTCCACAAGACCCACGTCACCTACGTGTTCCATCGGGAGTGTCCAAAATGATTTCCAAGCCTATGGTACGTTTGACGCAAACCGTGCACCTATCTTGCATCTAGATTAGCACTATCTCCAAGTGGATCGAATCAAGCTTCCACTTGAGCCTCATCACCTAGGAGTACCATCGGGTGCGTCCAAAACGATTTCCAAGACTATGGTACGTTTGGCACAAACCGTGCACCTATCTTGCACCAATACTAACACTGCCTCCAAAGAGACCGAGACAAGATTCCACGTGACCCACGTCACCGAGGAGTACCTTCGGGTGCGCTAAAATGATTTCTGAGCCTGTGGTATTTTCAGCGCAAACCATGCACCTATCATTGTCAAGATTTGCACTACGTCAAACACACCGAATCGAGTTTCCACTCAAGCCTTGTCACCATGGAGTATCATTGTGTGCATCCAAAATGATTTCTGAGCCATGGTACGTTTGGTGCAAACCGTGCACCTATCTTGCATCAAGATTAGCACTATCTCCAAACAGACTGAATCGAGCTTCCACTTGAGCCTCTTCACCTAGGAGTACCATCAGGTGAGCCCAAAAAATGATTTCTAAGCCTATGGCATGTTTGGGCACAAACCTTGCAATTATCTTGCATCATGATTAGAACTATCGCCAACAGACCAATCAAGCTTCCACTTGATTCTCATCACCGAAATGTATCATTGGGTGCGTCCAAAATGATTTATGAGCCTATGGTATGATTAGCGCAAACTTGCACCTATCTTGCACCGACACTAACACTGTCTCTAAACGGACTAAAAATGAGATTCCACATGACCCACGTCACCTAGGTGTTCCATCGGGAGTGTCCAAATGATTTCTAAGCCTATGGTACGTTCGACGCAAACCGTGCACCTATCTTGCTTCTTGATTGGCTCTATCTCCAAGTGGATCGAATCAAGCTTCCACTTGAGCCTCGTCACCTAGGAGTACCATCGGGTGCGTCCAAAACGATTTCCAAGACTACGGTACGTTTGGCACAAACCGTGCACCTATCTTGCACCCATACTATCACTGCCTCCAAAGAGGACCGAGATAAGATTCCACGTGACCCACGTCACCGAGGAGTACCTTCGGGTGCGTCTAAAATGATTTCTGAGCCTGTGGTATTTTCGGCGCAAACCATGCACCTATCATGCGTCAGGATTTGCACTATGTCCAAACACACCGAATCAAGTTTCCAGTCAAGCCTTGTCACCATGGAGTATCATTGTGTGCACCCAAAACGATTTCTGAGCCAATGGTACGTTTGGTGCAAACCGTGCACCTATCTTCCATCAAGATTAGCACTATCTCCAAACGGACTGAATCGAGCTTCCACTTGAGCCTCTTCACCTAGGAGTACCATCAGGTGAGCCCAAAAAATGATTTCTGAGCCTATGGCATCTTTGGCGCAAACCTTGCACCTATCTTGTGTCATGATTAGCACTATCGCCAAATAGACCAAATCAAGCTTCCACTTGATTCTCATCGCCTAGAAGTATCATTGGATGCGTCCAAAATGATTTATTAGCCTATGGTACGATTGGCGCAAACTATGCACCTATCTTGCACCGACACTAACACTGTCTCCAAATGGACTGAAAATGAGATTCCACATGACCCACGTCACCTACGTGTTCCATCGGGAGTGTCCAAAATGATTTCCAAGCCTATGGTACGTTTGACGCAAACCGTGCACCTATCTTGCATCTAGATTAGCACTATCTCCAAGTGGATCGAATCAAGCTTCCACTTGAGCCTCGTCACCTAGGAGTACCATCGGGTGCGTCCAAAATGATTTCCAAGACTACGGTACGTTTGGCACAAACCGTGCACCTATCTTGCACCAATACTAACACTGCCTCCAAAGAGACCGAGACAAGATTCCACGTGACCCACGTCACCGAGGAGTACCTTCGGGTGCGTCTAAAATGATTTCTGAGCCTGTGGTATTTTCAGCACAAACCATGCACCTATCATGTGTCAAGATTTGCACTATGTCCAAACACACCGAATCGAGTTTCCACTCAAGCCTTGTCACCATGGAGTATCATTGTGTGCATCCAAAATGATTTATGTGCCAATGGTACGTTTGGTGCAAACCGTGCACCTATCTTGCATCAAGATTAGCACTATCTCCAAACAGACTGAATCGAGCTTCCACTTGAGCCTCTTCACCTAGGAGTACCATCAGGTGAGCCCAAAAAATGATTTCTAAGCCTATGGCATGTTTGGCGCAAACCTTGCAATTATCTTGCGTCATGATTAGAACTATCGCCAAACAGACCAAATCAAGCTTCCACTTGATTCTCATCACCGAAATGTATCATTGGGTGCGTCCAAAATGATTTATTAGCCTATGGTATGATTAGCGCAAACTATGCACCTATCTTGCACCGACACTAACATTGTCTCTAAACGGACTAAAAATGAGATTCCACATGACCCACGTCACCTAGGTGTTCCATCGGGAGTGTCCAAAATGATTTCTAAGCCTATGGTACGTTCGACGCAAACCGTACACCTATCTTGCTTCTAGATTGGCACTATCTCCAAGTGGATCGAATCAAGCTTCCACTTGAGCCTCGTCACCTAGGAGTACCATCGGGTGCGTCCAAAACGATTTCCAAGACTACGGTACGTTTGGCACAAACCATGCACCTATCTTGCACCAATACTAACACTGCCTCCAAAGAGACCGAGATAAGATTCCACGTGACCCACGTCACCGAGGAGTACCTTCGGGTGCGTCTAAAATGATTTCTGAGCCTGTGGTATTTTCGGCGCAAACCATGCACCTATCATGCGTCAGGATTTGCACTATGTCCAAACACACCGAATCGAGTTTCCAGTCTAGCCTTGTCACCATGGAGTATCATTGTGTGCATCCAAAACGATTTCTGAGCCAATGGTACGTTTGGTGCAAACCGTGCACCTATCTTCCATCAAGATTAGCACTATCTCCAAACGGACTGAATCGAGCTTCCACTTGAGCCTCTTCACCTAGGAGTACCATCAGGTGAGCCTAAAAAATGATTTATGAGCCTATGGCATGTTTGGCGCAAACCTTACACCTATCTTGCATCATGATTAGCACTATCGCCAAATAGACCAAATCAAGCTTCCACTTGATTCTCATCACCTAGTAGTATCATTGTGTGCGTCCAAAATGATTTATTAGCCTATGGTACGATTGGCGCAAACTATGCACCTATCTTGCACCGACACTAACACTGTCTCTAAACGGACTGAAAATGAGATTCCACATGACCCACGTCACCTAGGTGTTCCATCAGGAGTGTCCAAAATGATTTGCAAGCCTATGGTACGTTCGACGCAAACCGTACACCTATCTTGCATCTAGATTAGCACTATCTCCAAGTGGATCAAATCAAGCTTCCACTTGAGCCTCGTCACCTAGGAGTACCATCGGGTGCGTCCAAAATGATTTCCAAGGCTACGGTACGTTTGGCACAAACCGTGCACCTATCTTGCACCAATACTAACACTGCCTCCAAAGAGACAGAGACAAGATTCCACGTGTCCCACGTCACCGAGGAGTACCTTCGGGTGCGTCAAAAATGATTTATGAGCCTGTGGTATTTTCGGCTCAAACCACGCACCTATCATGCGTCATGATTTGCACTATGTCCAAACACACCGAATCGAGTTTCCAGTCAAGCCTTGTCACCATGGAGTGTCATTGTGTGCATCCAAAATGATTTCTGAGCCAATGGTACGTTTGGTGCAAACCATGCACCTATCTTCCATCAAGATTAGCACTATCTCCAAACGGACTGAATCGAGCTTCCACTTGAGCCTCTTCACCTAGGAGTACCATCAGGTGAGCCCAAAAAATGATTTATGAGCCTATGGCAAGTTTGGCGCAAACCTTGCACCTATCTTGCGTCATGATTAGCACTATCGCCAAATAGACCAAATCAAGCTTCCACTTGATTCTCATCACCTAGAAGTATCATTGGATGCGTCCAAAATGATTTATTAGCCTATGGTACGATTGGCGCAAACTATGCACCTATCTTGCACCGACACTAACACTGTCTCCAAACGGACTGAAAATGAGATTCCACATGACCCACGTCACCTACGTGTTCCATCGGGAGTGTCCAAAATGATTTCCAAGCCTACGGTATGTTTGACGCAAACCGTGCACCTATCTTGCATCTAGATTAGCACTATCTCCAAGTGGATCGAATCAAGCTTCCACTTGAGCCTCGTCACCTAGGAGTACCATCGGGTGCGTCCAAAACGATTTCCAAGACTATGGTACGTTTGGCACAAACCGTGCACCTATCTTGCACCAATACTAACACTGCCTCCAAAGAGACCGAGACAAGATTCCACGTGACCCACGTCACCGAGGAGTACCTTCGGGTGCGTCTAAAATGATTTCTGAGCCTGTGGTATTTTCAGCGCAAACCATGCACCTATCATGTGTCAAGATTTGCACTATGTCCAAACACACCGAATCGAGTTTCCACTCAAGCCTTGTCACCATGAGTATCATTGTGTGCATCCAAAATGATTTCTGAGCCAATGGTACGTTTGGTGCAAACCGTGCACCTATCTTGCATCAAGATTAGCACTATCTCCAAACAGACTGAATCGAGCTTCCACTTGAGCCTCTTCACCTAGGAGTACCATCAGGTGAGCCCAAAAAATGATTTCTAAGCCTATGGCATGTTTGGCACAAACCTTGCAATTATCTTGCGTCATGATTAGAACTATCGCCAAACAGACCAAATCAAGCTTCCACTTGATTCTCATCACCGAAATGTATCATTGGGTGCGTCCAAAATGATTTATTAGCCTATGGTATGATTAGCGCAAACTATGCACCTATCTTGCACCGACACTAACACTGTCTCTAAACGGACTAAAAATGAGATTCCACATGACCCACGTCACCTAGGTGTTCCATCGGGAGTGTCCAAAATGATTTCTAAGCCTATGGTACGTTCGACGCAAACCGTGCACCTATCTTGCTTCTAGATTGGCTCTATCTCCAAGTGGATCGAATCAAGCTTCCACTTGAGCCTCGTCACCTAGGAGTACCATCGGGTGCGTCCAAAACGATTTCCAAGACTACGGTACGTTTGGCACAAACCGTGCACCTATCTTGCACCAATACTACACTGCCTCCAAAGAGACCGAGATAAGATTCCACGTGACCCACGTCACCGAGGAGTACCTTCGGGTGCGTCTAAAATGATTTCTGAGCCTGTGGTATTTTCGGCGCAAACCATGCACCTATCATGCGTCAGGATTTGCACTACGTCCAAACACACCGAATCGAGTTTCCAGTCAAGCCTTGTCACCATGGAGTATCATTGTGTGCATCCAAAACGATTTCTGAGCCAATGGTACGTTTGGTGCAAACCGTGCACCTATCTTCCATCAAGATTAGCACTATCTCCAAACGGACTGAATCGAGCTTCCACTTGAGCCTCTTCACCTAGGAGTACCATCATGTGAGCCTAAAAAATGATTTATGAGCCTATGGCATGTTTGGCACAAACCTTGCACCTATCTTGCATCATGATTAGCACTATCGCCAAATAGACCAAATCAAGCTTCCACTTGATTATCATCACCTAGAAGTATCATTGTGTGCGTCCAAAATGATTTATTAGCCTATGGTACGATTGGCGCAAACTATGCACCTATCTTGCACCGACACTAACACTGTCTCTAAACGGACTGAAAATGAGATTCCACATGACCCACGTCACCTAGGTGTTCCATCAGGAGTGTCCAAAATGATTTGCAAGCCTATGGTACGTTCGACGCAAACCGTACACCTATCTTGCATCTAGATTAGCACTATCTCCAAGTGGATCAAATCAAGCTTCCACTTGAGCCTCGTCACCTAGGAGTACCATCGGGTGCGTCCAAAATGATTTCCAAGGCTACGGTACGTTTGGCACAAACCGTGCACCTATCTTGCACCAATACTAACACTGCCTCCAAAGAGACAGAGACAAGATTCCACGTGTCCCACGTCACCGAGGAGTACCTTCGGGTGCGTCAAAAATGATTTATGAGCCTGTGGTATTTTCGGCTCAAACCACGCACCTATCATGCGTCATGATTTGCACTATGTCCAAACACACCGAATCGAGTTTCCAGTCAAGCCTTGTCACCATGGAGTGTCATTGTGTGCATCCAAAATGATTTCTGAGCCAATGGTACGTTTGGTGCAAACCATGCACCTATCTTCCATCAAGATTAGCACTATCTCCAAACGGACTGAATCGAGCTTCCACTTGAGCCTCTTCACCTAGGAGTACCATCAGGTGAGCCCAAAAAATGATTTATGAGCCTATGGCAAGTTTGGCGCAAACCTTGCACCTATCTTGCGTCATGATTAGCACTATCGCCAAATAGACCAAATCAAGCTTCCACTTGATTCTCATCACCTAGAAGTATCATTGAATGCGTCCAAAATGATTTATTAGCCTATGGTACGATTGGCGCAAACTATGCACCTATCTTGCACCGACACTAACACTGTCTCCAAACGGACTGAAAATGAGATTCCACATGACCCACGTCACCTACGTGTTCCATCGGGAGTGTCCAAAATGATTTCCAAGCCTACGGTACGTTTGACGCAAACCGTGCACCTATCTTGCATCTAGATTAGCACTATCTCCAAGTGGATCGAATCAAGCTTCCACTTGAGCCTCGTCACCTAGGAGTACCATCGGGTGCGTCCAAAACGATTTCCAAGACTATGGTACGTTTGGCACAAACCGTGCACCTATCTTGCACCAATACTAACACTGCCTCCAAAGAGACCGAGACAAGATTCCACGTGACCCACGTCACCGAGGAGTACCTTCGGGTGCGTCTAAAATGATTTCTGAGCCTGTGGTATTTTCAGCGCAAACCATGCACCTATCATGTGTCAAGATTTGCACTATGTCCAAACACACCGAATCGAGTTTCCACTCAAGCCTTGTCACCATGGAGTATCATTGTGTGCATCCAAAATGATTTCTGAGCCAATGGTACGTTTGGTGCAAACCGTGCACCTATCTTGCATCAAGATTAGCACTATCTCCAAACAGACTGAATCGAGCTTCCACTTGAGCCTCTTCACCTAGGAGTACCATCAGGTGAGCCCAAAAAATGATTTCTAAGCCTATGGCATGTTTGGCACAAACCTTGCAATTATCTTGCGTCATGATTAGAACTATCGCCAAACAGACCAAATCAAGCTTCCACTTGATTCTCATCACCGAAATGTATCATTGGGTGCGTCCAAAATGATTTATTAGCCTATGGTATGATTAGCGCAAACTATGCACCTATCTTGCACCGACACTAACACTGTCTCTAAACGGACTAAAAATGAGATTCCACATGACCCACGTCACCTAGGTGTTCCATCGGGAGTGTCCAAAATGATTTCTAAGCCTATGGTACGTTCGACGCAAACCGTGCACCTATCTTGCTTCTAGATTGGCTCTATCTCCAAGTGGATCGAATCAAGCTTCCACTTGAGCCTCGTCACCTAGGAGTACCATCGGGTGCGTCCAAAACGATTTCCAAGACTACGGTACGTTTGGCACAAACCGTGCACCTATCTTGCACCAATACTACACTGCCTCCAAAGAGACCGAGATAAGATTCCACGTGACCCACGTCACCGAGGAGTACCTTCGGGTGCGTCTAAAATGATTTCTGAGCCTGTGGTATTTTCGGCGCAAACCATGCACCTATCATGCGTCAGGATTTGCACTACGTCCAAACACACCGAATCGAGTTTCCAGTCAAGCCTTGTCACCATGGAGTATCATTGTGTGCATCCAAAACGATTTCTGAGCCAATGGTACGTTTGGTGCAAACCGTGCACCTATCTTCCATCAAGATTAGCACTATCTCCAAACGGACTGAATCGAGCTTCCACTTGAGCCTCTTCACCTAGGAGTACCATCATGTGAGCCTAAAAAATGATTTATGAGCCTATGGCATGTTTGGCACAAACCTTGCACCTATCTTGCATCATGATTAGCACTATCGCCAAATAGACCAAATCAAGCTTCCACTTGATTATCATCACCTAGAAGTATCATTGTGTGCGTCCAAAATGATTTATTAGCCTATGGTACGATTGGCGCAAACTATGCACCTATCTTGCACCGACACTAACACTGTCTCTAAACGGACTGAAAATGAGATTCCACATGACCCACGTCACCTAGGTGTTCCATCAGGAGTGTCCAAAATGATTTGCAAGCCTATGGTACGTTCGACGCAAACCGTACACCTATCTTGCATCTAGATTAGCACTATCTCCAAGTGGATCAAATCAAGCTTCCACTTGAGCCTCGTCACCTAGGAGTACCATCGGGTGCGTCCAAAATGATTTCCAAGGCTACGGTACGTTTGGCACAAACCGTGCACCTATCTTGCACCAATACTAACACTGCCTCCAAAGAGACAGAGACAAGATTCCACGTGTCCCACGTCACCGAGGAGTACCTTCGGGTGCGTCAAAAATGATTTATGAGCCTGTGGTATTTTCGGCTCAAACCACGCACCTATCATGCGTCATGATTTGCACTATGTCCAAACACACCGAATCGAGTTTCCAGTCAAGCCTTGTCACCATGGAGTGTCATTGTGTGCATCCAAAATGATTTCTGAGCCAATGGTACGTTTGGTGCAAACCATGCACCTATCTTCCATCAAGATTAGCACTATCTCCAAACGGACTGAATCGAGCTTCCACTTGAGCCTCTTCACCTAGGAGTACCATCAGGTGAGCCCAAAAAATGATTTATGAGCCTATGGCATGTTTGGCGCAAACCTTGCACCTATCTTGCGTCATGATTAGCACTATCGCCAAATAGACCAAATCAAGCTTCCACTTGATTCTCATCACCTAGAAGTATCATTGGATGCGTCCAAAATGATTTATTAGCCTATGGTACGATTGGCGCAAACTATGCACCTATCTTGCACCGACACTAACACTGTCTCCAAACGGACTGAAAATGAGATTCCACATGACCCACGTCACCTACGTGTTCCATCGGGAGTGTCCAAAATGATTTCCAAGCCTACGGTACGTTTGACGCAAACCGTGCACCTATCTTGCATCTAGATTAGCACTATCTCCAAGTGGATCGAATCAAGCTTCCACTTGAGCCTCGTCACCTAGGAGTACCATCGGGTGCGTCCAAAACGATTTCCAAGACTATGGTACGTTTGGCACAAACCGTGCACCTATCTTGCACCAATACTAACACTGCCTCCAAAGAGACCGAGACAAGATTCCACGTGACCCACGTCACCGAGGAGTACCTTCGGGTGCGTCTAAAATGATTTCTGAGCCTGTGGTATTTTCAGCGCAAACCATGCACCTATCATGTGTCAAGATTTGCACTATGTCCAAACACACCGAATCGAGTTTCCACTCAAGCCTTGTCACCATGGAGTATCATTGTGTGCATCCAAAATGATTTCTGAGCCAATGGTACGTTTGGTGCAAACCGTGCACCTATCTTGCATCAAGATTAGCACTATCTCCAAACAGACTGAATCGAGCTTCCACTTGAGCCTCTTCACCTAGGAGTACCATCAGGTGAGCCCAAAAAATGATTTCTAAGCCTATGGCATGTTTGGCACAAACCTTGCAATTATCTTGCGTCATGATTAGAACTATCGCCAAACAGACCAAATCAAGCTTCCACTTGATTCTCATCACCGAAATGTATCATTGGGTGCGTCCAAAATGATTTATTAGCCTATGGTATGATTAGCGCAAACTATGCACCTATCTTGCACCGACACTAACACTGTCTCTAAACGGACTAAAAATGAGATTCCACATGACCCACGTCACCTAGGTGTTCCATCGGGAGTGTCCAAAATGATTTCTAAGCCTATGGTACGTTTGACGCAAACCGTGCACCTATCTTGCTTCTAGATTGGCTCTATCTCCAAGTGGATCGAATCAAGCTTCCACTTGAGCCTCGTCACCTAGGAGTACCATCGGGTGCGTCCAAAACGATTTCCAAGACTACGGTACGTTTGGCACAAACCGTGCACCTATCTTGCACCAATACTACACTGCCTCCAAAGAGACCGAGATAAGATTCCACGTGACCCACGTCACCGAGGAGTACCTTCGGGTGCGTCTAAAATGATTTCTGAGCCTGTGGTATTTTCGGCGCAAACCATGCACCTATCATGCGTCAGGATTTGCACTACGTCCAAACACACCGAATCGAGTTTCCAGTCAAGCCTTGTCACCATGGAGTATCATTGTGTGCATCCAAAATGATTTCTGAGCCAATGGTACGTTTGGTGCAAACCGTGCACCTATCTTCCATCAAGATTAGCACTATCTCCAAACGGACTGAATCGAGCTTCCACTTGAGCCTCTTCACCTAGGAGTACCATCATGTGAGCCTAAAAAATGATTTATGAGCCTATGGCATGTTTGGCACAAACCTTGCACCTATCTTGCATCATGATTAGCACTATCGCCAAATAGACCAAATCAAGCTTCCACTTGATTATCATCACCTAGAAGTATCATTGTGTGCGTCCAAAATGATTTATTAGCCTATGGTACGATTGGCGCAAACTATGCACCTATCTTGCACCGACACTAACACTGTCTCTAAACGGACTGAAAATGAGATTCCACATGACCCACGTCACCTAGGTGTTCCATCAGGAGTGTCCAAAATGATTTGCAAGCCTATGGTACGTTCGACGCAAACCGTACACCTATCTTGCATCTAGATTAGCACTATCTCCAAGTGGCTCGAATCAAGCTTCCACTTGAGCCTCGTCACCTAGGAGTACCATCGGGTGCGTCCAAAATGATTTCCAAGACTACGGTACGTTTGGCACAAACCGTGCACCCATCTTGCACCAATACTAACACTGCCTCCAAAGAGACACAGACAAGATTCCACGTGTCCCACGTCACTGAGGAGTACCTTCGGGTGCGTCAAAAATGATTTCTGAGCCAGTGGTATTTTCGGCGCAAACCACGCACCTATCATGCGTCAGGATTTGCACTATGTCCAAACACACCGAATCGAGTTTCCAGTCAAGCCTTGTCACCATGGAGTGTCATTGTGTGCATCCAAAATGATTTCTGAGCCAATGGTACGTATGGTGCAAACCGTGCACCTATCTTCCATCAAGATTAGCACTATCTCCAAACGGACTGAATCGAGCTTCCACTTGAGCCTCTTCACCTAGGAGTACCATCAGGTGAGCCCAAAAAATGATTTATGAGCCTATGGCATGTTTGGCGCAAACCTTGCACCTATCTTGCGTCATGATTAGCACTATCGCCAAATAGACCAAATCAAGCTTCCACTTGATTCTCATCACCTTGAAGTATCATTGGATGCGTCCAAAATGATTTATTAGCCTATGGTACGATTGGCGCAAACTATGCACCTATCTTGCACCGACACTAACACTGTCTATAAATGGACTGAAAATGAGATTCCACATGACCCACGTCACCTAGGTGTTCCATCGGGAGTGTCCAAAATGATTTCCAAGAATATGGTACGTTCGACACAAACCGTGTTCCTATCTTGCATCTAGATTAGCACTATCTCCAAGTGGATCGAATCAAGCTTCCACTTGAGCCTCGTCACCTAGGAGTACCATCGGGTGCGTCCAAAACGATTTCCAAGACTACGGTACGTTTGGCACAAACCGTGCACCTATCTTGCACCAATACTAACACTGCCTCCAAAGAGACCGAGACAAGATTCCCCGTGACCCACGTCACCGAGGAGTACCTTCGGGTGCGTCTAAAATGATTTCTGAGCCTGTGGTATTTTCAGCGCAAACCATGCACCTATCATGTGTCAAGATTTGCACTATGTCCAAACACACCGAATCGAGTTTCCACTCAAGCCTTGTCACCATGGAGTATCATTGTGTGCATCCAAAATGATTTCTGAGCCAATGGTACGTTTGGTGCAAACCGTGCACCTATCTTGCTTCAAGATTAGCACTATCTCCAAACAGACTGAATCGAGCTTCCACTTGAGCCTCTTCACCTAGGAGTACCATCAGGTGAGCCCAAAAAATGATTTCTAAGCCTATGGCATGTTTGGCGCAAACCTTGCAATTATCTTGCGTCATGATTAGAACTATCGCCAAACAGACCAAATCAAGCTTCCACTTGATTCTCATCACTGAAATGTATCATTGGGTGCGTCCAAAATGATTTATTAGCCTATGGTATGATTAGCGCAAACTATGCACCTATCTTGCACCGACACTAACACTGTCTCTAAACGGACTAAAAATGAGATTCCACATGACCCACGTCACCTAGGTGTTCCATCGGGAGTGTCCAAAATGATTTCTAAGCCTATGGTACGTTCGACGCAAACCGTGCACCTATCTTGCATCTAGATTGGCACTATCTCCAAGTGGATCGAATCAAGCTTCCACTTGAGCCTCGTCACCTAGGAGTACCATCGGGTGCGTCCAAAATGATTTCCAAGACTACGGTACGTTTGGCACAAACCGTGCACCTATCTTGCACCAATACTAACACTGCCTCCAAAGAGACCGAGATAAGATTCCACGTGACCCACGCCACCGAGGAGTACCTTTGGGTGCGTCTAAAATGATTTCTGAGCCTGTGGTATTTTCGGCGCAAACCATGCACCTATCATGCGTCAGGATTTGCACTATGTCCAAACACACCGAATCGAGTTTCTAGTCAAGCCTTGTCACCATGGAGTATCATTGTGTGCATCCAAAACGATTTCTGAGCCAATAGTACGTTTGGTGCAAACCGTGCACCTATCTTCCATCAAGATTAGCACTATCTCCAAACGGACTGAATCGAGCTTCCACTTGAGCCTCTTCACCTAGGAGTACCATCAGGTGAGCCTAAAAAATGATTTCTGAGCCTATGGCATGTTTGGCGCAAACCTTGCACCTATCTTGCGTCATGATTAGCACTATCGCCAAACAGACCAAATCATGCTTCCACTTGATTCTCATCACCTAGAAGTATCATTGGGTGCGTCCAAAATGATTTATTAGCCTATGGTACGATTAGCGCAAACTATGCACCTATCTTGCACCGACACTAACACTGTCTCTAAATGGACTGAAAATGAGATTCCACAAGACCCACATCACCTAGGTGTTCCATCGGGAGTGTCCAAAATGATTTCCAATAATATGGTACGTTCGACGCAAACCGTGCACCTATCTTGCATCTAGATGAGCACTATCTCCAAGTGGATCGAATCAAGCTTCCACTTGAGCCTCGTCACCTAGGAGTACCATCGGGTGCGTCCAAAACAATTTCCGAGACTACGGTACGTTTGGCACAAACCATGCACCTATCTTGCACCAATACTAACACTGCATCCAAAGAGACCGAGACAAGATTCCACATGACCCACATCACCGAGGAGTACCTTCGGGTGCGTCTAAAATGATTTCTAAGCCTGTGGTATTTTCAGCGCAAACCATGCACCTATCATTCGTCAAGATTTGCACTATGTCCAAACACACCAAACTGAGTTTCCACTCAAGCCTTGTCACCATGGAGTATCATTGTGTGCATCCAAAACGATTTCTGAGCCAATGGTACGTTTGGTGCAAACCGTGCACCTATCTTGCATCAAGATTAGCACTATCTCCAAACGGACTGAATCGTGCTTCCACTTGCGCCTCTTCACCTCGGAGTACCATCAGGTGAGCCCAAAAAATGATTTCTAAGCCTATGGCATGTTTGGCGCAAACTTTGCACCTATCTTGCGTCATGATTAGCACTATCGCCAAACAGACCAAATCAAGCTTCCACTTGATTCTCATCCCCGAAAAGTATCATTGGGTGCGTCCAAAATGATTTATTAGCCTATGGTACGATTAGCGTAAACTATGCACCTATCTGGCACCGACACTAACATTGTCTCTAAACGGACTGAAAATGAGATTCCACAAGACCCACGTCACCTAGGTGTTCCATCGGGAGTGTCCAAAATGATTTCCAATAATATGGTACGTTCGACGCAAACCGTGCACCTATCTTGCATCTAGATGAGCACTATCTCCAAGTGGATCGAATCAAGCTTCCACTTGAGCCTCGTCACCTAGGAGTACCATCGGGTGCGTCCAAAACAATTTCCAAGACTACGGTACATTTGGCACAAACCATGCACCTATCTTGCACCAATACTAACACTGCATCCAAAGAGACCGAGACAAGATTCCACGTGACCCACATCACCGAGGACTACCTTCAGGTGCATCTAAAATGATTTCTAAGCCTGTGGTATTTTCAGCGCTAACCATGCACCTATCATTCGTCAAGATTTGCACTATGTCCAAACACACCAAATTGAGTTTCCACTCAAGCCTTGTCACCATGGAGTATCATTGTGTGCATCCAAAATGATTTCTGAGCCAATGGTACGTTTGGTGCAAACCGTGCACCTATCTTGCATCAAGATTAGCACTATCTCCAAACGGACTGAATCGTGCTTCCACTTGAGCCTCTTCACCTAGGAGTACCATCAGGTGAGCCCAAAAAATGATTTCTAAGCCTATGGCATGTTTGGCGCAAACCTTGCACCTATCTTGCGTCATGATTAGCACTATCGCCAAACAGACCAAATCAAGCTTCCACTTGATTCTCATCCCCGAAAAGTATCATTGGGTGCGTCCAAAATGATTTATTAGCCTATGGTACGATTAGCGTAAACTATGCACCTATCTAGCACCGACACTAACATTGTCTCTAAACGGACTGAAAATGAGATTCCACAAGACCCACGTCACCTAGGTGTTCCATCGGGAGTGTCCAAAATGATTTCCAATAATATGGTACGTTCGACGCAAACCGTGCACCTATCTTGCATCTAGATGAGCACTATCTCCAAGTGGATCGAATCAAGCTTCCACTTGAGCCTCGGCACCTAGGAGCACCATCGGGTGCGTCCAAAACGATTGCTAAGACTACGGTACATTTGGCACAAACCGTGCACCTATCTTGCACCAATACTAACACTACCTCCAAAGAGACCGAGCTAAGATTCCACGTGACCCACGTCACCGAGGAGTACCTTCGGGTGCGTCTAAAATGATTTCTGAGCCTGTGGTATTTTCGGCGCAAACCACGCACCTATCATGCGTCAGGATTTGCACTATCTCCAAACACACCGAATCGAGTTTCCACTCAAGCCTTGTCACCATGGAGTATCATTGTGTGCATCCAAAATGATTTCTGAGCCAATGGTACGTTTAGTGCAAACCGTGCACCTATCTTGCATCAAGATTAGCTATATCTCCAAACGGACTGAATCGAGCTTCGACTTGAGCCTCTTCACCTAGGAGTACCATCAGGTGAGCCCAAAAAATGATTTCTGAGCCTATGGCATGTTTGGCGCAAACCTTGAACCTATCTTGCGTCATGATTAGCACTATCGCCAAACAGACCAAATCAAGCTTCCACTTGATTCTCATCACCTAGAAGTGTCATTGGGTGCGTCCAAAATGATTTATTAGCCTATGGTTCGATTGGCGCAAACTATGCACCTATCTTGCACCGACACTAACACTGTCTCTAAACGGACTGAAAATGAGATTCCACATGACCCACGTCACCTAGGTGTTCCATCGGGAGTGTCCAAAATGATTTCCAAGAATATGGTACGTTCGACGCAAACCGTGCACCTATCTTGCATCTAGATTAGCACTATCTCCAAGTGGATCGAATCGAGCTTCCACTTGAGCCTCGTCACCTAGGAGTACCATCGGGTGTGTCCAAAATGATTTCCAAGACTACGGTACGTTTGGCACAAACCGTGCACCTATCTTGCACCAATACTAACACTGCCTCCAAAGAGACCGAGACAAGATTCCACGTGACCCACGTCACCGAGGAGTACCTTCGGGTGCGTCTAAAATGATTTCTGAGCCTGTGGTATTTTCGACGCAAACCATGCACCTATCATGCGTCAAGATTTGCACTATCTCCAAACACACCAAATCGAGTTTCCACTCAAGCCTTGTCACCATGGAGTATCATTGTGTGCATCCAAAACGATTTCTGAGCCAATGGTACGTTTGGTGCAAACCGTGCACCTATCTTGCATCAAGATTAGCACTATCTCCAAACGGACTGAATCGTGCTTCCACTTGCGCCTCTTCACCTCGGAGTACCATCAGGTGAGCCCAAAAAATGATTTCTAAGCCTATGGCATGTTTGGCGCAAACCTTGCACCTATCTTGCGTCATGATTAGCACTATCGCCAAACAGACCAAATCAAGCTTCCACTTGATTCTCATCCCCGAAAAGTATCATTGGGTGCGTCCAAAATGATTTATTAGCCTATGGTACGATTAGCGTAAACTATGCACCTATCTGGCACCGACACTAACATTGTCTCTAAACGGACTGAAAATGAGATTCCACAAGACCCACGTCACCTAGGTGTTCCATCGGGAGTGTCCAAAATGATTTCCAATAATATGGTACGTTCGACGCAAACCGTGCACCTATCTTGCATCTAGATGAGCACTATCTCCAAGTGGATCGAATCAAGCTTCCACTTGAGCCTCGTCACCTAGGAGTACCATCGGGTGCGTCCAAAATAATTTCCAAGACTACGGTACGTTTGGCACAAACCATGCACCTATCTTGCACCAATACTAACACTGCATCCAAAGAGACCGAGACAAGATTCCACGTGACCCACATCACCGAGGAGTACCTTCGGGTGCATCTAAAATGATTTCTAAGCCTGTGGTATTTTCAGCGCTAACCATGCACCTATCATTCGTCAAGATTTGCACTATGTCCAAACACACCAAATTGAGTTTCCACTCAAGCCTTGTCACCATGGAGTATCATTGTGTGCATCCAAAATGATTTCTGAGCCAATGGTACGTTTGGTGCAAACCGTGCACCTATCTTGCATCAAGATTAGCACTATCTCCAAACGGACTGAATCGTGCTTCCACTTGAGCCTCTTCACTTAGGAGTACCATCAGGTGAGCCCAAAAAATGATTTCTAAGCCTATGGCATGTTTGGCGCAAACCTTGCACCTATCTTGCGTCATGATTAGCACTATCGCCAAACAGACCAAATCAAGCTTCCACTTGATTCTCATCCCCGAAAAGTATCATTGGGTGCGTCCAAAATGATTTATTAGCCTATGGTACGATTAGCGTAAACTATGCACCTATCTGGCACCGACACTAACATTGTCTCTAAACGGACTGAAAATGAGATTCCACAAGACCCACGTCACCTAGGTGTTCCATCGGGAGTGTCCAAAATGATTTCCAATAATATGGTACGTTCGACGCAAACCGTGCACCTATCTTGCATCTAGATGAGCACTATCTCCAAGTGGATCGAATCAAGCTTCCACTTGAGCCTCGGCACCTAGGAGCACCATCGGGTGCGTCCAAAACGATTGCTAAGACTACGGTACATTGGCACAAACCGTGCACCTATCTTGCACCAATACTAACACTACCTCCAAAGAGACCGAGCTAAGATTCCACGTGACCCACGTCACCGAGGAGTACCTTCGGGTGCGTCTAAAATGATTTCTGAGCCTGTGGTATTTTCGGCGCAAACCACGCACCTATCATGCGTCAGGATTTGCACTATCTCCAAACACACCGAATCGAGTTTCCACTCAAGCCTTGTGACCATGGAGTATCATTGTGTGCATCCAAAATGATTTCTGAGCCAATGGTACGTTTAGTGCAAACCGTGCACCTATCTTGCATCAAGATTAGCTATATCTCCAAACGGACTGAATCGAGCTTCCACTTGAGCCTCTTCACCTAGGAGTACCATCAGGTGAGCCCAAAAAATGATTTCTGAGCCTATGGCATGTTTGGCGCAAACCTTGAACCTATCTTGCGTCATGATTAGCACTATCGCCAAACAGACCAAATCAAGCTTCCACTTGATTCTCATCACCTAGAAGTGTCATTGGGTGCGTCCAAAATGATTTATTAGCCTATGGTTCGATTGGCGCAAACTATGCACCTATCTTGCACCGACACTAACACTGTCTCTAAACGGACTGAAAATGAGATTCCACATGACCCACGTCACCTAGGTGTTCCATCGGGAGTGTCCAAAATGATTTCCAAGAATATGGTACGTTCGACGCAAACCGTGCACCTATCTTGCATCTAGATTAGCACTATCTCCAAGTGGATCGAATCGAGCTTCCACTTGAGCCTCGTCACCTAGGAGTACCATCGGGTGTGTCCAAAATGATTTCCAAGACTACGGTACGTTTGGCACAAACCGTGCACCTATCTTGCACCAATACTAACACTGCCTCCAAAGAGACCGAGACAAGATTCCACGTGACCCACGTCACCGAGGAGTACCTTCGGGTGCGTCTAAAATGATTTCTGAGCCTGTGGTATTTTCGACGCAAACCATGCACCTATCATGCGTCAAGATTTGCACTATCTCCAAACACACCAAATCGAGTTTCCACTCAAGCCTTGTCACCATGGAGTATCATTGTGTGCATCCAAAACGATTTCTGAGCCAATGGTACGTTTGGTGCAAACCGTGCACCTATCTTGCATCAAGATTAACACTATCTCCAAACGGACTGAATCGAGCTTCCACTTGAGCCTCTTCACCTAGGAGTACCATCAGGTGAGCCCAAAAAATGATTTATGAGCCTATCGCCAAACAGACCAAACCAAGCTTCCACTTGATTCTCATCACCTAGAAGTATCATTGGGTGCGTCCAAAATGATTTATTAGCCTATGGTACGATTGGCGCAAACTATGCACCTATCTTGCACCGACACTAACACTGTCTCTAAACGGACTGAAAATGAGATTCCACATGACCCACGTCACCTAGGTGTTCCATCGGGAGTGTCCAAAATGATTTCCAAGAATATGGTACGTTCGACGCAAACCGTGCACCTATCTTGCATCTAGATTAGCACTATCTCCAAGTGGATCGAATGAAGCTTCCACTTGAGCCTCGTCACCTAGGAGTACCATCGCGTGCGTCCAAAACAATTTCCAAGACTACGGTACGTTTGGCACAAACCATGCACCTATCTTGCACCAATACTAACACTGCCTCTCAAAGAGACCGAGAAAAGATTCCATGTGACCCTCGTCACCGAGGAGTACCTTCGGGTGCATCTAAAATGATTTCTGAGCCTGTGGTATTTTCGGCGCAAACCATGCACCTATCATGCGTCAGGATTTGCACTATGTCCAAACACACCGAATCGAGTTTCTAGTCAAGCCTTGTCACCATGGAGTATCATTGTGTGCATCCAAAATTATTTCTGAGCCAATGGTACGTTTGGTGCAAACCGTGCACCTATCTTCCATCAAGATTAGTACTATCTCCAAACGGACTGAATCGAGCTTCCACTTGAGCCTCTTCACCTAGGAGTACCATCAGGTGAGCCCAAAAAATGATTTCTGAGCCTATGGCATGTTTGGCGCAAACCTTGCACCTATCTTGCGTCATGATTAGCACTATCGCCAAACAGACCAAATCAAGCTTCCACTTGATTCTCATCCCCTAGAAGTATCATTGGGTGCGTCCAAAATGATTTATTAGCCTATGGTACGATTGGCGCAAACTATGCACCTATCTTGCACCGACAGTAACACTGTCTCTAAACGGACTGAAAATGAGATTCCACATGACCCACGTCACCTAGGTGTTCCATCGGGAGTGTCCAAAATGATTTCCAAGAATATGGTACGTTCGACGCAAACCGTGCACCTATCTTGCATCTAGATTAGCACTATCTCCAAGTGGATCGAATCGAGCTTCCACTTGAGCCTCGTCACCTAGGAGTACCATCGGGTGTGTCCAAAATGATTTCCAAGACTACGGTACGTTTGGCACAAACCGTGCACCTATCTGGCACCAATACTAACACTGCCTCCAAAGAGACCGAGACAAGATTCCACGTGACCCACGTCACCGAGGAGTACCTTCGGGTGCGTCTAAAATGATTTCTAAGCCTGTGGTATTTTCAGCGCAAACCATGCACCTATCATTCGTCAAGATTTGCACTATGTCCAAACACACCGAATCGAGTTTCCACTCAAGCCTTGTCACCATGGAGTATCATTGTGTGCATCCAAAATGATTTCTGAGCCAATGGTACGTTTGGTGCAAACCGTGCACCTATCTTGCTTCAAGATTAGCACTATCTCCAAACGGACTGAATCGAGCTTCCACTTGAGCCTCTTCACCTAGGAGTACCATCAGGTGAGCCCAAAAAATGATTTCTAAGCCTATGGCATGTTTGGCGCAAACCTTGCACCTATCTTGCATCATGATTAGCACTATCGCCAAATAGACCAAATCAAGCTTCCACTTGATTCTCATCACCGAAAAGTACCATTGGGTGCGTCCAAAATGATTTATTAGCCTATGGTACGATTAGCGCAAACTATGCACCTATTTTGCACCGACACTAACACTGTATCTAAACGGACTGAAAATGAGATTCCATGTGACCCACGTCACCTAGGTGTTCCATTGGGAGTGTCCAAAATGATTTCTAATCCTATGGTACGTTCGACGCAAACCGTGCACCTGTCTTGCATCTAGATTCGCACTATCTCCAAGTGGATCGAATCAAGCTTCCACTTGAGCCTCGTCACCTAGGAGTACCATCGGGTGCGTCCAAAACGATTTCCAAGACTACGGTACGTTTGGCACAAACCGTGCACCTATCTTGCACCAATACTAACACTGCCTCCAAAGAGACCGAGACAAGATTCCACGTGACCCACGTCACCGAGGAGTACCTTCGGGTGCGTCTAAAATGATTTCTGAGCCTATGGTATTTTTGGCGCAAACCATGCACCTATCATGCGTCAGGATTTGCACTATGTCCAAACACACCGAATCGAGTTTCCAGTCAAGCCTTGTCACCATGGAGCATCACTGTGTGCATCCAAAACGATTTCTGAGCCAATGGTATGTTTGGTGCAAACCGTGCACCTATCTTGCATCAAGATTAGCACTATCTCCAAACGGACTGAATCGAGCTTCCACTTGAGCCTCTTCACCTAGGTGTACCATCAGGTGAGCCCAAAAAATGATTTCTGAGCCTATGGCATGTTTGGCGCAAACCTTGCACCTATCTTGCGTCATGATTAGCACTATCGCCAAACAGACCAAATCAAGCTTCCACTTGATTCTCATCACCTAGAAGTATCATTGGGTGCGTCCAAAATGATTTATTAGCCTATGGTACGATTGGCGCAAACTATGCACCTATCTTGCACCGACACTAACACTGTCTCTAAAAGGACTGAAAATGAGATTCCAGATGACCCACGTCACCTAGGTGTTCCAACGGCAGTGTCCAAAATGACTTCCAAGAATATGGTACGTTCGACGCAAACCGTGCACCTATCTTGCATCTAGATTAGCACTGTCTCCAAGTGGATCGAATCAAGCTTCCACTTGAGCCTCGTCACCTAGGAGTACCATCAGGTGCGTCGAAAACGATTTGCTAGACTATGGTACATTTGGCACAAACCGTGCACCTATCTTGCACCAATACTAACACTGCCTCCAAAGAGACCGAGACAAGATTCCACATGACCCACGTTACCGAGGAGTACCTTCGGGTGCATCTAAAATGATTTCTGAGCCTGTGGTATTTTCAGCGCAAACCATGCACCTATCATGCGTCAAGATTTGCACTATGTCCAAACACACCGAATCGAGTTTCCAGTCAAGCCTTGTCACCATGGAGTATCATTGTGTGCATCCAAAACAATTTCTGAGCCAATGGTACGTTTGGTGCAAACCGTGCACCTATCTTGCATCAAGATTAGCACTATATCCAAACGGACTGAATCGAGCTTCCACTTGAGCCTTTTCACCTAGGAGTACCATCAGGTGAGCCCGAAAAATGATTTTCTGAGCCTATGGTAGTTTGGCACAAACCTTACACCTATCTTGCGTCATGATTAGCACTATCGCCAAACAGACCAAATCAAGCTTCCACTTGATTCTCATCACCTAGAAGTATCATTGGTTGCGTCCAAAATGATTTATTAGCCTATGGTACGATTGGCGCAAACTATGCACCTATCTTGCACCGACACAAACACTATCTCTAAACGGACTGAAAATGAGATTCCACATGACCCACGTCACCTAGGTGTTCCATCGGGAGTGTCCAGAATGATTTCCAAGAATATGGTACGTTCGATGTAACACCCCAGGTGTTTATCACCAATTAAGTAGGGGGTTTAAGCTTAAACACGATAGATTAAGTGTAAATGACAATGCCCAGGTCAACCTACGGAGATGAGCCTAACTTAAAGTTGGATGCTGCATCATTGCTTTACATATAGGCCATCTTCAGAGATATATGTTCGGATGGTGTTATTACCATATCTTCATGTGTCTCACCTTGGTACCTATCTATATTGATCCCTAGAAAAGTTTCATGAAGTTTGGAATCAAAAAGTCACATAAAATGATAAGTGATAGGCTTGTTTGGATATAACTAAAACCTATCGTACATCTCAGGGGAATTAGTTTTTGGGCAACATTACAATTGCAACATGTGTAACACATCTTGGACACATGTGGAACACCCTAGTGGAACATGTGTCATGTGAGGTCTACACTTTTGTGCAAACTATGCATGGTGGGTAGGTTTGCCTCTACAATACCTTAACTACACTTAGGACACTCCATGGAACAATGTTCATATCGGTCATTTTGCCTAATGTGCTTCTAAGTGATGGTTGACCATGTATGGACCCTGGAACACTTTTGTTTGACCATTTCAAAAGTGTGACCTAGAAACTTTGCATGACTATGCACCCTTTGACAAAGTTGTAGAGAATTTTATAAGGAACAAACTTTGTTTAAGAGCCAAGTCATGAAAATGTGTGGAACATGCTCAAACAGGGCCCAGAAGTCAGTTTTAGGGCTGATTTGAGCACTTAGCCATTTTTTAGCCCTAATTCCGGGTAACATCGACGTTGGCATCTCGCGTTCTCAGATTTCGTTAGGTAACTCCTGTTGACCCAAAAATGAAAGTTGGAAACAATGTTATGGGGAACAACATGTAAAAAGTTGGGAGCAATTTGATCAAGTTTGGCATTGTAAAATCCCAAAATCGAGCCCTAGCTTAACATGTTGACACTAGTAATTTGGGGACTGATTATCTACTAATCTATTGCCCTAATGACCATGACCATTAAATAGAAAATGTAGAGCATGGTACGGGCTACAACTTTGCTTTTAAGTCCAAGACCCAGATCGGCCCAGATCAGGCCCAAAGTGGGGCTCCAAACGGTCCATTCGGACGCATGCCAGCTGTTCGCTACTTTGCTCTAATGGCGACGCGTGGACATGGGCGTGGCGCTCATGCCCGCACTGCGCCCCCACTCCCTGTCCGCGTGCTCGATTTCTTTCCCCCCCTCTCTCGCGTTCTGGAGAACTGAAGCCACCCCTAGACCACTCGCTCGCCCTTCCTCGCTGCTACACGCATGCGCACGAGCACCGACGCCGCCACAGCCGCCATGGCCGACCGGCCAAGCTCCGGAGCTCGCGGCCACGCCTCGTTCTCACCGATTTGTCAAGTCATAGGCCAAATGAAGCACACCACCATCTCCGCATCTCTTTGGTCGACCTTTCCTTGGTGTGGCGCGCCCTCCGTCGGACGGCCGAGCCGCTCGCCGTCGCTCTGCTCGGCCCAGGCCGCCGGCGTACGTGGCTAGGCTACCTCGAGCCACCACGGCCACAACCATGAGCTCCACCACGTTCACCTTGCCACTTTCCACCCCGCGCGCGCAACCACGGCGGGCCAGCGCCGCCGGAAGGCCAGCGCCGTCGGCGCGGCCACCAACGACCCGCCTGCTCGCGTGGCCAGGGGGTTGTGGTTCGTTTTTGGGCACGATTCGGCCACCTAGGGATGCGGGCTGGTACGGCAGTGCTCGCTTTGCCCTTCAATTTCGCCGCCGGGCTGTCTCCGGCCGGATTCCGGCGTCACCGGCGATCCTCTGCCCTGCTCTGGTTCGGTGGCCAGGGGAAGGGAGAAGAAGGTCCCCGCGCCGTGAATTGAGGAAACTGCAGGGGGTTTTCTGTGAAATCCTAGACTCAAATGAATAGTGCAGTTAGGACTTATTTGCTCGATTTAAATAAAGTTCTTTCAGGGGCCAAAATGAATAACCTGTGACTCAGTTGAATAGTACATTGGACTGCGGGTTGATTCTAGAAAGTCCAGGGGCCTTGAGGCAAAAGTGCTTTTTTCGGTATTTTCGGTAGTGTTGAATCTTGTAATTAAGTAGGTAGTAGTCGAAAGTAGGTAAGTAGTCAGTAGTAGTAAGTAGTAGAAAGTAAGTAGTAGAGTAAGTAGTAAGTCGAGTAGTAGGTAAGTAGTAGTAGTAAGGTAGTAAGTAGTAAGTAGTAGTAGAAGTAAAAGTAAGTAGAAATCAAGAAATAAGGACTTTTTAGAATCCTTGTGAAATTATCTATGCAGTAGATCTATAATATTTAATGTTTTAGTATAAAGTTTTGGCTGTAAAAATAGATTTATGCAACTAGGTTTTGAATGCTAGTTGGATTTGTTATTTTTAATAACTGTAAATATATAACTCCAAATGAAGTTAAATTTTTATGGTATGTTAATCTTGTGATGTATGATGCCTAGTAAAAATTTCAAGATTTTAGGCTTGATAGTTTAGGAGCTATAAAAATAACAAATGTTATATGTTGCTTTGCTTCTATTCTGGACAGTTCTGCATGTATGTATTGTTTGGCTTAGTTAGGTTATGAACCCATGCCTTGATGACAATAAATGAGTTGTAGTACTTTTCTTAAGCTTTTCAAAAAGCTAAAGAGCACAATTTTTGGTTAAGTAAATGTTTAGTTATAGTTGTTTAAAGTACTGTGGCAGTTTCTGCCCAAACCCAGACAGCATTGCTTTGTGTGCCATGTGTGACCCTGTTAGTGGCAGAATTAGTTCTAGATGTTTATAGAAAAGTGTTCACAATTTGTTAAGCTTTCTAAAAAGTCTAGAACCATAATTATTGGATTTATAAAACTCAAGTTATAACAGTTTAAAGTGGCATATCAGATTCTGTCCATATTTTAGACAGAGATGCAATTATTTAATTAATTGACCATGTTAACTGTAGAATCATCTTAAGATGATTACAAGAAAGTTGTAGGTAACTTTATAAGCTTTCCATAAAGTTGAGAATTATGTTTGTTGGAGGTCTAGAACTCCATTTATGCTTCTCTGAAGTTTCTATCAATTTTCTGTCTATAATTGTACCACTGCTGTTAGGCTGCATGTGTGGTGTTACTCGTGCAACTAGTTTCATGGTGTAAATGATGTTACTGTGGTTTTGGTAAATACAAAAGTTGTAGATAATTATCTTATCTTGCTTGTGTTAAATTTTTATGATCCCAGGTCTGATAGTTTAAGAGTTGCATGCTTAATAAGTCTACTGTCAAATTTTAATTACCTTCTGTGCAGACTTTAAAGATTGGCATGTTTGGTCATGATAACTTAGGAATCATGTTGAAATGATTATAAATGAAATGTGGACAATTTCATAAGCTTTCCATAATGTCTTCTTGCAAGTCATTTGGAGTTGTAGATCTCTAGTTATGATCGATTTACGGAGCTATTGCTTGTATGTCTAGAAAGTGACAGATTTTAGTTTTAGTGCCTTGTTTCACTTTGCTACGCTAGTGTGTTGAAGGGTGACTCATATCTTTGATGGTACTTAGGTTGATACCCTGTAATCTTATAAGACTTGTGTCTCGATTGATGTGCTTACGTGTCTTTACTATAACCTTATACTTGCCTTGATTAACGTGTGATGCATCATCTATTGCCTTTCCTTGTATTCATGCACTTGCATCTTGCATTTCATTTAGGTACGCTAGCTAAAACGCGTGAAAGATGTGGTGTTGGAGCCAAACCCGAAGACGGTGTTTGGTGGAACTATCCCGAAGATGGAAGTACTCAGCGAGTTTCATCTGACATACTCTAACTTGAGTCGGATCCCAGGCAAGCCCCGGAGCATTATAAGCCTCCTATCTTCAAAGCAATTAATTATATATATATATGTTATAAGTATTGTTGCATTAAGTGGTAGGAGTTGGTTGGAAACCCTTGCTGCATTATATCATTCCTTGTCCAGATATATGAATCCTTGAATCCTACATAGACTAGGATCGAGTAGATGCTTAGCCCTGCTTTAAGCGGTAGAAGTCAGGTGATTTCCTGTCACCTGCGAGATATAGGAATATTCATATATGGCACGGTTGGCTATATTTGCTATCGTGGAATGGAACCATGTGTTAATAAAATGAAATGAGACCGGGCGGGATGACGATAGTGAAGCAACAAGGCATGGAGGTCTTGGGTGTGGATCTATCCCCGTCTGAGTCGTTTAAGGACCGATTCGCTGTACGTCCTTGAGTCATGTTGAACGCAGTCTAACACTTAGTTGGCCGGATAAGTCGTTCCGACCGCGAAGCCGAGTAATGTGATTCAGGCCGGGAATCGAATGGTAGGTTGCTTCTTGGAGGAGAGAAAGGATGTGCTTGGGGACATTGGCGTGAGACCAAGGGGGGGTTAGAGTCCCTATCACCTGGCAGAGTGTCGCCCTTGGGGTCGCGACATCATTCGGACCCGCGATTCCTGAATCATATGAAAAGGTGGCCTGTGCGACCCTGGCAGGGGTCTGCACGGTGAGTGTTAGAAATACCCCTCCAGCTGGATAGGAATTCGATTCGAATCGCCGTCGCTCCCGGTTAGTGAGCACTTGACTTGAGCAGCGGCAACGTAGATTCCATTAAATTGAACGGATGGTTAATTGGATAACGATGGAAAGGTTGCCTCAATTTATACCGGCTATGGTTAATATTGTTTGCTCCTAATAAAGTGAGTGCTCTAGTACAGGTTCTAATATAGATGACAGGTTAATGATAATTAACTTGATGCTTAAGCATTAATGATTACTTATTCATAATAAGCTTTTATGCAAATTGGTGTCAAGCTAGCCCACTTTATATCAGCCTTGCATGATCCTTGGTGTCAACTTATTTCTGGTTTTTGACGGGTAAGTCTAGCTGAGTACATTGTCGTACTCAGGGTTTTATCCCCACTTGTTGCAGGTTGTGATGTATCATGGCGACTGCAAGAGTTGGTTGGCTCCTGCCGTAGTGGCGGAGTGTGATCACGGGCATGATCCTTCTGAGTTAGCTTCTCTCTAATGCTTTTGTTGGAAGTCGACCTTGGTACTGGCATGTATTTAAAATCAGAGCAATGTTAGTTTCAAATTACTTTGCTTCCGCTACTTTTCAACTTAAGTTGTAATAACTTTATTGAACTCCGATGTATTTTGAATTACTTGTGAAATGGTTGTAACATGTGACTTGTTATGTTGAATCACTACGATCTTGGCTTGTATGTTGGTTGGTTTGAAATCCCTCGTGATTTCATTGGACTACCGGAGTTATATGGGCTCAAGTGCGAGAATTTGATCACTTCGGTGATTGTTTTTGTACTTGTGCTCTTATAATTTGGACGGTTCTGTTACAGCTGGTATCAGAGCAAGATTCAACATTAAACTTGTCATATGTGTATTTAAAACAAAGGTTTTGTTTTAAAAAAATCAGTTTTATCAACTTATAGCTATATATAGGTTTGTCAAATCTAAATTTTAAACCTAAGTATGCCAGTGGTCAATTTCCTTATGCCCATATAAGGATTATTAGGTGGCTTATATAAGTACTAACTTGGGGGTTTTCATTTATGCATCTACGCCCAGGCCAAGGTATGTATGTGTGATGACTCTCCCACACTATGCTACCCGGTGTGTTAGATTGGTGGTAGCCTTCATATATGAAATAGCCATATATGTCGCTAGTTTACTTTTATGCAACATCGCACCTACGCTCAGGTAAGTGTGAGTTGTGAGAGCATGACCGAACATCCATCGGTCTAGGGGAGAGCTAGTTTTGGTTACTGGATTATTTACATGTAACACACATGTATATATGAAGGTACTTAATTGTGGGTGATCGAATGATTCGGGTAGTTTGGTGCTACATGTATATATACGGGGGTATATGTATATTGAAGTACTTAGAATTTTACTTTTCTGTTTTCATTGTGTGCCATATATTGGGGAATTGTTGGGCTGCAATGAAACTTTTCTGCAGGTACGCTAACCACGAATGCGTAAGTCGAATGTAGCTGTCGACTAGCTATATATCGAGAGAGTGCGTGTTATGCCACCGACATAGAACGTGATTGCCACCTTAGGTTGGCAGTCTTGTGAGGACGAATAGGACGAAGCATGCATTATCATGATTGTTGCTTTATGCATAACTATGCTCCTCTCACCCTTGTTCTATAGTGTGTAACTTGTGATCAATGTGTTACGCTATCTTTCTAGTGTGGAGTTAGACATGAATGCCTTATTCCATGTTGTTTGAGAAAAGTGTGTGCTTAGTCTTGTTAGAAATAATTGTGGGTACATGTTTGAACCTATAAATGTCCTCTAGTTTAGCCAAGTGGTGGATACGTGGTTCATACAAGTGTTTGCAAATGCTTTAGACCTCACTTAAGTAATTGTGGATTCCCATGAATGAATTAAATTCGTGTTGGTCTAAGGTAACAAAATTTAGAGCCACTAGAATAACATGTTTGTGTGCTCTCTTGTTAAGTAGAACAAAGGCAAGCCTTGTTTTGCTTGTTGGACTTTGGCTGCTAGAACGATTCTGTTGTAGGGATGCTTTCATGATCATAATGGTGTTTTACGTAGTTATAGAGAATACCAAAGTTATAGCTAACTTACGTATCTATCTTGTCCTAAAATTTTATGACACTAGGCCTTATGGTTTGGGAGTTATAAATTTTAGAAGTTTGTTGTCAGAATCTGCTCATGTTCAGAACAGATCTGAATGTTTGCTTTATTTGACCTATGTACTTATGGAATCATATCTTGGAAATATTAGAGGAAGTGTATTACTTTTTCTAAGCTTTCCAAAATGCTAAAGATCACTACTTTTGGTGGGATAAATCTCTAGTTGTGAGCTTGCAAAGTGGAATGACAGAATCTGTCCAAATCTGGGAAGAAATGTCTTCTTTGTGTTGATTAACCTTGTTAGCTGTATAATAATCCTAATAAGATAATAGGAAAGTTATGGAAAACTTAATAAGCTTTACATCAAGTTAAGGATCAACCTTGTTGGGTCTCTAGAACTCCGGTTACGTATTTTTGAAGTTCTTGTCAGTTTTCTGTCCATATTGGTACAGATCTGAAACATCAGCATTGTTGGCCATGTTAACCTATGATTTAGCTTTTGGTATGAATAACTAAAGTTTAGTCATCTTCCTAAGCTTTCTAGAAAGTCTAGGATCACCTTTGTGGGATGTCTATAACCTCAGTTATGGTCGAAACAAGTAACTGCTGCGTTGCTGTCCAGATTCTGGGCACATGCTAAGTTGGCTACCTTAGCTAACGTTTGTTTGGACTAAACTTGTAGTTAGTTCTTGTTTTAGATAAATGCTTGTTTTGGGTGAGCCTTGTGCTTGGTATTGGTTGTTTAAGCCCATTCGTTTGAATTTTCTCCAATGTCTGCTTGACTTTGATGTTGTATGTATGCTTGTTATCTAGGTAGTGCCCTAGTTGTCACCTCGTTTGTCCTCGGTGAGCATACGAGTGTCGCATAGCTTTATCCTAGAACAACGTTTATGTTACGTAATTATATAGTTGTTGTCGCCGATGAGGTTCTCTCTCTTAGGAGCCTGAGCCAGTAGACGGGGTGATTATCCCTTGAATGTTTGTATCCATGCCGTTGCTTGACCGAAAGCCTAAAGTTTTGTTCTCCTATATGTTTGTATAAGCCATGGATGTTTTCCAACCCTTTTTGTGAAGACCCTTGTCGACTGACCAACTAAGTTAACTTTCATCAACGCTAGCCTTTGACCATGGTTCGTACGTTGCCAATTGTGGAGACCGTACCCAAATCCATGTTGGACCTTTTGGTTGCCTCTCCCAAAGGTTAGCTAGTATGACGCAACGTCTGTTGGTTGCGGCCTCAAAAAAAAAATCGTTTGTTTGCAAATTCGTGCATCTACCTTATCAACCCAATCTCTGACAACATATCGGTTTTCTGCCCTTGAAATTTGCTTAATTCGTCTCCAACCTTCCCAAGTCTCGGAATGTTCATCAGTCTTGATCTCATGTTGTTGCTCAACATGATTGAATCTCCTGTTAATCTTTTATCGGGTACTCCCCTCGGTGGACGCAAGTCGTACGTAGAATTTAAGCAAGAGTCTCTTGCTCAATTATCCTTGGCAATTGCGCGATGTTCTCTTGTGCTATATTTTGATCTTCGGATCATTTTCGTGTTGATTCTAAACCTTGTGACTACCTTTGCTTGCTGTCCCTCCTTGGTATGGTACTTGTTCGGACCACCAATCTGTGTCATTTGAAATTCCTCATCGGACGTCTGTTTGGTAATGGTGTTACGATTAGTATTCTGCGGTGCCGCGACGAAACCTAGGGCCTCCCTGTGACCGGCCGGCACATGGTAGTGCTGCTGGGCACGCGCTGGTATCGAGGTTGCTAGTCATAGCCCATTATGGAACTACATCGATGTGGGCTTTCTTGTGAGATGTTCCTTGGTTATCTTCCCATATCGTATTGTAAGATCCATATTTTAGCCTGAAGGTAGTGGAGTTTCCTTCTGAAGTTGCTAAGAAGATAACCTTTGAAGAACAGGTCACCGACATAAACATTAACAGACTGCAATAGGTGGTAGACAAGTGACTCTACTTAGTTGTCCCAAGTATTGACGACCACTATCTAGGGAGCAACGTTTCTCATCTCTAATGGATAAAAAGGACACACCGCATTTACTGTTGGACAAGTCATCTGTTGGATAGGACCCGATCGTCACATTATGCAAGTTTTAACCTTTGTATGCATAATGACCTTACAATCGAAATCAACCATCTCTAGAATAACTTCGTATTTGCTAACTTCGATGGCAACCATCTATTCTGCATCAACCACAGTTGTTGTGGTCAAGAGTGAAGATTTGGAACTTTTTAGTGTTGAGAGACAACTGATTAGTTACCAATAGGAAGGTTAATCTCCAGCTAGGTAACGACTCTTTGGTAGCTACGAAGGCTATGTCTTGCAGAGCAATAACCAACAAGAAGTTAATCAACTAGCCAACAACTTGAGAGATATTCTATCTTTTAGAGCCATTGTGATCAAGTCAATTCCGTCTTGGACAATCACACAGATAGTGCAAGGTGTTCAATCAGCTGCGGTGAAGAATTAGAGAAATGCATGCCCTAGTTTCGATCAACATCCTTGTGCCCTTAGGTGCCACAAACAGTTTGTTCATAACTTTATTGGACAAAGTGTTGAGGAATATTCGAAAGAAATTGGAGAAGTGTCAAACAATAGATTCCTATATTAGAGCTGTCGTTTGATTCCAAAGAGGAAGCCTCAGGTGAAAGTTGGCCTGACAAGGTTGCTATATTGCAAGTCAACTCAACTTACAGTGCAACTAAGTCACAAAGGAAATTTTTACTCAACCGCTTGGTGGTAGACTAGTCCCCACGGTTTAGTGAATATTTACAACTTTTGTTGTCCTTAAGGCCTCGTTACATCTTTCTTTGGGAATTATTTTCCAATGATGACATACTTTGGTACCTTATACATGTTTTTACCAAGAGCTTGCATCTGATTCCACCTGGATAACTGTTGCATTTGGATAAGAGAATCTTCTTAGGTAACATTTGGCTGAAATATGGAAGCCGACAGAGTCAGCTATCACATTCACTGACCCCTCGACAGACTAAGATAATACAGTGTTGTCAACAGAGAAAGAAAACTGCACACATGGAACCTAAAGTAGTTTTCCATTAGTTGATATATGAATGTTTGAACATTTACGACCAACATAGACCCTGTCTATTGGTTAGTCAGTATCCTATAGCCTCAGAGTATATTATCATCTATGATCTCACCCTTTTTGAAAGGTTGTACTCAAGCCATTTTGGTAGAGAACTGCTTTTCGAAACCATGTGAACATAGAGCCATTTCAACGAGTATACTTCTGAAAATTTTGGTCTAGTGTCAAGTTCATATGGCCTATGTTGTGCTCATTAGAGAGTCAGATACTTGTGAGTGATTCACTCATGGACCAAAGGATCTCCGTACACTGAGAATGCAGTATGTGCTATCTTGGATTCTTTCCAAAGTAACAATGCTTCATGGAAGTCAATGAAGGAAATTCTTCCGACAAATTTTACCATGAAGAGTAAATATCAGAAAGTGCCTTTGACCAAATTGTTCACCAATGTTGAAGCTTTTGTAGTTGAATGCTATAGCACATGTTGGGAACTCGACAACATGACTCTCTCCCTTAAAAGGTCTTCCATTCCGAATCTCGGGAAGCGATTCTTTTAAGGGGGGAGGGCTGTAACACCCCAGGTGTTTATCACCAATTAAGTAGGGGGTTTAAGCTTAAACACGATAGATTAAGTGTAAATGACAATGCCCAGGTCAACCTACGGAGATGAGCCTAACTTAAAGTTGGATGCTGCATCATTGCTTTACATATAGGCCATCTTCAGAGATATATGTTCGGATGGTGTTATTACCATATCTTCATGTGTCTCACCTTGGTACCTATCTATATTGATCCCTAGAAAAGTTTCATGAAGTTTGGAATCAAAAAGTCACATAAAATGATAAGTGATAGGCTTGTTTGGATTATAACTAAAACCTATCGTACATCTCAGGGGAATTAGTTTTTGGGCAACATACAATGCAACATGTGTAACACATCTTGGACACATGTGGAACACCCTAGTGGAACATGTGTAGCATGTATCTTGAAACAACCACATGAAATGACTATAGCATTTCACTTGAGTTCTATGTTTCAAGGCATGTGAGGTCTACACTTTTGTGCAAACTATGCATGGTGGGTAGGTTTGGCCTCTACAATACCTTAACTACACTTAGGACACTCCATGGAACAATGTTCATATCGGTCATTTTGCCTAAATGTGCTTCTAAGTGATGGTTGACCATGTATGGACCCTGGAACACTTTTGTTTGACCATTTCAAAAGTGTGACCTAGAAACTTTGCATGACTATGCACCCTTTGACAAAGTTGTAGAGAATTTTATAAGGAACAAACTTTGTTTAAGAGCCAAGTCATGAAAATGTGTGGAACATGCTCAAACAGGGCCCACAAGTCAGTTTTAGGGCTGATTTGAGCACTTAGCCATTTTTTAGCCCTAATTCCGGTAACATCGACGTTGGCATCTCGCGTTCTCAAGATTTCGTTAGGTAACTCCTGTTGACCCAAAAATGAAAGTTGGAAACAATGTTATGGGGAACAACATGTAAAAAGTTGGGAGCAATTTGATCAAGTTTGGCATTGTAAAATCCCAAAATCGAGCCCTAGCTTAACATGTTGACACTAGTAATTTGGGGACTGATTATCTACTAATCTATTGCCCTAATGACCATGACCATTAAATAGAAAATGTAGAGCATGGTACGGGCTACAACTTTGCTTTTAAGTCCAAGACCCAGATCGGCCCAGATCAGGCCCAAAGTGGGGCTCCAAACGGTCCATTCGGACGCATGCCAGCTGTTCGCTACTTTGCTCCAATGGCGACGCGTGGACATGGGCGTGGCGCTCATGCCCGCACTGCGCCCCCACTCCCTGTCCGCGTGCTCGATTTCTTTCCCCCCCCCTCTCTCGCGTTCTGGAGAACCGAAGCCACCCCTAGACCACTCGCTCGCCCTTCCTCGCTGCTACACGCATGCGCACGAGCACCGACGCCGCCACAGCCGCCATGGCCGACCGGCCAAGCTCCGGAGCTCGCGGCCACGCCTCGTTCTCACCGATTTGTCAAGTCATAGGCCAAATGAAGCACACCACCATCTCCGCATCTCTTTGGTCGACCTTTCCTTGGTGTGGCGCGCCCTCCGTCGGACGGCCGAGCCGCTCGCCGTCGCTCTGCTCGTCCCAGGCCGCCGGCGTACGTGGCTAGGCTACCTCGAGCCACCACGGCCACAACCATGAGCTCCACCACGTTCACCTTGCCACTTTCCACCCCGCGCGCGCAACCACGGCGGGCCAGCGCCGCCGGAAGGCCAGCGCCGTCGGCGCGGCCACCAACGACCCGCCTGCTCGCGTGGCCAGGGGGTTGTGGTTCGTTTTTGGGCACGATTCGGCCACCTAGGGATGCGGGCTGGTACGGCAGTGCTCGCTCTGCCCTTCAATTTCGCCGCCGGGCTGTCTGCGGCCGGATTCCGGCGTCACCGGCGATCCTCTGCCCTGCTCTGGTTCGGTGGCCAGGGGAAGGGAGAAGAAGGTCCACGCGCCGTGAATTGAGGAAACTGCAGGGGGTTTTCTGTGAAATCCTAGACTCAAATGAATAGTGCAGTTAGGACTTATTTGCTCGATTTAAATAAAGTTCTTTCAGGGGCCAAAATGAATAACCTGTGACTCAGTTGAATAGTACATTGGACTGCGGGTTGATTCTAGAAAGTCCAGGGGCCTTGAGGCAAAAGTGCTTTTCTTTTTCGGTTTAATCTTTTTATTTTACAGATTTCAGTGTTGAACTTTGGAAATTCATAGTAATTAGTAGAAAAATCATAAAATAGCAAATAAGGACTTTTTAGAATCCTTGTGAAATTATCTATGCAGTAGATCTATAATATTTAATGTTTTAGTATAAAGTTTTGGCTGTAAAAATAGATTTATGCAACTAGGTTTTGAATGCTAGTTGGATTTGTTATTTTTAATAACTGTAAATATATAACTCCAAATGAAGTTAAATTTTTATGGTATGTTAATCTTGTGATGTATGATGCCTAGTAAAAATTTCAAGATTTTAGGCTTGATAGTTTAGGAGCTATAAAAATAACAAATGTTATATGTTGCTTTGCTTCTATTCTGGACAGTTCTGCATGTATGTATTGTTTGGCTTAGTTAGGTTATGAACCATGCCTTGATGACAATAAATGAGTTGTAGTACTTTTCTTAAGCTTTTCAAAAAGCTAAAGAGCACAATTTTTGGTTAAGTAAATGTTTAGTTATAGTTGTTTAAAGTACTGTGGCAGTTTCTGCCCAAACCCAGACAGCATTGCTTTGTGTGCCATGTGTGACCCTGTTAGTGGCAGAATTAGTTCTAGATGTTTATAGAAAAGTTGTTCACAATTTGTTAAGCTTTCTAAAAAGTCTAGAACCATAATTATTGGATTTATAAAACTCAAGTTATAACAGTTTAAAGTGGCATATCAGATTCTGTCCATATTTTAGACAGAGATGCAATTATTTAATTAATTGACCATGTTAACTGTAGAATCATCTTAAGATGATTACAAGAAAGTTGTAGGTAACTTTATAAGCTTTCCATAAAGTTGAGAATTATGTTTGTTGGAGGTCTAGAACTCCATTTATGCTTCTCTGAAGTTTCTATCAATTTTCTGTCTATAATTGTACCACTGCTGTTAGGCTGCATGTGTGGTGTTACTCGTGCAACTAGTTTCATGGTGTAAATGATGTTTACTGTGGTTTTGGTAAATACAAAAGTTGTAGATAATTATCTTATCTTGCTTGTGTTAAATTTTTATGATCCCAGGTCTGATAGTTTAAGAGTTGCATGCTTAATAAGTCTACTGTCAAATTTTAATTACCTTCTGTGCAGACTTTAAAGATTGGCATGTTTGGTCATGATAACTTAGGAATCATGTTGAAATGATTATAAATGAAATGTGGACAATTTCATAAGCTTTCCATAATGTCTTCTTGCAAGTCATTTGGAGTTGTAGATCTCTAGTTATGATCGATTTACGGAGCTATTGCTTGTATGTCTAGAAAGTGACAGATTTTAGTTTTAGTGCCTTGTTTCACTTTGCTACGCTAGTGTGTTGAAGGGTGACTCATATCTTTGATGGTACTTAGGTTGATACCCTGTAATCTTATAAGACTTGTGTCTCGATTGATGTGCTTACGTGTCTTTACTATAACCTTATACTTGCCTTGATTAACGTGTGATGCATCATCTATTGCCTTTCCTTGTATTCATGCACTTGCATCTTGCATTTCATTTAGGTACGCTAGCTAAAACGCGTGAAAGATGTGGTGTTGGAGCCAAACCCGAAGACGGTGTTTGGTGGAACTATCCCGAAGATGGAAGTACTCAGCGAGTTTCATCTGACATACTCTAACTTGAGTCGGATCCCAGGCAAGCCCCGGAGCATTATAAGCCTCCTATCTTCAAAGCAATTAATTATATATATATATGTTATAAGTATTGTTGCATTAAGTGATAGGAGTTGGTTGGAAACCCTTGCTGCATTATATCATTCCTTGTCCAGATATATGAATCCTTGAATCCTACATAGACTAGGATCGAGTAGATGCTTAGCCCTGCTTTAAGCGGTAGAAGTCAGGTGATTTCCTGTCACCTGCGAGATATAGGAATATTCATATATGGCACGGTTGGCTATATTTGCTATCGTGGAATGGAACCATGTGTTAATAAAATGAAATGAGACCGGGCGGGATGACGATAGTGAAGCAACAAGGCATGGAGGTCTTGGGTGTGGATCTATCCCCGTCTGAGTCGTTTAAGGACCGATTCGCTGTACGTCCTTGAGTCATGTTGAACGCAGTCTAACACTTAGTTGGCCGGATAAGTCGTTCCGACCGCGAAGCCGAGTAATGTGATTCAGGCCGGGAATCGAATGGTAGGTTGCTTCTTGGAGGAGAGAAAGGATGTGCTTGGGGACATTGGCGTGAGACCAAGGGGGGGTTAGAGTCCCTATCACCTGGCAGAGTGTCGCCCTTGGGGTCGCGACATCATTCGGACCCGCGATTCCTGAATCATATGAAAAGGTGGCCTGTGCGACCCTGGCAGGGGTCTGCACGGTGAGTGTTAGAAATACCCCTCCAGCTGGATAGGAATTCGATTCGAATCGCCGTCGCTCCCGGTTAGTGAGCACTTGACTTGAGCAGCGGCAACGTAGATTCCATTAAATTGAACGGATGGTTAATTGGATAACGATGGAAAGGTTGCCTCAATTTATACCGGCTATGGTTAATATTGTTTGCTCCTAATAAAGTGAGTGCTCTAGTACAGGTTCTAATATAGATGACAGGTTAATGATAATTAACTTGATGCTTAAGCATTAATGATTACTTATTCATAATAAGCTTTTATGCAAATTGGTGTCAAGCTAGCCCACTTTATATCAGCCTTGCATGATCCTTGGTGTCAACTTATTTCTGGTTTTTGACGGGTAAGTCTAGCTGAGTACATTGTCGTACTCAGGGTTTTATCCCCACTTGTTGCAGGTTGTGATGTATCATGGCGACTGCAAGAGTTGGTTGGCTCCTGCCGTAGTGGCGGAGTGTGATCACGGGCATGATCCTTCTGAGTTAGCTTCTCTCTAATGCTTTTGTTGGAAGTCGACCTTGGTACTGGCATGTATTTAAAATCAGAGCAATGTTAGTTTCAAATTACTTTGCTTCCGCTACTTTTCAACTTAAGTTGTAATAACTTTATTGAACTCCGATGTATTTTGAATTACTTGTGAAATGGTTGTAACATGTGACTTGTTATGTTGAATCACTACGATCTTGGCTTGTATGTTGGTTGGTTTGAAATCCCTCGTGATTTCATTGGACTACCGGAGTTATATGGGCTCAAGTGCGAGAATTTGATCACTTCGGTGATTGTTTTTGTACTTGTGCTCTTATAATTTGGACGGTTCTGTTACATTCGACGCAAACCGTGCGCCTATCTTGCATCTGGATTAGCACTATCTCCAAGTGGATCGAATCAAGCTTCCACTTGAGCCTCGTCACCTAGGAGTACCATCGGATGCGTCCAAAATGATTTCTAAGACTACGGTACGTTTGGCACAAACCGTGCACCTATCTTGCACCAATACTAACACTGCCTCCAAAGAGACCGAGACATGATTCCACGTGACCCACGTCTCCGAGGAGTACCTTCGGGTGCGTCTAAAATGATTTCTGAGCCTGTGGTATTTTCGGCGCAAACCATGCACCTATCATGCGTCAAGATTTGCACTATGTCCAAACACACCAAATCGAGTTTCCAGTCAAGCCTTGTCACCATGGAGTATCATTGTGTGCATCCAAAACGATTTCTGAGCCAATGGTACGTTTGGTGCAAACCGTGCACCTATCTTGCATCAAGATTAGCACTATCACCAAACGGACTGAATCGAGCTTCCACTTGAGCCTATCGCATGTTTGGCGCAAACCTTGCAACTATCTTGCGTCATGATTAGCACTATCGCCAAACAGACCAAATCAAGCTTCCACTTGATTCTCATCACCTAGAAGTATCATTGGGTGTGTCCAAAATGATTTATTAGCCTATAGTACGATTGGCGCAAACTATGCATCTATGTTGCACCGACACTAACACTGTCTCTAAACGGACTAAAAATGAGATTCCACATGACCCACGTCACCTAGGTGTTCCATCGGGAGTGTCCAAAATGATTTCCAAGAATATGGTACGTTCGACGCAAACCTTGCACCTATCTTGCATCTAGATTAGCACTATCTCCAAGTGGATCGAATCAAGCTTCCACTTGAGCCTCGTCACCTAGGAGTACCATCGCGTACGTCCAAAACAAATTCCAAGACTACGGTACGTTTGGCACAAACCATGCACCTATCTTGCACCAATACTAACACTGCCTCTCAAAGAGACCGAGACAAGATTCCATGTGACCCTCGTCACCGAGGAGTACCTTCGGGTGCGTCTAAAATGATTTCTGAGCCTGTGGTATTTTCGGCGCAAACCATGCACCTATCATGCGTTAGGATTTGCACTATGTCCAAACACACCGAATCGAGTTTCCAGTCGAGCCTTGTCACCATGGAGTATCATGTGTGCATCCAAAATGATTTCTGAGCCAATGGTACGTTTGGTGCAAACCGTGCACCTATCTTCCATCAAGATTAGTACTATCTCCAAACAGACTGAATCGAGCTTCCACTTGAGCCTCTTCACCTAGGAGTACCATCAGGTGAGCCCAAAAAATGATTTCTGAGCCTATGGCATGTTTGGCGCAAACCTTGCACCTATCTAGCGTCATGATTAGCACTATCGCCAAACAGACCAAATCAAGCTTCCACTTGATTCTCATCACCTAGAAGTATCATTGGGTGCGTCCAAAATGATTTATTAGCCTATGGTACGATTGGCGCAAACTATGAACCTATCTTGCACCGACACTAACACTGTCTCTAAACGGACTGAAAATGAGATTCCACATGACCCACGTCACCTAGGTGTTCCATCGGAGTGTCCAAAATGATTTCCAAGAATATGGTACGTTCGACGCAAACCGTGCTCCTATCTTGCATCTAGATTAGCACTATCTCCAAGTGGATCGAATCAAGCTTCCACTTGAGCCTCGTCACCTAGGAGTACCATCGCGTGCGTCCAAAACAATTTCCAAGACTACGGTACATTTGGCACAAACCATGCACCTATCTTGCACCAATACTAACACTGCCTCTCAAAGAGACCGAGACAAGATTCCATGTGACCCTCGTCACCGAGGACTACCTTCGGGTGCGTCTAAAATGATTTCTGAGCCTGTGGTATTTTCGGCGCAAACCATGCACCTATCATGCGTCAGGATTTGCACTATGTCCAAACACACCGAATCGAGTTTCCAGTCAAGCCTTGTCACCATGGAGTATCATTGTCTGCATCCAAAATGATTTCTGAGCCAATGGTACGTTTGGTGCAAACCGTGCACCTATCTTCCATCAAGATTAGTACTATCTCCAAACGGACTGAATCAAGCTTCCACTTGAGCCTCTTCACCTAGGAGTACCATCAGGTGAGCCCAAAAAATGATTTCTGAGCCTATGGCATGTTTGGCGCAAACCTTGCACCTATCTTGCATCATGATTAGCACTATCGCCAAACAGACCAAATCAAGCTTCCACTTGACTCTCATCACCTAGAAGTATCATTGGGTGCGTCCAAAATGATTTATTAGCCTATGGTACGATTGGCGTAAACTATGCAACTATCTTGCACCGACACTAACACTGTCTCTAAACGGACTGAAAATGAGATTCCACAAGACCCACATCACCTAGGAGTTCCAAAGGGAGTGTCCAAAATGATTTCCAAGAAAATGGTATGTTCGACGCAAACGGTGCACCTATCTTGCATCGAGATGAGCACTATCTCCAAGTGGATCGATTCAAACTTCCACTTGAGCCTCGTCACCTAAGAGTACCATCGGGTGCGTCCAAAACAATTCCCAAGACTACGGTACGTTTGGCACAAACCGTGCACCTATCTTGCACCAATACTAACACTGCCTCCAAAGAGACCGAGACAAGATTCCACGTGACCCACGTCACCGAGGAGTACCTTCGGGTGCGTCTAAAATGATTTCTAAGCCTGTGGTATTTTCAGCGCAAACCGTGCACCTATCATGCGTCAAGATTTGCACTATGTCCAAACACACCGAATCGAGTTTCCACTCAAGCCTTGTCACCATGGAGTATCATTGTGTGCATCCAAAATGATTTCTGAGCCAATGGTACGTTTGGTGCAAACCGTGCACCTATCTTGCTTCAAGATTAGCACTATCTCCAAACGGACTGAATCGAGCTTCCACTTGAGCCTCTTCACCTAGGAGTACCATCAGGTGAGCCCAAAAAATGATTTCTAAGCCTATGGCATGTTTGGCGCAAACCTTGCACCTATCTTGCGTCATGATTAGCACTATCGCCAAACAGACCAAATCAAGCTTCCACTTGATTCTCATCACCGAAAAGTATCATTGGGTGCGTCCAAAATGATTTATTAGCCTATGGTATGATTGGCGCAAATTATGCACCTATCTTGCACCGACACTAACACTGTCTCTAAACGGACTGAAAATGAGATTCCATGTGACCCACGTCACCTAGGTGTTCCATCGGGAGTGTCCAAAATGATTTCTAAGCCTATGGTACGTTCGACGCAAACCGTGCACCTGTCTTGCATCTAGATTAGCACTATCTCCAAGTGGATCGAATCAAGCTTCCACTTGAGCCTCGTCACCTAGGAGTACCATCGGGTGCGTCCAAAATGATTTCCAAGACTACGGTATGTTTGGCACAAACCGTGCACCTATCTTGCACAAATACTAACACTACCTCCAAAGAGACCGAGACAAGATTCCACGTGACCCACGTCACCGAGGAGTACCTTCGGGTGCGTCTAAAATGATTTCTGAGCCTATGGTATTTTTGGCGCAAACCTTGCACCTATCATGCGTCAGGATTTGCACTATGTCCAAACACACCGAATCGAGTTTCCAGTCAAGCCTTGTCACCATGGAGCATCATTGTGTGCATCCAAAACGATTTCTGAGCCAATGGTATGTTTGGTGCAAACCGTGCACCTATCTTGCATCAAGATTAGCACTATCTCCAAACGGACTGAATCGAGCTTCCACTTGAGCCTCTTCACCTAGGTGTACCATCAGGTGAGCCGAAAAAATGATTTCTGAGCCTATGGCATGTTTGGCGCAAACCTTGCACCTATCTTGCGTCATGATTAGCACTATCGCCAAACAGACCAAATCAAGCTTCCACTTGATTCTCATCACCTAGAAGTATCATTGGGTGCATCCAAAATAATTTATTAGCCTATGGTACGATTGGCGCAAACTATGCACCTATCTTGCACCGACACTAACACTATCTCTAAACGGACTGAAAATGAGATTCCACATGACCCACGTCACCTAGGTGTTCCATCGGGAGTGTCCAAAATGATTTCCAAGAATATGGTACGTTCGACGCAAACCGTGCACCTATCTTGCATCTAGATTAGCACTATCTCCAAGTGGATCGAATCAAGCTTCCACTTGAGCCTCATCACCTAGGAGTACCATCGGGTGCGTCCAAAACGATTTCCAAGACTACGGTACGTTTGGCACAAACCGTGCAGCTATCTGGCACCAATACTAACACTGCCTCCAAAGAGACCGAGACAAGATTCCACGTGACCCGCGTCACCGAGGAGTACGTTCGGGTGCGTCTAAAATGATTTCTGAGCCTGTGGTATTTTCGGCGCAAACCATGCACCTATCATGCGTCAGGATTTGCACTATGTCCAAACACACCTAATCGAGTTTCCAGTCAAGCCTTGTCACCATGGAGTATCATTGTGTGCATCCAAAACGATTTCTGAGCCAATGTTACGTTTGGTGCAAACCATGAACCTATCTTGCATCAAGATTAGCACTATCTCCAAACGGACTGAATCGAGCTTCCACTTGAGCCTCTTCACCTAGGAGTACCATCAGGTGAGCCCAAAAAATGATTTCTGAGCCTATGGTATTTTGGCACAAACCTTGCACCTATCTTATGTCATGATTAGCACTATCGCCAAATAGACCAAATCAAGCTTCCACTTGATTCTCATCGCCTAGAAGTATCATTGGGTGCGTCCAAAATAATTTATTAGCCTATGGTACGATTGGCGCAAACTATGCACCTATCTTTCACCGACACTAACACTGTCTCTAAATGGACTGAAAATGAGATTCCACATGACCCACGTCACCTAGGTGTTCCATCAGGAGTGTCCAAAATGATTTCCAAGAATATGGTACGTTCGACGCAAACCGTGCACCTATCTTGCATCTAGATTAGCACTATCTCCAAGTGGATCGAATCAAGCTTCCACTTGAGCCTCGTCACCAAGGAGTACCATCGGGTGCGTCCAAAATGATTTCCAAGACTATGGTACGTTTGGCACAAACCGTGCACCTATCTTGCACCAATACTAACACGGCCTCCAAAGAAACCGAGACAAGATTCCACATGACCCACGTCACCGAGGAGTACGTTCGGGTGCGTCTAAAATGATTTCTGAGCCTGTGGTATTTTCGGCGCAAACCATGCACCTATCATGTGTCAGGATTTACACTATGTCCAAACAGACCGAATCGAGTTTCCAGTCAAGCCTTGTCACCATGGAGTATCATTGTGTGCATCCAAAACGATTTCTGAGCCAATGGTACGTTTGGTGCAAACCGTGCACCTATCTTGCATCTAGATTAGCACTATCTCCAAACGGACTGAATCGAGCTTCCACTTGAGCCTCTTCACCTAGGAGTACCATCAGGTGAACCCAAAAAATGATTTATGAGCCTATGGCATGTTTGGCGCAAACCTTGCACCTATCTTGCGTCATGATTAGCACTATCGCCGAACAGACCAAATCAAGCTTCCACTCGATTCTCATCACCTAGAAGTATCATTGGGTGCGTCCAAAATGATTTATTAGCCTACGGTACGATTGGCACAAACTATGCACCTATCTTGCACCGACACTAACACTGTCTCTAAATGGACTGAAAATGAGATTCCACATGACCCACGTCACCTAGGTGTTCCATCGGGAGTGTCCAAAATGATTTCCAAGCCTATGGTACGTTCGACGCAAACCGTGCACCTATCTTGCATCTAGATTAGCACTATCTCCAAGTGGATCGAATCAAGCTTCCACTTGAGCCTCGTCACCTAGGAGTACCATCGGGTGCGTCCAAAACGATTTCCAAGACTACGGTACGTTTGGCACAAACCGTGCACCTATCTTGCACCAATACTAACACTGCCTCCAAAGAGACCGAGACAAGATTCCACGTGACCCACGTCACCGAGGAGTACCTTCGGGTGTGTCTAAAATGATTTCTGAGCCTATGGTATTTTTGGCGCAAACCATGCACCTATCATGCGTCAGGATTTGCACTATGTCCAAACACACCGAATCGAGTTTCCAGTCAAGCCTTGTCACCATGGAGTATCATTGTGTGCATCCAAAACGATTTCTGAGCCAATGGTACGTTTGGTGCAAACCGTGCACCTATCTTGCATCAAGATTAGCACTATCACCAAACGGACTGAATTGAGCTTTCACTTGAGCCTCGTCACCTAGGAGTACCATCAGGTGAGCCCAAAAAATGATTTCTGAACCTATGGCATGTTTGGCGCAAACCTTGCACCTATCTTGCGTCATGATTAGCACTATAGCCAAACAGACCAAATCAAGCTTCCACTTGATTCTCATCACCTAGAAGTATCATTGGGTTCGTCCAAAATAATTTATTAGTCTATGGTACGATTGGCGCAAACTATGCACCCATCTTGCACCGACACTAGCACTATCTCTAAACGGACTGAAAATGAGATTCCACATGACCCACGTCACCTAGGTGTTCCATCAGGAGTGTCCAAAATGATTTCCAAGAATATGGTATGTTCGACGCAAACCATGAACCTATCTTGCATCTAAATTAGCACTATCTCCAAGTGGATCGAATCAAGCTTCCACTTGAGCCTCGTCACCTAGGAGTACCATCGGGTGCGTCCAAAACGATTTCCAAGACGACGGTACGTTTGGCACAAACCGTGCACCTATCTTGCACCAATACTAACACTGCCTCCAAAGAGACCGAGACAAGATTCCACGTGACCCACGTCACCGAGGAGTACCTTCGGGTGCGTCTAAAATGATTTCTGAGCCTGTGGTATTTTCGGCGCAAACCATGCACCTATCATGCGTCAGGATCTGCACTATGTCCAAACACATAGAATCGAGTTTCCAGTCAAGCCTTGTCACCATGGAGTATCATTGTGTGCATCCAAAACGATTTCTGAGCCAATGGTACGTTTGGTGCAAACCGTGCACCTATCTTGCATCAAGATTAGCACTATCTCCAAACGGATTAAATCGAGCTTCCACTGGAGCCTCTTCACCTAGGAGTACCATCAGGTGAGCCCAAAAAATGATTTCTGAGCCCATGGCATGTTTGGCGCAAACCTTGCACCTATGTTGCGTCATGATTAGCACTATCGCCAAATAGACCAAATCAAGCTTCCACTTGATTCTCATCACCTAGAAGTATCATGGGGTGCGTCCAAAATGATTTATTAGCCTATGGTACGATTGGCACAAACTATGCAACTATCTTGCACCGACACTAACTCTGTCTCTAAACGGACTGAAAATGAGATTCCACATGACCCACGTCACCTAGGTGTTCCATCGGGAGTGTCCGAAATGATTTCCAAGCCTATGGTACGTTCGACGCCAACCGTGCACCTATCTTGCATCTAGATTAGCACTATCTCCAATTGGATCGAATCAAGCTTCCACTTGAGCCTCGTCACCTAGGAGTACCATCGGGTGCGTCCAGAACGATTTCCAAGACTACGGTACGTTTGGCACAAACCGTGCACCTATCTTGCACCAATACTAACACTGCATCCAAAGAGACCGAGACAAGATTCCACGTCACCCACGTCACCGAGGAGTACCTTCGGGTGCGTCTAAAATGATTTCTGAGCCTGTGGTATTTTCGGCGCAAACCATGCGCCTATCATGCGTCAGGATTTGCACTATGTCCAAACACACCGAATCGAGTTTCCAGTCAAGCCTTGTCACCATGGAGTATCATTGTGTGCATCCAAAATGATTTCTGAGCCAATGGTACGTTTGGTGCAAACCGTGCACCTATTTTGCATCAAGATTAGCACTATCTCCAAACGGACTGAATCGAGCTTCCACTGGAGCCTCTTCACCTAGGAGTACTATCAGGTGAGCCCAAAAAATGATTTCTGAGCCCATGGCATGTTTGGCGCAAACCTTGCACCTATCTTGCATCATGATTAGCACTATTGCCAAACAGACCAAATCAAGCTTCCACTTGATTCTCATCACCTAGAAGTATCATTGGGTGCGACCAAAATGATTTATTAGCCTATGGTACGATTGGCGCAAACTATGCACCTATCTTGCACCGACACTAACACTGTCTCTAAACGGACTGAAAATGAGATTCCACATGACCCACGTCACCTAGGTGTTCCATCGGGAGTGTCCAAAATGATTTCCAAGCCTATGGTACGTTCGACGCAAACCGTGCACCTATCTTGCATCTAGATTAGCACTATCTCCAATTGGATCGAATCAAGCTTCCACTTGAGCCTCGTCACCTAGGAGTACCATCGGGAGCGTCCAAAATGATTTCCAAGACTACGGTACGTTTGGCACAAACCGTGCACCTATCTTGCACCAATACTAACACTGCCTCCAAAGAGACCGAGGCAAGATTCCACGTGACCCACATCACCGAGGAGTACCTTCGGGTGCGTCAAAATGATTTCTGAGCCTGTGGTATTTTCGACGCAAACCATGCACCTATCATGCGTCAGGATTTGCACTATGTCCAAACACACCGAATCGAGTTTCCGGTCATGCCTTGTTACCATGGAGTATCATTGTGTGCATCCAAAACGATTTCTGAGCCAATGGTACGTTTGGTGCAAACCGTGCACCTATCTTGCGTCAAGATTAGCACTATCTCCAAACGGACTGAATCGAGCTTCCACTTGAGCCTCTTCACCTAGGAGTACCATCAGGTGAGCCCAAAAAATGATTTCTGAGCCTATGGCATGTTTGGCATAAACCTTGCACCTATCTTGTGTCATGATTAGCACTATGGCCAAACAGACCAAATCAAGCTTTCGCTTGATTCTCATCACCTAGAAGTATCATTGGGTGCGTCCAAAATGATTTGTTAGCCTATGGTACGATTGGCGCAAACTATGCACCTATCTTGCACCGACACTAGCACTATCTCTAAACGGACTGAAAATGCGATTCCACATGACCCACGTCACCTAGGTGTTCCATCGGGAGTGTCCAAAATGATTTCCAAGAATATGGTACGTTCGACGCAAACCATGCACCTATCTTGCATCTAGATTAGCTCTATCTCCAAGTGGATCGAATCAAGCTTCCACTTGAGCCACGTCACCTAGGAGTACCATCGGGTGCGTCCAAAACGATTTCCAAGACTACGGTACGTTTGGCACAAACCGTGCACCTATCTTGCACCAATACTAACACTGCCTCCAAAGAGACCGAGACAAGATTCCACGTGACCAACGTCACCGAGGAGTACCTTCGGGTGCGTCTAAAATGATTTCTGAGCCTATGGTATTTTCGGCGCAACCCATGCACCCATCATGCATCAGGATTTGCACTATGTCCAAACACACCGAATCGAGTTTCCAGTCAAGCCTTGTCACCATGGAGTATCATTGTGTGCATCCAAAACGATTTCTGAGCCAATGGTACGTTTGGTGCAAACCATGCACCTATCTTGCATCAAGATTAGCACTATCTCCAAACAGACTGAATCGAGCTTCCACTTGAGCGTCTTCACCTAGGAGTACTATCAGGTGAGTCCAAAAAATGATTTCTGAGCCTATGGCATGTTTGGCGCAAACCTTGCACCTATCTTGCGTCATGATTAGCACTATCGCCAAACAGACCAAATCAAGCTTCCACTTGATTCTCATCACCTAGAAGTATCATTGGGTGCGTCCAAAATGATTTATTAGCCCATGGTACGATTGGCGCAAACTATGTACCTATCTTGCACCGACACTAACACTGTCTCTAAACGGACTGAAAATGAGATTCCACATGACCCACGTCACCTAGGTGTTCCATCGGGAGTGTCCAAAATGATTTCCAAGCCTATGGTACGTTCGACGCAAACCGTGCACCTATCTTGCATCTAGATTAGCACTATCTCCAATTGGATCGAATCAAGCTTCCACTTGAGCCTCGTCACCTAGGAGTACCATCGGGTGCGTCCAAAATGATTTCCAAGACTACGGTACGTTTGGCACAAACCGTGCACCTATCTTGCACCAATACTAACACTGCCTCCAAAGAGACCGAGGCAAGATTCCACGTGACCCACATCACCGAGGAGTACCTTCGGGTGCGTCAAAAATGATTTCAGAGCCTGTGGTATTTTCGACGCAAACCATGCACCTATCATGCGTCAGGATTTGCACTATGTCCAAACACACCGAATCGAGTTTCCGGTCATGCCTTGTTACCATGGAGTATCATTGTGCGCATCCAAAACGATTTCTGAGCCAATGGTACGTTTGGTGCAAACCGTGCACCTATCTTGCATCAAGATTAGCACTATCTCCAAACGGACTGAATCGAGCTTCCACTTGAGCCTCTTCACCTAGGAGTACCATCAGGTGAGCCCAAAAAATGATTTCAGAGCCTATGGCATGTTTGGCATAAACCTTGCACCTATCTTGTGTCATGATTAGCACTATGGCCAAACAGACCAAATCAAGCTTCCGCTTGATTCTCATCACCTAGAAGTATCATTGGGTGCGTCCAAAATGATTTGTTAGCCTATGGTACGATTGGCGCAAACTATGCACCTATCTTGCACCGACACTAGCACTATCTCTAAACGGACTGAAAATGCGATTCCACATGACCCACGTCACCTAGGTGTTCCATCGGGAGTGTCCAAAATGATTTCCAAGAATATGGTACGTTCGACGCAAACCATGCACCTATCTTGCATCTAGATTAGCACTATCTCCAAGTGGATCGAATCAAGCTTCCACTTGAGCCACGTCACCTAGGAGTACCATCGGGTGCGTCCAAAACGATTTCCAAGACTACGGTACGTTTGGCACAAACCGTGCACCTATCTTGCACCAATACTAACACTGCCTCCAAAGAGACCGAGACAAGATTCCACGTGACCAACGTCACCGAGGAGTACCTTCGGGTGCGTCTAAAATGATTTCTGAGCCTATGGTATTTTCGGCGCAACCCATGCACCCATCATGCGTCAGGATTTGCACTATGTCCAAACACACCGAATCGAGTTTCCAGTCAAGCCTTGTCACCATGGAGTATCATTGTGTGCATCCAAAACGATTTCTGAGCCAATGCTACGTTTGGGGCAAACCATGCACCTATCTTGCATCAAGATTAGCACTATCTCCAAACAGACTGAATCGAGCTTCCACTTGAGCCTCTTCACCTAGGAGTACCATCAGGTGAGCCCAAAAAATGATTTCTGAGCCTATGGCATGTTTGGCGCAAACCTTGCACCTATCTTGCGTCATGATTAGCACTATCGCCAAACAGACCAAATCAAGCTTCCACTTGATTCTCATCACCTAGAAGTATCATTGGGTGCGTCCAAAATGATTTATTAGCCCATGGTACGATTGGCGCAAACTATGCACCTATCTTGCACCGACACTAACACTGTCTCTAAACGGACTGAAAATGAGATTCCACTTGACCCACGTCACCTAGGTGTTCCATCGGGAGTGTCCAAAATGATTTCCAAGCCTATGGTACGTTCGACGCAAACCGTGCACCTATCTTGCATCTAGATTAGCACTATCTCCAATTGGATCGAATCAAGCTTCCACTTGAGCCTCGTCACCTAGGAGTACCATCGGGTGCGTCCAAAACGATTTCCAAGACTACGGTACGTTTGGCACAAACCGTGCACCTATCTTGCACCAATACTAACACTGCCTCCAAAGAGACCGAGGCAAGATTCCACGTGACCCACATCACCGAGGAGTACCTTCGGGTGCGTCAAAAATGATTTCTGAGCCTGTGGTATTTTCGACGCAAACCATGCACCTATCATGCGTCAGGATTTGCACTATGTCCAAACACACCGAATCGAGTTTCCGGTCATGCCTTGTTACCATGGAGTATCATTGTGCGCATCCAAAATGATTTCTGAGCCAATGGTACGTTTGGTGCAAACCGTGCACCTATTTTGCGTCAAGATTAGCACTATCTCCAAACGGACTGAATCGAGCTTCCACTTGAGCCTCTTCACCTAGGAGTACCATCAGGTGAGCCCAAAAAATGATTTCTGAGCTTATGGCATGTTTGGCATAAACCTTGCACCTATCTTGTGTCATGATTAGCACTATGGCCAAACAGACCAAATCAAGCTTCCGCTTGATTCTCATCACCTAGAAGTATCATTGGGTGCGTCCAAAATGATTTGTTAGCCTATGGTACGATTGGCGCAAACTATGCACCTATCTTGCACCGACACTAGCACTATCTCTAAACGGACTGAAAATGCGATTCCACATGACCCACGTCACCTAGGTGTTCCATCGGGAGTGTCCAAAATGATTTCCAAGAATATGGTACGTTCGACGCAAACCATGCACCTATCTTGCATCTAGATTAGCACTATCTCCAAGTGGATCGAATCAAGCTTCCACTTGAGCCACGTCACCTAGGAGTACCATCGGGTGCGTCCAAAACGATTTCCAAGACTACGGTACGTTTGGCACAAACCGTGCACCTATCTTGCACCAATACTAACACTGCCTCCAAAGAGACCGAGACAAGATTCCACGTGACCAACGTCACCGAGGAGTACCTTCGGGTGCGTCTAAAATGATTTCTGAGCCTATGGTATTTTCGGCACAACCCATGCACCCATCATGCGTCAGGATTTGCACTATGTCCAAACACACCGAATCGAGTTTCCAGTCAAGCCTTGTCACCATGGAGTATCATTGTGTGCATCTAAAACGATTTCTGAGCCAATGGTACGTTTGGTGCAAACCGTGCACCTATCTTGCGTCAAGATTAGCACTATCTCCAAACGGACTGAATCGAGCTTCCACTTGAGCCTCTTCACCTAGGAGTACCATCAGGTGAGCCCAAAAAATGATTTCTGAGCCTATGGCATGTTTGGCGCAAACCTTGCACCTATCTTGCGTCATGATTAGCACTATCGCCAAACAGACCAAATCAAGCTTCCACTTGATTCTCATCACCTAGAAGTATCATTGGGTGCGTCCAAAATGATTTATTAGCCCATGGTACGATTGGCGCAAACTATGCACCTATCTTGCACCGACACTAACACTGTCTCTAAACGGACTGAAAATGAGATTCCACATGACCCACGTCACCTAGGTGTTCCATCGGGAGTCTCCAAAATGATTTCCAAGCCTATGGTACGTTCGACGCAAACCGTGCACCTATCTTGCATCTAGATTAGCACTATCTCTAATTGGATCGAATCAAGCTTCCACTTGAGCCTCGTCACCTAGGAGTACCATCGGGTGCGTCCAAAATGATTTCCAAGACTACGGTACGTTTGGCACAAACCGTGCACCTATCTTGCACCAATACTAACACTGCCTCCAAAGAGACCGAGGCAAGATTCCACGTGACCCACATCACCGAGGAGTACCTTCGGGTGCGTCAAAAATGATTTCTGAGCCTGTGGTATTTTCGACGCAAACCATGCACCTATCATGCGTCAGGATTTGCACTATGTCCAAACACACCGAATCGAGTTTCCGGTCATGCCTTGTTACCATGGAGTATCATTGTGCGCATCCAAAACGATTTCTGAGCCAATGGTACGTTTGGTGCAAACCGTGCACCTATCTTGCGTCAAGATTAGCACTATCTCCAAACGGACTGAATCGAGCTTCCACTTGAGCCTCTTCACCTAGGAGTACCATCAGGTGAGCCCAAAAAATGATTTCTGAGCCTATGGCATGTTTGGCATAAACCTTGCACCTATCTTGTGTCATGATTAGCACTATGGCCAAACAGACCAAATCAAGCTTCCGCTTGATTCTCATCACCTAGAAGTATCATTGGGTGCGTCCAAAATGATTTGTTAGCCTATGGTACGATTGACGCAAACTATGCACCTATCTTGCACCGACACTAGCACTATCTCTAAACGGACTGAAAATGAGATTCCACATGACCCACGTCACCTAGGTGTTCCATCGGGAGTGTCCAAAATGATTTCCATGAATATGGTACGTTCGACGCAAACCGTGCACCTATCTTGCATCTAGATTAGCACTATCTCCAAGTGGATCGAATCAAGCTTCCACTTGAGCCTCGTCACCTAGGAGTACCATCGGGTGTATCCAAAACGATTTCCAAGACTACGGTACGTTTGGCACAAACCGTGCACCTATCTTGCACCAATACTAACACTGCCTCCAAAGAGACCGGGACAAGATTCCACGTGACCCACATCACCGAGGAGTACCTTCGGGTGCGTCTAAAATGATGAGCCTGTGATATTTTCGATGCAAACCATGCACCTATCATGCGTCAAGATTTGCACTATGTCCAAACACACCAAATCGAGTTTCCAGTCATGCCTTGTCACCATGGAGTATCATTGTGTGCATCCAAAACGATTTCTGAGCGAATGGTACGTTTGGTGCAAACCGTGCACCTATCTTGCATTAAGATTAGCACTATCTCCAAACAGACTGAATCAAGCTTCCACTTGAGCCTCTTCACCTAGGAGTACCATCAGGTGAGCCCATGTAACAGAACCGCCCAATTATACGAGATTAAGTAAGAAAATCATCCAACGGACGGACAATTTACCAAACTTAAGCCCGTATAACCCGGTAGTCCGTGAAATCTCGACGGATTTCAAACCATTTCACATCACAGCCAAGATCGTAATAAGTTCAGCGATTACCTTCATAAGTTACGCAGTAGTTTGCGGCACAAAATACATCGGAGTTTAAACATAGTTATTACAACCCGGTTTCAAATAAAGTAGCGGAAGCATTAGTTCAAAGCACACACACACACGCACATCTTTTCCAAAATACAGTGCCAGCTCGCGATCATCTCCCACAAAAGCATCAGGCGAGGAGTAGTGAGTGACCATTGCCCATGGTCCTAGGCTTCGCCCATCGCAGGGTAGAGACAGTTGATACAATAACCATAGTACATCTGTCCATCTGCAACAAGTGGGAACAAAGCCCTGAGTACGAGAAGGTACTCAGCTAGACTTACCCGACAGAACCAAAACAAAAAGACTCCAAGGATCATGGTAGGCTTTTTGGTGGGGTAGCTGACTCATTTGCAAAAAGAGCATTTTTAGTTTAACAAATCATTTACAAAAGCATGTCATCTTTTAATTCTTTATTCTCCTGTCAACTATGTTTGCACTTTATGCTGAAGTAACCATGTAATTAAGCAAGTAAGGATCACCATTGATATTTAACAATAATTACCATGTCATTTCCCACATAACTATCCAAGTGTTGCTTCCATATTACTACGATGAAGTAACTCAAGTCAAGTGTTCACTATCCAGTGAACGATGGCGATTCGAATCGATTATTGACCAGCTGGTAATTTATTCCTCACACAAACCTCACTCACCCGCTAAAGTGAGGTATTGGTCACCGAGTCAACCATTCAGGTAAAGTCGCGAGCTTGCCAGGAACCACATGTACCCGGGGGCCGCCCGACTGCTCTTTGGCCTTATCATCGCGCCCCCGTTTCCTGCCACTACTGCTCCGGTACAGTGCGTTGCGGGCAATCTACTCGGCCCGAATAATCTCCCGGCTTCGCGGTCGAAAGGTACTTTATTCGGCCAGCTAAATGTGAGGCATGCGTTCAACATGACCCGAGGCCCGACATCGGACGGTCCTTAATCGACACAGACGGAAGACACTACAGTCCAGAACCCTGCAAGCTTCCGCCCGGTCTCATATTCATTTCCACACTTAGCTATTCTCACATGACATTTCTTTCACATACAACCAGGTAATCCCCTATAGCTCGCAGGTGACAGGCAATCACCCGACTTCTACCGGTCTAAGCAAGCTAAGCAAGTATTGACCGTGGACACCAGGGTGACAAGGATCGGGTAAAACAAGGTGGAACAAGGCATAATGCAACAACGTTTGCAAACAACTCCTAAACTTAATGCATCAGATTAAGTGAAATTAGTAAATAATTATTTGCAAACCGAGGGAGAAATGCTCCGGGGCTTGCCTCGCTCGAAGGTACTGGGACGATGGTCAGGGCACTCCGGAAGCTCTTCACCGGACTCCTCTTCGGCTTCTGCTGGCTCCGGCTCCTCGGGCTGCTCCTCTGCGTCCTCGGGAACTACTGTCGGAACCACCTCCTGCGATCCTGTATGATGCAGAAGTATGAGTGCAACATGCATAGGTGCAATGCAGAAGTGACATGAGATGATGAGGATGCGGAATGCATGCGATGAAGTGGATATGTTACGTTATCGGATCATGCGGAAAATATGACTCTTCTACAAGGTAGTCTACGTCATCCAAGAACATGTACTCGAAAACTACCACTACTATTCTCTACCATGCAAGAGCACTTGAACACTCAAGATGCTTCAAAGATACACCAAAGTATACCTTACTAATTATCTTTGCATTAAAGAATAAAAGGGAAACCCTAATTAGCCCTACATTTGAACAGCAACACACATTTTAGTAGCTCAGAAAAATCTTAGAAAATTACAGTGGATTACTACTATCAAAACTAGCATGACACAAGATTTTTACTGCATTTGGATAATTAGAACTTACTATACAAAAATAACAAACTAAGGTCTAAAATAGCTATTTAAAATACTTTACATTTTGAAAAGTATCAAACAACAGATTTAGGAATTTTTCTACTATCTACTAACTAAACAAACACTATGGAAAAATTATCACTTGCATGTTTTATTCAAATTTATTTAAATAACAAAAATAATAAACATTAGTGATAGAAAGCATTTGAACTACAACTATACATTTTTCTACAGAACACCCAAGCTATAAAATTTCCCTAGAAAGTACATGTCACAAAAAGATTAATAAATTTGGAATCATATTTTTCTGACTTTTCTAGGATTTATTAAGTATTTATCAAGAAAACAGCCATTTTACTATTTAATTATAAACTCTACAGAAAAGTTCATCAAATTTGACATGCAACAATTTTATCTCATAGATCTGGTCCTAAAGAGTTCATAGAAATTTGTTTCATCAAATTTGGAGCTAAAATGAGCAAGTTACAATTTTTCTAAAGCATTTATACATTTTCTGAAAAATCATTTCCAAAAATCCTTTTTAAATCCAGCCGCTGATCTGCTAGATGCACCCGGTGATCTACACACGCGCGCGCACACAGAGACAGACAGGCGGGCCCGCGGGTCAATCGGGTCCCACGCGTCAGCCGCTCCGAGTCAAGGAGGGCGCTGACCGCGCGGATCTCGACGACGGCGAGGTCGCCGGCGACGAGGTCACCACCGTCGTGATCCCCAAGACGAGGCGAACCCGTTGATACCATTGGCACGACCGGAGGAGCTCGAAATCGAGCTTGCCACCGGCCATGGCGGCTCGGCGGCGCTGCTCACCGGCGGGAGCTCCTCTCCGGCCATGGAATGGCACGGGAGATGGTGTCCGAGCACCGGGAAGAGGAGGCGAACAAGGTGCTTGCGCAAGTGCGGGAAAAGAAGAGGCGGAGGCGGGGTTTCCACGGAGCGGAGAACCACGGCGAGCTCGGCCGGAACTCCGGCGAGCAATTGACGGGGCTGTGGAGCTTACCGCGTGAAATGGAGGTGAGCACGGGGTGCGCCAGAGAGAGAGGAAGCTCGTGGCGAGATGGAGAGGTCAGCGGTGGCCGGAGCTCGTCGGAACGCGCGCGTCCGGCGAGCGCGTGCGGTGGCGGAGGCGGAAATGGCAGCCGTGCTCGGTGAGGAGGCAGAGCGGAGGGAGGAAGGGCGATGTGCTGCGCGGGGGGGGGGGGGGGGGGGGGTTAAGGCGCGGGCGCTCGCGTTGGTGGGGGCGACCGAGCGCCACCCGGCCGCTGTTGGCCGGCATGCGGCCGCCACGCGGCGCGCGAGCTCTGCCGGGGCGCCAGCGCGCGCGGCGAGTGCGCGGGCGGAGGAGGGAGACGGCCGGCTGGGCCTGGGCCGCGGCGGGCAGCGCGGGCGCGCGCGCGCGCGAGAGACGGGCCGACTCTGGCTCTGGGCCGAACCGTTGGCGGCGGCCCGCGAAGGAGAAAATCCAAATTTTGATTTTTGATTTTCAAATTTAAATGCATTTCAAACTTCAAACCAAATTTTGAACAAGAAGAAAGCATTTTATGGGTTTGGCCCAAAAATAAAAGTTGCTCAAAATTAAATTCTCTACAACTTTGATTAAGGGGCCATTTCAAAATTCCTAATAGATTTTAAATGACAAAATAAAAGCTAAATTAGGGAATACTTTTGAATATTTTTCATAATTGTTTTTGAACAAGTTTTTGACCAAATTTGAGCTCCAAAATTTGAACTAAGGTTCCAAGTGATGTAAGAATTATGGTTGCAAGGCTTTTGATATAATGTGATTATCATATTATTTTAATCCGTGAAATGTAGCATGTTTAAGCTTTTATTTTAATCGAATTATGCCACTATCATACATGATTATAATGATATGAATGCTATGCAATATGATTGCCATGCAAAAATGCATTGCATAACACCGGGGTGTTACAGCCCTCCCCCCTTATAAAAATCTCGTCCCGAGATTTGGGTTACGAACCATTTATTATAAAAATCTTCATAGGCGTTCTTTAAGTATTCACCCGTTTCCCAAGATGCATCCCCTTCATCGTGATGACTCCATTGTATCTTATACGTTTTCACCACACTGTTTCGAGTAGCCCTTTCCTTGGTATCCAAAACTCGAACTGGCTGCTCACGATACACCAGATCTGACTTCAGTTTTATGCCTCGAGGTTCAATCCGTTCCTCTGGAACGCGCAAACATTTCTTGAGATGTGATACATGAAAAACTGGGAATATAGCACCCATTGACTCTGGTAATTCCAATTTGTAAGCCACAGGACCCTTCCGTTCCAGGATTTTGTAAGGTCCCACAAATCTGGCGGCCAGCTTTCTGCGCACACCAAACCTTTTCTTTTTCATGGGCGTAACTTTTAGATAGACATAGTCGCCAACTTCGAACACAAGCGGTCTCCTTCTCTTATCCGCATAACTTTTCTGACGTGACTGGGCTGCTCTCATATTCTGCTGGATGATATGAACTTTCTTTTCGGCTTCTTCTACGAAGTCAATACCATAATACCTTCTTTCCCCGGGCTCAATCCAGTTTAACGGTGTTCTACACTTTCGGCCATACAGAGCCTCAAAAGGTGCCATCTTGATACTCTCTTGATAGCTGTTATTGTATGAGAACTCTGCTAATGGTAACCATGACTCCCATGAACCTCTGGAAGACAACACACAAGCCCTTAACATATCTTCTAGAACAGCATTAACTCTCTCAGTTTGACCATCTGTTTGAGGATGATAGGCAGTGCTACGAATCAGACTAGTCCCCAAACCTTTGTGCAAGTGCTCCAAAAATGAGCAGTGAACTGTGACCCTCTGTCAGACACTATAGTCTTTGGTATGCCATGCAACCTCACAATCTCCGCAATATACTTCTCAGCATATTGAGGTGGTCTATATTCCGTTTTGACAGGCAGAAAGTGGGCTGTCTTAGTAAGACGATCCACAATTACCCAAATGGAATCGTGACCTTTTTGAGTAGTGGGTAGACCCGTGATAAAATCCATACTTATGTCATCCCACTTCCAACTCGGTACTGACAAAGGTTGTAGCATTCCGGCAGGCTTCATGTGAATTGCTTTTACTCTACAACATGTGTCACATCTGGCTACATACGCTGCAATTTCCTTCTTCATTTTGGTCCACCAATAACGAGGTCTTAGTTCTTGATACATTTTACTGCTGCCAGGATGAATAGACAACTTAGAGAGATGAGCTTCATCCAAAATTTTATTCTTAAGCTCTCTATCCTTCGGGACAACAAGACGGTTGTCGAACACAACACACCTTGCTCATCCACCCTGAAGTGTTTCGAGGGTTCTTCTTGAATCTTCTTTTTGACGTGGAATATCCCTTTGTCTGCTTTCTGACCTTCTATAATCTTGCTCTCTAAGGAACAACTGACCTGAATACTTTGTAGCACGGCAGGGTGCATTAGATCGAAACCATCTTCCAGCAAGGGTTGCACATTCAGACAATGTGACTTTCTGCTTAAAGCATCAGCTACCACATTGGCTTTCCCAGGGTGATATTGTACATTCAGGTTGTAGTCCTTGATCAGCTCTAACCATCTCCGTTGTCTCATGTTCAATTCAGGTTGGGTGAAAATGTACTTGAGACTCTTATGATCGGTGAAAATGTTGCACACGTTACCCAGTAGATAGTGTCTCCAAATCTTTAAGGCATGCACTACAGCGGCAAGCTCAAGATCATGTGTCGGGTAATTGATTTCATGTTTTCTCAACTGCCGGGAGGCATAAGCAATTACTCTTCCTTCCTGCATCAGCACACACCCTAGTCCTATTTTTGATGCGTCACAAAACACATCAAAAGGTTTCTCGATGTCGGGTTGTGCAAGAACTGGAGCAGTGGTCAACAGTTTCCGCAAGGTATGGAAAGCTGTCTCACACTCCTCTGTCCACGCAAACTTGTGATCTTTCTGTAACAGACTTGTCATAGGCTTGGCAATCTTCGAGAAGTCTGGGATAAAGCGGCGATAGTAACCAGCTAACCCTAGGAAACTCCTGACTTCTGACACTGTGGTTGGAGTCTTCCAATCCATAACCTCTTGCACTTTACTCGGATCTACAGAAACTCCATTCTCAGATAGAATATGACCGAGGAAAGGAACTTTCTTCAACCAAAATTCACATTTGCTGAACTTAGCATATAACTTATGATCTCTTAACCTGGTCAAGACAATTCTCAGATGCTCTTCATGCTCTTTCTCGTTTTCAGAGTATACTAGAATGTCATCAATGAAGACAACTACAAACTTGTCCAACTCTGGCATGAAAACCGTATTCATCAGATACATAAAATATGCAGGAGCATTTGTCAGTCCAAATGACATAACAAGATACTCGTACAACCCGTATCTGGTAGAAAAGGCGGTTTTCGGAACATCTTGAGGTCTAATCTTTATCTGATGATACCCTGACCTTAAATCTATCTTGGAGAACACTCTGGCTTTAGCTAACTGATCAAACAGAACATCAATATGAGGCAGTGGATATTTATTCTTGATGGTTACAGCGTTAAGAGGTCGGTAATCCACACACATCCTGAGAGTACCCTCTTTCTTCTTCTTTACAAACAAGGCAGGACATCCCCATTCAGACTTACTTGGGCGAATAAACCCCTTCTTTAATAACTCTTCCAACTGTTTCTTCAACTCAGCTAATTCATCCGGAGGCATCCGATAAGGTCTCCTTGAAATTGGAGCCGTCCCAGGGATCAACTCGATTCCGAACTCAACATCTCTATCTGGAGGAAGGCCAGGCAATTCGTCGGGGAACACATCTGGAAACTCACATACTACTGGGATCTGATGGATAGGAGTAACTTCCATGGCACAGGTCACACTCACAAGATCTGTTCTTTTAGGCAATGGTACCTGAAAAGTACCCTCTGCCTGGGGATCTTTAAGGGTAAGCATCCGACTGCTTGTATCTATGACTGCTTCCCAGTCTTTCATCCAGTTCATTCCTATTATTACATCCAAAACTAGTCCAGGCATAACTACCAGGTTCACTCTGAACTTCCGACTACCTAACTCAACGGTTGCCCCTGTAACCATCTTATTGGTTAACACATCAGCTCCTGCTGAACTTATGCGATAACCATAACTCAATTCTGTGCATAGTTGTTCATGCTTCCGTGCAAATGCTTGACTCATAAAAGAATGCGAAGATCCAGAATCAAAAAGAACAACTGCAGGGTGATGGTTCACAAGAAACTTACCAGCAGTTACAGGCTCTCCCTCAGGAACTTCATCAATGGCGGTGTGGTGCACACGGGCATTATAAGTCTGTTGCTTCTTTTTAGGCGGATAAGGGCAGAACTTGGAAAAGTGGCCTGGCTGACCACAGTTGTAGCAGGGCCCTTTCACTGTACCGGCAGACCCTATTGCTCCCTTGGAGTTGCTCTGTTCTGCAGCTGCGTTGGTCTTTGTTGGCGGCACTGCCATCTTGTAAGGTTTCTGTGGCCCCTTGTAGTTCTGGGTTTTATGCTGCGGCGGCCTGAACCTCGCACCAGGTGCGGACGGACGATAAGATGAACGGTTGGCAGGGACAACTCTGGACTGGGATGGTCCTGACTCGAACACTCTCTTGCGGTTCTTGGATGCGGTGTAAGCATTATTGTTCTTCTCTTGCTTCAAACAGTCACTGATAAAGTCGTTGAATCTGTTGCGGGTATTGGTACCCACATGCTTCATCATCTTCGGACTCAACCCTCTCTTGAAACTAGCAATCTTCTTTGCATCTGTGTCAACCATGTCTGGAGCATAGCGGCACAAATTATTAAAGGCATGCAGATACTGTGTCACCGTCTTGGTACCCTGATTCAAGGCTAAGAACTCTCCAAGCTTCATCTCAACCAACCCTGGGGGGAATATAAACTCCCTTAAAAGCTTCAGTGAAATCCCTCCAAGAGATCTGGGCATTAGGAGGAAAAGTACTGCGGTGATGCTTCCACCACATTCCTGCTGGTCCTTGTAACTGATGTGCAGCATACTCTACTTTCAGAACTTCTGTCATCCTTAACACACGGAACTTATCTTCCATAGTGTTAATCCACTCCTCGGCATCAAGTGGCTCTGCTGCTTCTTTGAAAATGGGTGGCCTTGTATCCATGAAATCCTTGAAACTGATGTACTGGTTCACTCCATGGCCACCACCTTGGTTATTTCC